>OX371223.1:164335657-165535657 GCA_947310385.1 Nephrotoma appendiculata
CGTTTATTTTGGTTTAGTTCGTATGCATCAAAATGCGAACTGTACGATTCTACTAAAATCTCATTTACTAGAAAGAATATATCAGAGCTTTCTTTCAAATAAAAATTTCTTGAATTTCAAATACACTTATCTCTAATTAAATATAGTAAGAATTAGCCCGTTTTTGTAAACTGTGCCTTTGTATTCAATTTTACTGAAAGCAGTTACTTCTTGTGGTTTCAATTTGATCTTTGTAAATAACAAATTTAAATTTTTAGAGTTAATGCGATATTTTTCGTTGACAATAAGAGAATTTTTTTCTGGTGTCATTAAGCTAAGGGCGGATTTTAGATTACATTTTTTAGCAAGTGTTAACAAAATATTTTTTCTTGATGAAATGACACTCGCATATGCTTTAATCTCTTTGTGTTTAGCTTCAAACCTAAAACACCAAAAGTGTTTAGGCGGTTCAGAAAATTCTATAACCGTTGGATATTGCAATAAAATATGATGTTTTGGTTTAAGCGCGTCTGAAAAAAGCTCCACATATTTTTCATTATGCTCTCGAATTAAATATCGAAGAAGTGAAATGTCGTCTACCGTAAAATAACTTCTTAGAAGTAAATTTATTATTTGTAAAATAAGCAGTAAAAATGCCCAAATATTATCGTCATCTGGTATCAAATCTCCTATCATAAGCGGTAAAAGATAAGTAAATGTTTTCATTTCGCTTGCCGTCATTTTCAATCTACAACGTTTTATGTGATCACCTACTATTGGTTTCGACAAATTACCAATTTCTAAAGCACCATAATTAAAATTTTGCTTACGATAATTAAGCACTTCTAGAGAAAATATTTTCATCTTGTCAATGTAATATTCAAGTATTTTACATATATCATAGTGACAGATACCCTCAAACAAATCATGCATCATATCAACAGCATAATTTTGAACCACATGGAAGGAATGGATATCGTTTAAAGGAGAATTTTGTGCTATTCCAGTTTGTTCGAAACAATTTATCTCAACATCTGCCTTATAATTTTTAATATTTCTCATATATGTGTCATCTTGAATAGCCATACGATGTGTTTCGGCTTTTGTGGCCTTACAAAAGAGACAAAAAAAGTTGCTTGAAAACGATTTACTAAAATCACAAATCGAATTGATTCCTAAGTTATCACCTATAACCAAACCTAAAATAAATCTAACCTTCACAACTCCATTGGCTGTATTTAAAAATATACCCTCGCATTCAATTTCGTTGACTTCTTTGATTAAATAACTCAAACAAGCGTCATTGCCAAATTTTTTTATATCCTGGGATTTAATAAAACCGGCAACAAAAATATTTTCAATTTTTGAAATATTATTTGCTAAGGGAAAGCTATAGTAAATCCCACACACTGACTGACATTGAGTACCCAAAGGATTATTTATTTGAAAATCATCAGTAAACAGAAAATATGGAATACAAATGTCACCATCATATTCAGATGTTTTTTGTTTCCATAATTTTCCATTAATAAAATTAGATAATAACTCTGGGCTTTTTTTGATACTTTGCATATTATCAAGCATTTCTCTCAGGGTATTACCTTTCTCAAACGTTTTCTTTATTTGAAATTTTAAAGGAATAACGACACCTTTAGTTAACTGTTCATCGTAAACAACTTCACCCTTTTGCATCGATATCGATACAGTTTCATTTATGGAAAATTGAACTATGTCCTCAGACAAATCATGCTGTTTTAACCACCTGTGTAGTAAATAATCAGTTTCACAATGTTTGAATGGATTTGACAAATTTTCCATGTAGTTCAGTAAAAAGTTCCTTGTTTCCACTTCGTCAATTCTTGTTGAAAAAAATCCTTTAAATAACCAGTTACGGGAGCTAAAAGTGTATCAACAATTAATTTTTGAATATCTTCGACGTTTTTTCTTGTAAAATTGCTGTTATTGTGAAGAAGAAGAGTAAACTTAGTAGCGGCCTCAGATAGTGAATTAATTGAAAAGGGATATGTATTGTCAATTTTTGAATTATCCGTTGAATAAATTTCATAAGTATCTTGAGGTGTACTTTCATTATTTAAACGTAACTGAGTAATAGTTTGAATTGTTCCCTGGTTAGCAGAGTCTCCCTCTATTGTCTTAATATTATTGGATTCATGTTTCTTAATGACGTGTTGTCTAAAACTTTTAACGTTAGTAAACGATTTGTTTGCGCATACTCCCTCACAACATTCATACGTACTGTGGTTGGTTAACGAATGAATCATACTTAAATGTACAATTAAGGATTTCAAGTTAAAGGCATCTAACTGACACAGAAAACATTTCATGTTTAGTTCAGAATAAGCTAATACTAATAATATTTTAATAAAAATTATAAAACAAGTTCCGAATCGTATGCCCTGTAATTTTTCTAATATTATGTTCATGAATATTTAATTAAGTTAATTTTTTTTTAAATGGTTATTACACTTACCTCTAACCTTTAACAAATATTTTTCGATCGTCCAATCAAAAACCGGGCTTAAATTTCGAGCGGATTCCCCAAACTTGAATGAAGCCTTATTAAAACCAATTAACTTCCTACAAATAATAGAAAACGTTTACAATTTCAAAATAAATATAAAAGTCACAAGTAAAAAAATAATGATTTAGTTTTTTGACTTTAATTTAACTTGCTACGAAGTTTTCTTAAAATTTAAATAATGCCTATATTTCTAGGTTAGAGCATTATAGCATGCAATTATAGTTGCACCACAAATTGTGGTTTGGGGTTATTTTTGTGTTGTTAATTTTAATTAAAAAAAAAGTGTTTGTGTTTTATATAAAATACATTACGGAAAATACATTGGTAATAATGTATTTTGTTTTAATAGTTCTGTATTCTTGAAAGCAAATTTACTTACATATATGTAAGCAAATTTTGCTTTCAAACATGCAGAACTATTAAAACTATTTAAACAAAATAGATTATTACCAATGTATTTTCCGTAATGTATTTTATATAAAACACAAACACTTTTTTTTATTAAAATTAGCAACACAAAAATAACGCCAAACCACAATTTGTCCCAAAAAAAAATATTAATCTACAATTTATTACAATTATGCAATTCACAATTCGATTTACAATTATGCAAATGTTTGCTTACCTATTTTATTGTTGTATTCACTACGTTGTTCACTATATTAACTCTCAACTATATTCATATATTAACTCTCAATTATATTCATAAAAGTATTAATTTTTATTGCAAGTTTATAACTCTATAGGCACACGTAATTAATGTTTCCGCATGAACAATGCGCATTGAAATGATTTAAAAGTAGTTTTCCTCGTGGTTTAAAATAATATAACCACACTTTCGTCAATTTGAAGAAATTTCTTCAAAATTACGCTTTTTTTTCCTAGAGGTGGTTAACAATTTCGTTAAATTGAATAAATTTATTTGATTCAACGAAATTTAGTAGAATTTTATGAAATATCAATTCTTCAACGTAATCACAATTTCTTCAAAATGAAGAAATTTAATCAAATGTATTATTAACGAAAAATTAATCAAATTTGAAGAAATCTTTCATTAATTTGAATAAATTTATTTTTAATTTTTTTTTTTTGCAATTAATTGAATATTTCATAATCAAATCAACAGCAATTACCATCAAATTGAATAAATCGTTTCTTCAAAGTTCAACGTAATCGATTATTCAATTTCACCTACGAGATTTTTTTGAGTGTGGGTTCAACCTCCAATATAAACAGTATAAAGGCGTTGATACATGTACAGAATTTTGCCTTTAAGGGAAAAAAATTTACCTTATACAAAATTGAGAAATGTTCAATTTAAAATTTTTGCCTATAAGGCAATTCAAGATGGCCGACTTTTAACCAATTAGCGCGCATAATTTTTATGCCTTAAAGGCAAAATCTGTACATGTATCACCACCTTAATTGACAGCAAAAGAAATATTAGTACAAACAGTACCACGTGCTCGTGAACAAGTGGCACTGCAGTCACACAAAATACGCTACTCATCATGGAACTAATTAACAAGAATGCACGTGAAGAGGGAAATAATTGCTATGACCATAAAGTCGTAACACAATCAGATATTCATTTTGCTCCTTTTATTATTATTATTTTTTTGTTTTTTCCTTTATTTCTATTTTTAATAGGCCTTTTATTTAATATTTTTTTATAATTTTAAAAATTATAATATTTAACACACATTTTTTTATTAAACAGCGCTTTTTACTGATTTAATAAAATTTATTTTATCACAATTGGAACTCAATAGACTGAAACCTAACAGAGAAAACTTAAATCACTCTATATTTATAAAAAAAAAAAAAAAAATAAATAAAAAAAAAATAAAAAAAAAATAAAAATAAAAAAAATCTGCTAGTTACAGGTAAATTTTTGTGAGTTATCATAATGTCACATATCATTTTGGCTACACAAATGACGCAATAGTGGGATTAACATTAATAGTACAGATTCTTGTTTTGATTTTTTGATTTCTTAGAAAAATCCGATGTGTGTCATGCAGCGTTATTCTGTTGGAATAAAAATGTCGGCTGAATATTTGTTGAAAAAACCTTGCGGATGGATGGCACTAAAACGTTCTATAGCATACTGGTGTATGTCGAAGAATTCATCCTTCCCTCGCAGACGAATAGTTCATCGACGCTTGCCGTTGACATGCAATTCTAGATCATCACACTTCCACCCCAAATTTTGCTGTAGGGGCGTAATGTTAAATGTTTTCTCATAAAAGCAATACGTACCTGGCCTATCTATATTTAATATTTGATAATAACGTTTACGGTGGGTTACCCCAATATTAGTTTCATCGCACCAAAGCACTTTAGCCCAGTCTTCATCCTTCCAATTTTTTCATTTTAGGCCCATTTTTAGTTCAAATCGTTTTAATGCAGTTTGCATAGCCTTCCTGGAGCATTTCAATATTTCTGAAATTTTACTTGGCTCATACCTTGCACACTTAATACAATAATTCGCTGCCGATCGTCCAAGCTTAAAGCTCAAAACAGAACAAGAGCGAAGGCGGCGAGCGAAATCGCCTGTCATATTAGAAAACACCGAAATCATGCAAAACAAACACAACCATCGACGCAGGCGACGACGATTTTTCCGTTGAAAAAAATTTAGAGTCTATTTCTATTTTTGTCGCCGACGAAACAATGTTGCCAACTTTTTTTATATATGTATAAGTTGGCATCAATTAACCGTCATATTATTAACCATTTTTTTCAATTTAGTGTAGCCTAATGCCACAACGTCATGTGTCAAAAACACAGAAGGTTATGCCGTTTGGTTGTTTTTTTATCGCCATACGCTGACGATTTTGTTCTGTTAGCTACAGCGATATCGCGGCGATATTTTTTATTCGTCAACGCTCGCCGTCGTCGCTGTTGTTCTGTTTCTAGCTTAACTGTTTATTTTCTGGACTTTTTTTATTTCTTTTTTATTTTTTTATTTTTTTTATTTTTTTTTTTTTGTAAAAAAACAATTTGCATTTGTTTTTATTTAACATTTTTTATATTAATTCTTTAAAAATATTGCCAGTCCCTGGCGGACATGGTAAGCGTCACATTCCTCTACTACTCGCAGTCCATCTTCGGTGTTGTACATATATGGTTCAGTGGATCCACAGTGTAGAAGCGTCCATTTTCATGAGTGAAATGTCACTTATATAGTTTATCGAAAATTCGAATATCGAAAAACGTTTGCTGAACCCGCTAATAGCAGACCAGCCATCTTTTCGGGTCCGCTAGTTTCCTAAAACAAATTTCTCAAGCTGAATATAGTTCAGACAATTCCAATGAACACTTCTTTTGTAAATTTGACCCGTTTAAGGTTTTCGCATACTACGTTCGAAGTTCACACTTCCTGATATGGATTTTAAAAAACTGTTTGTGTTCATTAACTGGTATAAAAAGACCTCTGTTAGGTAGATTCCAATGGCTATGTATTTACAGTTCCATATTTAAGAATTTCGATCTTTAATCCCAATATACACTCATCATGATGACATAGACTTTTCGAGTCGGCTGCATATTAAGTAAATTTTAATTTGATCTGGCTTATTGGTACGATTTAGAATTATATAATATAAAAATTTCACTACCACTTGCTCTTAATATGACTAAGTAAAAGCAAAAACGGGATGTGGATAGTGAGGCCCTTCATCGAAACATTTGAGCTTTCAAAGAGTTGTTGAGCCCTATGGTGCCTTATAGCCTTAAAAGAATTTACTCAGCCTCAGAAAATAAGAACATAAACACCACCAAGATCATCACCTCATCACCTTTAAAAAAATATTTATTTGATGTCTGCGTGGAAAGTCAAAATTTTATGTTTATTTCCACATATCACTTACATACCATAAACTTCAAGGGTAATAAGAACTATTAAAAAGCGGGCACATAACTTTATTCCGTCATATAAATTTCAAATAAAAAAAATGTGATTCCAACAATAATGTAAAACAGGTGACAGGTTGAAATAAAAACAAGCGTTATCTCCATCTGACTGAAAGCACGAAAGATTTCTTATGTTACCCATGTAGGTAGACACAGTAAATTGTTGTTGGCAATGATATTGTGTGTCACGCTATATATATGGTAAATATTCAGCAACAATCATACCGTACCTACATTTATACAAAACACCAGAACCATATTTTGTGTAGTACATAAACCAAGCAACATTAAACATTAAAATAATCACTTTTATGTTGTCTCGATGTTAGATTGTGATTTGTATTTTTTTTATGTTTTTGACTTTATTTTTTTGTGTCTTAAATAATAAAAAACAATAAAATAAAGAAAAAAAAGCTCTCGAAACATTTATAATCGTGTGCGGTATTGTCGTGTTATATGTGCGGCGGCGGCAGCGGTGGCGATACAATGGGTGGTGGGAAGGCACACACAGACAAAAATTGTATTTATGCAAAAACCATTTTTTTGTCGTCGTCGTCTTACTCGTATAATTTTGTTGTACTTCTGTACTCTGTGCTGTTGTATTACATTGAGCGGGTTGAGTAAATTTCGATTTGGGAATGGATTTTAATGTTTTAATGTTTTCGGTTTCGAACAGAATACAAATCTGGTTTGTAGTTGATGTTGTTCTAGCTAGAAAGTGAATTGAAATTAACGATTCTACTACTTTTTTTTGTTGGGCTATTAAAATTGTATTTTCAATTTCGGATGAGTTGATAAATTAGGCGATATAAAATTGGGAACATAAAAATACTGAAAGCTAACGCTCCACTGATCTAACATTTAGGTGAGATAAATTGTCTATTGGTTCCAATTCTTTTTATTGAGTTGTTCTGTAATTTGGAGTTATTGATTAGTTATGGTTTACTAAATTTAGCTTAAATCGTTTTCATTAATTTACTAAAAAAAATATAATTTCATAATTAATACCTCCATTAGAAATTAAATTTAAACACTTTTAGAAAGAGGAACGAGAATTTATATTCGTTATGTAATGCACAAACTTGCCACAAAAAACTCCAAAATAAAGAAAATTGCTGCCTATCCAGACGGTGGTTCTTGATAATTTTATCACATATTCTTAATATGATACAATTGTAAATAGGTGATGTCGTCGCCGGGAGAAATTAATAACCAAGGTGAAGGTTAAAGCAACTAGATACTATAGGCTCAGACAATTTTACTTTTCTCCAAAGAATTCATTCACAATCCCACAATTACATCCTCGATTTCACATTATTTATTTCCTCCTTAAAATTACATCACTTTCGAATTTATAAAAAAAATCAAAATTATTTTTATTTAACTTTATTATTTAAAATGTGGTAAAGGAGAAAAATTTAATTAATGCCTTTCAAAAGTTAGCTAGTAATCGATTCGCTAACACCACCTTTTTACTTATTCCCGAAAAACGCTACATGTTTACTCTGAACCCCGATAATACCTACTGTCATGGCACGTTTTAATAATACTTGAATACTATCACGACAGAAACGATTTTCGTGGTTGCAAGACAAATTCATATTTCTCAAGATGATAGTGGAAGATTTAAAATAATGTTTGTGAATTTTTCAAAATTTGTCTACGAGGGTTGAGTCCTTAGAATTCTGAAATTATTCGTTGACCGGACTAGTGGCTTATTATTTTTTTTTTTTTTAACAATTTTCTTTATTTATTGAATCTATCAAACATGAAAATAACAATTAGTTTTCAAATCTTAAAAAGTACGGCAATTATGTAAATCTGCGGGAGCAGAATCTACTTTTGTTCAATAAGTAAACTTAATAATTTTATATTTTATGCTATTACAGCCATCGTTTTCTTCTTTAATCGCGAAGACGTAGGTATATCTTGTAAGTTTCGCGAGATGAGATTCTAAGTGTTACAATTAGGGATGAGACGTAGGTAAGTGAGGTGAGTAGGCCCTGTCTGAAATTCATCGTGTAATTCGTGTAAATAACTTATGTTGTACAAAGACATATGTGGTCGAGCAAGCACTTATTAAACTTTGGCACTCCCACCCCAATCCCTGAGCTTCAGCCGGCAAGGAAATGACCACATCCAAGCTCTTAATAAGTGAATAAAAATTTTCCGTAGCGAGCGGCATTCAAGTTGGAAACGAGTTTACTCTAGACCCCTATGCCACATCGTGCTCGTTACAAGCGTTTTATCAATTTTTAATTTGATATGGTCTCGTTTCATTTCAATATGTTTTCGCCAAGTTAACCGCCGATCTAGATGGACGCCTAGATATTTTGCTCCATTTGATTGAGGGATTGGTACTCTCTTCAGATTTCTCTTCATTGACCTTTATCTTCCATTTCTTTAGCCATATTTCGATATCATAAATATGTTGTTGTGGAATTTCGGACGCCGTTTCTGGATTTTTATGGCTACATACGATTGCCGTATCATCTGCGAAAGTAAACGTCAGAATTTGCGAAGACGTTGGTAGATCTGAAGTGAAAATTAAATATAACGTTGGGCCAAGCACACTAGAGGTGTTGTATTTGACATAATATATGCGATTTGACAAATACGACTTCATAAATTGGTAAATTTCTGGAAATTTAAGATGTATTTTATGAAGCAGACCCTCGTGCCAAACTTTATCGAATGCTTGGGCAACATCCAAGAATACGGCGGAGCAGTATTTTTATCTTCGTATGCTGACCTTATTTCAGTAGCTACTCGGTGAACTTGCTCAATTATTCCATGCTTGGCTCTGAAACCAAATTAAATTGATGACTTGGGATGATATTTCGTAGTTCTGGTTTAATATTTTCGATAATAGTTTTTTCGAATACTTTCGAGACGATTGGTAGTAGGCTTATTGGTCTATATGACGAGTATTTGGTAGGATCTTTGCCAGGCTTCGGGATCATTTTTATAGTTGATAATTTTCAGCACTCAGGTATATACCCTGATTCGTAAATTGAATTGAATATTTGAGCCAGTCGTCACCTGTAATTTGATCATACCCAGGGGCTTTCTTTAATTGAATTTGATGTGCAATAATAAAGTTTACCAGTGGTTTTTTTATCTTAAATTTCCTCACAGTTCTGATTGCTATATTTTCTGTTTGAACCACCGATAATCCAAGGTTTGGAGTGAATACACTTTCAAGATGATCAGTAAAGGCTTTAGCCTTTTCTTTATCACTTCTAGCCCATTCACCGTTTGAAAGACGAATTGGCGGATTTGGTTGCTGACGCCGTTTAAGGTATTTAGTGGCCTTCCATAATGAATAGTTTGTGTCCGAATGGGGAGATAATTCTTTAAAATAATTTTGCTATAATCCATCTTGTTTTTTTTTAGTTGGCTTTGTAGTTTTCTTTTTGCCTGATTAAAGTTATGTTTAGCTTCTGGTGATCGATTAATTTGCCAAATACGTCTTAAGCGTTGACTAGTAGATCATTAAAGTTTTCCATAGCAATGTTTACATCGTTAGCCGTCTGCAGTGTAGACGTTAGGTCGATATGTGAACTGATCTACATCTTGAATTTCAACCAGTTA
Source organism: Nephrotoma appendiculata (assembly GCA_947310385.1). Classification (NCBI taxonomy): domain Eukaryota; kingdom Metazoa; phylum Arthropoda; class Insecta; order Diptera; family Tipulidae; genus Nephrotoma; species Nephrotoma appendiculata. The sequence goes on from OX371223.1 coordinate 164,345,691, forward strand.
ATGAAAGTGTTCGTTAGATAGTTATTCGTAGAACATGGCTTTTGGTCGGCCCAGTAATGTAGTAAGACCGGGGAGTGGTCAGAAGATAATTCTAGAAGGGGTTTAGCTTGGATTATTTCTCGGTTTATTTTACTTGTGACTGCAAAATCTAGGACGTCAGGGATTTTTCGACGATCAGTAGGCCAATAAGTTGGATGGCCACACGACACAACATCGTAGTGGTTTTCTTGAATAACATTCATTAATTGACGTCCCCTTGGAGTAGTCAATCTTGAACCCCTGTAGGTATGTTTGACATTAAAGTCGCCGGCGACCATAAAACGTTGACCCAGGGTTGCAAAGAATCGTTTGTAGATATCTGCCGAAACGTTATTATTTGGGGGCAATATATTGAAGCGATGACTAAGCTTTCTTTGTCGAGGTCAACACACACAGAGGTTGCTTGAATTTCCTCAGTGCTATATTCATTTGGAACATAATGGCAAATCCGCTTTTTTATAATTATAGCAGTTCCTCCTCGATCCCAAGGGATGTTTTGTATCATAAACTTCGTAACCATTAATTCTGAAATTGTGTTTATTGGTTAACTGGGTTTCAGAAACTAACATAAGATCAATTTCGTATCTTTCGTATCACATTCTAGTTTCTGGATCATAGTGGTTTGATTTTGTAGCGTTGTTTGTAGCATATTTTGCACTGTTGTCATTAATTGCATAATCATTTGCATGCAGTTATTCAAGGTAGGTTCAACATTTGAGGATTCACCTTGAAGAACGCTTGCGTATGTTGGTTTGCTGGTTGGTGTTCTGTGCGAACGAGAGTCATTTGGCGTATGCGGAGGTATATTACTCTGCGCATCTGCCGTAATTTTATACTGCCTCTTGGGACGTGACAATTAACTAATATTTATGTAGACTGGGCATCCTCGGTAGTTTACAGTGTGGTTTCCACTGCAATTGCTGCATTTCCTTTCAGTTGAAGAGTTCTTTGGTTTTGGGCAACTTTTGGTTTTGTGTAGCTCGCCGCATGCGACGCACACTGATATCAACTTGCAACTTGAATGACCATATTCTTGGCAGTTTAAATACTGTATTGGTCCGGACCTTTTCTGTGGTTCTTCAACAGTTATGCGTCTGTGTATGAGGTATTTTAGTTTATATATTGGATGGACTTCTCCCTTTTTCAAAATGCTTTCGGATGGATCCAGTTCAACTTTGACCATTGGTTGTGGTTGCTTCAAGCGGTTCATGATTCTATATACGTTCTGTATCTTAAATCCATCTTCAACAAGCGCAGCCTGGATTTCGGTTGTTTCAACTTGAACATCGATGCCTTTAATAACGACTGAGAGACCCTTTGAAGACTTCAATCGGTATGTATAATAATTTCTGTTGTGAGCATCGTAAAAATTAATGATCTCTCTATAGTCGTTGACCTCATGTGTTTGAATTTTTACTTCGTGTATATTGCCTCGAAGTAAATTTTGGTACGTGAAAGGTTTCTCCATTTGTTAGCACTCTTGATTTGAGTTCTTGCACTACCTTGTGCATATCGATTTCGCGTAAGTAGATTGGAGGTGGCTTGTAGTTTCGATTTGCCTCTTCTTGAGTATTTGCATTTTCAATTTGCCTCTCTTCCGCATCCTTTTCGATGAACGTTTCAAATCGGTTGTTTAGCGGTAGTTTGAATTTTTCGACGTTCAATTTCTTACTTATCAGTAGTTTTTCTGCTTTTGGACTATCCCTTTTCCGTTTTACTGCAAAATAGCGATCGATGCCAGTTTGTGTCAATTTAACATTGCGTTTAGTGTTCTCTTTAAGGCTTGTGTCGCTACTGTGTATTTCTGGGAGTTTATTTATCGGGTCGTCTACTACTTCTGGTTCCATATTCAACATTGAAGTTGAAAATGATCGTTTAACACAACTTGCGGTAGACGGTTTTATAGGTGATCTTGTCTCCATACCTCTTTTTAAGAAAGGATTGTTCAATTCCATAAAGGTCCTTTTTTCCGTCAGCCGTACTGGATGAACCACCCGCTAGACTGACAACTTCAGTGGTATTGCTTGTAGCTGTATATGGTGTAGTAACCAAGCTTTGAATCACTACATCACTGCGGTCGCTAGATCTCTACGACTGGGAGCCCGCTTGCTCACTCCCGAGAGTCGCCGGTACTGGGCATCCGATTCCATGCACCGTATCTTTGTTTTATAGTTGGTTAACTCCATTGAGTATATAGAGTTTTGGTTCCTCTCCTTAGCATTTTATACCTACTGCCAGGTTTTTTACAGCCGCCCCTAACATGGAGAACAGACACTGGAAGATTTGCCATGGGTGTTTCCCCCTCAAGGCAAGTAGCTTGGGTTTTACCGCGCCCGTATCCGCGGGGTTATACTTTTAGCGTTACCCAGGGTGCAGCGCGAGGAGCTTGTATAACCAGCGCACTCTTAGTGGCTTATGTCTGATTCTAATTTTTTCTGGAAAATTATTAAGTATTTAACATTATTTTTGTAGTTGGTACTCGTCAGACGAATTCATTGAAAAATTGTTCGAAACCAATTTTTTCCCCAACTTTTGGTAATCTCACTTTTTAGTGTAAAAAATAATCTAGCTAGTTTGATTCGGAGTAATCCTACATTTCGTATTTCTTATCTCCATCCATAAATTGGTTATAGTCAATAAAGAAACATAATTTTACAAAAATCAGAGCTGGTAGACCATGTTTGAAACAAATTACTCTTTATAAATCGTAGGGATGACCTTCTCTAATATGAGTGGTTACGGATTGCTCGCAGCCATACCGCAGTTTTGAACTAAGCACGCAGAGGCCTCTATCACGGTGATTTTGCCGCTTAGATCTCCGGTGACGACCGGATCTCCTCGTGTGACAAGTACGACGTCTGCTGGAGAGACCTCCATGAATGACCCATCGACCCCGGAAGGCCGATGTCCAGCCACAATGAAGCAGCATAATAGGGTAGGACGTCTTTTCAACAGACCAGGCATCTCGTCAACCGGAGAGACCTTCAGCCATTCGCCCACAAAACACACTCCGACAGCTCGAAACTATCGGAGTGCCACGGGGAGACCAAGTAGGTTTTACGGTCGCCTGCGAATAGGCGACACATATGTTGGACTCGCCAAGGGGTTGATGGGGAGTGACAAGCCCAGCTTGTAAGTATGGCACCGACACGAAATGCGAATCCCCCGAAACATACCGACCAGTATAAAATTAATAATTCATTTTATTATAAAAATAATAAAAAAAACCAAACAAAAATACATACGAGAATGTAACGGATCAGAATTAGTCGATGAATGAACAAAATAAACCCGAATGCAGAAATGATTTAAACGTCGTACGAGTTTTTATTAGAAAATTACTTTTGTCAGACAGAAAAAGAAGAAGCGAAAAAAAGTTAATAAAAAAATTGAAATTTGGGTTTTAAGTAGAGAAATAAAAATCAAAAAAAAATTTAAATAAAAATATGTAATAACAAAAAAAAAATATGGTACCTTCCGTCCTTCAGTTGGGCTCCCACTGTAAGGTTGGGCTTCTTCCGCTTTTGAGTAATAAAACAAATAGCCTCAACTGGCCACCCGTACATTAATTCAACGGGGCGGAACGTGCGCCGGTAAATATATTGACCTCGACTGGCCGCCGTAAATACTGTTGGATTTCGAGTCGACAAAAAACGCGCACCTTGCCTCGATAGGTTGGTCGTCCTCTCACCTAAACCGTAAAATAGATTGGGCGTTGTCTCGCCAAACAAAAAAACTGCACTTCGCCTCGATCAGCCGTCAAAACGGTTGGGCGTCCATCCACCTTAACCGCAAAATAAAAAAATAAAAATTACAAATGGACGGTTGGCCACCCGTACGTTGCAGTATCCTCATCGATAAACAAAATAATTTGAATGGCCTCGTCCGGCTACCTTTGTTAGTAGCAAGTAACATGTAAGGCAACAAGTGTGGTTTGCGACGTCAATATGCCCATATGAGAATATATTCATCAATCCTTTTTTTTTACTATGCAATTACCACCGCCCAAATGCACTTGATGTTATATATGCGTAGCGAACTAACACTTTTTTCTTTTCACAACCAAACTGAAAATTAAAATTCTTTATCGCAAAAGCGGAGTTTACCACTTTATTGCTATTTATTTAATTTTAGATACATAAAACTAGACTTAAAACTCAAAATGAAAGATTGACTTTTATTTTATTTTTATATTAAAGCAAAAAATTGTTGAAAAACCATTATTCAATCAATATACATAATTACAGTTAGCACTCGACTTTGATTTTTGAAAATCCAAACTTGCAGCAAAGTTTCCGTGATAGAGCATCTGTTACCTTATCTGCTACCTTATTGGTTATTGGTTATCTTTTTGCGCCATATAAGTAGTGCCGTAAACTAACCAAAGACCAGATTATGACCAACATCTCCTTTTCACTTACAGCATAATTTTCCTCCATCTTGGTTAGTGATCTTGAGATGAAGGTAATGGGTCTATCCTTGTCTAATTCGCCCTGTGACAATACAGCTCCAATTACCGTATCTGACGCATCAGCTGTTAGTATAAATGGGTTCTGAAAATTAGGGAATATAAGTACTTTCCCTGATGCCAATAAATCTTTTAGTTGTTGAAACGCTTGGATTTCCTTTCTTGAAAGTTTGATTTTAACTTTTTTTTGATGCACCAGCTTTAATTTGTGCATTTTTCCCTCTGATGGTGAGATTGGTAAGTGGTTTTGCCAACTTGGCGAAATCTCTTATAAACCGTCTTTAGTGGGATGTGAGTCCCAGGAATGATTTTAGGTCCTTCAGGTTTTCTGGAATCCTTAAATTTTGGATTGATTGAATTTTCTTTTCGTCAGGTTTGATTCCTTGATTGGTTATAAGGTAACCAAGGAAATCTGTTTTATTTGTGAGAAACTTTGTTTTGTTCAGATTTACCCGTAGATTCCCCTTCTCCAATTTGGAAAATATTTTTCTCGAAATTTTTTGTTTTTGTAATAAAACACTTTGTATCCAGCTTCTGTTTTAATTGTTATCAAATTTATTTATTTAATATTTCGCCACATTGGCAACATCAGAAAATTTGTCAAAATTGATATCTACTTACAAATTAATTTTCTAATGATGCCATTGTGGCGAAATATTAAATAAATAAATTAGATAACAATTAAAATAGAAGCTGGATGCAAAGTGGTCTATTACAAAAACAAAAACTTTCGAGCATAAACGTGACCAGCATTTCACAACATTAAAATAACAGGAAAATATTTTTTTGACGTTGTTCAGGTGTTCGTCCTCTGCATTCCCTCCAAAGGTTTTTATGTCATCTATGTACACGTAACATATTTTCTCTATGAATTCTTTCAGCGCATCATCTATCATCCTCTGACAGATTGCTGGAGCATTTTTAATCCAAAGGGAAGCTTCTAAGGCGGGTGAAAAATGACGTTTTATATCTATTTTTCCTTTTGGGATTGGGTATGCGTCCTAGTTGAAATATTAACTTTTAAAGCGTTAATATCTTTGCAGTGGTTCACGTGTTTTATTATTAAAACAAACTACTAATTATCTTATTAAACTATTTATTAAAAAACTTTTTATAACTTGTTTTCCATACGCTCGGCTTTGTTCTTCTAGAATGAAAGAATCGTCTACACAATAATGACAGTTACCCATCAAACCAAGTTATACGAATACATAACCAATTCCTAATACTATAAACACTAGTTGATAAGTACAATATTTCAACATTTCCCCTTAATTATAAACTAAGTAGTTTTTCTATTTAATTCAATTATTTCCCCTTAAATTATAATTCAATTATTTCCCCTTAAATTATAATTACAAAAACATTATTAACAGTATTTTTTTTTAACTAAGTTAAGATCTGATTTTTAAATTTAACAAATTTAGTATATCCTAATGGTTTAGTTAATATATCTGCCGTCTGCATTTCAGATTTACAATACTTGATTTTAATCAAACCATCTTTTACCTTTTCGTTTATAAAATGATATTTGACATCTATGTGTTTACTTCTTCTGTTGACAATCCCGTTTTGAATCATTCTTATTGCACTTTGATTATCAAGAAAAAGATTCACATCTATATTTTGATCATCGAGCAGTTCTTCTATGAGTGTTTTAAGACATAACAATTCACGACAGCATTCAGCAGCAGCAATGTACTCTGCTTCCGCACTAGAAAGTGCTACAATGTTCTGTTTTCTAGAACACCAACATATTGGCCCGCCACAAAAATAAACTACATAACCAGTGGCACTATTCTGGCTTTCCCTGGGAATAGGGAATTGGGAAAAATATTTTCATAGCATTTTTTTCTAAATTATATTTTTCTGGCCTACTGAAGGAATAAGTTTAGTGCACAAAATTTCAAAACAAAGTTAATTGGGAAACTTTTGTTCCACAAAATTTTTATAGGGAAAAATAATTCCCAAAATATCTTTGTTTCGAAAATATTTACACCAAACTTATTCCCTCAGTAGGCCATAAAAATACAATTTAGACAAAAATGCTATGAAAATATTTTTCCCAATTCCCTATTCCCAGGGAAAGCCAGAATAGTGCCACAGTAGTACTTTTACGTGTATCCATATCTCCAGCAAAATCGGAATCACAATAGGCTATTAAGTCTAATGTACTCTCTCTCTCTCTCTCTCTCTCTGGCACTATACATCCCATAAAGGGATTTGGCCGCCTCAAATGAGGTTTCATAATCATACTTTCATTTCGGATAATGAGTGATTAATTCATTGATCCTAAACCAGCCGTGAAATTTTTTCCTTGTCACCACCGGGAATCGAACCCGGGATCTCCGGTCGCTGGAGCAAGCATGCTGACCACTTTGCCACCGGGGCGGCTGTCTAATGTACTGTTGCAATTAAATTCAATTCCATCACTAATGGTACCATTTAAATATCTAAAAATTCGTTTTACGTTTGTTACATGTTGAGTGTTGGGTTTTTCTAGATAGCGGCTTGCAAATCCTACAGAAAATGCCAAATCCGGTCTAGTCTTATTTGATAAATATAGTAGACTACCTACTGCTTCTCGATAAGGGTATCCTTCTTCAATGTCTTGTTCTGGAATTTGTTCCTTATTCGGTAGGAGTGGCGTCTCCACTGTTTTAGATTCTTGCATTTGAAATTTGATCAACATTTTCTTTGAATAATTTTCTTGTTTTAATTTTAACCCATCTGGTGTTTTTAAAAATTCGATACCAAGATAAACGTCAGGATTTGTGCTTGATGTCATATCAAATTTAACCTTCAGCTGGTCTAATAGATTTTCCATTTCTTGTTGATTATTTCCAATTAACAATCCGTCATCAACATAAATTGCTAGAATTATTGAGGCACTTTTATTTTTGAATATACACCTTTCTGATTTTAATGGTTCAAGTCCTTGGTTCATTAAGAACTTGGTAAATGTTATATTCCAATTTAAAGGAGCTTGCTTAAGTCCATAGAGTGCTTTTTGGAGTTTACAAATTTTGTTTCCCATGTTGTAACCTTCTGGCGGTTGCATGTATATGTTCTCATCAAGATGTCCATAAAGAAAAGCTGATTTAATATCGAATTTCATAATTTTCATGCTTTGTATCGATGCTATAGCAAACAGAATTCTTAAAGAACTTATGTTTACTACTGGACTGAATGTGTCTTCAAAATTTACACCATATTGTTGTTCACATCCTCTAATGACTAGTCTAGCCTTATATTTTCCGTCATCTTTGATTCTGAATATCCAACGACTGCTTAATACCTTTTCTTTTTCGGCTTCTTCACGATTTACAAGCGACCATGTTTGGTTGTCGTTTAAGGCTTTATTTTCCTCTTCTATAGCTGGTATCCATTTATTCTTTTCTGGTCCATTGATTGCTTCCTCATATGTAAGCAATACGTAGTCTTTGAATTTTTCCGGTAATTTCTTACTTCTTATACCACGTCGCAATTCGGTTGATTCGGTTGACGATGGTTCATGGTCAGTTACAGTTGAATATTGATTATTACTTTGATAATCAGTTTTATCATCTTCTTTGATGTTTTCCTTTAAACATCTGTCATTTGTATTTATATAGCTATCATTTGAATTCATTTTACCGTGACAATCAAATATTACATCCCTTGATTGCACAATTTTTTCTTTAACTGGATCCCATAGTCTATATGAGTTTGTAGCATAACCCACGAATATACACTTTTGACTACGATCGTCAAGTTTTCTTAAATGACCTTGAATTTTTGCATATGCGATGGATCCAAAAATTTGAAGTCTAGCAAGATTAGGTACTCTGTTATACCAAGCTTGCGCAGGTGTTACTTCCATGTTTCTGGTTGGACTTCTGTTTAAAATTTACGCCGCTGTACGAACTGGTTCTCCCCACATTTTATTTTCTAATTTAGACTCATATAGAAGAGCTCTAGATTTCTCCATAAGTGTTCTATTAAGTCGCTCTGCCTTGCCATTATGTTGAGGGGTGTGCGACGTTGTGTAATCCAGAACAATTCCTTTTTGACTGCACCAATTTTTAATAAAATTACTAACATATTCTCCTCCAGAGTCACATCTTAATTTGGATACCTTTAGGTTCCATTTTGATTCAACTTCAGCTATATAATTTTGAATTACCTTTGCTGTTTCACTTTTATTGTTAACTAAATACAGCATTGTAAAATGTGTATAATCATCCAGAAATGTAACCATGTATTTATTGTGGTCCCATGTTGACGGGGTAATAGGTCCACATAAGTCAGTATGGACTAATTCTAAAGGTCTAGATGCTCTAGCCCTTTCTTCGTTAAATGGTTGTCTTGTATGCTTTGCTTTTACACAAACTTCGCATACAGCATCTAGTTGATTTACATCACACTTTATATCATCAATACCAATCGACATTGATTTCAGCCTTTTTAAATATGCGTAACTAAGGTGACCTAACCTCTTGTGCCACATTTCAGCAACTTGATTATCAGCAATTAACGCTTCTTCATAATAGCCTGTTTTAATTTTTACCTCATACAATCCTGTTTCATTCTTGTTACCCTTCATTATAGTTTTATTATTTAATTTTATCTCTACTAGGTCCTTTTTGAAATTAACCTCCCCACCATGTGATGTGATTGCATTTACACTAAGTAGATTTTTACTCAGATCAGGAACATAAAGAACTTTGTTAAAAGTGCCTTCCTCTGTTTCTATTTTACCGATCGCCTCGGCTTGCATGGACTCCGACTGTTTAGCTATACCTATTTCTGATGATGACTCAACCATTGAGTTTAGACACTCCTTTTGATTTACCATATGTGTTGAACATCCAGAGTCTACTATCCATGACATTTCTTGAACCTTTCGTTTCTCAGAAGTATGTGTGAAAAAACAGAATTTCTTCTCGTTTGTTGAATTCTTCTGCATTTGATATTTATTTTTACAAAAAAAAACAATTCTCTTCCGTATGATTTGATTTTCGACAAAACTTACAAAATTTTCGTTGACTATTTGAAATGTTCTTGTTTGGACAGAAACGAGCAAGATGATTGCCTTTACAAGCAAAACATTTCTTTTCTGCTGATTTGAACGCAATTGGTTGTTTTGTCTCATCTATCTTAGTGTCTCGCTCACATGCTTCTTCATTTAATAATCTTGCGGTGAGATTTGCCATTGTTTTCTCATTAATTTGCGTCGACTCCCACGTTGTAACAAAATGCTTATATTTATCCGGCAACGTTGTGAGAATTTTGGTTATTAACATCATGTCATCGATTTTAGTATTAAGAGCATTCAAACGAAATGCTAAATTTTCAAGCTGACTTATATGTACTGATCACCATTTTTATACGAGTAATTATAAAATTCTTCTAGTAAATTGCATTTTTGTTGTTCATTATCCATCTGGTAAATTGAGCAAATTTTCTCAAACATTTGTTGAGCTGTGTTACAATTAATTATATGCATTAATGGCTGTTCGGTTATTGTAGAGATTATTATTTTCTGCACCTTGGCGTCTGATTTTATCCATTTTTCAAGTTTTACTTTATCTTCTACAGGTTTCTCGATTTCTCCATTTGTATATTCTAAAAGTCCTAAAGCTTTTAGTATTATAGTTAGTTGGAATTTCCATATTTGAAAATTACTTCCATCTCGAGTTAACTTCTCAACGTTTGATATATCTTCCAACATATGCGATTCCATATTATTTTTCAAAATTGTTTTTACTTTTTTTAATTAGTTTTACAGTTATTACTTATTTTAATTTTTGTTAACCACGTTTTTAAAAAAGGCTTAATAACCTCACTTCTTTTATCTCGGATATCGTGATAACTGGGATATCTGGGCCCATAACCTGTTGAAATATTAACTTTTAAAGCGTTAATATCTTTGCAGTGGTTCACGTGTTTTACTATTAACAAAAACTACTAATTATCTTATTAAATTATTTATTAAAAAACTTAATACACTTTATAACTTGTTTTCCATACGCTCGGCTTTGTTCTTCTAGAATGAAAGAATCGTCTACACAGTAATGACAGTTACCCGTCAAACCAAGTTATACGAATACATAACCAATTCCTAATACTATAAACACTTAGTTGATAAGTACAATATTTCAACATCCTATACTGTTACCGCATTAAATCTTTTAAAATCAATGACCATGCGATATATAGTATTCTTATGCCAGAGGTATCTAACATTTTCTCAACTACCCATATTGGAGAGTTATATAGGCTCTTGGAAGGTTTTATGATGCCGTCCCGTAGAAGTTGCTTGATTTGATTCTGTAGTTCACTTTTCATGCTCACAGGATATGGGTAGGTTTTGGAATAAACGGCTTCCTCAGTTGTGGTCCTGATTTCAGCTTTTATACCTGTATCTATTAGTTCATGGTTGCTGACGGGCCCAAACAATTCCTCAAATTGGTTGTTCTAATTTGGCAACACGTTGTTGTTTGTTAAATCAATCCGGAGCGTTGATTGCCCCGGTTAGTTGTTTAATTTGTTCGATTAGAACTTCGATCTGTGCCATTTTTGTTTAATCGTTTATGTAATAAAAAATAAATTGTTACAGGTTAGTATTTGGAAATTATTGTTATTACAGTGTTATTTCGGAATTATTGAACCGTTATTATAGTTTTACTATTATACTTCTATTTTTAGAAAATCATTGAAATTATTATAATTTTTTCTGCAAAGAATTTGCGTTTCATTAGGGTAGTACTTACTGGGATATATTTGAAGGTCAGTCAGTGTATAGTGATGTTGGACGATCTGCATTGTAAAATGCTTACTCGTGGCACGTAAGTCACTCACTGTCTATAGTAACTTTCACTTGGCTTTAGTTCGAGAACTTATTTACTGAAGTTATATTCGACACAAATGTATGTAAAATATTTCATTTATGAGGTCTTTCGGTGTTGCACGGGTTCCTATGCTGAATTTTGTCAGCTATTTGATAAAAATTGCTGGAAGGGTTTTTTGCGAGTATCAGTAATTGATTGCGATGGGGCCTGATTTAGATTAAAGTCGTTTATGGGGTCCTCCGGTGAGTCGGATTTTTTAATGTTTCTTCTCAGCTCAAACGGCTTTGATCAAAATTACTGTAGTGGAGTTTTCGAATACCAGGAATCGATTGCGATTGTTCCTGATTTCGAAAAAATATCGAATAAGCTTTGTTTTTTTTTGAATTTTTTCCTGAGCTTGAATAGCTTTGATGAAAATGGTTGAAAAGTGTTTTTACGAGTGCCTTTTATGAATTGATTGAAATAGGTTCTGCTGATTTCGGTAAATTCGTTAAGGGGGCTCGACTTATCTTTTATTTTTTTTTTCATCTTGAAGAATTCGTAACGGGGTTTTCAAATGCCAGGAATTGGTTGTAATAAGCCTTATGAGGCTTGATTTCATGAAAATCGGTTTAACGAGTTTGGACTACCTATGTTTTAACGACTCTTTTTTTTTTTTTTATCTTTGCAATTTGTTATGTAACTCTGCTCGCAACTCTTTCGACGTTCGCTTGTAACGTTTTACCAAATATAGTACTACCTTACACCAAAGAATATGGAGATGAAAAATACCGAAACAAAAGAAAAAATTTCATCAAAAAGTGTATGGGTTATGCAATTCAAATGGACTAACCCCAGTTTATTTATTTTATATTTGTATTTACGGGTTATGATACACTTACACATCTTTGCGATTATTTTTTATGTGTCCCTGTTCTCTCTCATTTTTTATATAGTATTCGGCTACATTGCACAAACTCGTTGTACACGAGTTTTTTTATTTATGTGTATTTTGCGTAGTTTTCTTTTTTTCACAGCTGTGAACAAAACAAAAATTTCAAAGTTGTTATCCCGTTATGAATACACGCATATTATATAGATACATATTTTTGTTCTCAAGAGATATAAATTGGTTAGCTCGATTATTATATGTTCGTAAAATATTGAATGATTCTCGGTTACAAATAATTGGGAAACGATTATAAATTAGGAACAAATATAATTATAAATGTTCGATCAACATAGATTAAAATAAGTAACGTATTCTAAACGACAAAACTTCAATTTGATTAGATTTTTGGAATGTAAGGAGAATTTTTGGATTATGAAACGATTTTTATGGAAAGACATTGCCACAATATGACAACAACTATGAATGTTTTAACAGATTTCTCATTTGTGAATAATTAGCTGCATATTTTACAATTAAATTAATCACATATTGGCATCCAAAATAATAAATTTTCAATTATTAATCAATTTAATAAAAGGACAATATTTTTTTCGTGTTACAGTTTCTAGAAATGGTAAAATTGCAAAATTGTGATTTATCTGTTAAAATTACTAAATAAATATAATTGTATTATTTTTTCAATGTTGATTTGAGATGTTTTACATTGTATCTGATTAATTTAAGTGAAAAATCAGAAAAATCTCGATTTAACGGACTAATTGGGGAGTCCGATTAATTCGAATGTCCGTTAAATCCGAATGTTTTTAAATTTAATCGACTATAGATTTTGTACTTGTTCTGGAATATGGGCACCTAGGACAGAACTCGCTTATATCTTAACCGAATAAGAAGGGATTTTGTTTGTTGGATGGAAATGAGATTCATAAACAGTTCTTGGAAGAAGCTCTGGAATATGGCCATTCGTGACGGAATTCGGTCAACCGCTAACCGATTGTGATGGGATTTTGTATGTTGGATGGAAATAGGATTCTTAAATGATTTTTGGAAGAAGTTCTGGAATTAGGCCATCTGGAACAGAACTCGATCAATTTTTATTCGATGATGACGGGATTAGGTATATTGGATGAAAATGGAATTCTTAAACGATTTTTGAAGAAGTTCTTGAATATGGTCATCTGGGGCGGAACTCGTTCAATTTTTAACCAATTATGATTTGATTTTGTATGTTGAAATGAGATTCTTAAATATTTTAGGAAGAAGTTCTAGAATATGGCCACCTGGGGCCGAACTCGTTCAATTCTTAACCGATTATTATGGGATTGGGTATGCTGGATGGAAATGGGATTCTTAAATGATTTTTGGAAGAAGTTCACTAAAAGCCATCTGGGGCGAACTTTGTTTAATTCTTAACCGATTATGATGGGATTGGGTATTCTGAATGGAAATGGGATTCTTAAATGATTTTTAGAAGAAGTTCTGGAATATGGTCATCTGGGGCGGAACGCTTTTAATTATCAACCATTTATGATGGGTTGGGTATGCTTGATGGAAATGGGATTCTTAAATGATTTTTAGAAGAAGTTCTGGAATATGGTCATCTGGAGCATAACTCGTTCAATTCTTAACCGACTATGATTGAATTGGGTGTGCTGGATGGAAATGGGATTCTTAAATGATTTTCGGAAGAAGTTCTAGGATTTGACCACCTAGGACAGGACTCGGTCATTTCTTAACCGATTATGATGGGATTGGGTACCCAAGTAGCACCAAATAACTTTATGGTTTTATGACCAAATCCAGACGTCGGTCTAGAAAAATTAGTCAATTTGAACGTAAAACTAAAATTTCTTATCTATCGGTCGGTGCGACCACCATACGACGGTATCTTGTACCAGTCGATATCGAGTTATTTTATATCGAATTGGCCAACTTATTTGACATTTTTTGACTATTACCCGACTACTGTAACTTGATGGTCATTATTTACCCACGTGTCGACTCTTTAGTTTACCGGTCGTTTACCGATATTTAGTGACCAGTTAGCCACTGTATTGTCATTAAAAAACTGATATCCAACTTAAATAAGTTGTTTGACATATTCACGACGACGAAACAACATTTTTCACGTAAGTATCACACTTTTGTGACATAGTTGACAAGGCTGGACAATTTTATCGAGAAGAATATTATTCATCGGCAAACGTCAAATGTACAAAAATTTATTATTATAAATAATAAAATATGGATCATTTTAAATTAAAAAGAAAACCGTTTAAACGTATTTTACTGTATATTTTTACACCTAGCGCTTTGAATACAAAATGAACTGTCAAAAAATTACGATATATGTATTATATTTTAATTTTTGTTGTTGCTTTAACTTTATGGTTGTGTTGCTAACTTTAGAGTCAAAATTTTGACAATTAAGTTAAAAAAATAACTAAATTGTTGCCAGAGTGACAAATTTGTTGGGAAAATAATTTATTTGATGATGAAATAACTTTTTAGTGTTTTTTGAGATACATTTGCTATAAATTAGTCTTTATTATAACTTTTTTGTCATTTTCATATACATTATGAAACTCGCCATTTTTTCTTTAGGTTTCATTAAAAATTATATACTTCTGAAAAACAAAATTTGTTATTTTGAAAATTTTCATGACTATATGTAAATATAGTATCATAATTTTAATGAAGGAATATCAACTTATATTTTAAAATAAAGAAATTATGGAGGCGCTTAAGTTTTGAGTTTGGAAACAGGTACACATTTACAATAAAACTTAATTTGTTTAAAAAACTAAGCCGTAATTATCACCAAATTTGAATTATTAGTTTAACAATGATTCAATCAATTTTAATTTTTGTAAAGAATCTTTTAAACTAGGAACATTTGAATTTTTTTTTTATAAAATAAGAAAATGAAATAAATACCGTGATGAAAAAGACAACACGATTATTTATATATTTTGAAAAAAAAATAAAAAATCTCCACAAATATAATCCGAATGACGGACGAAATTAGTTTTTTTACGAACGTAATAGTTATTTAAGTGACTCCCACCTGACTAAAACTTCAGTCATTTGTAAAGACAAATAGTGGTTATTACGACGTTATAACAACCTAAGATTTATTCCCCAATACCGTTGTAGCACCGTTACCATACCGTTGTACCAACGTCGGCTAGCCGACTACTAGTCGTCCAGCTAATGGCGGTACGACATTATCCCAACCCGTTTGTGCTACTTGGGGTATGTCGAATGGAGTAGGTAGGAACCCTTAAATGATTTGTTTAAGAAATTCTATAATATCTCCACGAAACGGTAACTTAAACTAGGGCGGAACTCGATAATAAGCAGGCGTCTTTCTTGAAGCAAGCGGATTGCAATGCTAACATGTTTCTGGTAAAGTTGGATCATTTAACAACTATCACCAGTAACGCACTCATGGGATTACTTGGTTGAGTGGCTTACTTACTCGCACAAAAAATTACATTATGAACTCTACACAAAAGGCTCGGATAAATTTATATTATTCTTATCAACAACGATGGGAACATGAAATATGATGTCTTCTAAGATCATGAGATCATCAGAACTTTTAGAACTAAACAAAAATTTACACTCTTGAGGTACTTGCAATACAAGAGCGCATAATCCATATGACCATATACCAGAATGTTTTCCAATAATTACTTGATAATAACATTTCATCCACAATGCCTAATTTCTAGCCCAGGTAGCCATATTCCAGAATTTCTTCCGAAAATAATTAAAAAACCCCACGTCCATCCAACATATGCAATCCCATTATAATCGGTTAAGAATTGAACGAGTTCTGTCCCAGATGGCCATATTCCAGAACCTTTTCCAAACATCATTTAAGAATTTTATTTTCATCCAGCATACCCAACCCATCATAATAGGTTAATAATTAAACGAGTTCCGCCCCAGATGGCCATATTCCAGAACTTCTTCCAAAAATCGTTTAAGAATCTTATTTCAATCCAACATACCCAATCTCATCATAGTCGGTTAAGAATTAAACGAAGTTCGCCCCAGAAGGCCATATTAGTGAACTTCTTCCAAAAATCATTTACGAATCCCATTTCCATCCAGCATACCCAATCCCATCATAATCGATTAAGAATTGAATGAGTTCTGCCCCAGGTGGCCATATTCTAGGTACTTCTTCCAAAAATATTTAAGAATCTCATTTCAACATACAAAATCAAATCATAATTGGTTTAGAATTGAAGGAGTTCCGCCCCAAATGACCATATTCAAGAACTTCTTCAAAAATCGTTTAAGAATTCCATTTTCATCCAACATACCTAATCCCGTCATCATCGAATAAAAATTGATCGAGTTCCGTTCCAGATGGCCTAATTCCAGAACTTCTTCCAAAAATCATTTAAGAATCCTATTTTCATCCAACATACAAAATCCCATCACAATCGGTTAGCGGTTGATCGAATTCCGTCACGAATGGCCATATTCCAGAGCTTCTTTCAAGAACTGTTTATGAATCTCATTTCCATCCAACAAACAAAATCCCTTCTTATTCGGTTAAGATATAAGCGAGTTCTGTCCTAGGTGCCCATATTCCAGAACAAATACAAAATCTATAGTCGATTAAATTTAAAAACATTCGGATTTAACGGACATTCGAATTAATCGGACTCCCCAATTAGTCCATTAAATCAATGCCTTCTAAACTACTGGCCTTTTACTACTCTCATTTTTCGCACATGACGTCAATTTAAGTCTAAACCGAGACTGCGCAATAATAATTTTTTGATATGTACACTAACAAAGCAACTAGAGAAAGCAACAACAACGTCGACTTAGCGTGTCGTCATCATTTGGTGTAAGCGGCCAGTAGTTTAGAAGGCATTGATTAAATCGAGATTTTTCTGATTTTTCACTTAAATTAATCAGATACAATGTAAAACATCTCAAATCAACATTGAAAAAATAATACAATTATATTTATTTAGTAATTTTAACAGATAAATCACAATTTTGCAATTTTACCATTTCTAGAAACTGTAACACGAAAAAAATATTGTCCTTTTATTAAATTGATTAATAATTGAAAATTTATTATTTTGGATGCCAATATGTGATTAATTTAATTGTAAAATATGCAGCTAATTATTCACAAATGAGAAATCTGTTAAAACATTCATAGTTGTTGTCATATTGTGGCAATATCATTCCATAAAAATCGTTTCTTAATCCAAAAATTCTCCTTACATTCCAAAAATCTAATCAAATTGATAGTTAGATCGTTACTTATTTTAATCTATGTTGATCGAACATTTATAATTATATTTGTTCCTAATTTATAATCGTTTCCCAATTATTTGTAACCGAGAATCATTCAGTATTTCTTAAACTAAATGAAATCTATTTAGTTACATACGTACATATAATAATCGAGCTAACCAATTTATATCTTGAGAACAAAAATATGTATCTATATAATATGCGTGTATTCATAACGGGATAACAACTTTGAAATTTTTGTTTTGTTCACAGCTGTTTATACAATACGAAAATAAATGAATCGAAAACCAAAAAAGAAAACTACGCAAAATACATATAAATAAAAAAACTCGTGTACAACGAGTTTATGCAATGTAGCCGAATACTATATAAAAAATGAGAGAGAACAGAGAAACATAAAAAATAATCGCAAAGATGTGTAAGTGTACTCATATCATAACCCGTAAATACAAATATAAAATAAATAAACTGATGTTAGTGTATAACCCATTTGAATTGCATAACCCATATACTTTTTGATGAAATGTTATCTTTGGTTTCGGTATTTTTCACCTCCATATTCTTTGCTTACACAGTAACCAAATCGGGGAAGCACAGCTATAGATAGATACGTAGGGTCACCTGGACATTACATAGCTCAGTGCCGGCCTATAGTACTGGCGTAAAATAGGAGTCTGTTCATGAATTCTTGTGGAGGTGATAGTTGTGTTCACTTTCATTCCTATCGTAATTAGATGATGAAAATCCTTTTTGCATTCTGCACCTATTGGGATTAGATCTCGTTACTTGCCGATCCAAAAACCAAAGCTTTAACCTTTGTGCCATTTGGTGGTGGATGTTTAATCGACTTGTATATATAGTAAAAAGACGTGAACGGTTTTAGAGTGCCAGAAATCCAATTCGTGGAAATTCGTTTATGGGGTCCTCCGGTAGAGGCCGGATTTCGTGTTTTAAGTTTTATTCGGCTCCAATGAGTTTGTTAACAACTTTTAGCGCTGGGGAGGGAGGGGAGGTTTCTATCTGTGGCCTATATAGTTTCGAGTAGAGAATATGTAAACTTTTACTGTGAACAGTCGAATGTCGAGTGTCTATTGTGTATTATTTCGGCAATTTGCGATAGTTCACAGTTCTAGTTCAACCGGTTCTCGTTAAAAATTACAGATGTTTAAGCTTGGCTCGAATAGTTTATGTTGTACCCCGGCTCTAAAATTTAAAAGTGTAAATTTTGAAGACGAAATGCTTTGTGTCCTGGTGCTCTAGATTATCCACCGTTAACTGTTCAACTGAATTTAATTGGCATGAACGGGCCAACAGATTTGGTGCTTTTACTTCTCCACGCATTTTCGAATTTTAATTTTCGAAATATTAAACCAATTAAGATTTACGGCAAAGTAATTAAAGCCATATCGATATCGATACATTAATTTTGCAATAAAGCGTGTGTCAATTCAGATCGATTTCAAATCAATGATATATGATTTTACTGTGCTGATTTTTAATCAAATTACGTCACATGAAAATGTTATCTCTATCAACAAACAAATTTACGTATAATGAATGTGGAAAAAAAATCAATTTTAGATTTTTCTAGTTTCTTGTTGTGTTGCCATACATGGGTGGCGTTTTTGGATGGTGTGCCTTTTCCTATTAATAAATTTGTATTTGCCGTACACCACTACCAACACAGCAAACCATATAGCAACAATATATAGTAGCTCGCGTTGGAAAATTGAAATCTAAAACCAGAACCTGAAATTGGATACTGAAATAAATAAATTGTGGTAGGTACAGATGTACTTAAGGATGAGAATAATATTTAGTGTGTGGGTGGTTAAACGTGGTTATTTCCAAAATGTTTATAATGAATTCAATGAATCTGATCCTACATACATATAACCATTTATATATATTCTATATCTCATAGCTACATATATATATAAATATATAGTCGTATACCAAGTATTTGTAAATGGCCAAATTGAACGCTGTGTCATTAATCACAACACTAAAAGTTGAATTTATTGATTTATAATCGTCGACCGAATAGCTACGCCGCATTATTTTATGGGGACAAAATCAATTTGATGAATTCGGCCAAAATAAAAAATTACAACACAATTATCTCTGAACACCTTCATCGTTTATTTTGAATTTATCTCTGTATCTCGAACGATATTGTTGTTGTTGTACGCTTGAAAGGAGGGAGGGTGGTGGCAATCCAATTAATTTACAGATACAACCGAATCTGAAGTACGAATGTATAGACAAATATTTTGTCGAAGCAAAATAGCATCGAAATCAATAAAATTAAAAAAAAATATATGTTTGTTGTGGGTGACGCAGCCATCCACCCACACAGCCTATGTCATATCCACGAGCATAAATAAAATATTATTTCAGTTCGATATATTATGGGAAGTTCAAGAATGTTAAGGGGTGTTATTGGGAAACCTGCACACGAATATACATTTTGCTTTTCTAGTTCTTTAGGTTAATGAAAGTTGAATGAAATAGTTCGTGATTTATTGGTTATACTATATCCAAGATACGAAAGTGAGAGTAAGTGCTTACGAGTTGCACTAATTTATTGGTGTTATATAATATTTCATAATCATGTGAAGAGTTTTTATGCTACGTAGGTAGGATGCTTGTTGACAAAAGGATCTTTAATTTGTGTCGTTTTCAAATTAAGTTACATTACAGCTTCACACAAAACCCCTAAATATTTATTTACGGGTTATTTATGAGACACGATTCTGTAAATAGTAATAAAACTTAAACTGGAAAACTGAATTGAAGCGAAATTACTAAAAGAAACGCTTTGTATGAGAGGTGGTAAGATTTTCAAACTTTCTTAATCGCCATTGTTAATTTATCCTTGCTCAGAGGTGACTTATAAAATATATCGGCTGCTATTTATCTGATAAGGTGAAGTATTATAATCTGTAAACAAATCGGTGACCACCGATCAAACGGGGCACAGTGTAACCAAGCTTTGGCGTTTGGATCGGGATGAACCGCGTTTGAATCTCGATAGAGGCAGGAGGGGATTTTTCAGCATCAAATTATCATCTGTGATGAACAACTATGACAACCTGTTGTAGTACAGAATGCATGGGCTCATCCATCTTATTTGCCAAACTGGCATGAAGCCTATGCAATGGGCAGATGGTTCGACATAAATCGGGCCTATAGCCGTACGTCCTCTAATTGGAAGGCCACCGCATAAGGTTGCAAGAACAAATTGCAAACAAAATCGGCTTAGAACAGTCTGTTTGATGGTTAACATCATGTAGTTTTAAGATGCGCAGCTAAATTTTATCTTAAAACTGTACGAGTCTTGCCTAAACTTGATTACATTTTTTTTTATTTTCTGAAATATGAGTGGCGAGTTTGTATTTCTTACTTTCTTATTGCGACTGTACAGATTCTCTGTGATTGTCGTTTTTGCAAAACCATTTTAACCCGAAACAAAAGAGATATTCTGGTCACCATCAAGTGGTCACCGTTCCAAATTTACGCTTTAAGGATATATGCTTTAATTTTCAATAATTCTACCAAATCGGGGCTCCGTACAATCAGAGAGATGGGACGACACTGGTCAACAATCTCCGGCAATGTTGTTTGGGCCCTCAAAGTTAGGCATCTAGCGGAGTACTTACTAAAACTGCTCTTTCTCTAATGTACTCAATATGCTCCTTCAATGCAAGCTTTGCATATTTAATACAAGGTTTGGAAACAATCTCAGAGTTGCCCACATGGATGAACATCATTTCCCGCTCTTTTCTGTTGCCGATTAGTACTACCTCGGTTTTACGCTCAGCTAGCTGCAGTTCTACTTTAGATAACCACCTTTGAATAATGTATAAACTACCTCCGTTATTTCGTAGTCGCGAATTCCTATATCCGTATTATATTTTAGGATTCTACATCGGAAGTAATTCCTTACAGTTTTTCTGATAATGAGCGGTACTCCGAGTTGACTCTCCCCCATCTCAATGTTCGTATACTGTTTACATAGAATAGCAATACTCTGTAGGTCTCGCACAGACTGCGTGATAAAAGGTCTTGTGCGGCCTTGCAATAGTTTCGGTTCAATATGGGTACTTTCATTATTTTCGAGCTCCGGCCCCAGTACGCTGGACATTTACAACAACCATCAATCAGACTTCTATGTGTAATTGCTGCCTCTTTCCTTACATATTACCCTTCTTACCGCATTTAAAACAAAGGATGAAGCGATCGATAGTGCAACGGTCTATACGCGATCTATGCCCGTAGTATCCAAGCACTTAAAGCATCGGAGTAGGCTTTTTCGGGCGGTATCTTTTCTCGCATTCGGCAAACCCATCCAATACGAATTTTTGCATGATCGAACATCTTTCTCTCCACCATTTTTGGAAGACCGACAACTATTGTCTGATTTTCACCTAATGGACTTGTAGCGGCTCAAAATCCTCAAAAACATTTTCACTTCGTGGCACTCCTCGTAGCAAAACTATTTATACACCGCGCCGCTTAATTACGAGGCATTGCTCGTTTTTCTGAATATAGTTATTTCGCCATCTACATTCGCGAATCTCGAAGACTCACTTGAAGAACCTTCTCGTGCTGATGTATGGAGAACTCGTCTATGTCGTTAATCTAGCTAAAAATTTCATCAACTTCATTTAGGGATTTTACATAGACTTCAATACAAACAGTTCCTGATCACCTGATGGGAGAACGAGCAACTTCGCACGGGTGTTTGTGTGTCTGCAACTCAGACGGATATATTGATGAATATGAATCTTCACACTTAAGCTTTTTCCATAAATAGAGAAAATCCCAGTAAATTTGTAAATTTCCCCTAGAAGCTTTTCCGGTTTTTGTATATATTTTGGAAAGTATGTCATTTACAAAATCGAATAAGTTTAAGAAAATGGTTAATTAAATTTTCAAGTAAATTACTTCAACTCGTTTTCTTTTAAATATTGACGATTTTTTATTGTTATTTTTTTTTCTTTTTCAACAAAAGAACGTTTTGATTTTCTTAAAAGATTTAATGTTTTAAAGTCAATCAAAATTTAAAATATTAATCACGTTTTTCATTATTAAAAGTCGATAATGTAATAGTCTTCCTCGCCATCCTCTGCGGTAACAATATTCTAAACGCGAGTCAAATTTTCGTAAAATTAATGCTACTCCTGTTTGGTGTAATTACTTTTGCATAAAAACATTAGGTCTTTATATTTTTGTGTAGAAATTGGCAAAGGACAGCTATACAGTTCTTCTGGTTCAGCTGCTTGTACTAGTTGTAATGTAGTATTTTTCTTGCGTTGCGACCTCGAGTATTTTTAAGTTTAACCAGCTGTATAAATTTAAAAGCTTCTTCTCGAAAATCGGACCTATAACAAATTGTCGATGGATTCTCAGGTCGCACTAGTATTTCTCGAATTTATTTGACATGAATTTTCAAAAAATTTAACCCGTCCGCTAAAATTTAAAAATCCTTTTCACACATTTCTATGACCAAATAGAAAGGTTGTTCAACTTTTGCACATCGTATAGTGGAATACCATTGCGCTGGAACAAATATCTCTATATTTTTGTGCCGTTTTTCAATCGTGGCATATACGCTGTCACATGAGTAACTTTGATCTGATACTTATTTGCTGCCCACGTATAAAACATAAAAATAGTTTTGTTACGGTTTTGACCTGAATAATCATTAGACCAAAATAAAAATTCCGAGCATCTTTTCTCAACTTGCCTTTCAATGAATATTTTAAGAAAGCTAGCCACCTCTGAAGATCCTCGTTTGGCTATTGTTTCATACCACACAAAGCAATGGGCCTCATTGCGATTAAGGCTGTATACGGTAATATTATACACAGCCTATTTTTGTTTGTAATAAAATACGGATGTATTACTTTGAGGAGTAGCCAGCACTTTCTGGAAGTCACATATTGCTGCTTCTATTGTATTTTCACTTTCAATTATCCACCTTTTTTCAAGGTTCGTGCTAATTTTGTATTATCAATATGAGTATTATATGCCAAAACATTTTCCGGAATATATCTTTCAGATTCAAGAAGGCTGTCCTGACGCGTCAAAATGTGCAGCCATCTTTCTTGGGATCAAAAAAACCAATATTAAATTGTGTGTTGAATAGATCCCTGTAACACTGCATGAGTGTCTGTTTTCCTTCAACCACTCTGAAAATAGCCGATACATGGTTGCTACGTTTAAGTTCCCTTCTATATAGGTTTTAGTAACCGATTTACGCAAATAGTGTGACTCAATTGCTGGAAATGATTTAATATGATCTATCACATATTGATTAGATTGTTGTCTGTTAATGTTGGGTTCCTTATTGGGTTCCACTAACATCAAACTTCTCGTAGCATTTCAATCTGCAATTATACGATGGCTTTATCGATCTAGATTTGACTAACTGATCACGTACATTAAAATATTCAATTCCAGCGTTATATGAAATTTTTGATTTAACTGCCTTCCATTCATGTCGCAATAACCACGTTTTCTTCGATTTTTTTGGTTGGTTCAGAAGTATCTTCACCTTGATTTATTAAATTGTTAAGAGTTATTTTCGGCGTGATAGGACTATAAGACGGATTACTTTCCGATAATGAATGATTGGAATGTTTTGGAAATCTATAAGTTTTTTACGTTTAGTTTTTAATTATAAATATTAGAAATATTCTTAGGATGTTGAAAATGACATTATGCCTATCGGAAAATTCAGTTTTTTCATCATAATCAACAAATGGTCTGGAAAACGATAGCCGGTTTAAATCTGTAGCGTTGGTTTCCATTACTTATTATTAACAGAGATAAATTATTAAATTTAGGTTCTATATGGCCAAATTATTTTAAATAGGAATTTACCTGAGCCGTTTGGATTATTATTAATGATAATTAATTTATTTAAATTCCCATCATGCTTCTGGGCGATTTCCAAGGGGACAAAGTTTGGTGGGTTTCCTGGGCAATTTTCACGTTCGTTATTTTCATTTTCCGTAGTGAGCTCATCGGAGTGAAGTTTCTGCCAAAATAACAAAATATACTCTGTATTAAGAAAGTAAGTACTAAAGGACTAGACACACCAAGCGTCGACGGCGAGCGTCAAATTTAAAAATGCATTAATTTATTTATGTATTGTATAGAAAGGATAGTATAAACAATTATATACCAAATATTTATAAAAAACATTACAAACTTTGGATTTTTAATAGAAATAATGTAATTTTAACAAATTTTATCGAATGAAGTTGCATCCGCCGCCGCGAAATTATGTCCCACACCAAGTGGCCGAAAAAATTCGTCCATCGCCGCCGAACATAACCTAAAAATAATCATACTTCAATTGTGGTCCATACATTCCTCATTCGTCATTCAAGTATGCACTTATATTATTTACCAATATTAAAGACTAATAAACAACAATCTAAAATTCTCAAAATTATCCAAAACAAAAAAGACGCCGCGCCGCTCTTGGTGTGAATGGATGCGCGTCGAGTTGTATGGAACTTTTGGAATTTGACGCGCCGCGCTTGGTGTGTCTTAAGGATGAAACACACCAAGCAGCAGCAGCGAGCAGCAAACTTAAATTTTGGCCTATTCGCTTATGTAATGTTACAAAATCATAGTTTGAGTATAAATATAGGTATTTCCATTAAAAGAAATTAAGTATTTTGTATTTATAATTGAAAAATTTAAATTTAAACAAATTATATTGAATGAAGTTGCATCTGTCGCGGCATCAATAGGTTCCACACCCAGCAGCATTAATTTGCTGCTCTTTGCTGCTACTCATAACCTCAATAAAATTTACACAATTCAATTTTACTATTAAAACAAAACAATCTGCTGCGCTGATTGATGTGCACGCCGATACGCAGCCGTTAGTGTGGATTGTTTGGAATATGTTGCGCTGCTCTTGGTGTGTTTCATCCTTTATCCTTAAGGCTGTTTTCGAAACGAATACTTATTTGTGGAACCTAACTTATTCAAATAAGTATGCTGGCGAGGTAACTTATTTTGTCTCTTTCTTGCAAGAAAATCTAATTTGGTTGTCATTTTTTGTTGATATTTACATGTGAATATTTACTTTTTTTTAGATTTAGGATGATATTTCTAGAAAATAAATGGACCTTTGTTGACAGCAAAATATATAACATGATTAAAATAAAAATGTACAGAGCCCAATTATATAATTTCGTATATAAATTATAAAAACGTTTTGTAAACAGTGAAAATGTAAACAGATTGTGCGCAGTTTTTGTATCTAAATATCTATGTTATGGCGACAATAATCACCGATTACACGTAAAATAATTATGTCCTATTCATTAAGAACCCAACTAAACCCTTTCTTGATTGCCTTTAGCATCTCAAATATGTTATAAAAAATCTAAGGTGAACCAACTAAAATTCATAACGGAAATACGATATTTAAAAAATATTTCGTTTTTATACTACTTATATGTAATTTATACTACTTATAATTAATTAATTGCCACTAAGCATTTTAGTTAGAACAAATGTTATGAATATTCGTTATTTTATTAAATAGTATACGTTGAATTAATAAAAATAAGGAATGAAATATTGGTTGAAGAATTTTCAATTGAAAACATTCAATGTTTTCATGTTGCTGTCAAAATAAGTATGCAAACTCAATTCGAACGTTTTTTTTTACTTATTTAAGATGGCGGCAAATAAGTAAATAACCGTGCGATTCTGATGTTAAGACTATTGTAGAATTGATCTTACCACAAACATTAACAACTTGAGAATCCCAGGAGAACCTGTCATTAATACAAATTCCCAGACTAATAACATGATCCACAAAATTAATCTGCACACCATCAATAAAGATATCGGGTATCAGTGGGAAACTACTTTTAGAAATCAGAATTGCTTGTGTTTTAGCGATGTTCGGTCAGATTCCATTAGACTTGAACCAAGCCAATACATTGGATAGATCCAGATTAATATTGTTAAACGTTTCCAATATATTTTCACTAGTACCAACGTTATTCTAGTACAATGGAGGAAGGAAGTTGTGTCAACAGCGTTTAACAAACCAAATTTAAAGCTTGGCTCAAACAACACTTCAAGAAATATTTTTAAAATGAGGGACACATTAATGGAGTATTTTAATAAGGAAGGAGCAATACATTTACAAAACAAAATAAAATAATATGTTTTTGTTACATTTCAATCTTTTATTTACATTTCATTTGCAAATTGCACACAATTCAATGTTTCGTGATTTTTAATCACATAAATAATTCAATATTATATACATAAATAAGTTAAAGTTAATATATACACAAGTAATTCATTTTTAAACAACTATCCTAAAAAAATCATTAATTTATATCACAATACTCAGTATTTGCCATTCCTAAATCTTTTATTTGCATTTCACACAAATAATTTAATATATCGTTGGCAGCCTGCTGTTGCGTAGTTGGCTGCAATCCATCGAACAAACAACGCATCCTCTTGAAAATCTCGTTGTATGCGTTTTTTGCTTCGGAAGTGGCACATTGCTGTTCTTTCAGCATGTCATTTATATAATTTAAGGCAGTTTTGATTGATTCTTCAATCTCACTGCCCTCACTGTTATTATTTCGCCTTTTTTTATCGCTATTACGATGTAATTCCCCATCATCATATTCAATCACCGGTCTCTTACGGCGCACTAAATCCAGTTCATCAAAATTGGAACTACTTTCTGTATTTGCAACATCTGTATTTGATACTGGATTATCAGTATAGTTACTAATAGTACTGTAAGAATAATTATACAAAAAGATTATTTGTACATATATAAAAAAACTACATATTTGAAACAATTTCAACATACTTCCTATTTTTGACGAAGTCCGTCAGAAACAGCATATTTTGGAAGTACTCCCATTCTTCTTTATATCGACATGCCCTTCCGGATGGTAACTGTTTCGATTATAATTCCCTCGAAAATTTATCCCGAAGACTTTTCCATCTCGACATACAGGTTTTATCTAAAAAAAATAATTTTATTATGTAGTACATTACTACGTACATAACCCTTCATTTTAATTTTACCTGATTCACCAAGTTGCTCTCCTATTTTCCTCCAAGTTTCAAGTTTTAGGTGGATGTTTTTGTATCCCCTAGATGATTTATTATAAAGAATTTCGTTTTGCTTCACTAAATCTATAAGTTTTTCTTCGAAACTCATTTTAATAAATTTAACTTGGATGAAAAACGCGCAGTTGAAATGTCAAAATGATAACAAAAATAAAACAAAAAATCGGCTAATTATTTAATAAAAAGTTCATTATTTTTGACTTGCAGCTCAGTATCATATTATGCACGTAAAACCATTTTAGTAAAGCAATGCCTTGATTAATAGAATGATTAACAAATTCCATATTTGGGCCCGAATACAATAAGGCCATATAATCCGCAATACATTAAAAATAACAATGGCCCCAAAACTGATCCTTGTGGGACGCCGGTATTGGCAGTTTTCTCATCGCTGAAGATATTATCAAAACATTACGTTTACGATTTTGAAATTAGGATTTAAACAAATTTAGTGTAACACCTCTCACACCGATATTATATAATTATGATAATAATATTTTGTGATTAACAGTATCGAATGCTTTGGAAATGTCAATAAAAAGCGCAAAAGCTTTCTTATATTATCATTCAAATGTTGATGCAGAGGCGACAAGAATGAGACCAATGCTTTTTCAGTAGAAGAGTTCTTTATAAAACCATACTGTCGTCTATCAAGCAAATTAATTTTTTCAAGATATTCCAATAATCTATTCTTAATTATTTTCTCAAGATTTTTTGAAAACGTACTTAATAGAGTAATGGGAGTAATGGGCGATAATTATTGGTATCTAAGTGGGAACCTTTTTTAAACAGTGGTTTTACGACACCAAATTTAAGTTTTTCTGGAAAAACCCCTTTTACTAAACAATTATTAAAAATAAAAGTAAAACTTGAACTACGCTCTTAATTATTTTTTTAATTATTATTAGGGATATTTCGTCAATACCGTAAGAAGCACTATTTTTTAGATCATGCACGATCGTGAGTATTTCATTTTCACAAACAGGGAAAAAGAAAAAACTTATGCTGTTAAAATTTAAGTGAATTGCGTTATTGCTTGGCATATTGTTCAAAATGCCATTAACAACCTTCCATTTAGATTTTAAGTCTATTATTAAGAGGCTAACAGTAAAGAGGTTTTTCGTTAATAGGTTTTTTTAAGAGAATCTCTTAATTGGTATTCTGTTAGTAATACTCTTAAAATTTAAAAACTCTCCAAATATTTTTGGAGACCTGTCAAATGTGATTTTTATTAATGCGGGCCATTGAAATTGTATTTTATTATTAAATAAACGATAAAATATGACATATTTTTGTGAAAACTAATGTTTTACAATTCATATTTTTGTAATAAATTAGAGAATGTATTGCAGAAAATTTGTAATAAATTGCCGAAAATAAACAACAACAAAATATTTACTTCTGCTCGAAATGACAATGTCGGAATAATTTTTCTTCTAAAAATATTACATCTAAATCATTTTTGTGAATTGAAAAATATAATTAAATAAATTATTTATTTACACAATCGTCATTTTTTATTAGTTTTAGTGCAACATAATAAAAATTCTAGCATTTATGATGTTTAAGACAACCTAATTGGTAGGTATTAGGCTAAGAGGTTTTTAAGAGAACCTCTTAACTGATCAGTATGTGCAGAATCGCAAAATAGTCTTAAGTAAGAGAAATCTCTTAGTTATGAGAAATATTGTAGTTAAGACCTCTGTGACTATACGCCAGAATCGCACGGTAAGTTTGAAATAAGTATCCGTTTCGAAAAGGGCCTAAGAATTGAAAAAACACTCAAATATTCACATTCATAATAATATCTGAATTTTTTAATAAACACAAATATTTTTAGACTAAGTAGTAAAGATTTAAGTTTTGTGAAAAGTTTTGAGTGAATTTTATAAAAGGAAATTTTTTACAATAAAACCCACTACGAATCGCAAGAGATGACCGAAGTGGTTCTGAACTAGTAATTTATGTAAGAAACAAATGTTATTTATCCACATGCTCGGAAATCTCTGAGATTTTTGTTATTCGAGACAGAACATCATTGAGTGTAATATAACACGTATCGTGTCAGACAAATATTGTTGAAAATAATGTTTTTTCTGATGTCTGACGAAATTAGAGTTCATATGAGCATGTTTTTCAAGCATAAGTTTCACATTTCGGTTTGAAAGCTTTTGAACGAAAGGTTTTCATATCATGAAATTTGAAAATTCTACAAATAATCACAAATATTTATAAATTTAAAAAATTTTATATTTCAAAAAATGCTCAATTTCTTTTTTAACAATATAAGATCACTTAAAATTAGAAATGCTATGAAATATCAAACATCTTTGTAAAAGGATTGGTTTCTAAACAGAAAAATCAAATCAACGGAATCTAAATGCGAACCGACTTAGATATTTCCAAATATTTAAGAATTTTCTTATTACACTCAATGAAGTTTTGTCTCGAATAACAAAAATCTCAGAAATTTCTGAGCATGTGGATATATAAGATTTGTTTCTTACATAAATTACTAGTTCAGAACCACTTCGATCATCTCTGTGCAGTCCGCAGGAGCCGAGAAAAATTATTTCAAATAATTAAGAATTTTCATATTACACTCAATGATGCTTTGTCTCAAATAGCAGAAATCTCAGAGATTTCCAAGCATGTGGATAAATAAGATTTGTTTCTTACATAAATCTCTAGTTCAGAACCACTTCGATCATTTCTGTGTAATTCTTATGTGTTTTGTTGTAAAAAAAATCATTTAATAAAAATCACCCAAAACTTTTCACAAAACTTAAATCTTTACTACTTAGTGTAAACATATTTGTGTTTATTGAAAAATTTCAGATATTATTATGAAAGTTAAATATTTGAGTGTTTTTTCAATTCTTAGTACTTACAGGACACAGTGTATATTTTGTTATGTTGGCAAAAATTTCACTCCGATAGTGAGCTCCAATAATTTTTCAAAAATTATAAATTTGATAAAAAAAAAACGCACAACACATTTTGAATTACCTGACGTTGTTAGATTAATTTCACATTCAATTTGATTAATTTTATTTTGGTTTTCAATCTCAACTAATAGTTTTGTGATAATTTTCAAGATTAATATCGCGAGCCATTACACACATTTTCTTTGCTCTGTCACTCATTTTTATTAAATTAATTCCACAACTTCCTACTGCACTTTTTTAATTTGTAATTGCGACTAAATTTTTTAATATAGTTAAATGTCAAAACTTGCTAAATGGTAATAACGGGAATTCCCCAAATGACATAATCCCTACAGACATTGTAAATCGAATTCTTGTAAGATTTCCAGTATAATGTATTTCAAAATCATTAATAACAACATTATTCACAGATAGTTCTATAACATTGGATGTTGTTTTTGTAATTTGCGAAAAAGTCCCAACTAAAAAAATACAAAGTATCTTGTTTTTAACGAGATAAATTTTATTTCGGTCGATATTATTATATTGGTTATTGTAATTAATACAACTGGTGCGACTAATGAAATCATAATAGCTTGATACTATTTTTACCCAATAAAAGTAGCAGGGAGTTGTAATGTTTTAAACGGTAAAAATTGGAATTATGAAACGAAACATTCTCTATCGTAATATAGCATAGTTGTATAGTATGATAAAGTAACTTGTAATACTATGAACAGTGATGGACGATATATGTATCACTTTTTTCACTAAATAAAACAACACAACACAATTCTCAGCGGAATAAAATATTAAAAGTGATCCTTAAAATGACAAATTGATTGATCTCCAAAGTAAAGCAATTTGTTTATTTTACTTTGAATCAGTGTTTGTTATTCCTATTTTGTTGATTGCAAAATATCGTTTATTTATATTAAAAGTGAAAATTAATTAAGTAAAAATTCCAGGATAGTAAGATTATAAATTATATAATGTTCTCATAATTTGTTCAAAATATTTAAATGAAACTGTACCGGCGCATTGATTAGTTTGCAAATTTGGTAAAATATCAAATATCTGCGTACAGTTCGATAAACTCTACAGTGAAATAAAAAAAAAAAAAAAAAAAGGAACTCAGTATATGAAATCTTGAAATTTAACAATATTCCGTCTTTTCGCCATTTTTGGGTAGTAGTGTTGATCAGGAATTTTAATTTAAGTTTTTGGACAAAATTCTAGGATCTGTTCGTGCTGGACTAAACTGGCCATTACATAACCAGTTCTTATGAAAAATGGTATCTGTACATTTTACACGATATAAATAAATTTTAAACAGGCTCCAACTCGTCTATTTCTTAATTAAATTTTGTAAAATTTGTATTGCATACATGGATAATTGGAAAAAAATTATGGATTACAAATTTGCACTATAATTTTTTGATTTTCTGCGGCCATATGTTATTTTCAGTTTTTGGTCAATAACTCAAAAACTTCCACTAGTAACCAATTTTTTCGACTCTACAATACTATTCAACAAACAGCATAGGGACGTTCTTCTACTAATCATACCGAATCTCGTAGCAATCAAAATTACCCTCTTGAAGCCATGGAATTAGAGAGAAACGGAAGACCCGAAAGACCTGGCAAAGGACACGCGCCACGGAAAACAAAAAAAATCCTCAATTATTTGTGCAACCTAAACAACTTATAAAAGAAATTAAGAACGAAACTATTAACAAGTACTTAAGTAGTCTCACCGAACATAAAAACATTTATTACTCTCTTTCGAAAGAAGCAAAGAGATATAAAAGGACCAAAATGCATGTGCCGCCTATTAAAAATGAGGAAGGAACCTGGAAAAAGTGACATGCAAAAAGCTACTTTATTTGCTGCTCACTTGGAAGAAACCTTTCAACTGTTACAAAGGCAAGCAGATGAAAACATAACAACAATTAGCATAATTAATAACCGAAACATTACAGGAATTGAAAGATGAGATCAAGTACAATTTAAATGCGAAAAAAGCTCCAGATTATGATCTATTTACTGGCCAAGTCGTAAAAGCCATTCCCGAGAAGGGATTACGAAAATTGGTTCAAATAGTCAATGCTGCCTTCTGACTAAAATATGTCCCATGGCAATGGAAGGTTGCAGAAGTAATTATGATTCCTAAACCAGGCAAACCAGCAAACGAAACAAAATCGTACAGAACGAAATTTAATTCCACCACGCACCAATTTGAATTTAGGGGAAATCACTCTACGATAGAACAAGTTCACAGAATAATGGACATAATAGAAGACGCACTTGAGAAAAAAAATATGTTGCATCGAGATCAACCTAAGCAGCCAAATTCTTAAATTTTACATGACTTTCATTTTCAAGCTTAGATAGAAAGAGCATGTTAAAAAGAAAAAAGAAGAATCGAACATCAAATATAGAAACTGTATAGATAGAAATTCTGAGCGTTCAATACACAATAAATTGCTATTATTTATATCGGCAAATACTTATACCAGTATGCACCTATGGTATTCAACTTTGGGATTGTACCAAGAAGACAAAAATGATACAATGTTTTCAGTAAAATCAAAAAAATAAAAAAATAAAAAAAATAAAAATTGTACCTTAATTAATTTAAAAAAAAACTGTTGCGACTTTGCACGCCCGTCATGCCACAGGTGGTGCCACACCCGGACCGTTGCGGGGCTTTTCCCCGTTACCAAATAATGAAGGGCGATTGGCCACTTGTACCGTTGCGCCCTTGTATTGCCGGCCGGTAAATATTTTGGCCTCGACTAGCCGCCAAAATAAATTGGGCGTTGTCTCACCGATCCCGTATAAATATTTTGCCCGGTTGGGCCTTAAAATGTTGGGCGTCCTTCGCCTTATTACCGCCGCCGCTGTGCCGCCCGGCACCATAAACCTTTATGGTGTCTTAAACCCTCTGATTTTTTTTTTTTTACAGAATTATCCTCTATACCATGCTGTGTCTCGCAACCATATGCGACATTCACTCGTCTCTAGTTGATATTTTTTTTTCTAATCTCAAAAACTTCCTTACTATATACACTTAAGACAACGGCTTAATTAGCTCTACAGCTTAAGCCAATTATTGTTGAACACTTGCTCTCACTAAACAATATTAATAGATTTAAACACTTTTCTATTTTTTCTGTTTAACATCAAAATATCCTTTATTACATAATATGATTTAAACTCAAAATATGGTTGGTATACAATATTAGATAAATGTAATTTTCACAAACTTGTAACTATCTAACAAGATTACTTTAATTTTATTTCTATAAAACGAAATTACATATTTTGTATCTATAGTTTTCTTTTGCATATCAATTTTTATATAAGGATAAGATTCATTTTTCCACAGGTATGAATTATTTACACCATTTTATGTTGAGTTCTCGATTAAAATAAAAAAAAAACTTTGTCACAAAACCCAACTCTCTCTTCCATAAACCAAAACTAGACTTTAATTATCCAAAATCGAAACTCGAATGTATTAAAAAATTCGTGTGCCACACAACGAGAACGACGGGCAAAACATTCCAGAAGAATTGTCTTTCTTCTCTGTTTCTCGTTTACATCAATTCGCATTGATGTAAACGAGACGCATATAAGAAAAACATTCTTATGGAATGTTTTGGTTCTCGCACACCCGATGCACATTGGTCTCGCTCCATCACAACACAACACGAAGCTGACAACTATACATCGAAACACACTGTACTAAAAAAGTACATACACAAACCCTAACCAAGACACAACAGAGGTGAATATAATATAAAAAGCGCTGGTTACGATCTCGTAATCGTAACACAATGCAGAAAATTCCACAATTTATCAAACTCATCGCTTATTCTGTTCCAAGCGTTTGCAGATGGTTTAAGAAATTAATACATTCCACAATGCTTTACTCGTTTCTCTTATGATAAGCGAAGCCGCACTTTTGCCCTACTCATGCCATCACCACTGGCTAGATAACGAAAATTTTCCTTTAATATATCAACTAAAACTAAAATACCTAAATATTTAACTATTTGTCATACTTGCCGAAGGGTTTGTGATAGACGTTGATCGCACTGACACATCTTTCACCTTCATCAATCCTTTGAATTAGTGGACCAACCATTGGTAATAGTTCGTCAAATGTTTCTAATTTCATACGTTTCGCTGTCCCCGTTAACCTCATTTCCTCGACAATGTTATTGTAAAACCCTTGTGCTACTCTACGGCGATTAACTGGGTTAACACTAAGTCGACGTTGCTAATAACAAATTTAACATAGTAATGTTAATTTTTACAATAGTAATCACGATTTATCTTGAAATAGACGTTTTGGGTATAATTAAATAAAAACCTAAACCGGAAAAAACGATTGAAAAGGAACAGAAGTACTCGTATTAAAATATTACGGAAAAATTTTTTTTTTTACTAAGTAGCTTAAAATATGGTGTTACTTTTGCAAATTTATCGGAGATGTCCAAAGTACTGGTATCACTTAAAAGGTAGGTATCGTTTAATAGTTTTAAATTTCGACCATAACATTGCCTGTTTTACTATGCTTATTCCTAATGAAGCCTGAAGGTGGATTGCTCCAGTAATCGTCGATATAGATACAACACGATCCTCACTGAGAGCAACAAGATTCCTACGAATCTTTTTTGCCTACTCCACAATTGAGCACACGTTTTGAACATTCAGATTATTTTCTCTGAAATAATTCGATATCTCGCAAATGCCCTATTTCAGCGCTTATATCTTTAACTAGGCCGATGAGTGGCTCGTGATTTGTTTTCCTGGTATATTGAACAATGCCTCTTCTATTTCGAATTTCCAAAATCCCCAATTCTTTTATACACTTTTTCAACGACTACTACACGATTCCGATGTACTAGCAGTAGCTGATGAACCAGCGCCAGGTGCAGCTTAGTCATTGGTTTTCGTTGTGGACTCCAATTCAACATAACGGCAACCTCCTGCAAACCACCAGGATCAACAGTTGGAATTTCGTTGTCATTAATGTCCTCTTCATCCGTTACTACATCAACTGTTTACACATTTACAATTTCTTTTTCATAATCACTCCACGAATCAATAATTTCTTGAATCTTATTCATCGTGAGTTAACAAAGCCATTCCTTTTTGACGATTTTATGCTGTATGCAATGATGACACTTTTATATTATACAAATCCTAAATGTATCGTTATTCAATTAGAATACAATTTATAAACCTAATTTGAGAACAAACAAACACTAATAGTAATCAAAGCAATTAGAGTTATCTCCTAGGACCTCCTGTCGGAGTGCAGAAATAGAACTCATGGGCCGACCCGACCCATCTTCTGTGTCAGCATTATAATGCAACTGCGTAAGGTAACCGCGAAACAGTTAGCAGTGCTTCGACTTTAGAACAGATTGCAGGGATTAACTCATAAAAAAATAAAAACTCACACAATATTTCATTTTTGTTTTAAATCTGTTAGCAAATTTCACTTAAAACTAATATCATTCCAGCCAATGGTCGTGTGGTGTATTTGAGATCAATGTATACATTCGTGGAAAAAGTAAGTGAGGCCATAAAATATTCAGCCCTTCATTTTTTTCATGATTTTACCGGTGGAGTCAAAATAATATATTCTTTGGTCTTTCATCACGAGTATTTCTTAAAATATTTGGCGACAATCTAGGGATTATTGGGAAATTGTCGTCACAGATTTTAGATAGGTCCAAATCTTTAGTATTATTTTCACAAATCCTTTAAAACTCGGCAGCTTGATTGATCCATTGAAAACGTGTTGTAAAATTTTAATAAAATGTTATGTGTTTATTACGCTTATTAAGCTCAAAATTATAAACAGCAATTTGCAAGCATTATACTTTACCATTTGCCAGTTCATACATTATCCGTTGATTAACCTCATATAATAATGAAACCAAACAAAAAATAAAATTTTACAATAGTTGTAAAATGCTATCTTACAAAGTTTAATTTTTTTGTAATTACTACCTTAATTGACCTTTAAACGATCGCAAACGAACAGGGTAATGAGTTTATTGTTCCTGTTCCATATATAAAAAAATTCATCAGCATCTCGTTCCCATATCATATCGACATCATTGCGATCTTTCGCCGGCATAAAAAAATAATCACCCTCATGTAGTCGTGTGCTTCTAAAAGCATATAACGAAAAATTATTTTAATTTTTATAAATAAAAGTTTGAAAATAAAAAATAAAACATTGTACAGTGGAAAATAAGTTGATATACCAAAGAGAAAGTTTTCCGTATAATATAAAGCACAAAATATTAACTCGGTATATAACCAAAAAAAAATTTCATTTTCTCATTACAGTAAAATTTTTACGTGAAGTAACGCCATATTTTCGTAAGGCCAGTATTATATCGGAAGTTGGCTGGGAATTGCAACGTGCGTTTCTATGCCCGCTCGGCCCAGGCATCAATACAACAGCATCCACCACCATCTCATCAACATCACAATCACCACCGGCACCAAGGAGCCCGCCACGAGCGGATACACGTTATATTCCGTTACAGTTGACCCATTTGGCACGGAACCTAAAATATCATGACCCAGGTGAGTTATCACGTCAATTTTTTCCCTCGCATATTCGCAAAAGTTTCGAATATTTATTTTATTAATTATGTTTATTTAATATTCTTCCTTACTTAAAATTATACATTATAAAAAAACTCACAAAAAAAAAAAAAAATAATAATCGCCCGACTTAGATCGTCTTCATCATCATTAGAATTTTTGTGTATTTCGTTTTTCTTATTTCAATCATAAAAGAAGAATAAGAAGAAGAAGCTTTATGTTCATGTTGGGTGTTGTACTTTTGTGTACAACGCGATTTTAATATTCTTATCACAGTTTCCATATAGATTTTAATTTTGATTTTTTTTTTGTGTGTTGGAAAATTCGATTTTTCTTAAATAATTTTTTCTTTCTATTAAATTAATTTGCTCGTGTTCTTGTGCGTTCGTCTTAATATCCGGGACATTAAATTTAAAAATTTGTATGAAAAATAGTCGAGGGTTCGAATAAACGGACAAAGAGGAATTTTTATGAGTGAAATATTTTAGTAAACTAAATATCTAAACATTATGTACTGAAAGATGTTTTCGTAGGCGACATTTTTTGTATGAAAAATTACATTTTATACAGAAGGTAAAGGTTAGCTGATGCTTCATTGGAACGGATATTGAGAAAATAAATAAATGCGTGGGAAACGTACAACCAAATAAAAATATATTGTTTTTAAAATGCCCGATCCTTCAAATTAATTAAAATACCCGTAAGTATATCACGTAGTCAAGTTGAAGATATTTGACTAATCCCCTTTTTCATAGTTGATTAAAATCTCTGGGCTATGCCAATGTTTAATTTCTCATAAAAAAATTACTTTTATTTTTCAATGACGTCTGAAAGTGAAATGTGGCTTCTCAAGAGACAAAGCCAGGCAATTCATTATTGAAGGGCCATTAGCTTAACCTCTATGCAACAATAAAGTGAAATTTATTGATTGCAACCAAATAATTTATATTAGTTGCTTTCCAATCAAAAATGTGTATTGTGTAAAGTGTCGATTGGAAAGGACAAAAAATTGACAAAAGCAAAACATAACCAACAAATGTGCAGTTTATTTGTTGCAGTGTATTATTAACTTTGTAATAAAAAAATATGTACATATATATGTGGGAATACCACGTTGATTGATTTCCTTTTATACGCGAAAACAAAAACAAGTTTAACTGAACACACTACTTTGATACGAGATCTTTCTTCTTCTACTGTCAAACCAAAAGTGATCTCGCCGTTTTTTATTTTATCTTGCATTACAATTTGGTTTACTCTACAAATACATACATTACATAGCGTTTTATCTTCCAACGTCACAATTCCTGATAATTCAGAGTCACGACGAATTGTTGGTTTCAACCTAGTAGATAGAAAAATAATTCTTTGTAGCTGAACGATTCTTGTTTGGGCAATTTAGTAGTACATTCTTCAACTTGGTATTGTTAATTTGGCTTCGAGCTTTCCGGTAAGTATCTTAACATGAAGGTATGTGCAGAATCCTTGGTAAGTACATTTGCCTTCATGCCCTTGCATGTACGGCATCAACAAAACAGACAAGAACAGCAGGTAAATATTTCGTCTTAAGAGGGTTCTTTACTAAAATAAATTTTAATTTTGAAGCTAACCGGAAGTCGGTTCCGACACAACACAAAAAATTTAATATATTCTACATGTAGATGTACATTAGTATTCGATGTAGAATAAATTAGTGTTGGTTGCATAATCATAAATATAGAACACTACCACAATTCATTCATTACGTTTTTTTTCTCCATTGTTTTTTCCATTCTTTGTGTAAAATTAATTACACATACACAAACATTTGATTCCCTTCATGTGCGCGCACATACCAAACGAGTAATAGCCACCAATCGGAAATTTGCTGAACTTATTTTCATGAAAAATTTTGATAAACTATTTTTATTTTTATAATTTATATATTAAAATTGAAAAATATTTAGAAAAGAAGAAAACTAGGCACGAGATTAAGAATTCTAGTTGATTCTTGTGAAAGAATTTTTTATCTACTGTAGTTGTATATTCCAATCGAACCTGCACAACTTGTCCAAGTTTGAGAGCTAAAAACAAAAAATTAAAAGAAAATTTGGAAAAACAAGAAAAACTAGGCACGAGTTTTATATGTTATCTAATGAATATAAAAAAATTCTAGAAGAAAATGTTCACACAAGTGCTTATCGAACCTGCACAAGATACCATTACTTTGGTACAAGACCCTCTTAAACAAACACTTCTTTATTCAAATTCGCCTTCCATTGTTACTTCGTCTTTGGTAAGTATTTCGTCTTCCAGATGAATGTTCTATCCTTTACGGTCAGATAGTATATACTTTGTCTTCGCAATTCATATTTGGTAAGTATTTCGTCTTTTATAAATATTGCGTCTTGATAGTTCGTCTTTGATTCGTGGAGGAGGTCGTCGTAATGTGGCTGAATATTATTCTTTTGAGCTTTCTTCTTCTCTTCGTTGGTCATCTTCATCAATTCGCTTCCGGATGAATCGAATATACTGCTAGGTTGCCTCCTTGGCTTCATAAATTCTGCACAACTCGTTGTTATTATGGCTCCTTCGTGGTTACCCACCTTCGCCACTTTGTATCTTTCGTTAGGACAAACTTTTGTAATCTTATATGACGCCACAAACTTCGGGTTTAGCTTTAGCAGTGGTCCAAATTGCGTTCGTTTCATAGCAACCATATCACTCAGTGAGTATTCTATTGCTTTATTCCGCTTCTTGTTGAAAGATTTTCGATTCTCTTCTTGGATTTTGGTAATCTCGCGTCTTGCTGGAGTGCGGTCCGTCTCTCGTTCATCCTGTTCAACTGTTGTAACATCTCATCGTTAATTATTTCTGCTATGGTAACATCTTCTGGGTTACTCATCTTAACGCCAAACATGACTTCGAAGGGTGATCGCCCGATACTTCTTTGTCAGGTACAATTCAAATATCGTTGAACGTTGCTAACATGCTGATACCACCTTTCTGGCTGCTCAATTGAAAGTTTAGTTAACACCGATTTTACGATTGAATGGATTCGTTCAATTTGTCCTTTCCCTCTAGGCACGCCTATCGTTATCAAAATATGGGTAATGTTATTCTCCTGACAATATTCACTAAAATAACTGGATGTGAAGACTGTTCCACGGTCGGTCACAAAATATCTAGGATTCCTGAATTA
This sequence comes from Nephrotoma appendiculata, assembly GCA_947310385.1. Taxonomy (NCBI): domain Eukaryota; kingdom Metazoa; phylum Arthropoda; class Insecta; order Diptera; family Tipulidae; genus Nephrotoma; species Nephrotoma appendiculata. The sequence goes on from OX371223.1 coordinate 164,386,111, forward strand.
CACCTTCTGCAACTCCAATTTTTGAATGATTTCTTCTGTATTTGTTGACTTGGTGGGGTATAACCATAGATACTTTGAGAATCCATCTGTAATAGAAAAGATATTATTGTAGTTTTTATGTATTGCTCGGTATGTAGTATTAAAATGTAAACATAACCTAAACATAATCTTCAAATTAACTAAACAAAACATGCAGAACGATAAACTGTTTATCGTTATGAATTCCATCAAGGAAAAAGTGTTCGTGAATCGATTTGTTCTATTCTTGGGGATAATATTGTATCTAAAAGTACATGTGAATATTAGTATAAGCGTTTTAGAGAAGGTGATTTTGATTTTAGTGTCCGTGAACGTTCTGGAGCTCCCTTAAAAGTAAACGACGAGGAACTGCAAGCGTTGCTGGTAAAGACTCTTGCCAGACGGAAAACCAACTCTCAGAACAACCTCGAGTAATTCAGCAAGCTGTTTCATATCGCTTAAAAAGGATGGGTAAAGATTAGAAAAGCCACAAAATGGGTGCCACACTTATTAACTGAACAAAACAAAGAGGTCGATAACTTTCTCTCCTCATTAGATGAAACTTTCTTTGAGGCAGGCATCCGTGAATTGCCTGTAAGATGGCTAAAGATTCAAAATGATGGAGATTATATAAGGCTAAAGATTCAAAATGATGGAGATTATACTTTGTATAAGAATAAATTTTGAATTTTTCAAAAAGTGTCCTAAAACTTATTTGTAGACCTAATAAAATTGCAATGGACACTTATCTTTTGGCAGGGGGTGTAAATACCCTTCCTGCCTTCCAGATTTACGCGCAGCGAGTATTCACTCAATACAATTCTCTCGTATCGTTTGACATTTCTCCGATAATCCAGGGATGTAGTAATCCTTTTCTGTGATTTCGATCATCTTTTTAACACCAAAATGTCCAATTTCATGTATTTTTGTGATGATTTCATCTTGTAACGGTTTCGGAATACAGACAAGTTGACTTTCCTTTTCATCATCTTTGAACAATAACCCTCGGTTAACTGAATATTTTTTATACGGCCCATGCTCTAGTAGATTTTTAATGAGCTGCAACTTTTCGTCTCGCTTTTGTATTGTTCTTCTATTGTATTTGTGCCATAACTGCATCTTCATAACCAGAGTGACGGGGTATCTACTTAGCGCGTCGACATGCTTCATTTATATACCACTATACGATGTTCTAAAACATAATTAAACTCCTCTAATAGTAACGCCCATCCGGCAATACGTTGTGCTATATTCTTTTTTGACATGGTCATCTTAAATGCGGCGCAGTCCGTCACAATGGTAAACTTTAACCCCAAAAGATAAACTCGTAGCTTCTTTAATGCTGCCACTGTTGCCAACACCTCAACTTCATACTAGCTGTATTTTTCTTCAGCTGGTTTGGTGTGTTTTGCTAAAATAGTACACAGGATGAAATTTCCCAACGCTTAGGTCTTTCTTTAGCAAGACACCATCATAACCGTATTTTGATGTCTCCGTGTGCATTTCTGTTTGTGCATTAGATGTGAAAATACTCAAAATAGGTGGGTTAATTAGTAGCATTTTAAGAGTATTGAATGCATTTTGTCGAGCCATGTTCCATTCGACCTTTCTCCCTTTCTTTAAGAGCTCCGTCGGAGGTCTTGCTATTGTCGAGTAATCCAGTGGAAATTTACGAAAATATCCGGTTAGGCCGAGAAAACTTTGAATTGATTTTATATTTGTTGGCACTGGAAAATTTTCTACGGCACGCGTTTTTGCTGGTGCCGGTTTAACTTTCCCCTTTGAAATAATATATCCTAGGAACTCGATTTCTTCATACAGGAATTTACACTTTGTCCACTTGAATTTTAGCCCATACTCACAAGCAACTTTGATTACACATTTTACTTTTTCAAAATTTTCTTTAGCGTCTTTTGCCGCTATGATGACATCGTCCATAGGTTAGGTAAGGTTAGGTTAGAGTGGCTGCTATCGCACACTTAGGCCAGTATTGGCCCATTGTGATACCACAGGATCCTATCTCCCCTCTACTCCTGCTGAAACCATCCAGAGCTACTTATGTAGCGTAAAATATCTCGTATTCCACAGCCAGCGAGTTCCGAAAGGCTGTCCATACCGTACACACCTAAATACTTATGCCTTCTGTATGATAGTGCCGGACACGAGCATAGGAAGTGATCTATCGTCTCTTCCTCCTCTTCGTCTAAACAACTTCTACAGAAGTCATTCGTCTGAGGACCCAGCCTTCTTGCATGTTCCCCAAAAAGGCAGTGTCCTGTCAGTATCCCTACGACCAATCCTAACTCTCGTTTTCCCAGGGATACTAGTGCTTTGGAGCGCCGCAAGTCCAGCTTTGGCCAAACCTGTTTTGCTACTCTGCACGTGAGGGTGTTGGTCCACCTCTCATTTGTCAAGGCGATTGCCTTTTTACTGAGCGCCGATCTAAGCGCTGCTGTGCCTCCCCAGACCTGCTCTTTCCGGTTGCATCTGGAGAGTCGTACCGTACCTAGCTAGTTTGTCCGCCCTGCAGTTTCCCGTGATGTCCGAGTGACCAGGGACCCAGATTATCTGGATACTGAAATACTCGCTCATCTCCTTAAGAGATGATCGGCAATCCAGCGCCACCCGTGACTTCAGACAAACCGCCTCTAGCGATCTGACCGCCGCCTGACTGTCCACATAAATCGCGATATCCCAAACGGATACCACGTTATGCTTCAACCATGTCCCGACTTCGCCTATCGCCACCACTTCAGCCTGGTACACGCTGCAGTAGTCAGGGAGACGAACGGAAATATTAACATTAAGCTTCTCACAGAAGACTCCGGCTCCTACTTTGCCGTCTAGCTTAGAACCGTCCGTGAAAAATTGCAGTGCATCGTTTTCCAGTATTGATTCGTTCCTCCAGGATTCTCTCGAAGGACAGATGGTCCGGAAAACTTTATCGAAGCACAACGTTGGTTTAATATAATCTAGATTCGCCAGTTCTTCCCTTAGCGATCTAACTGTCGTTGAGTGTCCCGCCTGAAGACACTTCCACTGAGAGACAGCCGAGAGCCTTGTAGCCACATTAGCTGCCATCTGCTTACCAAAAAATTTGATTGGAATAAGGTGGAACATAACCTCTAAAGCCCGTGTAGGTGTTGACCTAAGCGCCCCGCTAATAATCATGCAGGCCGTTCTTTGCACCTTCTCCAACATCTTCCTATATGTTACCTTCTCCAGAGCTGGCCACCACACACCCACCCCGTACATCAGCACAGGTCTTACCACAGCGGTATAGAGCCAGTGTACCAGCTCTGGTTTTAGACCCCATCTCTTCCCTATGGCGTTCTTACACGAGTAAATGGCTACATTAGCCTTATTCACCTTTTCTACAATGTTAGGCTTCCAGCTTAGCTTACTGTCCAAGATTATGCCCAGAAATCTCGCTCTGTCAGCAAAAGCCAGTCTAGTGCCGTTCACGGTAGAAGGACTAACTACCGGAATTTTATATTTCTTAGTAAATAGTACCAGCTCTGTTTTGGAGGGGTTAATCCATAATCCACATTTGCTGGCCCATTTCGTAACGATTAGGAGTGCATTCTGCATAACATCCCTAATCGTATCCAGATATTTGCCTGAGACAGCTATCGCTACATCATCCGCATACGCTACAACCCCTATCCCCTCTCCCTCCAGTTCCAAGAGCAATCCATTCATCACAACACTCCAAAGAAAGGGGGACATTACACCTCCTTGCGGGGTTCCTCTAAACACCCGCCTTCTGATGGTGGCCTCCCCCAGTTTCGAGGTAATAATCCTGCTTATCAGCATCTGATTTATCAACCTACATATGGGGTAGTCCACGTTCAAAAATAGCAATCCTTCCATGATCGCCTCCGTTTTAACATTATTAAAGGCACCCTTAATGTCGAGAAATGCTACCATACAGAACTCTTGCGAGTAAATTGACTTCTCAATCATGCGTACTAGATCGTGCAGAGCTGTGTCCACCGACTTTCCCTTACAGTACGCATGCTGCGACATTGCCCAACTCCTGGGCTCAATTTTTGATCGAATACCTATATCTACCAACCTTTCCAAGGTTTTCAACAGAAAGGATGATAGAGTTATAGGTCTCAGATCCTTTGGATAGGCATGCGAGCTTTTTCCTGATTTCGGGATAAAGACCGCTCTGACCTCCGTCCATTTTGTAGAAATATATACCAGTTTCAGACATCCCATGAAGATACCTTCCAGCCAGGGGAAGATGACTGCTGAGTTTCTCTGGATCTCTGCTGGTATAATCCGATCCGGGCCGCCGATTTATAAGGCTTAAACCTGTTCAGCGCCTACCGGATTCGCTCCCTTTCTACGATGCCCTCCATCTCTATTGAAGGTGTTACTCGATTAGCTCCAAGCTCTGTCGAGTCTTCAAAGCTTCCCGGAAAATGGGTCTCGATGAGGAGCTCCAATGATTCCGCACTTGAAGTTGTCCATGACCCGTCTGGTCTAATTAAATAACTAGGACCAGGTAGAATTTTCCTAAGGCGAGAAGTCTCAGAGACCTCTTCCATTCTACAACAAAAGAGTCTCCAAGACCCCCTTTGTGCCTTCCTCAACTCTTTTTTGTACTTTCTGAGGTCCTCCTTATAGGAGTCCCAATCCCGAACCTCCCTTGTGTTCTTAGCTTTATTAAAAGCTCTCCTACACACACTCCGATAGGTTCCCAACTCCTTGGTCCACCATTTCGGTTTCTGCCTACCCCTAGGCTTTATTAGGGGGCACGCAGCATTAAATGAAAGATTGCATGCCTTTGTGACAATATCAACCATGCCATCTAATTCCTCTACTGTCGCCGGAAGTCCAGGAACCTCCAGCGGCAATAGTTCCTTCAACACCTCCCCATATTTGTTCCAGTTTGTCCTTCTGGGATTCCTGAAGGCTTTCCGGGTAACAGGTTTAATGTCGAGGTTATAAATTACAAACAAAAAAATCTGTTCAGACTTTTTAGAAGCTCTATCCGAAAAGATACCGAGAAAATGGAAATTGTATTTTTGTTAAAGTGAAACAGTGCCCCCCCCCCCCCCCCCCCCCCCCAGTATTAAAGTTGAAATACCCCAACCGGTATCGATTGTAGGATATATTTTGAAGCAGCTTGCTGAAACACACTGCACGAGCATTTAACGATCGACCAATTGAGAAGTAGCGCGTCGTATGCTAAATGTCGTTTAAAAGTAGATATCTATATATACTTGAAAAATGTTGTTGCTGTGTGAATTTGAAGAAAGGTAATATTGCGTTTGTCCTTGCTGTTTATCACACAATGTCTATATGCATGTCGATCGTGCATATTTGGTGCAATTCAGAGCAACTGAAAACTTTTGAAGACGATAATTAATGGAGCTATGAAAAACATCCATTTTATAATTGAGCTTGTAAATTGCACATTAAACTTTTGGAGCAAACTAGAACTGCATCCTCGTTGTGAATGAGCTTTGATGCTCAAAATGGGGTGTGTGGTTTTCAAAATTGTAAATTGTATAAAAATAAATAAAAAATAAATAAATAAATAAAAAAAAATAAAAAATTATAAATTACATATCGATGATCAGATAATGAGTGCTCTTTCGCCACTCTCCACCCTCTGATCATATGAAAGATCGTTTCTGACACAAAGGTGACATCTAAAACCTCCTGTCGATTTTTAACAATAAATGTCGGTTCTCGTCCAATATTGCAAACTAAAAGGTTGGTATTTAATACATAATCAAAAAATAACTCACCCCTCTCGTTGATGTCTGTGCTTCCCCAGATTGTGTGATGCGCATTTACATCACATCCGAGTACAACACCTACCCTTCTTTGATCTGCTTCCCGGATCAGTTCCCCCAGGTTGTCCGGTGGAACCTCCTTCTCGCGATCCATATAGGCTGAGGCTAGCCATAGCTTCCCACAGCCAACCTCAGCGCTCACCGCTGTAACGTCTCCGCTACTAAATTGTGGAAGAAGAAAAATATTCAAATTATTTTTCGCTAAAATACACGATCTGATCTTCTCAGAGTTGCTTGAGTATAGTAATTTATACCCTTTCATTCTGAGGCCACAGATCCTGTTATTGTTAATCCAAGGTTCTGGGATTAACACTAAATCCTCATCTGACTTAGTCAGTCTGAGAACGAGAGCTGCCGAGGCAGCCTTCGTGTGATGTAGGTTTATTTGTACAATGCTAACCATTGTAGTCGACTTTACTCACTTCTTCCTGCACTCCCTGCATCAGGATAGTGCCATCTACCACTACCTCTTTGTTCCGGAAGCTGTCTTCCTCTCGTCCAGAGCCTGACAGGATGTCCCCATCAGACTCCAGAGAGAGGAGGCTACCTCCACTAACTATGCTCCCCAGAGCCGAAGCATTACTTTCCTGGCCGTCCTCAGCCCGCTTGACCGTCTCCTGCTGGGTCCGATCGCCGTCACCCCCAGGCTGGTCTGGACATCGTCCGTAAAACAATTAAAGTTTTATTTTGAATTAATTCCCGAAACACAAAGTTTATAAATCTTTGAAATACGGCAGGGGCAGTGCACGATCCAAAAGGAACTCGATTGAACTTTAAGTGCCTCACATGTGTCACGAAAGCGGTGTATTTCCGGCTTTATTCGTCAATTGAAACGTGAAAAAATCCGTTTTTCAAATCCATCGTTGAGAAAACGTCCGCAGAATGCAATAGATCGATCAAGTCTTCTATTAAGGGAATATGATTGCAATCCATCACCACTTCCCTATTCAGCCGTCTATAATCGATACACAATCTTTTGGTTCCTTCCTTTTTATTGACTAGCACGACGGGACTATGTAGCATTTTTGGAGATACTGGGCCTAATTATACCATTATTTAACCATTCTGTGATTTGTTTCTCTATCTCCATTTTTTCTTGAGGTGCAACTCTTCTCGGTGGTTGAAAAATTGGCTGATCAGTTTTAAGTAACAGCTTCTTGGTCACGGGCGAATCTTAGAATTTCTCCGGACGGTAGTTCTCGACTAGTTCTTCAATTTATCTTCCATATATCTTGTCTTTATTCTTCGATAATTGGGTCATCATTTTTCCCTAATTGGTACCCATTTAGGAAATTGTCATCCTTCGCTAGCTTTTTCACCCTTATCCCATTATCACTAATAACGATACCGCTTCTTTGTATCATATCTATACCAATTATGCAATCTACTTATATTGACCTTGCTGGAACCACATGAATTTTTCCACTAAATTCCTCACCATCGATAAACATTTTTCCTATGAAATATCCTATGGTTTCGATTGAACTATCTCTTTATTCTTCTTAATTTGGTTGTAATATACTGCAACTCTGAAATTCCAATGATTTTTTAAGTATCCTCCATTAGAAGTGCTAGGTCACTTCCCGTGTCGACTAGTGCATCAATTACATAACTATTCAGTTTAACCAAAATATGATTGTATCCTTAAACTCGTCTTATTTCGATCGTCTTTGTTTTGCTTCTTTAAGGTCTTCGTTTGCGGCTATAAATTTGATGGTCGATCTGGACAATGTAGCGCTTTATGTCCAAATTTTAAACATCAGAAGCATTTTGGATCCTTACTTCTCATTCTATATTTAGCCGATACGTGACTCTTTTTCCCACAGTTAAAACATGCTATGCTCGTTTGTTTAATGTTCGAATGGTTTTGCTTCGGCGGCATTTGTAAATCTGGTTTTGATTTGGAACCGTCAATGTATTTCAACGAACATTGATGGTCTGACCGTGATTTATAACTTTCGTATATCTGAAGCTTTTCTCTAAATTCGACTACCGTCTTGGAACCGTATTAAACCAGCTTATTATGTACATATATTCAACATCGTTTGTACCGTTTATCACGTATTGGAATATGGCTATATCCTCCACGTTACCGTGTACGCCAATTTCTCTCATCCTTAAAAAAATATTCACCCAAAGTCTCACCCTTTTTCATCCGTAGTGATTGGAGCTGTAGATGAACATCTGCACTAGTAAATTCCCTTTTTTATTCTTTGGTCAGCAAAATTTTGATATCCTCCCAACTTTTAATATTTGGGTTCGTTTTTTAAGGCACTTCCACGAAGCGATTGTTTCGCGAAAACTATTTTTTGGAGAGGAAAGAGTTCAAATAAGGCAGTGGTGTTCTCAAATTCTTCAATCCAATTCTCTATACGAATATCACCGGACCTGTCAAACTTAGAAATATATTCAGCTAAATCTTTTAAATGAATAGAATTAGACTTTAGAAGTGATGATTGTAAATTCGCATTATCACCGTTTTCCATTTCATCCCTTAACGGTTTCCCTCTACCCGTACGATTATTCTCACCATGCTGGGAATTTAGCGCTTGGTTATGTAACTGTTCATTTTCGCGCCTCAATTGTAAAAGTTTATCGTGCATCTATGTATTTGTATCACCAATACTTGTTTCCCAGTACTATTCAGGTTTTTCTTATTAGTTAAACTTAATTGAAACTGTTTTCTGAATTCTTCTTCCTCCGAATCGGTGAATAAAATTTTAAAATGTCTCTATGGGTATCCCGGTTGAGCCCTTAATTTTTGTGGGAATACCACGTAGATTGCTTCACTTTTATACGCGAAAACAAAAACAAATTTAACTGAACACACTACTTTGATGGGAGATCTTTCCTCTTCTACCGTCACACCAAAAGTGATATTGTCGTGTTTTATTTTATCTTGCATTACAATTTGGTTTACTGTACAAATACACACATTACATAAAACAAATGAAAATCGATGCTCGAATAGCGTTTTATCTTCCAACGTCACAATGATCACAGGGTGATCCCACATATATATGTATACCAGAATTTTATTAGCGCTTCACATATGACATATGGTTATTGTGAATTTCTCAAATTAAGCTGAAACCAGTAATTGGGCTGACAGCGCCATAGTGATATTTCAAAATGAGAACAAACATTGGTCCTTAGAGCCGAATTTTGGCTAAATACGAAATGGTATTCATAAAGATTGCTGTAAACTCGTAACGACGTAGAAAATCAAAAAATTATTGAGAAAAATCATCTGATAAGTTTTCCCAAAATTTCCTAGTTATTCTAAGTCACTTAATCTGAAAACCAACCGTACATATTACCTATATAAAGTTGGCCCAAAATTCTAGCCGAAAAAATGGCGGTTTTAAAAGCTGGCAACACTAATGCAAGTATCGTGAAAAAATGAAACTATCGTGATAGAAAATATTAAGATGCAAAAATGATAAATTTTAAATTAAGTTGTTGTGGCTCCTTATGTATATGATGTTAGGACAAAAATGTTAACCTCAAAACTATTAAGGTTCTGTAAAATACACGAACATTTACTGCATCAAGTATCTGCCAAATATTGTGTATTTTTGATATGTTAAATCAAAACTTATTCTGTTACCACAGCAAAAACACCATATTTTAATGTCAGCCCAAAAATAAATATGTCGTAAAACTATCAAACCTGCATGATAGTTAATTTAATTCTATCGAATCAAAAATTAATGAAATAAATAATACATTTCAGTTCCGTAGCAGTTTATTTGAAACTTAACCTTTTGACTATAATTAGAATATATGTTAAAGTATACATCGGTGCATTAAACGACATAATAATTTGTTGGGGAAGGAGGTGGATCGGAGGTTTAAGGGGCTCCTCTTGTCATTATTTCGAAGATAGTACCATTCAACGAAATATGTAATCCGCACGACTAAAGACACCGTGCCAGTGCAAAGTTTTAGGAGGATGTAATTGGTATCTCATGGCGCGAATGGCCCATATATAGCCACTTTGAGAACACACTGTATATCTTAATGGAAGTTGAGATTTTGGGTATTGGTAATCGGTCTCACTATGATTTTCGAGAAGTTCTTGTCACAACCTTTGCCGGTATAAGTCCACATTTAAAAAAAAAATGGGTTAACGGTAATTTTAGGAAGATATAAACACCTTCTCTCCATATTTATAATCATACATTCAATGGAGTACGGTTTTCTTATAAAGTAAGCAAAAGAATTTTGGCTAAAAAATGTTATCGCAAAAACTTTTTTTTTGAAAGTGGAATAAGTCTATTCCTAATAATTATAATATGGTTCAAAAATTCGCTCGTTAAAATGAATTATTCACTCTTTAGTGATCGAACAGTGTTATTTGTAATACTGCGGGTCAATTCGCGTTCCGTGAAATATTGAAAATGAAAAGTTTTTATCATTGGCAATCTAGTAGTTTGAATTATTCGCACGTAATTTTAAATTTTACTGTGTGAAATCAAAATTTCTTATGGGAATGCAAACCTACTCGATTGCTAATGTAAAAAACTTTTCATTTTCATTATTCCACGGAACGCGAATTGACCCGCTGATCGGTAGGGCAACCAAAAATATGCTCTTAAAAATAGGTTTTAGGGGTTTATCCTCTATCCGGTCGCAAATTATTTAATTGCGAGGCGAAATATGGTTACTAGATTTATTTTGCCAAGACAATTGACATTTTTTTTAAATTTAATTTTGTTTTGCGATTGTAAAGTAGAAATACACGAAAAGACTGTTACGCATTTTCCGAGGTCGCACTCTTTTCATGTATTTCGCAAAACAAATGTAAATTTTAAAAAAATGTGTCAATTGGCATGGCAACATAAATCTAGTAACCATATTTCACCTCGAAATTAAATAATTTGCGACCGGATAGAGGATATACCCCTAAACCCTATTTTTAAGAGCAAATTTTTGGTTGCCTTACTGATCAGTAACAATAATGAAAAGCAACAAAAAATATTTTGTTTTACTATTCACTTATGAAGAATAATGTAGAAAGAAGTTATATTCACTATTCAATCGATCAATGCAGAAAATAATATAAATATTTTATCTATTAACTACTAAAATGAATGTTCGCTTTATTGATTGTTAAAACAAAAGAGTACAGTACAACCCTCAATTTAACGGACCCCGATTTAACGGACGCTCGATTTAACGGATAATGTTTTTATTTTCCATTTTTTGGTTATCGATTATGATGGGATTGGGTATATGTTGGATGGAAATGTGATTCTTAAATGATTTTTGGAAGTAGTTCTGGAATATGGCCACCTGGGACGGAACTCGTTCAATTCTTGACTCAAAGGGCTCGGATAAATTTAAATTATTCTGTCTGAAAACTGAAAAAAATCATTTCAGTGAAGCTAATGTCTATAAAAATATGGACATAAATTTCTTTGTTTTTATTTCTTATAATATGTTATTTTTGAAAGTGGTATAAGTCCATTTGGAGCTAAAAAAAACGTTTATTTTTTAAATATTTTCAATAATTATTATTTCATAATAAAATTTAAAAGATGTATAGTGTTAAAAACAACACTCGAATTAATTAATGTTTGTCAATATTTTTAAATTAATTCAAATGCAAACCCTTAAATATCTCGATACATGAAAAAATGGACTTATACCACTTTCAAAAATAACAGTTCAAATAAAAAATTTTATATTTGTGTGTACAGTATAAAAGAAACAAACGGAAAATAACAAATTCAAATTATTTTTTATTTTCGTTTGAAAGTATCCTTTCTCTTATTGTATGATTTATATCATATAAATGATGCTAACATTTCAACTAACAGCCGCTAGAAATATTTTTCCATTTGTAACGACATCGAGAATTTGATTTAAACATGAATTTTCTATTAGTTATATGTCTGATTAACTCTTTTGTCTGTGATACAATTTATAGACAAACAAACACTAAAAGTAAAAGAGTTAAAACAAACAAACTGTTTTTAGAATGTTATTCTCTAGAGAATAAACTGAGATTGTTGAATTTTAACAAGTTTGTTAATCAGGGGCGGGATTTTGTAACATCACAATTTTCGAAGTTCGATAAAATATCGATAGTTTCGAAAAATCGGTATTTTGTATCATTATCGACGAGCGATATTTTCGATATTCCATCACTCAAGAAAATTCAAGTGATATGTGATAAGTTTAATGTGATACACTAAAATAATATTTTAGATTTAATTAAGTGGCGTTAAAATGAGTAGGTAAATGTCGTGTGTACCGATTTATACATAAAAATATAAATACTAGTTAAGAAAAAATAAATTAATAAAATTAATTTTAATTTTTATTTTAAAGTGACATAACCTAAAACACTGCACCGATGTTAATCATTTTATTTATTCTAATTAATTTACAAATTTTAAAATCAATTTACAATTAAATATAAAAGACAAAAATAAATTATTCTACCACAAATGTTTACAAACAACAATTTTTGACACAAAAAACTATTTTTAGAACTGTCATTTCAATTACGAAAAGGGATTACCATATATAAATTTCGCTTATCTGTCGATAATCGTACAAAATACCCCCTTCCATCATTTTCGATTCGACTATCACTTTCGATAGTATCGAAAGTGATGTTACAAAATCCCGCCCCAGGATTTAACTAAAATTACGCAACTGTTGTTATAGTGTTATAATCGAAGTTTATTATAACCGAAAAGTTAACCTTACATTTTCTAATGAAAATTCAAGACCGATAGTATTGCTTGCACTAAACAAATGTCATTTGTCAGACGTTAATTGTTATACCGCGATTTTACTGTACATATCCGTGGAAGTTGAGGTTTTGAAAATAGTCCGATTTAATTTTGACTGTTTTATAAAACTCGGTCATTTGTTTTGAAGAATCAGCGAAACTTAACGTTTGATAATTAAATTTTCATGCATTTTTCGTGCATTGCTTAGTTGTATTTTAGTTTTTATGTATCCCGTTTCTTTAATAATATACTGTTAAAATCATAAATATATTTTATTATCATTAGGCGACCTTTTTATCATAAGTTTATAATATGACAGCCAATTAATAATCATTCTGTAATATAACAATACGATACTAAAAAACATTCGTAAAGTAGTACGAAAACTTGAGTTTAAATAAAAAAAGAAACACTAAAATAATATTTTTACTAAAAATTTTATTATTACATGTTTTTCTGAGTTATGATTTTATACCGTTTTGAGGTTGAGACAAGAACTACTCGAAAATCATAGTGAGACCGATGACCAATACCCAAAATCTCAACTCCCATGAAGATATACAGTATGTTCTTAAAGTGGCTATATATGGGCCATTCTCGCCATGAAATACCAATTACATCGTCCTAAAACTTTGCACTGGCAAAGCTTACGACCAGAACTACTCGAAAATCATAGTGTTTAAGGCTTATTAATATCGGTTTACTTCAAAAATCTATAACGAAAAATACTTTTGTATTTTGGGCTGACATCAATAAAATGTCGTGACATACGATTATTTTTTGGGCTGACAGTTCATAAGTGACAGAAAAATATTTTTGATTTTTGGGCTGACATCATTCAAATGTCGTGACATATGATTTTTTTGGGCTGATAGTTCATACGTGACAGAAATTATAGTTTACGTGTTGCCGCTGCGTTTTTTTGGGATGACATTTGGGCCAGCTTCACATACATTACATATTGGCTATCTGGGGGACATTTAGTACGAGCTTCTTTAACCTGGTTAGACTTATTTATGTAAATCGATGTCATCATATTTGAAAGACCAGCGGTTCACGAAAGTTGAAGATGTGCAAAAAATCGATCGATGACTATTTTGCTTCGAAACCACCAAGTTTTTTCTCTCGAAGGTATTCATCATCTACCTGATAAATGATAAAAGACCATAGATAGTAATGGCGAATATTTCGAGAGAGATCTTAATCATTATAACAATTATATTTTCATTAAATTTGAATTTGACCAAATAAAGCGGAGTTTCTACCTGCACAAACAGTCATTTGTATAGTTTAATGAACTCCAAATTTATTTTAGTTAGGCCAAATGGTAATGGATGGCAGCACAGCATATATTTATTTTATTATTTTGCTGGCGGATTATTAAGTGATTGATACATTGATTCCTAGCCATGTCCCAGGGTTGCTGGAAATTACACACTCCTGCTGGATCGGACTCACGGGCATGCCGAGTCATGCGCCTCATATGCGGTCACCAAAACATGTACCACCCTAAACAATGGTTGCCTAGCGTTGGTGTAGTTGTTGTTGCATTATCTCTCTTAGCCATACATTAACTATCAATCACTAGTACAAACTAGCGGAAATTCAATTTAATCAGTAATATGAACTGCGTTCCTCACGCAGAATTTCTTGTTTAAATTTCTGATTAATAAAACTGATAGTTTATTCCTATTCGTCGTTCATAGATGGCCAAAAATATATATTTAAGCCTACAATTATGGTTTTAGATATTTAAAAAACGTCAATATAACAAATGACACTTGAGTCGTAGCTGATTATCTGGTCACCACCATGAATCGAACCCGGGAAATACCAGAACTGTATTTCCCGGGTTTGATTCGTTCATCTGTATTATACGATTTAGTGAAATTTAGCAGAAATAAACTATTGGGTGTATGAATATAACTCCGCCCTTTCCCAATATCAGCTGTCAAATGCAGTATGCGACATTTTGTTAAGGTGTAGTAAACATCTAGTATTTTTAGCTCCTTGATAATGTCGAATTTTATTTCAAATAAACATCGTTTGCGGGAAGTATTATTACATTATTTTACTGCAAAGAAAAGTGAAGCGAAAATGTGTCGTTTGCTTGTGGAAATTTACGTTGCGCATATTCCATCGAATACAACGTGGAAAGAATGATTTCGATGATTTAAAAATGATTATTTTGGCATTAAAAAGCATGGAAAACCACCCAAAATTTTGTAGATGCCTGAGTTTTTTTCAGAAAAAAATTCAGAATTGGTTATAGCATTAAATGTTGATCGACCAACTGTTGTTATGCCCAAAGGTGTGTACCTCGTAAGTTATTTGATTTTCGAATGGACTTATTAGTCATTTGATTTTCTAATAGAAATGTCTATTAAAACCACATTTTTAAATCTCATGTAACACCCTGTCAGACTCATTTGAAATTATATAACTTAATAGTCCACCAATATCACTGATGTAGCATATACTTCAGAACTGTGTAAAAAATACTAAGAATAACTTTGGAATGTACCTAAGACCTCATGCAATACACTGTTAGACCAATTAGAAAATCATATTACTTACAACGGACACTCCTTTTGGTTTAAGTACTCAAAGAGTATCACAAAATTTCATGTTAAATGCTTAAAAAATACTTAGAATGGTTTTGGAATATCAGGCCCATTTAAAAGTCACATTTTTCAATGTTATATATGTCTATATCCCGTAAGTTCATGTTAAATGCTTAGGAATTACTTTGAACATAAAGCAAAATATATATAAGAGGAACCATGTAGAGATTCCGAGGTTAATCTATTTTACGTTTGGCAATCTGTATAGGCCTAACAAGAACAATAAACTATAAAATAACTATGCCGATATGTTTATAAGATACGTATATATGGATTAAATATAGAAAAAGATTAAATTTGTGTATATAAATATATTAAAACTATAAAATAAGATTAACCTCGGAAAAACCTGCCCATAAAATTTGCACTACTTGATTTCTCCTATATATTTATTGCTCGATGCTTTGAATGACTTTTGGATATACCTAAGGCCCATTAAAAACTCATGGAACACTCTGTCAGACAAGTGTAAGAAATTTTGAATTGATCACCCGGTGTGTGGATACACACATTAAAAACACATTTTAAAGTTTTTTTGTTTTATTCCGTTCACTCAAAGCTCATAAACAAAAATGAAATTAAGAAATGAAAAATCTTTAATAAAAATTTGCATATTTCTTCCGTCTTTTTAACAAACGAAAAATATATGTACGAGTACATCTTTTTAAAAATTCTCTTTGTATATTAAAAAGAAATGAAAATATGGAAATTTGTGCGCCAAAGAACTCGAAATCAAAAGAAACCCAAACGTATAAATCTTCATTGAATATTAAAATAGGAGAAAGCACAAATAAAAAAATTTTCCCAGGTTATCCGAAATAAAAATATTTATAAAGCTGCTTTTATATAATCAGTTGGGAAGACATAATCACGAATCTCTCTCCACTCTCAAATGCATAAAATTTTTAACGTTCTGCTAAATCATTACGATTAAAATCGCAACAGCGGCAGCAACAATATTTCCATTTAATGCCATTTACAAAATTTTTTATATTTCCAAAACTAAAGCTACAGGCACAATAGACATACAGTTAGACATTGTAAAGTCAGTTTTGTATTATTTTGTATATTCGTATTGTGCATGCCAATTCAGATCGTACACACACACACACATACATTCATATACAAAAAATTTCAATATGCTCGTACACAACAGGAAGATTATTGCATTCTCAAGGATTAACATTTGTATCGTGCGAACGTGAAAAAAACTACTGGCTGCTGTCACAATATCAATTTGGAGAATTTTGCTAGCGAGGCAAATTTAATATTTACAGTCATAATAAAAAAGGATTTTGTATTTTTTTTTGTATGTACGACGAGGGGCAATGCACTTAGTATCGTTTTATGACATTTTTGTGACAAGTGCTTCGTTTGCAAGAAATAATAATAATAATATTTTGAATGATATGTTTTGATAGCAAAATGCATAAACATCTCAACTAGGTCGTATGATTTATGGGTATACGACACCGAACATCAAGGATGGATGTGCTACGATTATTACATCTTCAAAATTTTTCACATCATTGTTGTCTCAATTTTATCGCAATACATGTCTTCATACCCTCTAAAATATCGTCTTACTTTACATAATTTTACAATTTGTAATCCGCCAAAGTACAGGGATTTTGTCTTTGCGTTCTTTGGTGTATTTTTTTTGGGGTATGTCGTGTACATACACAGTGATGATAGTATATAGTTGATAATCCGGATTTTATTGGTTATTACGAAAAATTCAAGTGCAAGAATTTAGTTAGTTCACAGGGGCAAAAATTTAATGTTAGGCTTATATATTTTATTTTACGTATATATTAAGGTGATTTATTACAGTAATTTAAACTATACTATATATGCGACAGCAGACTAAAAATATTTAATGATAAACGTTCAACAGCTTCCGATAGTCTTATTGGAAAGGATCATTGATCAATATATAGTTTAAAACACCTGATTATTGTCCCAATAGTTTTCTAATAAAGCCAGCGATGGTACTACGACTTCAGTAGCAGACCTTGCGGGCGAAGTTAAATTTTGTCAGAAACCACAAAAACCGCTCACGGGAAAATGTATGCGAACATAAATTTTCGAATGTGATTTCTAATTTTGAGAAATCTTCAAATTTTTTACGGGAGGATACTTCACGAGGGAGGATACACCATTTCAGCTTAAATTTTGGAAAACTGATCTGAACATCGTTACAAAATTAATTTAGAATCTTTTAGTCCATAATCGTTTTTTCGTAAATGAAAAACATTTCAAAATGCTTGCGAAAAACGAAAAAGGTCCTATGGAAGGTGCGGTGCATTTCTCGCGCCCAAAAATCATTGGGATCTCCTAATTTATGAGAAAAGCTTAAGTTTTAAGTTTCATTCCGATCAGTCTTGGCTATAGAGAACCAACAAATTTTTGAAATCGGCACAATAGCGAATGATAAATCTGCAAAAATTTTGATTTCAATATTTTTCATTCAAATTTTTTACTACACAACAAAAAGTAAAAGGTTTCTTCAGTTTTCTTTTGAAGTCGTCCCTAGATCCAGAGAGGCCAAATAAGGATTGTTCTTCATAAACAGTTTCGCCATTTCGTTATAATTGGTTCCTTTTCAGAATCTTTATTTCTGTATGTTGTCTGATTTTAAAAAAATGGTGTTGTTAAAATTCATGGTAAGAGCTTCATAAATTGCTTTTGACCTTGAGATTTTTCAGTTTTATCATTCGCTATATCGCCGTAGACAAAAAAAGTATTTTTTTTAAAAATCTCTGGGTGTGCGTGTGTGCGATTATGGCGTGTGCCTTGCAGGACTAAATGTTGTTGGTTCTCTACAGTCCAAACGGAGCGATTTATTTTGGTGACAATTCATACTAAAGTTTCATCCATAAATTGGGCGACTATAAATTGGGTGGCAGCTTCCATAGGAGCCTTCCCATTGTTTGCAAATTTTTTGAAAATGAGAAAAACGATTAAAAACTAAAAGATATTAAAATCAATTTTCAACAATATCGGTCCCGATCAGTTTTCCAATATTTAAGCGGAAATTACGATTTTTGTAAAAAAAAACTGTTTTCAACAAAAGTTCGGAACAAGATAAATCAATTGATTGAGATAAAACTTCATACTTAAGCTTTTTCCATAAATTGGGCGACCTCAGTGATGGTGGGAAGAAATCCTTTCGTTTTCGAGTTTTTTTTTTTTGTTTTTTGCAAATATTTTAAAAGTACATCATTCTCATGAAAAATTACTATGAAATTAACAATACTACGTTAAATTTGTAACAATATCAATTTACGTCAGTTCGGAAATTACAATTTTTGAAAAACACCGTTTTAAATAGAAATTCGGCTTCTGTACAGCTCAGCCGGATTGATTGATCAGGATGAAATTTTCTACTTAAGTTTTTTCAGTAATTTTTGGCAGAAATCGATTTACCACAAGTGTCAACCTTCATAGGAGACTTTTCGGTTATTGTAAATATGTATATTGAATAGTACAGCATTTATAAAAAATAAAATAAAAAAATTGCAACAATAAATATGATAAACTAAATTTTCAACAAAGCTATCCCCTATTGGTTTTTTGGATGTAAGCCGAAAGGACGATTTTTAATAAAAACTTTTTTCTTTTAAAGTTAAAGTTTTATTTTTTTTATTTTCGATCTTGAAATTTTTGTAGAATTAGCGTTCGCTAGTGGACAGAGAGAAGATGTAGAGAGAGAGAGAGGGAGAGCCAGAGAGAGACATATACAGAAAGAGAGAGAGAGACAGACAGACAGAGACACACGGAGAGAGAGAGAGATTTGCTAGTTTTGACATCAATTTGTACCCGTTTGAAGAATTTGAAGACATTCCTGAATATATCCGCAGAATCTTTCGAAATGCCCTCCGACTCGTCCTTCTGCTTGTAAAGACTGCTACACTTGACTGCACGCAATTTTTTTGTCGTTAAAATTTTATGATTGATAACATTTACATCTGCCTTATAGTAGCGATACAAAATTTTTTGGAAACTAACATTAATATTTTGTTTTACTTCGTATTCACACACCACTATACCATATGAACACATTGGAATTATCTACTTTCATTCCTAACTACCCAGTATGCAATTATTCCACTGTGTGGAAAAAACTGCTCAAATGTCGTACAAAATTCCGTACTACAAAATATCAAATACACAAAAATATTGATTTTGGAGAAAAATAATTGTTTTTCTCTTTCTATTTCGCGGTAATATTATTTTCGTTTTATAAGTTTCGATTGTATCTTTTATTTTCAGTTTCTTCTGACAAGTCGACGTGCACGGTTGCACTACATAGTTAGATTTTTTTTCTTTAAAGTGTTGTGTTTCATTATAATATGTTTTCTATTTGTTAAAGTAAATAGTTTTAAATTTAAGTATAAAATAATAATTATTAAGTTATTTAGTGATCGCGAATCGCGATGTAATAATTTGGACTAAAAAGGTAATAGAAATCTGTCCCACAATGGCGTCGTCGCGAAATACATTTACGTTGTAAATTTTCAATGCATTTCTTCTTTTCAAGATCGGTTGTGCTTGTTGGGATGTTCAATCGGATGCGCGTATGGTGAACAAACAAGACGTATGGTGAACGTGGTGAACGTGCTTAAAATATAATTTATAAAATTTGTGTTATAAAATAAAATTGTGTATTTTGTGCTAATAAAAAATTAATATTTATTTTATTATAAATGGAAAATTTTGTTTTATTTCAAATAAGAATTATTATTTATTCCAATTGGAAAATATATACAAACACGTGCTTTTTGTTTCTGTGGTTTTTTCTCTTTTTAGTTGGGATTCACACCGACACCGGAATTTTTGTGACACTTTTCTTCGGCGGGGAGTACGAATTTCCGCGTGATACACATGGTTCTTTCCATAGAAGCAGTGTGGTTTTAGAACGCGAATGTAAATGGAATTCCGTCGGCATTGCATATTGGGTACATGGAAATTGGATCGTAATAAAAATATTTCATCCCCGTTCATTTCTCCCTAACAACAAGTTAATAAAGTGTTTTACACTATAAGTAATTATATAAAAAATATCGAAAGGGAAAATAAAGACATGATTGGTGTGGTTGAAAAATTTGGGAATGCGAAAAAAAAATTGTTTAGGCTCGTTCGCCTCAGGAACAGGTACCACAGTATAACGGCCTCAGTAATCAAGTGAATACGACAATCTATACGAGTCGAGACTATCCGAGTTTTCTTATCTTGGAGCATATACCGGCCGCAACGGTTTAAAATCGTCCAGCACTAGTATCGGCACAACCAGGCCGCAATGGTCCGAGTGTGGCATCACCGCAGGACGGCTACAAGGCCGCAAAAGTTAGTTAATACTTTTTACACTATTTGCCGTAGGCACTTGGCGAAACACACTTACACCTAATAAACATATTTTTATTAGCCACTTGTTTTTTATTTCTCAAGATTATATTTTTAAACTTTTTGAAAATATTCAAAAAATATAATCTTGCGAAATAAAAAGCAAGTGGTTAGTAAAAATGTGTTTATTAAGCGTGCAGTTAGTTAAGGTACCAATATTTTTTTTTATTAGATTTTAGTTACTTTTAATTTAAATTTAAATTTTTTGTCTAATAGTATTTCCAATTATCAAAGGGCACGACTGCATCGATTATACAGGGTGGCTGAGGCCAAGTGTTACCAAATGAAAACGCTGTATTTATTTTAATTTTGATTATTTTTTATTGAAATTTCGTGTAATATGTTGAAAACATATTACATTTTATGAAAAACATGTTACTGCTCGATAAGACCTCCTTTGGCTCTGATTATTTGATTCAGTCTTCCATAGAAAGCATTGCATGCTGACCGAACGTGGGCTTGCGGAATTTTATTCCATTCTCGAACAAGAGCTGACTTCAATGCATCAACACTTTCGCGTATTTTTTAGTGGACACCTTACTCTCCAAAATGGACCATATGGAGAAATTCATGGGATTCAAGTCTGGTGAATATGGTGGCCATTCTTTCGACGAAATCAGCCGCGAAACGCAATTTTGTAAAAATTGCTGTGTCGCTCGAGCTTTGTGTATTACGGTGCCGAATCCTGTTGGAATGTCCAACGGTTCGTACCAAAGTGTTTACGTGTCCAAGGTAGCAAAGCATCGTTTAGGATCTTTTGGCGGTACACCTCTTGGTTTACCTTGACTCCATGTTCGATGAAAACCAGAGGAGTGCGTCCATCTGCAGTCACTGCAGCCCAAACCATAACATAAGCTGGTGATTGCTTGCGCATGGCAACTCTTGTGTCCAAATTATCGTTGGACCTATGCTCTAACCAAACACGATCATTTTGTTTATTCACATACTGTTGAATGGTGAAAATTTTCTCATCAGAAAAGACAATTTTTGAAATCTCATCATGTTCGGCCAAGGCCTTCACTGCTCGTGTTCTTTCAAGCCTAACTTTTTTTGTGCCTCCGTAAGATCTTGAACTTTTTGTATCTTGTAGGGCTTCAAGTGTAGTTCATTTTTCAATATGGTTTGAATGCTCTATCGTGAAACATGTAGACGTGCGGCTAATTGATTGGCACTTTGACGAGGATTTCGTTGGATTCGTTTCTTCACCTTTCGTATCATTTCTTTTGATGTTGCTGTCTTTTTAGGACCGTCTCTGTTGCGTTTAGCGATGCTACCAGTTTCGTTGTATCGAGTTATGGTTCGATACACAAACATTTTATTCACATTCAAATGCTGGAGCTGACGAACTATTGCTGTTTGTGAATGTCCACTCAAATACAGTGCAATTACACTATTACGTTTGAATTCCATTACGATTTTTTTATGAAGATATTAATTTAGAACAATTATTTGTTGAAAACATGTAAACAACTAACCAAACTTCAATCTGTCAAAAAAATTGATGCGCGCAAATGACTACTACACAAATGACAGCAGAGTGAAGTCAGCAACATTTGGCCTCAGCCACCCTGTATTTTTTTTTGCTGGAAGTTTCACGTGGAATAGTTCGCGTGGCATGTGCATCTATAAGTGAATAACCATTATTCGTTTTGCATTAAATTCAACGTGTTCTTTTTTTCTCTTCAATTTCGTTTGTGATTTTAATTTTATTGCGGAAACAGGACCTTGAGATCAACAGTTTGAAACAGTTATTATAATTCCTGTTTTCTTTTCCCCTTGTTCATTGTTCTAATTTCCAATGTTTATTTAGTGTATGTTAAAATATAAAATGAATTGCTAAATGTTTTCGGGTCGGTATATTGGGAGGATGGTTTCATTTCTTGTTGGTTCCACATTTACAGGCTGGGCTTGCCATTCCCATTCATCCCCTTGGCTGGACATCCACAGTGTCGGAAGTATTGTCCATTCAGGGCAAGCGTCAAATCCAAGGTGAGCCACACGAAGCTGCAATAGTCTTGGCAATATGTTGAAGCGAGTAGTGAGGGTGATTCTTGGTGGTTCTCCGGATGAAGAAAGGTTTTCTTTGTTGAGAGCCGACCTCACTCTTTTATGTCACTTCGTTGTGGCTGGGCATCGGCTTCTAGGAGAACTCGGTCGTCCCTGGGTGGGCGCACTCTCTCCTACTTACTTTTATTTTGATTTTCTGTTTTGATATTCCACGGTGTATGCTAGGAGTAAACAAGCCTCTACTTCTCCACGACCCAA
Organism: Nephrotoma appendiculata; assembly: GCA_947310385.1. NCBI lineage: Eukaryota > Metazoa > Arthropoda > Insecta > Diptera > Tipulidae > Nephrotoma > Nephrotoma appendiculata. The sequence goes on from OX371223.1 coordinate 164,408,989, forward strand.
AAAATAACCCTGAAATCTAGTCGGAAAAATCACGGTGAATGGGGCCTATGCATACTTAGACGAATCTATTCTCTAGACCGAGTACGTTATGTAACAAGTGTAGTTGCACAAGGAAAAAAAACAGGGAAACACGTGGTTCAATTAAAATTATTAGAAATAAGCAATAACAATATGTATCGGTTACTGGATTTTGCAACAACAAGTTTTATACATTCTTTATAAAAAAAATAGATGATATGGACCAACATGTTGAAGCGTCTTTGGCCAAATTCACTTAATTCTGTTTTTCATTCAAAAAATCTTCAGAACTATGAGTGTCGAAAGTGGAATTTAGTATTCTCTAGTTGGGATAATTTCAAGAATTATAATTTGTGTATCTATACACTTTTTGAGTCCACACTTTTTGTTAACATTAAAAACTTTACTCCAGTCATCAGCAAAGCTAACTACCGTCACCTCCTAGGGGTATTGGAGTATAAGAACATCGTTCGATATAATATTTCAAAGAGCTTGACCGAGAAAAGAGCACTGTTGCACCCCAAAAGTGAGTATTTTCTTCTGGCACCCTTTTTCTCTACGCGGTACTGCAAAATACGCCTGGCACGTTCCTGGTATTAAGGGCGCATAAAACCTGCTTCCATTTTACTGTGTTAAACACATTTTTCATAACTAATTTAATAATGGCGCGCGTTTTTTTCCATCTCATACCGCTGATTGTGTAGCCAGCCTGGTAACGAGCTGAATAGAATCAAGTGTTGAGCACACCTTCAAGAAACCATTTTGGCAAGAATTCGAGATCTTTCGGTTTCATCGGATAGACAAAACTGTCGCAGATTAGCCTTTCGAGAAATTTTCCTGCTTTATCCAACAGTCAAACCATACGAAATGATCATAAGTCTGCAAATTGTGTTTTGAACGTGAAATACAAAGCGTCTGCATATTCCAAATATCTAGAAACGTACCTCTTAGACAAAAGTATTAACATCCAAAAATTCTTGGAATTTATCTTGTACGGTGATATTAGGTAGTGCGGTCCTAGAACTTGGTAATTATGGAACAAGGCAAGAAAATAGATAGTATATTACCCATCAGAATAGGACACGTTGTTGCTACATCTGTATGGCCGACCACAAAGATGGACCTCGACCTGTAAGTTTGTTGTACATATTAAAGGATGAAAGATGAGTTACTATTTCTACCACGTTGGGTGTAGCGTTTTCTGTTTGTTTTGTCTTGTCGCAAGGCTTTGTAGACAGTGAAGGAAAGGTTTGAAAGGTCATTATCGCTTTTTTATGAGATTGAAATTTGCCCAGTTTTTAGCATTTTTAGAATCTCACTATAGGCTTACAAATTCATGTATACGTATAGGAGAATTCCGTGTAGTTCTAATCCGACCTATATGGGTTCTGCCAACATAAGCCATTTTTGTTGGAATGAACCGCTATCTGCTTTCCATGATTTGAAGTTGGTATTACGGCTTAGTGAATTTTGTATTTACAGCAGGAAGTACCAGGATCATTTTCAAAATATGTGCAGGGGTACACTTTTCGCGGAATGGACTTATGCTTTTGATCAAGTTGAACTTATCTGCATCTGGTGCATCTGGCCTGGATGGGGGTTTCTTCTTCACGATCTGTATGAACTGCACATTCCAGCTGTGATCTGAAAATGCTAAAGTGTAACTAATTTTATCTATGTCGTCTTGCAGTAATTTGGAAGCTTGTGAGTTTGCAATATTTCTGAAGAGTTTTGCAATCTTTCGCAAAGTGAAGCAAAAATGATAAAATAAGCGAGCCTTGTAAAACACCAAAAGATGCTTTCATTATATTTGATCCATGTTCCCTTCACTATATTGCTGAGTTAAATAACTTTCCTAAAGTTCGTTTAAATTATTTTCACGTGTTGGTGTTGGTTCAATGACTTTAAGAGCAAAGCTGATATACTCAAATGTCTTTATGGAGTTACTCGGCCGAAACCCATGTTGGCAATTTGACAGATGTCGTGGTAACATGATTTAGAAAATTATATACTGGCTATTCATCAGTAGCACGAAATATCCATCCACTGAAGAATAATCTTCTACGTAGTGACAAATTAAAGAGTAGATTGTGTCAGAATAAATTGAATTGCAGGATTTTTTATAATAAAAGCTGGAGCACATGGCAAGTCCGCAATTTTACTAATTGTGTTCTTGGGTGTCTTTAAGTTTGCAAATCGATTGGAAAATGCAATTGTTTTCATCAGTGCTAGGGGCTGAAACCTCACGAGGGAATCTGAACTTTGGTCTAGAAATTGACAAAACCAAAAAATAGACTGGGAATTGAGAAACATCACTAATTTTCTGTAAGAAAATTTGTTAAAAATTGAGATCTCTTTAGGTTTAGCCGTTTTGCATGATATACAATAAATCGAAAAATTAAAAAAGTATTGGTTTGCTTGACGAAAATCGACATAAAATTGAAAAATTGAAAATTTCCATTAAAATTTGTTTCTCAATACGCGTTAAAATGGTGGAATTGAAATTAAAAGAAACGCTTCTTTTTCATGTTTCAACAGACAAATTCACTCGTATCTATTCTCATCCCTGAAATAATTGGTTTAAAATAAACACAATAATAATCTGTCGCTTGGTATTGTCATCGAATGTTGAAATATTTAATTCAATTTGGTACAAACAAAACACAAATACAACAGTTCCACACAAATTATTTAAAATCATAGTTTTGGTTTCACAAAACTAAAATTAATTTTACCTATAACTCATACCATCTACCCATGTACACATGCAAACGATGGCACATCTAATACGTAAAAGATGGCCCTACAGCGAATGAGTTTAGAATTATGTTTACATCTACTAAAGAAAGTTAAAATCTAAGCATAAATGTAACCGGACAAGTGGTGCAGTGGTTAAAACTTCGGCACTTGGACCGGGACGTACTGGGTTCCAATCCCATCAGAGGCTAGATGCAAATCGAATTTTCATCATCGATTACAATCGGTGATGTTAATAAACACAACTAAGACCCTCTGATGGAGTGCAGAATTCACCGCCGACCCACCGTCCATGTCAATGTACAGGTTGACATGGAGCTTGCAATGTGCAGGTGGTATACTGTAGTTGTGTGAGTAGGTGAATGGGTTAATGATGTGGCGTGAATGCGTGGTATCACAATGGGCCAAAAAAATGGCCTAAGTGTCAACCACTGAAACCTAACCTAAGCATAAATGTGGCCATCTTGATTCGGAAACCAAAAATAATAATATTATTCACCGTTATAGGCCACAGTCCTTAACATACAGCAAAGCTAGAGTACTGTAACGATAAATCCGATTTTGCGAATGCTGTATGCAAGACCTTCGTTCTAGGTTTCAGCAACAAAACAGCGAGCCGCGAAAGAGTTTGGAATGTTTTGACCCCAAAACAATTTCACATCTTGTAAAGCTCACAGGTCTAACAATATTAAGAAAATAAAATATATATATTTCAACAATTTATTAGAATAAGAAAATAATATATTCGTGTATTATTTTGTAAATCGAAATAAGAAAAAACATCGAGTAAACAAAAACGCAAAAAAAATTTACAATTTTCATTTGAAAATGAAAATATGTCACGTTTTCCTCTAGTATTATTGTACATAACTCGTATATACATTTTACTCACGGAGCTATTTTCCATCTCGTGCTATTCATTTCCATCTCGTACGTTTCGTCGTGTGTTTTCTGTGTGATGTTGGAAAATTAATTTTTATTTTATGTTTATTTTTATTTGATTATATATTTCTTGTTTTTCCAGTTTTTCCGTATTTCTTGTTTTTGTTTTTTTTCTATTTTTGGTTCGTAGTATTCGAAACAAAAAATATTAAATGAAAAGCACGAAAAACAGGAAAAAATAATACGCCGAATAAGAAGAAGGAAGAAGAAATGAAAATTTTTGGGTATAGAGAGAAAATAAAACGAAATTGGAGAAAAACAAGTGGAAAATTATGATGTCAGTTATAATTGAATTTTCATTTCAATGATTTTTTTTTCGTTCGCTTTTGGAAAAGCTTTTTATGTTTTATGTGTTGATTGTGATATGAATGTTATAAAAATTATTTTCGATATATCCTTTTGGTACACACATTTTCCAATTGTATGTATTATATACGAATTTGGTTTTGTAATGGCGTACGATACCAATCTGTCACCATAATCTATAGTGTGGAGTTTTGTATGTATGAGTAATGGATTATGCTTCGTAAATAATAACGGAAACGGAATGGCTAAGCCGGAAACTTTTAGGCTTACAAGATTTTAATGTAATCTAGAGAGTTGTCACACGGTGGCTTAAGCAGATTTAATGATATTTTTTAGGTGTTCTTCCCCGCAAATCCCTCCTGTCGTTCAAAATAAATACGTCAGCTCTTTGTAATCATATTAAAAACTCGAACACCCTTCGATCCTAAAAGTCTTTGGAAAAAGCACAAAGAAAGTTTTAGTGAAGATATATTTTGACGTGGACGTAGAATAAATCCTGATATGGAGATAGAGTTTTCAGCAGAAATCATTAAAAAAAATAATTAATTATGTCAAGTCCCATATATAGACATAGTTTTTTTTATAATGGCCTTGGAATGTTGTTTAATATACAAAAATGCCAAATGGTAGGTCCGTTTTTCCTTCATATGAATTACAAGCAATAACTGCGACAATTGTTGCACAAAATTTCATTGAAAAATGTTGTTCTACAAAAATTAACACTCTCATATAAAGATATAGATTTTATGATGACCTAGGCTTGTACTTTAATACAAAAATGCCAATTGGCCGGTTGCTGGCTTCAGATTTAAATCATTAGCTTTGAAATCTACAGAAGCACCCCCTTTGCAACTACTAAGGCCCAAGTTGCGCACGTTACGCCAAAATATCTTAAAGAGAAGTGAGGGATCTAACTTATTCTTGAAAAAATTTTGCTTAGCGAGACGAATTAAACCTAACACTCTATTTCGAGATGGCTTATAAGCTAGATAAAACCAAGAATTACGGATTCTATTGCAAAGAATTTGTATTACTTACCATCCAAAGATACTTTTCTAATCTGCCATTATGGGGAACCTGTTTTTTGAGCAATATAAATATTGCAGGTCGGCTGTCAAATTCATATGTAGAATTGTGGTTTCGACATGTAGAGAAAACAAATTTAGGTCGGGAGATTTGTTGCATTATTAAAGGAAAGAACTAAGCTTTTAACAAATGCAATACAAGTTTATAATGCATTTAAGCCTATCCCTAAATCTAAAAACAGAAACGATAAAACTATCAAAAAATCAGATGAAGAGCCAGATACTTTAACTAATAAGGAACATTGGAACAAGCAAATTAGGTTATATGATTCTCCTAAACACAAGGGGAAGCGGGTGTTGGCTGGATATTTGGAGAAACCAACACAAAAAGAAAATGTCGAAAAAGAATTAGATTTTGAATATGACCATATATTGCAACATGGGTATTCATTTAATTTTCAAGGTCACCAAATTTCGATAACAAACATATGCGGCTTTGATTCTTTAGCACACATAATAAGAATGATAGCGATTGACAATAATCATGTATTCGATCGAATAAAGTGCAATATAAATGAATTTTTCGATTTTTTGTAGTATTTTATAGTAAACAAGCTGACCCGGTGGACGCTGTCACGCACATGTGGGCTTTTTGCTAATACATGCTTCTGTAAATTTGACAGCAAAAATGCTGAAATTATATTTTTCTGACCAGACAGACGCTGTCCTGCCTTAGCTATGAATATTCAATTCGAACTGGAATAAATAATAAAAAAAAATATTTCAAAAACATAGCGTTTATTGTAATGCTTTTTTATACACAACATTGTTAGCTTTGTTTTCTGGTGCGTAAATAAATTATAATGATGGTTTTCCGACACGGAAACATGCGACATACAATTGGCCATGTATAAAACTTCCAACGTGGCGCGTCCCCAGGTGGCGGCTAGAGGAATGCTCTTTAACCGGCTTGTCGGAGGGTAGGTGGGAAATAAAATACCATCCGTGGACCAAAATTGGCTAGGGGAAGGAACCCCGAACAATAAACCAACCATGGCAGATCAGAAGAAGAATAATGCTACGGTGCAGGGATTAAGATGCCAAGTACCGGCGACTTCGGAAAGTGAGCGAGCGGGTTTCAGTCATCGATATCCAGCGACCGACAATGCTTTAGTAGTGGCAAGCTTAGCTACTAGAGCAGATAGAAGTATAAGCCCCCTATCTCCATTATAACTCATGCATTCTCCAACATTAACGAAAGGACACCATATGCCTCAAGACCGGCAATAAAATGACATCAAAATTAGCCTCGTTTGAGCGCCAGAATAATGAACTAAGGACAAAATGCCAGCAATATGAGTTACAATGTAATAAATACCAAGATATTTTGGTACACTTACAAAACATAATCGAAACACGTCTTATAGAGAGGCAAAATAAACCTTCTGCGTCTACTAATGGTAGAAGTCAGAGCCTTCAAAGTCTAACCAATGACTACTTTACGGATGAAGAGGAACTTGAGAAAGAAACCCAACCTAGACAAAATAAACTAAATGTTCATAAAAAAAGGAGGCTCTCCAAAACGCCATCACCAAGGGTATCTCTACCGCAAGATAACGAAATACCAAAACAACCACAACATACACACAAAAAGGAACCCTTACCACCACCAATCAATGTCAGCAACGTTAGAGATTTTAATATACTCAGGCTGCGGGCCAATAGTCGGGTAAAAGTCAATTTTTAGTAAGTTTTTCGGTAAATTCATTTATTTTTCAAAAACTCTATGGCAAACTGATCGAAAAACCTGATCTAAATCCAATTTTTACCTTAGTAAACGATTTACCTTATTATTGGCCCGCAGCCTCAGAGCTCAAGTATTGGCAGTGACAGAGAAACCTGCTCAGTTTAAAGCAATATCCAATAACGATATCAAAATAACAACGCAGTCTGAAAATAACTACCGTAAAATTAAAAAACTACTTAGCGATATAAAAGAAACTGAATCCAATAACAAGGATTCATTTCACAAAAGTGAAAGATGGTATAGAGTCGTAATTCGATGTTTACCGTCATCTACCAATCGCGAAGAGATCAAAGTGGCAATCGAGGACCATAGTCATAAAATAACCAACATTATTAACGTTCATAAAAAGTCGACAATTAATAATGAGAATATTATTAGACAATTCCCATTGTTTTACGTAGACCTGTTGCAGGGGGCAAAAAATAAGGACATATACGAAATTAAGAACCTGCTATATTGCAAGGTGTCTATTGAACCACCTTAAAAGGTAGTAGGTATACCTCAGTGTACAAATTGCCAACAGTTAGGACACACGATGAACTTCTGCAATAGGCAAGCCAAATGTGTCAAATGTGCAGAGAATCATCAAACAAAACAATGCCAAAAGCCGCGAAATGTTATACCAACTTGTGCACTGTGCGGAGAAAAAGGTCATCCGGCTAGCTATAAAGGATGCCTGGTGTATCAGAAAGAACTAAACGCTCAACTACCGAGAAAAGTAACAGTAGTAGAGCGCCTACAGCAAAAGCCAAATCAACAATATGATACTATTTAGGAGGGGGTTTCCTTCGCCCAGGTGACCAAAACCTCAAATAACAATCTAAATCAGAAAGCAGGCAGAAACCTGTGCCCAACGAGCCAACCATTATAAATATAATAAAAATGCTCACCGAATTTCAGGCAGAAATGAGACAAGTTAATTTCTAGCCACCAAGCAAACCGCTTAAACATAAAAAGTAAATGACTGGAAAGTTCCTACGTATAATTCCTGGAATGCTAACGGGCTTAATGCAAGAGCTCAAGAACTAGAAGTATTTCTAAGAACCAATAACATAGATGTAGCTTTAATATCAGAGACACACTTTACGGAGAAAAACTTTATCAAAATTACAGGATATAGAGCCTATTGGACATTGCATTCTAGTGGTCGTGCTCGAGGAGGGACACCAATCTTAATCAAACAAAATATCCTACATTTCCAACAAGAAGAAATTAAGGAACCATTTATGCAAGCTACCGTAATAACTATTAACCATGGTCTTGCTGAACTAAGTTTAGGGGCGAACTACTGCCCACCAAGACATAATATCGTAAGAAATCAATATGCCAACATTTTTAATAAATTTGGACCAAGGTTTATTATAGGAGGTGACTACAACGTCAAACATATTGCGTGGGGATCTCGACTCATAACACTCGTTACATACTGAGACTGGTACGAACCTCCTTTCCACCTCGTACAGAAATGGGGCTACATTATTCGGATTCCATATGGCCTACACTAAATCTAGACAGTCGCCGAAGTTTCAGGTAATCCCTGTGAAAACCGCCACAGAAGAAAATTTCTTAGTAATTGTTTTGTTGAAAATCGTTACATACTGAGACTGGTACGAACCTCCTTTCCACCTCGTACAGAAATAGGGCTAAATTATTTGGATTCCAAATGGCCTACACTAATTCTCGACAGTCGCCGAAGTTTCAGTTAATCCCTGTGAAAACCGCCACAGAAGAAAATTTCTTAGTAATTTTTTTGTTGAAAATCGTTACATACTGAGACTGGCACGCACTTCTTTTAACCTCGTATAGAAATAAGGGTTCACTATTTCAGGTTCGATTAACGTAAACGTATTTTATTTCCAAAATTTTACGTATAATTATTATACTCGTATTTTTATAACAGATTTATTTTTTGAAGCTACCACTAAATTTGCTCTTCATAAACATATTTGTTTATCGCCGGTAACAATGCAAAAGTGTGTATCTACAAAATTAGCCAAATTCATTTTATTTCAATGTCCTTAAGGTTCTCACTATTCGACCTTGTCCCCTTATTTCAGTTTCACCTCAAACAGGTTTAAAGCTTATCAAATCTAGAATTTTGTAATTTGATTTTCATATAAGCTAGAGTAAAAGAAAAAAGTTTTTTCCTTCTCCTGTAAAAAACTGAAAACGTAGAAACACACTATTGCATTGTTAACGACGTTATTTATTAATTTTTTCTATTTTTTAGTATTGGTTTGCAAAATCAAATGTGGCTGTAGAATGTTAATCGAAAAAAAACGAGATAAGAAGTAAAGGTAATGCAGCTTTTCTAAATATTTCGGGCCAGCCCGAAATTATTACAGATTAAGCAAAGACACATTTTTCGGGCTACTTTTCGGGCCAGTTTCACATCGGTGGTCCTTACTTGATGATTCAGATGATTGTTTAGATTTGCTGAACAATGAGGTTTCATTTCCTCGGTCGTTGTTATTTGAGTCCTCCATGGCAAAGTTGAATTTGGAGGATGCGTCTGGAGCTGGCGTTGATGGCAAGGATGATGAGTTTAGGCGTTGACGCATATCTTCAAGATATTTTGTGAATCTTTCCCATACTATCTGCCTATCTTTATAGTATTGGTGTGTTGATTCTAGTTCAGGCTGGAATTCTCTTATTTTATTGTCCACATCGACGTACTCGTTGTACGTCTTTTTAAGCCTTGCTATTTTCAACTAAAGATATTTTTTTTTGTTTTCCGAGCTGCACCATCTTTTTTATAGTTTGAGATGATGTGCTTCATCTGCGTTGTCATTTTGCTGCTGCAATAACCGCTCCATGTCTATGTTTTTATTGACAGGGGAGTTGGACTGTTGTTGTATGGCATAGACTTTAGTTTATTTGCCGGTTGTTGTTTGGCTGTTGAATATCGACACCTGTTGTTGTGAGTTCCAAGTTCGTCGTCTCTTGGCCTATGGCAATATGTTTGTGGAACGTGTTGGCTGCCGGTTGTTGTGGTAACTCGAAATCTCAATTTAAATTCCTTTACAAGTGAGTTTTATTGTCCGCCGGTTGTTCTGCCTCTGCCTAGATTTTGAGTGTTTAAGGGAATATTTGGTCTACCACTGGTGAGCTCCAAATATTCACTGTGAGAATTAAAATGCTGCAGTAAAGCCCGGGAATATGTTGTAACAACGTCAACATGCGCAATAATAATAATAAATAATAATAATAATACCCAACGACCAATCCCCTCTCCCTGACCGCACGCGGGGAGTCACCAACAACATTATTATTATTTTTTGAATATAATTCCAAGGAATTATAAACAAGGATATCATTCTACTAAGTTAAAGATTTAAAGATTAAAATGGCAAAAATAAAATTAATGTTAATCGAAATAAAAAATGTATTAATAGAGCTATGATTAAATGAAGAGGCTGAAGCTATATGTACTAAATTTAGGAGAATGATACCCCACCGCAAGAAGGAGAGAACGCCCGTTGATCTACTTAAAGCAAGCAGCAATAATACAATATTCGAAACGGTCAATGACCCTGTAACGACACGGGTGGAATATTGTATATTGTAGCAAATTCAACAATTTTAATTTATAATATAATATTCTTGATTTCATGCGTAAGCAATATTTTATGTATAAAAACCCGGTTTATTGAGATAATAAAGCAGAATTGAATTATAAACGCATTACAACAATTAGTTTTAATTCTCACAGTGAATATTTGAAGCTGACCAGTGGTACACCAAATATTCACTTAAATACACAAAATCTAGGCAGAGGCCAGATTTTTACAATCAGATTATTGATTAGTTGATTTCGCATTGCAATCTCAATATATTATTTATAAAGTATAGTAATTATCAATACATCAGAAATCCAATAGTTCAAATAATTTACAGTAATTGACTGTTAATTTAAAGAAATCTTTAAAGAAAATTCGAAACATTTTTGACTGCCCCACCGCATAAATACGTTGGCTTATAGAAGCCATAAAGAAAGATTCAAATAACATAAGGTCATACAACGTTAAGTGTACACATCTCTACGATACCTTGTCATTGACTATCGAACCGCCACTACACTTTTTACTATTGCAAAGTTTTAAAAGTATATACGAAGTCTATGACTGCCCCACCGCATAAATATGGTGGCTTCTAGAAAACATTAAGAATTGTCTAATAACCATGATTTTGTATACCGTTAAGCGTAGACTTCTTTACGATGCCTTACCATTAACTATTAATCTTCACTACACATGATTAGTGTAGCCTACATTTAATCAGGACATATAAACTTTTAAGCTGTTGTAAGGTTTTTTGTCAATTTGTCAAAAACTTCACGCTACCACCACGCTACGCTAGTCTACATTGTCGACGCCAAAAGCAATTGTCGACGCATTATCGACGCCATGACATCGAAAATTAAAAAATACGCGTAGACGCACAACCAGGGATGGGCGGATAGATTACGTAAAGTAATCTACGTAGTTGTCGACACGTAATCTAACACGTAGATTACATACCGATATTTTGCTTTTCAGACGTCGACAACGTAGACAACGTCAACAACCTAGAAAATGATATTATAAACTAATCTTTATAATTATTTTACGTTAACCGCACTATTAAAATTCGTAAATAATTACTTAAATATGATTCTAACTTTTACAAGCAATTTATAAATTAAAAATAATATTAAAATCTCTAAACTAGAGACATCTAGGTATCTAAAACTATTGAATATTTCAAATATTTCAATAGATTATTCAATAGCGCGCCATCTTTTATCAAAAAGATGTATACCGCGATGCAAGATTTTCACCATGACATTGTAACGACGCCAGCGTCGGCTGACGACATTACCTGTGTAATGGCCACCTTAAGAGGTGCCAAAATTTCCCCATTTCTATTTTTGACATTTTTTTTTTGATGACTAGTACTTTTCATTTAATAAATAATCTTTTCCCTCCATCTGGCTATTCATCATCCATCGGGTCATAAAAGACAAAAAAAAATATAAATAGCGAAAATTTTGACCGAGAGGAGATCAGTAGTATATCGTTTTTGTTGGGTTGATTGTCAACCACCATAAAACACGGTCGACACATTTAGCAACTTGTAAGTGCGCTCGAAGCTAAAAATAAAATTTGAACACAAGTATTTTTGCGGAAGAATCCCTGTAACTACGAAAAAATAGAATAAATTGAAAGAGAAAAGTCGCGTGGGAATCGCGGATCGCATAATCGGGCGCGAGAATTTTAAATCAGTTGTGTAGTGACTTAGGTATTACTGCCTGACGATTTGAGTGCCGAAGCGCTGATAATCCATTATTACAATCGAATGTCCAACAAATAAAATAACAAGGTGGACGATTGAAGCGAACCGTATTTTGGTCATAAAATTTAAAAATAAAATTAAAATATATATAACGAAAACACGACTATTGTTTTACTCTAAAAATAAATTGTGCGCCACATTAATTATAAAAAAAAAAAAAAAAGTTTAGCAATTAGTTAGTAGTTATATGGGACTTAAGATTAAGAACTTATTCTAATAGTCTAAGGTGTCTACTCCTTAAAAGTGCCGTGGGTGTATAATAATAACTAAGAACAAATATTATTACTAATGTGAAATATATAATAACAGAACACAATAGGGTTAAGATATAAAGGTGGCGTCGTCCTGTGTAATACCTATAAATGAACTCCGAAAAAAAAGAAAAAATGTATTAATAAATGATATATAATAAAAGGTCATAATTTGTGCGGCCATTACAAAATAATATACAACAACAAACAAAAATAACAATTTAATTACAAAAATTTAAGTACCAATATTTGACTTCATATGCCGACATAATTTTATAATAAACTACCTAACTTAACGGATGTTAAGTCGAGCAGCTGATGTGGATACGACCGATACCTTGCAGTAATTCTACTTCACGGTAAATTTTCTAATATTTATAATGTTTTAGTTTTATATTTAAGCCTTATTTTAAGTAACCCTAATTTTACTATATAAAGCTCTCACTAACAATTAATTAAGAGAAAAAAATAAACAGTCCGGACTTCCCCTCCCTAAGATTTTCTTTATTAGTTAAGTTTAGTTAAGATTCATTTCGAAGTTTTGTTCTGTAAAGCTTCCAGTTATGTAAAGTAGATTAGTAAAACTGTCGCCCGCTATACCATATTCCGATTTAACTTCTAATTTTATTCACCTTTCGATTTATAATTTATTTTTCTTTATGTTTTGGCGATCTAATTATTGGAACAAAATGAATAAGTGAAAAAAAAATTATTAAAATACTGGTGATGTTGGGGAAAAGATAAGATACATGTAAATATGGTGATCCGTTATACTTCCCGCGGTATATTCAAGATCGGTGCATACTTCTGGAGCCCCCACGACCCTCCGCGAGCTCTAGCCGGCTAACAAATACCGCGCAGAAGTCCCTGCACCGATAATCTGTTAACGGTTCGTCGAAATTCGCGATAGTAATGTAAACAACGTATGACGATCCGTTACAACATCTAAGTTATTTCAGAAAAAATAATAACCAATGCCATAATGTAATGTAAGTATGTACACGCCATAAATTTTATTTTTAATTTATTTTAGTTGTTTGAATTTAGTGAAGTTGATGAATTGTCACGCAGCGATGTTAACGTTTTCCCAGAATATGTATTACCTGCAATAGCGCCTCTAGCATTGGACGCTTCGACAATTGTAAAAACACCATACGCTAAAAATATTGCAACGCTGGATGAAACTGCCTCGAAAGATATTCGGTAATCATAATGTAACTCGTTTTTCCGAAATTGGACCCTTTATTAAAGCGCTGGAAGATCGTAACAAGCGGGTACGAGAGAAAGTATCCAAAGCAATCTTACCACATTATATATTACTTCATGTATTCGAGGATTGCATCTCTGTAGCTCGAAGATGTGTAATTTATAAATTTTATTGCAGTTGGCTGAATTCCCAACCGCTGATATAATTCTATATCGAATCCCTCCGTAGCCGTACATTGTAAGTGCCTTTGTTAAAATGTTCGCTTCGAAATTAATTAGTTTTTTTTAGTTATTGCTAGCCAAAGATGGCTGGGCCACGTTGATAAATATGACAAGAAATCAATCGTTCATTACTATAGCTGTATTTTGTTGAGAAATAAAATATTAGAGTCCAGTTTTGGAATAAGCATTGTTTGTATTCTAAATTATCATAGTAAAAGGAAATTGTTCATCATAGTTGGCGAATTTATCAGAAGTAATAAAATTCGGGATTGAATTATACAAATCAAAAAAATTGAAGGTTTAGATAAGAATCATAATTACTACTGAAAAAGAAACTTACTATGATGAATTTTTTTTTTCCGTTATGATAAATTTAGAAAACAACATGGCTAATTCCAAAACCTCTAATATTTTAATTCTCAAGAAAATACAGCTTATATCAAATTTGATAATTTGATTAGTTTTATTTGGCGATCTTATGGTACTAAATATGAATAACAGAAACTAATAAAAAAATTATTATCAGCCTGATCAGAAAATTTGCGATATATTTCATAACAACAAATTTTATTGACATCCTGATTAATTTAAAATAAACATAAACATTTTAAAAATTAATCATATATGTAGTAATCAACCACTGGCATTAACTGTATCTCACTTTAAATACCGTACTTTTAAACTGTTTCCTTGTGCGCAACTAACTGGCAATCGGGCAATGATTGATCATTGCAACAATTTCACCCGGACTCTGTTGTTAACTTAACCAACGCTTGCGCCAAAAACAATCTGGGTTCTTGAATCCGAGCATGTGGATTATTCTGTTTCGGTTGTGCAAAATTTAATTGTGAACACGCTGCTCGATATCCCGGAACATCCTCAATTTCAATAAAATGATCCCATCGATTATGCTTTCATGGTTTGGTAATTCAAACACTTGAATTAATCCTTGCAATCAGCTTGGCCAAAATATGGCATAGTTGGAAGTAAACATTAACAGCGAATCGCAAAAAATTTGTGTCAGCCATTCCAACAGCTACATAACCTTTATAAAAATGTTCTAAAACCTTTCCCACATTTGTTTTCAAACAAGTTACGTCATCCAACAACTTCACAACCTAAACAGTCAAAACAGCACTTACAACAGCTGTGTTCCAATGGAGAAAGCAAACTACTCACAAGTACTTGTATCTACTCGCAGCTACCCATGCTCAAATGGTGGTGTAGATGTTGAAAGTAGTTACGCATACAATTAACGGTAGGTATTTTGTTCAAAAAATTCTAATAGATGGCTTTGTGAGGGGTAGGCTATGTTGAAATGTCAGGACAAACAATATTTTTTGTTTACTTCTGTGAAATACCAAGCGATTTTTGACATATTCTTCTTTTCGGCTGGCGTATATCATAATCAAATCGTTGCCTTCATTATAAGAGCAGTTCTTACTCATTTTTGAGATTTTATTGTGGATTTTAATTAAAAAAAATTAATTTTCCAAAATAGGATGATAGCAAAATTATAAACATAGCTAACTTTGTACACAAAAAAGGTTATGTTTTACTTCTGTCATAGTTTTAGCCCGTTCCATTAGTTATCTACTTGCAAGTACTTGTGAGTAGCAAATTTGTCCCATTGGACCACAGCTAATATACGGCTACGGAGGGATTCGATATAGAATTATATCAGCGATCGGGAATTCAGCCAACTGCAATAAAATTTATAAACTAGACAATTTCGAGCTACAAAAATGCAAGAGTTTGCTGATCAAATGCACTAATAGTAATACACATCACCCAGAACTTATATTTAAACCTTTTTCTGAGGCTTTGATGTAATATAAATTTTTAATCTGTCAATATTTTGACATTACTTGCACTGTTAAATTTTTTTTAATAGCAATTTCTTTCCAAAAAAAATTGATTTATAAATCAAAAAAATTGATTTGAGATCAAAAAATTTTGATCGAAATACCGTTGCACGTTCTTTCCAACTAAAAAAATTGATTTTTTTTTTTTGATCGCAATCAATTTTGAAAAAACTGAATATTTCGTTAGATTTATTTTTGACGTTTACAAACACATAAATATGTTCACGTCAAAAATATAAACTTAAACACTTCAAAAAATATAAACGTAAACATTATAACTTTTTTACTAGTTGGCCGTGAGAATTTGACAAACGAAATAATTTTATTTTTCGAAATAATTTTATTATTTCGTTTTCACTGTGTTAAAATACTGTGTTAAAATTGTGTTGACAAAAAATTGTGTTGATAATTTGTTGACAATAAACTGCCAATATAAAATTTATGAAAATTGAATGTCAATTTATCACAGATACACTACCGAAAAAAAATCAATCGTGTATCGTGTTCTTTGACATAAAAAAAAATCAATTTATTTTTTATTTTTGGAAAGAACTTGCTATAAATATCTTGAAATTTATAGCAAGTTCTTTCCAAAAATCCAAAATAAATTGATTTTTTTGTGTGGCAAAGAACACGATAAGCGATTGTTTTTTTTTGTTAATGAATCTGTAAAAAATTGATATTCGATTTTCAAAAATTTTATATTGACAGTTTATTGTCAACAAATTATCAACACAATTTTTTGTCAACACAATTATTTTAACACAGTGAAAACGAAAAATAAAATTATTTTCTATGTCAAATGCTCACGGCCAACTAGTCGAAAAGTTATATTGTTTATGTTTATATTTTTGACGTAAACATATTTATGTGTTTGTAAACTTCAAAAAAAAATCTAAAGAAATATTGTGATTGCAATTTCTTTCCAAAAAAAAATTAATTTATAAAGCAAAAAAATTGATTTGAGATCAAAAACTTTTGATCGAAATACCTTGGCACGTTCTTTCCAAGTAAAAAAATTGATTTTTTTTTTTGATCGCAATCAATTTTTACAAATCTCAACATTTCATTAGATTTTTTTTTGAAGTTTACAAACACATAAATATGTTTACGTAAAAAATATAAACATAAACACTTCAAAAAATATAAACGTAAACATTATAACTTTTTTACTAGTTGGCCGTGAGAATTTGACAAACGAAATAATTTTATTTTTCGAAATAATTTTATTATTTCGTTTTCACTGTGTTAAAATAATTGTGTTGACAAAAAATTGTGTTGATAATTTGTTGACAATAAACTGCCAATATAAAATTTTGAAAATTGAATGTCAATTTATCACAGATACACTACCGAAAAAAAATCAATCGTGTATCGTGTTCTTTGACATAAAAAAAATCAATTTATTTTTTATTTTTGGAAAGAACTTGCTATAAATATCTTGAAATTTATAGCAAGTTCTTTCCAAAAATCAAAAATAAATTGATTTTTTTGTGTGGCAAAGAACACGATAAGCGATTGTTTTTTTTTGTTAATGAATCTATAAAAAATTGACATTCGATTTTCAAAAATTTTATATTGACAGTTTATTGTCAACAAATTATCAACACAATTTTTTGTCAACACAATTATTTTAACACAGTGAAAACGAAAAATAAAATTATTTTCTATGTCAAATGCTCACGACCAACTAGTCGAAAAGTTATATTGTTTATGTTTATATTTTTTGAAGTGTTTATGTTTATATTTTTGACGTAAACATATTTATGTGTTTGTAAACTTCAAAAAAAAATCTAAAGAAATATTGATTGCAATTTCTTTCCAAAAAAAAATTGATTTATAAATCAAAAAAATTGATTTGAGATCAAAAACTTTTGATCGAAATACCTTGGCACGTTCTTTCCAAGTAAAAAATTGATTTTTTTTTTTGATCGCAATCAATTTTTAAAAATCTCAACATTTCATTAGATTTTTTTTTGAAGTTTACAAACACATAAATATGTTTACGTAAAAAATATAAACATAAACACTTCAAAAAATATAAACATAAACATTATAACTTTTCAACTAGTTGGCCGTGAGAATTTGACATAGGAAATAATTTTATTTTTCTCATTAAAATAAAATCACTGTGGTAAAATAATTGTGTTGATAATTTGTTAACAATAAACTGTCAATATAAAATTTTTGAAAATCAAATGTCAATTTTTCACAGATACACTACCAAAAAAAAGTCAATCGTGTATCGTGTTCTTTGACATACAAAAAAATCAATTTTTTTTTTATTTTTGGAAAGAACTTGCTAATTTTTCAAAATTGATTGCGATCAAAAAAAAAATCAATTTTTTTACTTGGAAAGAACGTGCCAAGGTATTTTGATCAAAATTTTTTGATGTCAAATCATTTTATTTGATTTATAAATCAATTTTTTTTGGAAAGAAATTGCTATTAATAATAGATGTCACTAAAATGAAATTTTATAACAATTGTCTTTTATTTATTAATTTATGTGTAAACGAATAATTAATCTCGAAGTTACTATAACAAAGCAAAATTAGAAATATTAAATAAAACGCCATCATAAATCATAAGTTAACTATTCATTCGCCGCGTAGCAGAATAGCAGAAGCTTGAAAATTGCATATGAGCGAAATCACGCCTGAATGATATACTCAAATTTTATCCAAAATCGCAAATTTAATTTGACTTTTTTCGATTGGCAAACAATTTTATATCGATAATGGATAATTATCAAATTATTACGCAACTTATGACACAAATATTATTCACAGCAAAGTTTCGATAGATGGCGTAAATTAATTTATTATATAGTTATCGACGTAGTCGACGAGTTGTCGACGTTGTCGACGAGTTGTCGACGAAATCACGTAAAAACAAGTAGTCGACGCGTAATCGTCCATCCCTGACCACAACGCTGCCCAAATCAGCAAATTTGAAATAATGGAAAATGCGAAATACTGCGATGTTCATGTTAGCTATTTTTATCAACGTCGTAATATACGATTAATTAATTTCTTATAATTCGAAATATATAACTTTTTAATTTAAACTTGAATAATATAAAATTTTTATTGTTTAACATAAAATCGATTCCGTCAGAATAACTTTTTCAAACTCGTGCATAACGCAAACAAAATCCACTTCAGCGTGTGTTATCATTCTATCATCATGGTACGTATTAAGCAAATGAATGCCGTATCTCTTTATCGTTTACAATTCATCAACTTACTAGAGAGAGGTTAAGTACGTCTATATCATTTTCTTATGCATACATACACTCGTCTTTATATCGTATAGTACCTTTACATAATAAAACTTTAACAAGATGACATACTCGTATTATTTCAAAATTATATAATTTTCCATTTTTGTGATTTTCATCTAGCGCAACTATTACGACGTACGATGTACAAGAATACTCGTTTGTACGTTTGTATATAGTAAACGAATAAGACGAATGAAAAGTGGAAAATAAATTTACATATATGCATGCCGTACATCGTTTTTGTGTTGACGTCCTCATTTAGTATGTATATATGACTCTGGTACGCAATGTCACGCGAATTGAAAAAAAAAGCAACGAATACAATAGACAGATATTCTACATCATGATAAAGCACAATCATGATGTTAAAGTGGATGGATTAGTTTTCAAATAAAATTATCATCGGCTAGACACATCTCGCATATAATATATAAACAAGCCATCATCAAATTTTGAATTTTGTTAAAAACTAACTTTTTATTGAGTTGAGCCGCCTAAATAAAGATATTCCTGTACGTCATTCTTTCCCCCGATTTTTATTGTGATGTTTTATGCACAACACCCTCAAGATGAAAATAAAATGTTTATGAATTCGGTGAATGAATTGGCAATTTTTAAGGTGAAAAATTTCAATTAAATTATTTTGTAAACTCATCACCCAGAAAGTATATAACACAACAAGTCTTCCAAAAAATATAATTACTAGAAAATTTTTTTTTGCTCGCAACTGTTGTGTGCGCTAGGGCAAGTTCAACAAAATTTTGTTTGTCCAAATAATTTGTTTTAACAAATCCTTCAGACATTTCGCCAACAAACACAGAAAAGGACAATAGAATACACAAAAAATATAACCTCCTGCGCACCCACCCCATTCCAGTGTTCTAATATCAACTCAGATCCTTTTCTCTTTATACTTTTTTGTTCTGTTTTGTGTATTCAGGGAGTCGTCATCGTCGGCGTATTATTATTATTATTATTGAGTTTTGAAAAAGCTCCGGCACAATAATTTTGTTGTTGCCATTCTGATATATTTTAATGGGATACAATATAAGTATGATGATATTGACGGGATTTTAGAGATAAGAAAACGTTTTCATTTTATATATAAACACTAGTCGTAATGTTTTGGGTTGCCGTTTGCCTTAATGCGAATACGAAAAGTGAAACAAACCGAACATAATTTAATAGAGTCGCGTCATAATAGAGCTTAGAACACGTTTTGTGTAGGGTTTGCCTTTACCAATTTAATTAGGATATTTCCAAGGCTTTGGCATATTTTTGTACAGTTTCTTTGTGAGTGGAATATTTTATCAAAATGTTGGAATTAAACTCCTGACGTCCAAAATTATATTGTTACAAAATACAGCGGAAATTTGTACAAAAAAATAAAACATGCCACAATGCTCCATCCTTCTCCGCCATTTCGTAACTAATTATAATGAAATATGGTTCTCGATTCTAAAGTGAGTTTGGGACAAAATTCTCATAACCAATCCTTATGAAATTTGATAGATTGATTTGGGATTGAAACATAAATTTTAGATGAAGTTCCGGTAACTCTTCATTCTACACAACTTCTATGGACTTTGAGCCGGAGAGAAGTCGGTTAATATGTATTTTGAACAATGTCCTGAAATGATGGATGTTAGTAAAAATTTTTGTGCGGGGTTACATTTAAATTTTGTATTGGAAACTTTCGAATCTATAATAAGAAAATTAATGAAGGTGTTAAGAATTCTTCAAGTCATATTTTATTTGTTTGCGTTTAAATAATTAAGTTTCAGATTATCACTAATATCTCAAAAAAACTCCTTTCCAATCCCACCAGACACACAGTAACACTTTCTGGGCATGAATATTCATTTTTGCAACTGATGTTGATGGCTGGCCTGGATAAACCGATGGTGGATACTAATTTTGTGCAGAAAATTCTTCCTTTTGTACCTAGAAAATAAATTCATGCAGATGTCAAATCTTCGGTTTTTGTTTTCTTCGGCCAGTTAATGAGGAACCCATTTTACTTTCTTCTGTATTTTTCCCATTGCAGGCAATCTAAATATAACTGCTTGGTGAGTAACTCCTGACTGCTCTGCAAGCTTTTTTTGAGTTTGACACTGATTTTCATCCAGGAAAACTTTAAGTTCTTCGTCTGCAAATTGTTTCACTGTATCTGGACGTGGATCGTCCTCAACACTAAAATTTTCATCACAAAATCTTGCAATTCACTTTTCTACTGTTGAATGAGTCACAGAATGTTGATTAAAAGTCGAATTAATCAATTCCATAGCTTGAGCACCAGTTTTTTTCTTTTCATTTGAAAACAGAATAGAATGCAAAACGTATTGGGAGTGTAACTCAGTTTTTTGGATTCTTTTGCAGAAAAAACAAGTTTATTTCTAAGAAATGGTAAATTTCTTTAATCAAAATATTTTCTATCGTTACCTATGACTTTTGACCACCATTCTAGCAACTTATGGATTCCATCGAAAAGCAATTGTTTGTCTTTTGATGCGATCCATTCGTCGAGCCATTTTTTGATTTCTCCGTAGTAACAAATAATAATATAATAGGGGACAATCTGGTGAATAGGGAGCATTCGGTAGAATTTTCCATTTAAATACTTCTAGCGTATTTTTTACTTGTTTTGCGACATGTGGTTCAGGATTGACGTGCGCAGCAAAATCACTTTACGCTGTTTGTTTGCTAGATCGGACGATTTTCATTCAATGCATAGTTCAAACCTATCAATTGTTGTTGGTACCGTTCACCAGTAATAGTTTCACTCGGTTTTAGCAGCTCATAGTATACCACTCCTTTCTGATCCCACAAAAAGCACAACATAAACTTCAATGAATGAATGTTTCGTTTTGCTGTTGATGTGGATGGTTCGCCTGGATGAATACATGGTTTTTTGCGTTTACGGTTATGGAAGTAAATCCACTTTGCTCGCCAGTCTTAATTTGAGACAATAAATGCCATCTTCGGTGTCTTATAAGCAAAGAATTGCAAACCATTAAACGATTTTCAATGTTTCCTTAGTTAGTTCATGTGGTACCCATTTTCCTCATTTTTGAATCATTTTTATGGCATGTAAACGTTTGCTTATGGCTGCTTGAGTGACATTTAACTGTTCTGCAAGTTCTTTTTCTGTTTGAGCTGAGTTTTCCTTCAATAATGGTTTCAATTCTTCATCTTTGAATTTGTTTGGTTGACCAGAACGTTCTGTCATAAAAATCACCACTTTTGAACCGTTTAAATCAGTTTTCGTAAGTTTGTTGTATTGGTGCATATTCACCATAAGTTTCTTGAGGAAAACGAACACTTTCAGCAGCTTTTTTTTTTTTGATTAAAGCAACTAAATTTTAATGTGGAATGTCAACTCTTTAAAACGCCGTAGGTGTCATTCAAAAATAATGTTTAGTACTAAAGTTACGCCATCTCTTAGAAAATCCAAAAAACTATGTTATACATCCAATAAATATTGCCATAAAGCAAAATATACATAAGAGAACTCATGTAGAGATTCCGAGATTAATCTATTTTACTTTTGGCAATCTGATAAGCCTAACAAGAACAATGAACTATAAAATAACAATGCCTATATGTTTATAAGATACGTATATATGGGTTAAATATAGAAAAAAATTAAATTTGTGTATATAAATATATTAAAACTATAAAATAAGATTAACCTCGAAAAAATTGGCTTATAAAATTTGCACTACTTGATTTCTCTTATATATTTATTGCTCGATGATGTGGCTTATCGACATCCATCTCTTAAAATTGATGCACACAGAATTGCAGTTTGTAAATATCTGAAACTTTTATCATGAAAACAGCAGTGACCAAGCTATAGGACATACAATATAGGCCAAAAGTGTTTGGTCCATTGCGTTTTAAAGAAATTGTTGTTGATAAATACAATTGAAACAACTTTCTGTAAATTTTATTTAGTTTTAAGAAATTCAATTATTTCGGGTCATTTTAAATCAGTAAAACAACAAAATGTTCAAATTGTTCATCGATGTTACCACCGTTTGTTCGATTTACTGTGCTATAAAGTCTTGGCATTCTTTCGACTAATTTATTTAAATTCGCTGAAATATTTTTCCAAGCTTCGAGTAGTTTATTTAACAAGTGTTTCACTGATTTTTCACACGTTATCCGAAGCTTTCGATATAATTGGTCCCACAAGTGTTCGTTTATGTTCAGATCGGGGGATTGTGGTGGCCAATTCATCAGATTAAATTTTTAATGTCGATATTATTGCTGCAAATAAGCCTTACATACTTTAGACGTATGCTTCGGATCATTACCGTGCTGTTACGTAAAATTTCTTTCGGTTAATTTTAGTCCCGACGGTACAGCATGGTTCTCTAATATTGAGATATAACCATTTGTCTCTTAATTTCAACCAAACCACTCACCTTGTTATTACCAAACAACCTCAAATCATCACAGAACCACCCCCGTGCTTAACAGTGCGGATGAGACAGTCTAAACTTCAACTCGCCTGACCAAAGGATTCGTTTTCACTACGAAATTGGCCACTTCACATGGTACTTTGCCTTAAGTTAGGCGTTTTTGGCGGTTTTTTTGTCAAAAGCAGTGGCTTATTCACGGCAATTCTGCCTATTGTTCTTGAGCTCAAAGCCTCCTTTTCACGGTTGTTAGTTTACACGGTTTGACAATTTATTTTCTCGGGATAGATATACTTCGGCTAGTATTTGAAGTGTCGTAAGTTTACTATTTTGATTAGATAAGATACCTATATAGTCACCTTCCTTTTTAGAGATGACTCGAACTCGCCCCTGCCAAAATTTGGATGTGTTCTGCCCAGATTGTTGAAATCTTTTGATTGTATAGTGACTGTTGACTTTGGAATTTTGAGTTACATCGGAATTTCAGCATGTTAGTACCCTTTCTTCCGTAACGTGACAATAGTGGCTCGTAACTCAACTAGCAACTTTAACTCAATAGCACTTTTGACAATTTTTGTTTTGTTTTAAATTGTTTTCCTTTAAAAGGTTAGTATAATGATATTATGAATATTTAATACCCAAAACCTTAAATACAATTTAATACTTACTAATAACAGCAGAACATTGAAAAGCAATTTATTTGAATATTCACACAGAATTGTTTATTATTAAATAGCTGTACCCTGCTCGCTTTGCCGGTCGTAAGATTTTAAATGAAAGATTATTACATTTTGAGGTAATTAGGTACCAAAATAACACTGTCGCTAGGGAATCCAAGTCGGTTCTACCCGACTTCGTGTAGTTGGGCAATTATTCACCCCCAGAGACACCCGAAACCATCGGGCATCGCCGCAAACAACCGAAACCGACAACCCTTCTATGCGTCTGAACGAAAATGGAAAAAACATAAACGTACATATCCCATACATTGGAGGGAATCCAATTACCCGACTAGGGAATCCAATTACCCGAATTTCGGGTACCCGACTTTCGGTTCCGTTTTTTTACCATTACCCCACCGGTTTCTACAAACATACGTTTTTATTTTTTTCCATTTTCGTTGAGATGCATAGGAGGGTTGTCGGTTTCGGTTGTTTGCAGCATTTCCCGAAGCTTACGGGTGTCTCTGGGGGGTAAGTAATTGCCCAACTACACAAAGTCGGGTAGAACCGACTTGGATTCCCTAACTGTCGCCCTTTTCTTCATCACGACTTACAAAAAACAGACAGTAACGTATTCAGTACACCGAAGACCCCGAAAATGATACACGTATCGGTATTATAATCGTAGATATTACTAGGTACCAAAAAGCAATCGTAAGGGGGGACAAAAAAAAGCAGACGTTTAATACCAAGAATCTTACGAATTCGAAAATCAATATTTCTTAACCAAATATCCTTAACGAACAGAGAGAAATCCGGTTCTCACCAATTACAGACCCCGCCCTTTTCTATTCTCACGTTCGTAATAATTTGATTAATACGTCGGGTAATTAAATGTACTTCATATACCTTGAATTTTGTTACTCAGCCGATTACTAATCGCCTACCTGCGCGATCCGTAGATTAATTTTTATTGCTTTTTTTTGTCCCTCCTTCTTTTATTCATTTTTTGCTTTTTTCTATTATATAACAAAATTTTTATTTTACAAATCAGTTGATACTCCTGATGATGACCTAACAAATCGAAATCGATCGAGCGTTTTTTTAAACTTTTTGAAAATATTCAAAATAATTTTGCGAAATAAAAAACAAGTGGTTAATAAAAATGTGTTTATTAAATAATTTCTGTTCAAATAATTTTTCCAGACTACTGAGGAGACATGTTTGATGTAAATATTTATAAATTGGGAATAATTCTTCATACCTAAATTTGCAGGGAAAATTATTCCCGAATTAATTTTGTTTTCAAAGAAATTAACCCTAACGTTTTACCTCTGTATGCCAGAATTTTTTTTAAATAAAATTACATATAAATTCTTTCCCCAATTCCCGGAGAATTACCAGAATAGTGCCACTGGAATGCAAATGGCCTAGCGCAACGCATTTCAGAATTAGAAGTATTTTTAAACACAAAAAAAATTGATATATGCCTAATCTCAGAAAGTAATTTTACCAGAATCCCGTGTGCCAAAATACGGATACGGATACCAATGCTATCAAGCTTTACATCTAGCAGAAAGAGCTAGAGGCGGGACAGCAATATTTATTAAGGATGTGTCGATTCAATGTGAATCTTCTATCTTTATTTTCTTCTATGCTGCTATTTTTACTAGGAAAACTCGTTGCATTTAAGCAAGCAAGCTATAAATTTAAATAAAAAATTTGAAATAAATATTGAATGACTTTGAAATAATAGAAGAATAGAAGAAAAGATAAATAGAAGATGTACAAGGAATCGACACCAATATAAAACACCACGAAGAAGTAAAAATAGAGGAGGAAGCTATGCAACTAGCTACTGTATATATGACAATAAAAATAACAAGAGCTATAGTATATCAGCAATCTACTGTCCACCAGATATAACAAAAAAAAAAGAAAGAAAACTACATCAAAATTCTTAAATCGCTTTGTAACAATTCTATTATTGGAGACTGGACAACTTTAACGCAAAACACATATTCTGGGGATCAAAAAAGAACTAGTCCCAAAGGAAGGGAGCTATTTGAAGCAGGCATGACATTAAAATGTGAGTTTCACTCCAGTAGAAAGCCAATCTACTGGCCTACAGACCCCATATAACATTGGATTACTATATATAAAGAGATATCTCCGAAAATTACTTAGCAGTACGTGACGATCTTTTTAAAACAACGTAAGTTTTTTTTGCATGTGGATGATGAAATAATGCATATGAGTTAAACGGAAAATATTTGAATTTATTTTTATCGCATTATTTTATACTAAATGAGAATAAGTATTTAATTATTCTTGTTGATATAAAGTGTGCGAAATTAGAATGAGAAAACATTATATTACTTATCGGATCTTTCAGCCGTTACTGTTGATATACTGTTCGAAAGTTATTACCAAAATATTTTTTATACATACCGTTAGTACAAAACTTACTTCCTCTGGATATAAGTACTTTGTGTAAAAGGTTTGTAGGTCTGGTTGAATACTGCGACCTCGTAATACTCCAAGAATTGAAGAATTAATCGGTTCATTAAAATAGTTTGATTTTGAAAACATGCCCAATAACAGTTTTTGTTGACCCAAATTGTTTTACACACAGCGGCAAATGTAGGAGAGCATGGACATTAAAGCTTACTTTTCATTCTCCGTATATTGCCGGAAATATTTTGACAAACTGTTGAATCATGGCTTAGGCTGCATTAGCATTTTGCCTGCAACTTTTGGGATCCGATAATAATCTCACAACGCAATGCAATAATAAGAAATTTATACATCTGTTCGTTCATCTCTAATTTCAGTTTCAAAAACTACTCTTCCCTTAGCATACCTTCCTATTTGACAACATTTGGGACAGCTATTTTTGCCTGTATAATTTTGAGTACTAGTAATAAATGCCCTAGCTGGGCTGTTACAAACAAATAGTCTGTTACAGGCTGGCTACTGCCAACCTGCAGATATTCACTAAGCACCTGCAGAGGCCTCCACGGTGATATTTTGCCGGCTACGTTCTCAGGGAAAAGTGCTAAGGTCGTGGGGTTTGAGGCATACAGGGCTCCTGGCTTACACCGTGATGATTACAGAAAGTTGGGGGGAAACGCAAATAATAATAATACCGAGTTCCGCCGAAACTCGTCGGCCGGAACCTGAGGAACGAACAACTTAAAGTTATAAACTGGTAGAGGTGCCTTGGTGCGCGCATCCATTCGAATTCAAACAGGGCAAAGCCCCGGTTACGAAATAGGATGCGGGCACCAAGGGACCGCAAACACTAAACCGACACAGAGGGAGTCTCCGCTCCCATCATACCGACCGAGAACTTAGAAATTCATTTTATTTAATTGGAAAAACAACAAAAGGAAAACAACTTCCCCCTCCACCCGCACCAGGAGAAAACGAGAGAGAGAGAGAGAAATGCGTACCGAGCGCGCACCCGCTGTGCGGCGCTCGATTACAAATATAGAAAATTTTAAATTTAATAAAAATTTACGAAATAAATATATAAAAAGAAAATATAAAGAAAATAAAAAACAAAAAAAAATATAAAAAAATCGTACCTTAATTAACAAATTTTCTTAAAAAAAAAAAATTCCGTTGCGGCCTTGCGCGGCCGTCATGCCACAGGTGGCCTTGCCCCACCCGGACCGTTGCGGCTTTATGTGCCGTTATGTTGCGATATAAAGTTGGGTTGCGGCCTTGGTACCGTACTGTCGCGGCAGACGACCGATAAAAAGACAATAGCCGGTTGGCCACCGTTCCGTTGCGGCCGACCACCGATAAATAAACAATAGCCGGTTGGCTACCCTGTTGCGGCAGACCACCGATAAACAAACCAATAGCCGGTTGGCCACCGATGCGTTGCGGCAGACCACCGAAAAATAAAACACGATAGCCGGTTGGCCACCGATGCGTTGCGGCAGACCACCGATAAATAAAACACGATAGCCGGTTGGCCACCGTTCCGTTGCGGCAGACCACCGATAAATAAAACAACAGCCGGTTGGCTACCCCGTTGCGAACTACTACGGCTGGCCTCAACTGGCCGCCGAATCCGCACCCCGCCGTGTGACCGCCACTGGTCACCCAAAATAAAACAATTGGGCGTTGGCTCGCCGAAATCAGAAGGTTTGAATGGCCTCTTCACGCCGATTAATAAAATATGCCTCGTTAGACTACCGATGTAATATAGTAATTAATACGACGCTTTCACGCCTAGAAAAATTTCAGCATAAAATTTTCAAATCATCAGCAAAAACGCCTATTAAAATTAGTTCACTCGCAGATAACTTATGCAAATAACTGTACAACCAGCGCCAAAAAGAAAAAAAATCAACACCAACCACCAACTATTGAGTTGACGAGGTACACAGCAACACACCGTTGAAATGCAAAATGTCCAAAATTTTACTTGATCAAGAAATTTGAAATTTCCACTTTTAATCAAACTCAATTATATGTTCTTATGCATTTTCTTTTTTTTTACTGCCACAAACAAAATTAACTTTTATTTTTATGTTATTTTCCAGTACAAAAAATCACAAACTGAATAGGTATTACAAAAAATAAATAAAATAAAAGCTAAACTTCTCAATATCACAACTCAAACTCGGATTTACAATTTAAATTCAAAAAAAAACTTTATTCTATCAACTTTAAAACTCGACTTTCTAATTATATCATCAAAACTCGAATGGCGACAACCAAAAAAAATTCGAGCGTCGCACAGCTCATAAAACGTTTTAGAAGAAAATGCATCTCTCTTCTATGTCTCTCCTTTATACCAAATTTTCGTTGGTACAAAAGAGAGACATACAAGAAAAAAACATTTTTTTCAAAACGTTTTACTTTGCACACACTCGATGCGCATTGCTCTCTCTTTCCTTCCCATTTTCGTTCCGTTGCCAACATAACAGAAGAAAACACACAAGAATCCATCCACCAAGACACCACGTTCACACAGCGAAAACCCGGACGCAAGAAACCACGTTTAGACAACAAAAACCCGGACGCAAGAAACCGTGGAGAATAGAAACAAATTTACAAAAAAATGTCTTGTTAAGACAACACAGTCGTAACAAGTCTTATGTTAAATTTCTTAATTGATACCATTTTGAAGAAGAAATTCGGTTTCCTGTACGAAAGGCTTTAATAAGTTATTAACTGAGTGAGGTTTTCGAAGCCCTGAATAGGCCACAATACACGTCGGGAACACGTTTTGAACACTTACAGCCCAACAATACTAATTTCAATTAAAGGGTCTTCTTTTAGTAGGAAGTTAAATTTATTGGATTCTACATGATTCTGTATTCCAAAATGAAAATACTCTCCTGGCGCAACGCCAATAACATTACACAGTATTGGTTTTGAGCAGTTGTCTTGCAATGGTAAGTTTCTTGTACCAGAATCAGTTTGAACTTTTAGTAGAACGTCTAAATGATAATGCGGAATTTTGTTTCTTATAGCCCATGATTTTAAGTTCCTTCTAATTATTGGTGCAGCATTAACATGCTCACTAACATTAGTCAGAAATGCTATTCATTCTCGTACGGATCAAGCTGTAAACGCTTATTTACTTTTTATTACTAATTTGTATCCCTGGTTCTAATCAATTTTAATCATACTATACCCATGTGGCAATTCTTAACCGAGGTTAGAATATAACTTACCACATTATCAACTTCTAAGTTATATTTGAGTTTTTGTCAAACCAGGATTCTCAAACCATAAAATTCAGTTGCAAAAACCTCCATATTTTACTTATTCGTTCAATGCAAACCAATTTTGAACTTTGCATAACCTAAGTTAAATTTAGGTTAATGTTTTCCTTTAGTATTTTCTTTATTTTGGTTGAAATTAACCTCTAGTAAACCCCATACCTTCGAAAGTTGCATTTGAATTAATTTGAAGTAAGGAATTTACTTTTGGGTTTGTTTTCAACCTTCACTTACTCGTGTAGTAACGAAAATTGAAATTTGAATCCATGCGGGGATTTCTATTGGTTTGAAATAAACCATTGTTTAATCCCTTTCAACCATAGTTAATTTGAAGTTAGTAACTTACTTTTAAGTTTGATTTCAACTTCAGTTAGACCTTATTTCAACTGTAGTTGGATTTTGGATACAAGCGTGCGGGGGCCTGTTGGTTTAATTTAAACCTTTCTTGAACTTTTTTTGGTCCCAACTAGAGACATTCGTGTTAATTCAGGGTTAACAATTTACTTTTAGGTTTGATTTTTGACTTTTATTATTACTAAATTCAACCAAAGTTGAATTTTAGTTGGAAAATAGTTTATGTTTGACTAACTGGTTATATACTATCACCATTTCAACTCTTTTTTAACCACTAACGCTAACATTTGGCCTTGTTTTTAATCAAAGTACTTGTAAGTTTCTCACTGTGAATTTAATTAAGTGCTACGAGTACATAGTATTAAATTTAATTTATTAAAACGCGGAATAATTTGTTACTCGGGATAGATTTAAAAGACGTGGCGTTCTTATTTGCATAAAAATAAATACAAATATAGATACACAATTAGTGTATCTACATTTGGATTTGCTGTTTTATTTTTTTGCAAATAATTAGGTTAATGTGATCCAGTGTTATACGAAGTTAATAGTGTAAAAATAAATAAAAGTGATTTGAAGTCACAGGCAATAAATAATAAAAAGCCATGAGCTATAAAAGTGGCACATACTGTGTTAAATGATCATGTGACTATTTTACTTAAGCACGATATGCCGAGAATACATCATTTCAAATGTTCTTGGATTTTGGATACAAGCGTGGATTCCTGTTGATTTGAAATTAACCTTTCTTGATCCCTGTTTCAACCAAAGATCCATTCGTATTAATTATGAGTTAACAGTGTACTTTTAGGTTTGATTTCAACCTTTATTAAATCTAAGTTCAACCAAATTTAGACAGCGACCTAAGTAAGTTAAATTGAGCGTTCTCTCAATAAGGTTCATTTTTATGTTATGTTTTATATTTTTAGAAACAAATCAAAACATGACAAGGTTGTAACATCTACTAACGGAGGTAAACCGAATGCAGATCCGGCATAAATTGGGTGTATTAGCTATATGTCAACAATTATTTTTATATTTCTTTTTTATATTTGAAATATTCTCTTTTATTTGAATTGGTGGAAATTCTTATTTTTATATTTTATATTCTTATTATTATTTTTATATTTATATTATTTATTCAACGTGATTATGTTTTTATTTTAATTATATTTAATTTATTTTAATTTTATATTATGTTTTTATTTTAAATTTCATTTAATGAAATACATATATAATTTATGATGATAAATTAATTCAAAAAATTTTATTTCAATTTTTAGTTTTATTATTCACCCATTTTTAAAATCCAGTTCCTGGGTGTGTCAATTATGAATAGGTACCATATGTTCACCAGCTGATAACTAATCCAAAAATTAGTAGAAAATATCTTAAACACATTTCCTTTATTCTCCAATAGTAGAGTTGAAACAATCAACGTTTTGCTGTATAATTAGATTAAAAAGAGAATTAAATTTATTTGAAGCAACACATAAAAACTAGTAAACTAACATTACACAGATTAAGCGAGGAAATGATTATTTACGGTACTGGAAGATAAGAAAATTTTGTTACGATATTTTCGACTTATTTTTGAATCCAGATTCAGCTGATGAATTTATGGTATACATTACTGGAACACCCTGTAGCTCTGCAAAAGTTGGATTGCAACCGATAAATAATGTTCAATTTAATTGTTATAGCAACGGTTGCACAACCAGTAGATCCCAACTTATTAGTTAATTTCATGTACATCCCTAACTCGAAAAGTGAATAACTTCAATGTTGAATATCGGTTCAGGAAAAACCACGGATTGTTTCGAACCCTACTATGCTTCTGCGGTTAACGATTAAACAAAAACCTTTTTGAAACTAGTACGTTACACTCTAGTTGGTTGTATACGGTTGTTCAACCATAGCAATGCAACTAAGGTTAACAATTACTTGTCAAAATGCCTGTCGATCGACGGTTAGTGAAACGTTAAATTAACCGAAAATAAACCGTTTTTAAACTTCTGCATTATTTCAACCTAATAGTGAGTTCATTCGAAACGTCAGGCAAAAAAAACTTACCCGGGTTTAGCTGTCAGGGTAAAAAAACTTACACGGGTTGAGCTGTCAGGGTAACATTTTGACATAACACGTTCATTTACAAAAAAAAACTTACCCGGATTAGTTACCCGGGTTAACTTTAAAAAATCGCTATTTTTTGTCAGATTTTTACGCATACATATACGTATTTTGTATACGTATATACAAAAGTAAACGTCACAACATAAATATCAAAACAAAGACACCGCGCCATTTGTACAATTTAATTTCGAATTAATTTTAATATTTAATAGATGTATTAAAATTGTGAGAACAATTTATAATTTTGTGCGACGTATTTTCAAAATATCTTGTGTATTAAAATGTTGTGTAATTGCGGATTTATTACATTGAATAAAATTCGGAAATGGGACAGCCGATGCGATCATCTTACCATTTCAAGCGATTCTGTGCCACATCGCTAATATTACAGTAAAACAGGATAATAATAAACGTAAATTAGATGTGCTTGAAAACTTAATTTTAAATAAGCGTTTGACGGCTGTAGTCATGTGAGTAGATCGTTTGTTTAAATCACTAAATTATCTCCATTTAACTTTTGAATGAATATTACAGCAATAATTTAAGCGGTTTGGACGTACTACTAATGGATTCGAAAGGTGCAAATATAGGCGACCAGCTGGTCAAATAAATTTAGCTAGCCACCGTAAAATGATCACACCGATGCACGGCGCCAATTGTAATCCCTTACCACAATAAGCTGAAGAGTGAAGGGTAGAGTAATAAATAATTGGAATGGCTAGATCGGACAAGACTGAATTAAATCAATTTTTTCCACTTTTGTCTTTATTTTATGAAAAATAAAATACATATTTTATTTTATATTTATACTATCGCATATTGTTCGTATAATAATTTTACGCCCATTCAAACCGTTTTCTATTAAATCGCGAGCAAAAGTCCCAGGCGAGGACGATTCATTAGAATAATGCTGTTGTTAGAATTTGAAGCTTATTGTACAAACAAATCACGTGCGTATCCACTTTCAATATCGGAGCTAACACGACGTTTGGGCTCGGAACTTTACTTAAATCCGCCAAATTGTGACACAACTGCAAATGCCGAAATTGAAATGGATTGTTACGGGCACCTTCAAAACTTTTCATCGATTTATCACTCATTCATTCGATTTGTGATTTAGCAAACTCAACATTTCTTTCATGTGCGAAATTATATAATTTCTTACATTATTAATTAAAAATTATTGGTATTGAGTTATAAATAAATTATTAAAATTGAAATATGGAAGACACTATTGAAAATTTTAATAGTATGTATTTTGCTTTATA
This sequence comes from Nephrotoma appendiculata, assembly GCA_947310385.1. Taxonomy (NCBI): domain Eukaryota; kingdom Metazoa; phylum Arthropoda; class Insecta; order Diptera; family Tipulidae; genus Nephrotoma; species Nephrotoma appendiculata. The sequence continues at coordinate 164,442,596 of OX371223.1, forward strand.
ATAATAATTATACCGATGGTAACAAGTTGAAATGTCTGACATTTTTAACAATAAACAATTTTTTGACTTGCTTTTCACCAATACTACTACAAAAGTCGGGTAAACTTTTTTCGTGTTCATTTACAAAAAACCCGGGTAACTTTTTGTTGTAATTCCGAATGAACTTGCTATAAGTTAAATTACGGTTTATGAACCGTTCTTGAACTCCAAATTGCTACTTGGGTGCAGTTTTAGTTTATTTTTTATTCATTTTCATTATTTTTTAGCGCTAAACGCTTAATAAGAATTCAGCATACTTTAAAGTACATAACACACTACATCATTTTATTGCTTAGTATTATTCATCGTATATTGATATACATATAAGATAAATTTTTTCTGTGCAGTAAGTTATTGTACAGTAGTTATCATTATATTTTTACATTATTCCTTTAAGATGCATTTTTTTCTATTAATAATTATTTGTGTAATGGTTTTATTAGTATTAATCTTCTGATAATGGTTCTGTTTTTTTATCAGTACTTTCTTGTTTATATCTCTTACTTTTGCTTGTCTTATGGTTGCAAGTTAAAATGTTTATTATTGTGATTATGAGCTTTAAATCATTAAAATCTAAGTGCCACAAACCTTTACTTAGAAAGTGTTAATGATTATTCGGCAAATATTGCGCGCGATGTATCACGTTCCAATTGTGTTAATCTAAATATACTTCAAATCAATATTTGGGGTATGAACGATCTAGCTAAGTTCGATAAGTTATTACTTTTTATAGAGAGTCTTAAAACTGACATACATATTGTAGTTATTTCGGAAACATTTGTTCAAAGTTCTAATAAATTTTCTTATAACATTAGAGATTACGTAAGTATTTTTCTTGTAGGGATGATAGAACAGGTGGTGGTACTGCTATGTTCATTAGGAATGACATTCCATACACCATGATAAGTATAGATGACGGTTCTTTAATATTCCAATATATATGCATTCAACTTTTGCAGTTTAATCTAACGAAGATATGCGGAACATATAGGCCTCCGAATTCAGACAGAGCATCGTTTCTTGATTTTCTAGAACAACTTCTCCGAAACTATAAATCTACTCGCGATTTTATTTTAGTTGGTGACATTAACATACCTGTTAATAAAAATTTTACCTTAATCTCAGAATATAACGCAACTTTGATCTCTCATGGAATGATTGTTACAAATACTTTCTTTACTAGACCTGCGTGAGCTGTAATATTTTAGACCACTCTGTAAGTAGTTTTCATAATATTGAGCAAGTTCATAAGTTCCCGGTTATCCCGCTTTGCCTATTTAATTAACACAAATTAAATGATAGTACACATTATACAAATTAATTTTTACCAAAGTTCGGCTTTTCCACAACCCAAAGAGATTATCTCTAGCGTATCTCCAGTCTTTGTCGGCAGATGCTAATTGCATAGAATGGGCGACGACTAAAAAAATTATAGGGCCAACCATAAAAAAATTATAAAATTAAAAAAAATTAAAAATTTTGACTACACTAATTTTTAATGACATTCCAGCCATACTAGACGTAACGAGTATGCCGTAAATATTTTAGAATATTGAATGATAACTATTTGTTATAGTGACAGCTGTTTATTGTTTGTTATTTTTTTTAGGTAGTACGATACAAATTTTATTTTTTTTACGTTTGTACGCAAAATTTCGCTCCAATAATTTTTATTAAGTGACAATTCATATTTAACGAAGTTTCGTTAAATTTTTTAATTTGAATTAATTTTTCCATGGGCGAAAGCACAGAAACGGCATTTAACGCAAACATAATTTTTTTAAAGTTACGTTTATAATTTTTTTAAATTTTTGTATGGTTAATACCTTAATACCTCGTTCCATGCTGCCTCCTTTTCAAGTTTAGTAGTATTATTGAAACTACCAAAAAGAACGTTTTTCCTCTTTTTTACTTCCTCCAATAATGCAAGTTTTTGGGTAATCAAAGTTACGTGTAATAAATTGAAGAATAATTTACGTGTATGTTTCACAGTAATTTATCGACTAATAAACAGTCATCACATTGTATATAATTCTGTATTCCGTGTTGCCCTGTTAATTTTTCATCTAACTCTTTAAAGAATGTAAACTTTCTGCTAGAGTTACAACCCCTTGTGAATTATGCGTGACAGTGACGTTAACCCTAGAACTACTCTTCGATCTTCCGTAATTACGCCGCATGTGTAAATTGAATCCAGATTCGTCTACAAAAATATTGTTTCTGTCATCCTGAAATCCGTTGATCACAAAGTTGGTCGCATATTTTTTCCGCAGATTTAATTTTTGGGTCCTTCGGTCTTTTAGTCTAATATAGATCTGGTCTAGAAAACGGTATTATTAGGTAAAACAAGTTTAACGAGTTTATATTATCGAGTTTTTAATTTATTATTGTGAATTCTAAACTGAGATTATACATTTATAAAGTGCAAATTGAAATATATAGTTACATAAATTGCAAAATATAAATCTTTAAATTGAGAAATATGAACTAAAATTAGAATAGTATAATCCGAAAATTGAAATATATGTTTCGAAAATCGAAAAATTTAAAACCAAAATTGAAAAGTAATAATTGTAATTTGATAAATATAATTCTCAACTAGAAAAGTATAATTTCAAAGTAGAAACATATAAAATGGATCGAGAAATGCTATAGAAAGAGATGCAACTTCACTTTTTATAAAATACTAATTTTATTTCATTCTTTTTGTACTAAAACTAGTGAAGTCGATGTAGTTAAAACTAGCGAAGTCACGTTTGCTGGGATAGTGTATATCCAAAATGGTGGGCGATTTGGGTGCTTGCAAGTGTATTTTAATTTAGCCAACTTCAGAGCTGTTTCTGTTTGCACACCTAATATTTTTTCATTAAAAATAAGTTTATTAAATGTAAACCAGGCACATACACATTTGGGATGAGACCGAATTGGATGATGGAAATAAATACTAGAATAAATCAATATGAGTTTGTTTTAAAATATATGAATTTATTTTCATCACATTATTTTATACCAAATCAGAATAAGTATCTAATTTAGCGTATGTTCATTCATCGTTATTTAGTATCAAAATGTAAAATTATTTGGCCCCCTGGATAACAGGACAATTACCTAACGCAACTTTTTAAACCATAATCTACCTAGCCCAACCCTGAAGTTACTTTGAATAGGGCTTATACCCGGGGCAATGAATGCGTGTACTATACCCTGACAATAGTTGCAGATTAAAATTTGGTGAATCTAAGAACTCTTTGTTCTTAACTGGGTTCTTAACTTTTTTTAAGAAAGTTGTTTTTTATACAGTAGAGCTAAGAATATTTTAGATGTTTATTTACTTTCAACTTTGAATTTCTCAATACGTAGTTACATAATTGCGGTCTATCTTTAGTACAAGCTAAATCCATTCTGGAATAGATTTAATATTGTGCTGAAAGTAACAACCAAAGATATTTTTTAATTTATTTTTATTAGTTGATAACAATTATATTTTGAATTTGAAAACAACAAATATTTGCAATTAGCTTAAGTATTTCAAGTCAAAACGATTAATGTCAGCAAATAATAAAATTTATATTTTCTTTCTTTTTCTTTCAGGTAAGTTATTACACTCAACATGTTTCGCGATAAATCTGTAAGCGTATAAAATTCTAATTCCGTTGATTAGCTGAATAATGAAAAAATCTCGTTTCACCTATGCGCATATAGTACAGGTAAGAATTTCTAATATACGAGATTAAAGCTAACTGATGTGTCATACATTTTAATTAAAATGAATTTCTAATCCAATTGGTATATTGTGTATATGTTATGGAATATGCTCCATATATCATCTTTCCATATACTGAAGCGACCCAAAAAAGAAAATCGTATATATGTGTGGTATACAGAGAAAAATCATTTACAGTTCAGCGCTTTCTTCACAATAACACATCATATCGGGTTAACGATAAAATATTCTATTCCAGTGTTTCCCGTTTGTTTTTTCACCGCACACCACCCCTATCGCACTAGTTTTTTCGTTTCTGATTCTGCTACAGCTATGTAGCGCTGTTCTTCATTTCTGATAAAAATGATTTTTTCATACGATGCACGTTCGCATTCGTATATCATACGTACAGTTGTATAGTACACATTTGTAATATTTTTGTTTGTTTTCCACATTTCCCGCCGCCGCCGCCGCTTCAGCCAAAATGAAGAAAATTATCAAACAGAAGTTACAGAAAAAGCACAGAAAAATAGAAAATTGGGAAAATCATTTTCTGTTTTGTAAATTAGTTTTCCCAAATAAAACTACGTATATACAAAGACATAAGTCAAATGTATGTAACATTTTCATTTTTATGCTTTGAATTATGTGTGTGTATATCGCTGTTTAGATTTTTATTTTTTTTGGAGCGAAACGAAAAACAAATTTTGCTTTTTATTTTGCAATGCTAAAAGGTCGTCATGTGAAATGATGATAAATATTAAAAAAAAAACAAATTATTTTCAAATGTATACGACGAGTACCTAAGTCTATGTACATAAAGCACCAATCGCATAAATCGACGACAAATATGAAAAAGGGAAAATGGGAAAACACAAAAACAACAAATATTTTCGCATGAATTATTTTTTGGCACAAGATAATTGCTGTGCTCGTTTTAATCGTTTGATGGGGCTCCAAATTTTTTTCTCGCCCGTTTCGTTTCGGGATTGAATTTAAATGGTTTCTAATATTTTCCGGTCGATAATTTTATGATAAAAATGTTATAAAGAACATAAAACGACGAAACGAAAAACTATAATATATTTTTTTTAATTTTCTGGGAACAGTGCCAGACTAAAATTGACTTTATACATATACCGTATACATGTTTGCGGATCCGGATTCGTATATTAAAGAAAATTTCATTGGCATCTGCAAAGATTTTCATGTAATATTACCTATTTGCCGTATACATGCTAAATTCTTTGCGGTTTGAAATCGTTTAAAGATATTTGGCTCTAAGAAAGGGCACAGTAGTTAGAGCTGTGCCATTCGAATTTGGAGGTATACTTAAATCGATACAAGGGTTTAATGGAAAAAGCATTTTTACTTATTTGGAGTCAGCTTGAGATAGTGCGTGGCCGAGAAAATGAATGAAAAATGTATTATTGATCCTTTAAATTGGATTGGTTGCAGAGAAATTCCGGTTTGATGACAAACGTCATACATGGCTTTAAATGGTATAAATGACTGAGAAAGCAAAACTCAGAATGAATGTTAGAAAAGTCAACAATTGTTTTATCGTGATTTTTTAGTAGAGCGCGTATTTTCAAATAATTTATGTTTTTTTATTGATTTTGGTTCAAAATTGAAATGTAATGGGATATTGGGTAATAAAATATTAAATTATGTTATTTGGTTAATTTATTTTTATTTTTTAATTACAAAAATGAGTAGTGTAAAGTGGCTGGTTCGAGCGCGTCCCAGTCCCAAAATAACGTAGCCGGTCCTGGGTCATCCCAAATCCCAAAATGACGCCATAGGTGACGTAGTCGCTTATGACGTCGTTTTGGGATTGGAATGCTCCAGCTCCGGCTTCCGACTCTGGGTCATCCCAGCCCAAAATGACAAAGACACTATCTGACAAAGCTCCGGCTGGACGGTTCTGGTCATCCCAATCGGGGACGTAGTCGTTTATGACGTCATTTTGGGATTGGGATGCTCCAGCTCCGGCTGCCGATTCTGCGTCATCCCAAATCCCAAAATCACGTCATAGTTTGACGTCATTTTGTGATTGGGATGCTCCAGATTCGGCTGCCGATTCTGGGTCATCCCAAAACCCAAAACGTGATGACTTAGTCGTTTATGAAGTCAAAGCATACATTTAGGGGTAAAAATATGTGGTACACGTAGAGAATTGAAACATGATTGAAAAATCAAAATTTGGGGGCACCCGAGATTGAAAAAACAGACATTTAGGCGAGAGAACACCTCGAAAAAAACGTAAATGTAGGAGCAATAAAGTATATCCCTTTAGTGATTTACTAACACAATTGTGCGGGTAGGGCAAAAGTACCATGTCAAAAATTTAGTTTTGTATGTTTTTTGAACCAACTTACACATTTGTGAATTCCTTTTTAAGTTATTTTCGTCCGAAAAAAAACACTATACCTATACACACAATTGTGTTGGTTTTACTTCAAATCAAACAAAATTTTTTATCAAAAACACCATTACATACTATGGTTTTGTACTCAATAATTTGTGTGGGTTGGACTAAAACTTAGCAAATTTTTTTGTTTTCTTGGTTGAAAAAGGGATATGACGTAGTCGTAGATGATTGCAACGTGATGTTTTAAAGTAATTATTTCTGTTTGTCATCGTATAAAATAATACTATGACATTCCATTGATTGTTCTTGTCATAAAACAACGTCTACGACAAATTATAATAATATACATTCTCTGATAAAAAAAAATCAAGATCAAGGTCGAAAATAAACAAAAACTACGCTGAAGTTAATGAACAACTTAAAAAATAAAACAAAATAATAAATTATTTTAAGAGATTAAAGTGAATAGAATTTTTTTTTACAAATTTCCTCACTATAAAAATCAAGATCAAGATCGACTATTGATATTCAACCTGAGGAAATTCTTCTTGATCACATGATAGTCAACGACTTAATTATGTATGTTACTTTTTAAGCCTCGTGTTATTCAATGTTCATTGTCCTAATATATAACGATCGAAAATCTCTATAAAATTATTTACATTTGTATAAAAATTCAAGCTTAAGGTTCATTATAATGATTATTATGGGGAGGGGGAGTGTTCTTGATCACAACTTATAACATACCTGCAATTGAAGACAAATCTCAATGTCGTGCCCTCTCATGCATGTGGTTTTATATAAAAAAAGAAAATGAAAATCGTAAAATTATTGCGATCGGGTTATTTTCTCTTCTCAAAATGATATAAATACATTGGACCGTACGTATTTTTACTTTTTCAAGTAACAATACAGTTTAGAAGATATTTTCAATATTTACACGCTAATGTCGCGCAATTTATAAGTCTCGAAATATCTTTCATAAAATATAAGTTTGAGCTCATCATTCCAGTTAGTTATGGATGTGAAACGTCTTCCTCATCATATTTTAAAGCCTTGTATGAACTTTAATTTATTATTCATTGTTCCTTTTTATCGGATTGTTAATATGAATCACAGTTATAGCACAGAGTATCTAATGTTATAAAGTGTAATGAAACAAAGATAAAATTTTCATCAAAATGCATGGGTTATGCAACCCATTTAGCGTTGCACCAAAATTTACACATCTTAATTTACCGTAATCGTTATCATTTTCTATCAATAGTCGCAAATTTGAAAATATTCGACACTAATAAAAAAAAAATTGTTGTGTGGTGATCTCGAGGTGATCTTTCGCCTAAATGTCTGTTTTTTCAATCTCGATTGCCTCTAAATTTTGATTTTTCGATCATGTATGACTACGTCATACTCTTCCTAAATGAATGCTTTCTTTCTCCTATCGGAAAACTAGGCGAATTTCCTCCTAAGCGTTTGTCGCTTGCTCGTAAATGTATACTTTTTACGCCTTTAAGACTACGTCATACTTGTGCCCCTAAATGTTTTCTTTTGACGCCATAAACCACTACGTCATCACATTTTGTGATTTGGGATGAACCAGAATCGGCAGCCGGAGCTTGAGCATCCCAATCCCAAAATGAGGTCATAAACGAGTACGTCACCTATGACGTTATTTTGTGATTTTGGATGATCCAGGACCGACTACGTCATTTTGTGACTGGTTGTACATTACTGGTTTCTTCTCCTTCCGCATCAAGGGTCCATTTCAGCTGCTACGTCTTCCTCTGGTAGGTAACGGACACCGATTTAAAATTAATACGTTGTGCAAAATTGCACAACAATTTATTAGATGGTGATGCGATTGGAGTCATCAGCTATGGCTGAAGCCCGTATCCACTATCACCTAAAAGATAGTTTAAACACTCAAACTTAATTCAATGTGCGAGAATTTGCGAATATCTTACCGAGTAACCACAAATATTTCTGATTCCGTTGTCATATTCAGTCCTTATTTTTCACTTGACAAGCGAAGTAGTTTATCGTATGTGCAGGTTTTCTTGAAGAGTAATATACGTGTTCAACGTCATTTTCACGGCTTTCTGATTTAAATGTGCGTTCCGTCAATTAAGCCGATGACTCCAGGAAATTGATACTGTTCAAGCACAGACCATTAGCGACACAAATATGTCAACAGCATAAATAAGTATACGAAGAGGTTAATGCACTTAAATCGCATATACGCCAAATATATTATAAATCATTCTTGACGGTGTGTCAATAATTCATATGTGTCGAATCAGCAACTATCAAGTTCAATATACGAACTATAAATTTATATTAAAATTAAGTAAACTATATTGTAAGCAATTATATTTTGTTGCTGTTATCAATATTATAAAATTTGTATATAAACCAAAGCAAAATTAATAAAAGTTAAGTAGTTAAATACACTTCAGACTGTTATTATCCCTCACCAGTGGTAAGATAATAACAACTCACTACGAAGCTAAGTTAGGAATTATAACCCGACTTAACATTGGTCCTTCGAGCCTCTAAAAACAACTGGCGGCCAATCAAAAACATAGACCAATAAGATTACCATTGTTAAGATAACATTGGTCAAAAGTTCGAGCTAATAACCAACAAGCATCGAAACTGTAACCATCACAACAACAGGTGGTGTAGTAAATACATCGGGAATCAAAGCCATCGAACAACAGGCAACGGATAATTCAAGCCAATCAACAACCGGCACCAGTTCAACCAGCCATAGTCAGGACATCAGTCGAAGCCAGAAACCAACGAGCAGCAAAAGTATCGACAAAGATGGAAAGTCGTTTGCAGGATCAGGAAATCACAGGCGACAAAATAGTTCAGCTTAACAGGAACTACCAGAAAGACGGGCCAGGCAGGAAAACAAAAGCATATTTAGAGTCCAAAATAGCAACATTAAAGGAACTCTATAAAAAATATGTAGACACCGATGAAATGATAAGAAGAAAGATCTCAACATTAGAAGAAAATCATCCGTATTTCAACGAGCGAAAAAAGATATCGGGTATTTACGACACCCTAATCGATGAAATGCGAGGTAAGCTGAACCAAAATACACCACTCACACCGATAGCAACAACATCGGGTGATAATACTTTAAAAACAAAATTTCCATTTTCGAATTCAGACAACGAAGAATCTGTAGAACCGAATAACAACGATCGAATAGAATTCGATCCCATGGTGGAGCTACAAAGTGTTAAAATGAGATCGCTGTATAAAGAAATAAATACAGCGAAAGACTCATTACTACAAAAAGTTTCAAGACAAGCGCTACAACTGTTAATGAAACGAATAGAACGCATGATGGAAAAAATCATGGATCTAAATGAAAAAATATGTGTCGAGGCCACAGAAGAAGAGGAAAGTAATTTAAAATATTTCACAGACGGATATTACGAGACCATCAAAAACGAACATGATGATATTGTCACCAAAATTACCACGGAAATTGACAGCCAACTAACAAACAACAACAAGTTTGATGTACGATTGCCGAAAATCGAAATTCCAGTTTTTTACGGGGAATACACGAAATGGAAAGGATTTGCAGACACATTTGAAAAATTAGTACACAACAACGATAAACTTACCGAAACCCACAAGATCAACTATTTGAAGAATCATCTAGGGGGTTCAGCTGCTAAACTAATAAACCATCTGGAGTCAACAGCAGACAACTGTAGAGTGGCGTACGAAATAATAAAAAAGAGATACAACAATGAAAGAATTATGTCAACAACGTATTTCAACCAGCTGAATAATCAGCCTAATATAACAACAGAGAGTGCTTCAGGTATCAGAATAATGCATGATACCACAAAGGAAGCAATCCACAATATCAACAACATTATCAAAGAGGAGGATAAGTTCGATGCTCTGATCACTCATATACTACAAAAAAAATTAGATAATGAGACAATCAGAATCTACGAAACAACATTAGATGACCCAAGAAAGGGTCAAAATTTTAATAAATTTTTGGAATTCTTAGAAAAACGGTTTCAATCTCTAGAAACAATAAGTAATAAAGGTACTCGCCAAGCAATAAGAACCGGTAACCGATACCAAACAACTTCAAGATTTCAACCGCCCAAGGCATTAACAATGGTAACAACAAATGTACATAAATGCGTTAATTGTAATGGATTACATAAAATTGAACAATGCAGATCGTTCCTACAAATGTCAACTTTGGAGCGCAACAAGATATGCAGTATAAAAAACCTTTGCAGAATATGTCTGGGTGATCATAATCTCTCCCGAGCTTGTCGATCAGAAGCAAAATGTTTGGTGTGCAAAGGCAGTCATCACACTCTACTTCACACAAGAGAAGGTTCCTCTAAAAATACCAGTGAATACCAGCAAAAAACAACTCCTACACCTCATCACCCAACCACAGAACCAGTAAAACCAACGATCGGAACACATATGTTCAACAGTACAACAACAGGATCGCAAGTACTTTTAAGCACAGCATTAGTAAAAGTTATGACAAATGGCCGTCATCCAGAATTATTAAGAGTACTAATTGATCCCGGCTCTCAAGCATCCTTCATAACTCACGAGGCTGCCAAGAAACTAAACATACAAAGTAAAAGAACACACGTTGAAGTAAAGGGAATAGGAGGAATTAAAGCAGGTATATCAGATCAACAACTAACGTTCCATATTGAGCCTAGATTCTCCTCAAAGTTCAAAATGCAAATGAGTGCATTGGTTGTTGATAAATTAGTAGGAAATCTACCGGAGTACAGCTTTGAAGCCTGGAACTGGCCTCATATCAATAATCTATTATGGGCAGATGCCAATTATAATATGCCAAACAAAATCGACATATTACTTGGTGCAGACTATTATCCAGCCATAGTAATGAACGATATAGTAAAAGGTGCAACAAAAGATCCAGTTGCACAAAAAACAGAACTAGGATGGATAATATTTGGGCCACTTCATCATGGAAGGTCAACAGCCATTCAGAGCATGATAACTCAAACAGAATTGGAAAACAGATTACGGAAATTTTGGGAGATTGAAGAAATACAAAATGGGAGAGCACTAACTGACGAAGAACAACAATGCCAGGAACATTACAATAAAAATCACCAGCGAGACATCAATGGGAGATATATAGTGCGCATTCCATTCAAAACAAACCCACCAATGATCGGAGCATCAAAGAATAGGGCATTAGCCAGATTTCTACAGTTAGAAAGAAAATTTGCAGGGTCACCATCATTCGCAAGTGACTATAAAAAATGTATAAAGAAGTATATAGAGTTAGGTCACATGAAACTGTGCAACAAGGAAGCTAAAGTAAAAACATCAACAACAGAAGAATACTTTATACCTCATCACGCGGTGATTAAAGAAAGTAGAACGACTACAAGACTACGCGTTGTGTTTGACGCATCCGCAAAAACGAGCAACAACAAGAGCCTCAATGATCAACAATTAATCGGACCAACTTTACAAGAAGAGCTGATATCACTCCTGCTGAGATGGAGGAAACATAAGGTCGTTTTCACAGCAGACATTGAGAAAATGTACCGCCAAATCCTCGTACACGAAGACGATCAAAAGTATCAAAAAATACTATGGAGAGAAAATGAAAATGAGCAGATCAGAGAATACCAATTAACAACAGTATCATTCGGAACCGCTAGTGCTATTTATCTAGCCATTCGCACCTTGCAACAGTTAGCGAATGATGAAAAAGACGAATTTCGCATAGCAGCTAATATTATTTTAGAAGACTGCTATGTAGATGACATTTTAACAGGTAGTGATTCTCTAGAAGAAGCACAACGACGACAACAACAATTAACGAAAATACTAGGGAAAGGAGGATTTCAACTTCGAAAATGGGCAAGCAACTGTCAGGATCTGTTGGAACAAATTCCACATGAATCACGAGCAATAAACAAAATAGATATAAAATTAGACGAAACTATAAAAACTCTGGGAATTTCATGGAACCCTAAAACCGACACATTTGAATTTAAAATAAATATAAGAACAAATAGATCGGATGTCGTCACGAAAAGGAGCCTGTTATCTGAAGTATCACAATTATTTGATCCACTCGGTTGGTTATCACCAACCATCATCGTAGCAAAAATACTACTGCAAAAACTATGGTTAACAGGACTAGAATGGGACAAACCAGTACCAGAAAACATAGCAACAAAATGGAAAAACTATAAAACCTCGTTACGTGCGCTAGAAAAAATAATGGTGCAAAGATGGATGGAAACAACTGCCAATTCACCGGTAACACTGTTTGGTTTTTGTGATGCGTCAGAAAATGCTTATGCCGCTGTAATATATTGCCTCCAAAGCAACAATAACGGAAGTAAGGGACATCCTTATTTACTTATCTCAAAAATTAAAGTCGCACCAATAAAGTCCAAACTAACAATTCCTAGATTAGAATTGTGTGGTGCATTATTGTTGTCTAGGCTATTGGCAAAGGTAATTAAAAGCCTACGGATAGCCAAAATAAATACATATGCGTTTACGGATTCACAAATTGTACTCGCATGGATCAAATCAGAACCACATCGATTTAAAACATTTGTGGCGAACAGAGTATCCGAAATTCATAGTTTGACAAATCCAACAGCCTGGAACTATGTTAAATCACCTGAAAATCCCGCGGACTGCGCCTCAAGAGGGGTAGAAGCCGAACATCTCATTAATCATAAATTATGGTGGAACGGACCTGAATAGCTTACAAACGATCGAAATATATGGCCAACTACTAATTCGGAAGTACAACCTGAAGACGTTCCAGATCAAAGGGTACTCGCAGCACCAGTAGCGGCAATAACAACGCCTGTCAAAGAAAATGACCCCTTTAGTGATCTCTTTTTAAGACACTCAAATTTAAAAAAGATTCAGCGAATAGTGTCGTATTGTAAACGCTTCATTAATAAGTTGAAATTAGTAAAATTCGAATCAACCAACATAATTTCACCAACCGAAATGCAAGAAGCTTTGCATCATTTAATTAAGAATGCTCAACTAGAACAATATAAATGTGAAATATACAATTTAAAAAGGAACAAACCACTTATATAAATATACTCCTAATATTTTGCCCAGAGAAATATTTGATATTATTATGTGTCAAGCTCTTTGATTCGAATACAAATGTTTGTGGAATATTAATAGAATAATTATCAGGTTCAAATCTCAAGAAGTTTGTTTTGTGCCAATATATATATATTGGCTTATTGTGTTTCAAAAAATAAAATAACACAAAAATGTGATTGTAGATGTCGTTTTTCGGCCTTGATATGTTCAGCAAAGTTGTTGGTTTTGGCTTGCGCAACAACTTTGCTGAATAAAGCATAACGAAAATCTAAATGGTTCAGGAGCTATCAACGTGAATATGAGTGTATATTTTGACAAATATTTGTCTCAGAGGCAAAATATGTCGAAAGCGTTATCTCAAAAATGGAGACTAACTTTGAAATGGGACTAGCACCAATGAATTCAGCATAGTCAAATTAGGTTTACCCCCCGGGTGCCCAGCTTGTCACATTTTTCAACTAGCACAGTGTTATATGCTGCCTTATGTTTCGTAGGATCCAGTCGTCGTGGTTTAGAATACGGAAGTTGACCGTTAGTATATATGTGATGAACCACTTTGTGTTTGACCGGGACATTAAAATTTGGGGATTCGGTAAGGGTCGGAAATTCCTTTAATAATTCTGCAAAAATATTATCAATCCCAAAGTGTTTCGGTGTTGGAGTATTAACAGTAACTGTCATTGCCAATACAGTTAATTTGGTTGGCGGAACGCTGGCACGAAAGGGTGGGTAAAGGTGCGCTGAAGCCCAATATCGACCGAAAGCAGATTAGTCTCAAAAGTATTAATAGTTGTGCCATTCGCCGCCGAAAGACAAAACACTGGATCGAGAGATCGATATCCTAGGAAAAACTTAATTTGAAATAACCGAAAGGTCGGCCCCAGCTTCTACAAGGAAAAGGAAATTATTATTTTGATCTCTAAGAAAAAGACAGCGATTCGTATGCATTCGACTATCTGCCGTAAAGACAGTCGAATATATTCGTTTAAAGGACTTGACTTTGTAGATATTTTATTTTGAGATGAAAATTCACACGGTTTAATACATTCGTGTGCTCTTCCACCAAATTTATAGTGATACCAGCAATATTCATAATTACTGGAAAATCTGTTGCCGCTTCCCGATCGAAATGTTGGCGCGAATACCAGAAACGAAGTGTGAAAATGACTGCTGCAATTGTGAAATTTGTATGTAGATCCTTCGGTTTTGTTGTGTGTAAAAAGAGTGTGCGGTGGGATGGGCCCAGATTTGTCTGGGAGATGCTATGTAAAAAACTTGATCTTACATTCAGAATCAATCAATTAATCAATTTTATTTAGGAAACCGAAAAACATTAACTTCAGGAAATTTCTAGATGCATGCGAAATAATAATTTTTATTTAGTTAGGTTGCTGATTTAAAGAAGCAATTGTTGAAGACCAATGCCATTGTTAACCATTATCCTTTCTCTAGTAGTTTCGAATTGTCGTGTCTTGTGCCATACGATTGGTAGGTGTCTACAAGTCGGTCGTTCCGTCATAAAAAAAATACTTTTCTATCCTTCCTATTGTTATGTGTAAACGGGCTGTAGAAGTCGGCCCGACATTATCCGGAACACTCGACCAATACTTGGTCCTCAGTCCAATCAATCAAAACGATACATAATATGAGAGCAGAATTTGAGCATTGAAAGTTTTTTGATACTAATTTTGAAGCTTATACTAAATTTCAATTTTGTTAGTTACCTAAAGCTTTCGAACCCTAAAAAGTTCAACAAAACAATAAAATGTTTTCATGTTTTTTCTTAGAAACAGATTTCAAGTTGAACGGTTTCTGTGAGTTTGATGTTTTTGATTTGGTGTTAATTTAATGCAGCTTCTATACAATTTTAATGTTTTTCTCATCTCTTAATATTTTATCTAAAGTATTAAAAATATTTTTTTTATCTCAATACCTGGAATTTTATTAATTTGAACGTAAATTGTTATTTTCCAAGTAATTTTATTCCTCATAAGACCAACTTTACTACTCATCCCGATAAGTACGGCTGTCCCCGTCAGATATCGTCTAGACAACATAGGATTATAACATTTAAAGCAAAACCGTCTCAACTCGGTCAAACAATGATGCGATTATAAACTTTAACACCAAACTAATCGAAACAAATCACCTTAGCACCCTATCAATAATTTTCATCACATAATCTCACTTCAATTGTTACAATATGTACTCACACATATCGAAAGGTAAATTCGCCCCGTGATAATTCCGCCAAACAAGTAATTTGAAAATCGAACACACACACACACAAAATCCATTAAAACGCTGCTTTTCTTCAACCATATTATATATTTACACTAGCAAGAGGAACGGAAATTAAAAATTTCCCACACCCTCATGTCTCGTCGTAATAATTTCTGCGGGATGAGCGACCAAATTTTTTATGTGTGCCAAACATTTAACAGCAGAAAAACAAAAAAAAACCAATTCCACACTAAATATTTTTCTGGTTTTTCGATTTTATATCGGCGTGGTACCGCACACACATACATGCACACCCACACACCGAGCTTTTTTTTTACCGTATTTTAATTACCGAGAAAGGGGAAATAAAATTAAAAATACAAAACAGAGCAAACAAAAGTTCATATAAAAATGTGAGGTAGGAAAATGGAAAATTTATGATTTTTATTTTTAACTTAATTTTAGGGAAATTGGATAATTAAATTTTCATACACTAGAAACAAAAAAAAAACAAATATAAACTTTTCTTTATTGTTTAATTAAGAAGTGCGGAATAAAAAATTTACTTGTGAAAAATGAAGAATGTGGGTTCTGTCGATTTTCCTCTTCTACGTATTTTAACCGACCTTTCGTATATAGCCTCGTGTGTGTACCGTACCTCCTACATACGAAAAGTTTTTTTTTTTTAATGAAATCCATTAACTTGAGGCCTACTGGAAATTCAGGTGACTTACCATCAATTGTTATAACAATCGTCCCTTAGGAATGCTGGTACGCCGCATACATCTATATTTGTGTATCCGAACAAAATCAATCCGGGTGCTTAATTATTTTTTATGGATAATGATGTCATGAATTTGATTTTGCTGTTGTTGTTGTTGTTGTTGTTGTCAGGACTAGGATTATGCGCGTACGGCTGGGGATTAAAATATTTATATAAACGAAGACGTAGTATAAAAGATAAGATGTAACTCCTCGGGTCCCCCCCTTCACCAGTAAATACAATGAATTTCATTTTTTTTTTGCCTGTATTGTTGTTAGGAACACAAATACTGAAAACTAAATTAAAAGAACATTATCATTACCATATAACATTCCCTTTTATTTTAATGGGATATAGAAATTTTTCTGTTGCTTTCGTCTTTCTATATGTATAGAGGATTTGCCGGTATATACGGAACGAACAAATATATAAGTACGTAAGCACGAAAAGCTAATATAAATTTAAATATTTAAAATTTACTTGAGGGGAAAATTAGATTAAGATCTTTGATTTAAAATTTATTTTTTGCGTCGCTTTTGTTTTCGCGCTCCCTTATTACCAAATCGATGAATTTGAATATAAAGATTATGTATCAATAATGTCAATGTAGAAGTACGAGTATATGTGCAATGGTGAAAATACGAAGGTGGGACAATTTCAGGATATTTCCGGGAAACGTATATATAAAATAATGATTATTTGTATATCGTTTTGTATCTGTGGGGAATTGTGAAGTTAGACACGTTTTTCTAGAACATGTCTTGAATTTGAACCTTCTTATAGATACATCCAATATACTTGAGATGTGCACGAGTTCATACTATATAACTAGTGCGTGTTTATCGAACTTAAGAATTCACTACATCTGGAGAGGTTTTGAGTGATTATTTTTTCGAATTTCCAAATGTGAGATTGTATATTTTTTGCAAGCTGTTCTGGGGCCGAGCTCTCCCAACTCTTTCGCTGTTTGCTTTTTCCATCCTTACTATTTTTTAACTTTTGCACATTGCATAGCTCCATGCCAGCCTATACTGGCATGGAAGATGGGTCGGCCCATGAGATGACCCCCTGTTTATAGATGTGTCCCATTTCATCACAGATCGTAATCTGTTGATGAAAATTATTTTGCATCCTGCCCTTATTGGGATTCGAACACGGAACCTCCCGATCCAAATGCCAAAGGTTTAACCACTGTGCTATTTGGTCGGCGAGATTGTGTATTCTATACCTAAAATAAATAAAAGAAACTGAATATTTTTAAAAATTTTATTGATAGTTCACTTTTCTCTCACGGTGATTGCCGGAATAAAAATGTTGTTTATTCGCGTGAAATTAAAATTTATTCTCTCTATTTTATTGGAATCCCGGTTCAGCTCAACTTTCTATTGATTCGAACATAACTATTTAAGAAATTGCATAGCAGGGCTGAATTCCAGAACTTCACTAAAACCCATTTGTAAATCTCTACCCAATTCTGCATACCTGATTTGACAATAATTTTTTTGGGATATGGCAAACTTCCAGAATGGTCGAATCGTTTGACTACCAAAAAGACACGTTAAAATCCCAATACAAGTTGACCTTAGTTTATTGGAATCCTTTTCCGAGCTTTACGAACTAAATCCGAGATTTATCGGTTAGGAAACTGCCGGGTTCCATTCATTATGGCCGAATCCCAAAATTTCGCCAAATTCAGCTTTGCACACCGAATTTCATCTTCATTTGTTGAGAGATGGTCTAATTCCATTGAGTAATTTTGCATAACTTATTTGTGCAAACTTATGCTTTAACTTATTATTGATTGGTTGAGGAATGGTAAAGCTCCATTGAACATGGCATAAATATGTCTTGCGCAGTATAATTATACTTAGTAATTAAAGGAATATTCATAAAAATTTTGAAATTTTTGCGAAACAAGCTAAATTTATTTGAATTTTTCAATCCGGTAGTTAATCTGGCATTGAATAACGTTGAGAGCTTTCCAGGAACCATTGCCTTTGGGATGCCTCACATATTTTTTGCAACTTTTTGAAAAAAATTTTTTGCAATTTCATTAAATGGCAAACTTTTAATTCAAGGGTTAAATATTAATTAATTTTTATATAATTCTAAGAACTATGATTTCAGGAATTTCTATTGTAAGTCTTGGAGCTGCAGAGGTTTAAATTAATAAATGTTTATATTATTTAGGAGGCCGGAAAATATTAATTGAGATTAATTAAGCCTTTGTCGTTCCTATAGTAGATTAGTATTGTGCTGTCATTGCGTTACTCAATTTCGGCTTTAGCTAGGTGACTGTAACCGGGCCGATTCTGTCCCACTTAATTAACCTACCCAATCCTTCGGTTTTGTTATGTGCAAAAAAGAGTGTAGGTGGGCCCGGCGTTACCCTGGAGATCCTGTATAATAACTTGGTCGTGAATTCAGAATCAATCAATCAATTTATTTTTCTAAATTGTCGCGAAATTGTCAAAGTTCTGGTCGATATGTGTGAAGGAGTGGTGGAAAATGGGTTCCAAACGATTGCTGCAAACGTGCGCACGGTAGTCATATGAACGAGGTCGAATTCCATAGTTCATTGCAACATGTGTATGCACCTGGTATAAATTTCTCCCAATATCTCAATTATTCGGTGTTTTATTTAAACATAAAATTATTATGTCCTTATTGAAAAACTGTTTACATAATATTTTTTGTTAAAATACCCGTTGTGTCGATATGCTAATCAGCATTTAAAATAAAATAAATTAAGGTTCAGTGTTGGAATAATACGTGAAATGTCATTCCGGAACCGCCGTCGGTCGCCCTATCAAAATAATCGGTTTGCAACTCAACAATCAAGGCCACGATCACGACCATGCTCACGTTCACGAAATGATCATCGACCACGAGGTGGCTCTCGATCACGGAACGTCGAAATACTAGGCGTATGCTGGTATCACGCGAATTACGACAAACCGGGAAAATGTTGACCGCCATGTAAATACAGCGCGTAAACGTCCACTCAGTCACAAAACGATACAACAAAAAACGACTAAGTCGCACGGTTGCATCGGCTATGAACGAATTAAACTATACGAATAGCCAATTTTTCATATATGACAAAAATAATAACATGAATTTTCTTATAGACACGGGAGCTGACCTTTCGGTGCTCCCTGTCAGACGTTACGATACGTCTTCATTTTTATTGAATTTAAAATCTAATAACCTAGTTTTATTAGCCGCCAATTGATCGAAAATCAATACCTACGACACGAAATTGCTCAAGGTTAATATCGGACTCAAACGCCCGTTTACTCATGCTTTCCTTTTAGCTGATGTAAATCGTCCGATCATTGGCGCTGATTTTCTCGGTAAATAGAGACGTTAAGCGAAAACTGCTGATTAATTCAGCGACTCAGCTGTCAATCAATGCCACATCGATCAGGGTCGATACGCCCACACCGATACATTATATGATCGATAACGAACATGGTCGAACTCTTTCGATTTCCTGAGCCACACGTTCACGACGAATGGTATTCTGCCGTCAAAAGAACGAATTAATGCCATTACGGAATTCCCACCCCCAACCACGATCAAACGTATTCAGCAATTTATCGGCATGGTACATTACTACCATCACTTCATACCGAAACTAGCTGACAGCAATACAATAAAGA
Organism: Nephrotoma appendiculata; assembly: GCA_947310385.1. Lineage (NCBI taxonomy): Eukaryota > Metazoa > Arthropoda > Insecta > Diptera > Tipulidae > Nephrotoma > Nephrotoma appendiculata. The sequence continues at coordinate 164,462,515 of OX371223.1, forward strand.
CTGTTGGGAACCATTGGGATTCTTTTCGAAGAAACTCACGAATACCGAACGAAAGTATTCTGCATTCGATAGGGAATTACTCGCGATCTATCTCTCGATTAAACATTTTAGATAGACCATAAACCTCTGACTAGAGCGATTCAGTCTAAAACTGAACGTAATCCACGACAAGCAAGGCATTTGGATTACATCAGCCAATTTACCACGGATATTCGGCATGTGAACGGTAAAGATAACGTTGTCGTGGATACGTTATCCCGCACGATCGACAACGAAACGGCAACATCGAACGATAAAACGACAATCGAATCAGTCGAAAAGAGCTTCGACTATCAGAAAGTAATAGAGGCACAAAAAGCTGACCTAGAACTTCAGAATTTACTTTCTGGTTCCGAATGTCACGCTAGTTCGACTTATAAACTAGAGCTTTTTAAATTGGCCGGAATCGAAATATACTGCGAAATATCGACAGGCGCGAATCGCCTATATATCGCAGAGCCGTTACGACAAAAAATATTCGACGAGTTACACAACATTTCACATCCCGGTATCCGTACAATTCGTAAATTGATTACATCTCGATATTTCTGGCCAAGCATAAAAAAAGACGTAGGTAATTGGGCACAAGCTTATTTATCTTGCCAGCGATCAAAAGTCCAACGGCATACAAGGGCGCCGATTGGACGATTCAAAATTCTACCAGGTCGATTCGAACATATCCATTTGGATATAGTTGGTCCGTTTGCACCGTCCAATTTATATACTTATCTCTTAAGCTGTGTCGACCGATTCACTCGAAGGCCCGAAGCTTATTGCATGACCGATTTGTCTGCAAACACCTGAAACAGTGGTACCACATAATTGGGTGCCACTTGACACAGACTAGCCTTTAGCTAATGCTAAAGCCAACCTGGTTTCAAAATTATTTTGCCGTCATCTGATATGTACCCCATGCGGCGTCGGTTCCCGCAGCTCCAGCCGGCAGAGGGGAACGGTGTGGGTTTCGGGGTACTCAGACTACGGCCTAGATTACCGCATTTTTTGAATATGAAAAGGGGGAAAAGAAACAACATAATGCATGCCATCAAATTGTGGATATATGGAAGAGATATTGGGACCCGGACCCAATAGGTGTTGAAGTATGCTCCCCGATGTTTAAGGCTATTAAACCGTGATTGTTAAATTAATTTAGGGTAGCATTATTACCCAACAAAAATTTTTAAACGTGATTTTTCTTATTTTGGCTTACGGCCCTAGTGGTTAGTAAATATTAAGATCCGCAAAACGTTGCTGGTAGAAGGGTGTGCAATGCCTGAGGCACTGTTGCTTAAGAACCACCCGTCCCTTTTTCCAGAGGGACAACCAACATACGCTCTGCGGATCGGTACCGCTTGGATTAGTATGACGAGTATGATTATGTTGTATACTTACCAAACAGCCGGGCTGCTACTGCTGATTTCCAAAAGTTCAAATAATTTCACAACAAACAATATAGAAAACACGAACGGGTTAACTGATACTCCAGATCCAACGCCACAAAATAAAATACCCTATACTTGGTTCACGACTTAAAATTTATTGATGACAATCTTTGTCAAATTTCACTGATTGATTTTAAATAAATTTTCACAAAAACTACAAAAACACTCAAACTATAAACAGTCAAAATATAAATCCACGTTTGTTTCTTTTTAAACTGCACCGCACGCTCGCCTCTTTAAAAACTCTACAATAAAACTTGACCACTAAAACTGGCCAAAACTAACAAAAAACTGACCCCTTACCAAAATTTTGGTACGGTATTTATACATATTACTTGGTTGAGGCGAGAGGGGAAAATTTTTAGTACAAAATGTACTACTCTCTCAACCAAATATAATAATTTCTGCCATATTGGCAAAATGTATAAATACCGCCCATTTAAAAGTGTTATAAAATAATCACTTGGGGAGTTTATGTATGTCGTGAAAACTGCAACGTTTTAAATTCCTACTTAGGTCGTTCGATAACTTTTAAGTAGGAAAGTAGAACATTTGCTTTTATCGCGGACATAAACAACATATGGATACGTAGTCTAATTACAAAACATTTATTTGCAATTAGATCGCGTAAACAAGAAATATTTTTATGTTTGCTGTATTGCAACTTATACCAATTTTTAGGTATATGAATGCAACAAGAAACACAGAGAATATTTGTAATTTCGGCATGACTAGATATTTGATGAATTTTAGTGAAGATGATCTCTTCAAGGTTATGGCGAAATTACTTCAAAAATTATTATTATAATTATATGAAAATTGTGTGGGTTGAGTTTTTTTAGAATTGATAACGGAATAAATTCCGTTACACACCATGGCCAAAACATTCGTGAGCTATTATATATCTCGATTCGGCGTTCCACAAACGATAACAACAGACCAAGGTACGCTATTCGAATGTAAATTGTTCACCGAATTAACGAAACTCCTTGGTTCTAATCAAATACGCACGACTGAAAACGACACATATTACGCACACACAACCGTGCGACACACAATTAATCCGAAATTAATTAATCAACATAAATATCAACTAGCATAAATCGACCGCGAACGAGCGCATGCAAAATAGGCCGTACGATATACTGGCGTTGATATACACAATGTTGACAACATAGAAAAGACGAAAATAAAGAAAAAAATACAAATTCTCTCTCATTTATGCTCAAAACAGACGGGCAGAATTTCTGCTAGCAGCGCTGCCAGCAGAATTTCAGTTGAAACACATGAACAGATTTTTTTGACAAGCAGAATGTTTTTTTTTTTCTATTTTGATTTGTCAAAATGTTTAGTTGTGTTTTGTAAGAGATTTTTTTTTTTAATGAATTCATTAATTAATTTTGATTATTTTAATAAAATGCTAATGATTTATTTGTGCTACTGTGCATACTTAAACGTTGTAAAGTTGTGTGAGAAGCATAAAAATAAAAATAGGCGAATGTAGACCCGGTTTATTTTTACGGAGAATGAAAGGGAGCTACACGGCTTTTTTTCTAAAAATTTTCTTGTGGTTAAAGAAAAAAATGATGAGCAATTTTGAAAAGCGACGCGTATGGGCATACCACAATTTGAAATTTGAAATAATTTGTTAAACCCATACTTAAAAAAAGCAAATGTGGTTCGAAATTCGATTGATCCAAAATGCCGATTGGTGATAACATTAGTGTAAGTATATATTTTTAAAATAAACATTTAGTGATATAAAACATTGTGTAGTCAATTATAAATATGTGTATTTAATTTCAGATATTTGGCACACGGTGCAGCCTGGCAGATGTTGGCGTGGTCGTAATAGGTGTATCAACCATCCGTGAAATTATACTTGAAGTGTGTGAAGTAATTTGGGTGCAATTGCGCGACATTTACTTGTCACCTCCTACAGAGCAGGAGTGGCAAAAAACAGCAGAAGATTTTTATAAAAGCACAAAAATGCCAAATGTAGTTGGGGCAATCGACGGCAAACATATTGCTATCAAATGCCTACCACACGTTGGATCGTTGTATTACAACTATAAAAAATACAACAGTATCGTGCTAATGGCTGTTTGCGACAGCAATTATTTGTTTTCGGCTGTGGATATCGGAGCATATGGCAGCCAAAGTGATGGTGGAATTCTGCAAAAAAGTGCATTTGGCGAACAGATTTTAAATGGCAATATTAATATACCAAAAACTATGATATTGCCAAATAACAATGAGGAATTCCCGTGCTATTTCATCGGGGATGCAGCTTTCCCATTACGTAAAAATTTGATGCGACCATATCCTGGGCGGCTTTTTTCAAAGGACATAAGGAAGTTTTTAATAAAAAATTATCCTCAGCTAGAGTTAGAATAGAAAACACGTTTGGCATTTTGACTGCCAAATTTCGCGTTCTTACAAATTCGCTAAACGTGTTTCCAGAGAACGCCGAGAAAATTATTCGAGCAACAGTAGTGCTACATAATTTCATCAAGCTGCACGATTCCTCGAACTATATTCCTAATAACTTTGTCGACCATTTCAATAATGAAGAGGATCTAGTAGAAGGCAGCTGGTGACAAGAAGTCAACCCTTTGCCACAATACAGATTTGCAACGCGGTTTAACTCAACAAGGGATGCATTTTCAATGAGAGATCATTTAAAAGATTATCTTAATACTGTACCTAATTCACAAAATATGTAAATAAAACATTTTGGTTTTAATAAAAACAGTTTAATTATATTTTATTTAATCATTTCGGTATAAATTTTGTGTCACTACACTAAGCACCTCCATCTGTAACTGTGCAAATATCATTGGAGATATATTTGCCATGACCACTTGGGCAGCGATCCCTTTAAAAAAAATTTGAGCTGGCGATTCCGGCGGCTGTGGAACTGTAAATGTGGTCTTAGCTAATGATATCATTTCGACCATTTCCTTTGTGGCCGACTCTAATGGACTCTACTTTACTACATTTTTTTGAACTCGGCGTTCTAGACGTGGGTGTTCTAGACGTGGACGTTCTTACTGAAGATTCACTAGTTTGGGTGTCCCCGTAACTTAAGAATTCAAAGTCTTCGAAAAAATCTTCCTCTCCATCGTCAGTCTTGGGATAATTACCCACGGTTCTATAAATATAGAATGAGGGATAAAAGGTTAAATCAAATATTTTGGAATAATTTTTTTTTAGGTTTTACCTTTCATTTACACTGTCCACATCCTTAAGGAACATTAAATGTTGCAACCACTTCCACTCCTTTTTGGGGCTGGTTGCTTCACTTCCTGATGCTCCAGTTGCCTTTTTAATTTCTCGATGAAATTTGTCCCTCAAAGTTTTTCAACGATGTTTCATTTTTTCAACTAAAAATAAAAAATAAAAATGTTATTTATATGTAATACATATTTATAAGGATTTATCGTTTAGGATTTAAATTCGATTTATCAGAAAACAGCAATAAAAGTTGATTAAAATCAAAAAATGACATGGTATTGTTGTTGTTTTTTACCGGTCTTTGGCAAATCGAAATAAAACTAAAAATACTAAAACTACTTACGTGGGATTTTTAGTTGTACAGCCAGTTCGTTAAATAATTTATCACGACAATACACATTTTTATATTTGGCATCTTTTTTGTCGTATAAACATTTATGTTTCCGCACAAACTATCATTTTTTCCTCCATTTTTAGAAATGTCATAAATTTTTGACATTTCAACAAAAAAAAAAGCAAAAATAAAGAAAATAATAGCATGAACATAGTTGCGATTCTTATTTTTTTTTTATGTTGTCAGCCGGTTCTGAGGCAGAAAAATTAGAAATAGAGACACAAAGCAGAATTCTGCTCGCAAAGCAGAATCCATGTATTTCATTCCATATAAACGTGTGTATTCTAATTATTCTGCTAGCAGAATTCTGCCCATCTGTTTTGAGCATTAGGGCCATTACATGGTCAGTAATAATGTCATTACTTGCTGGGTATGACATTAATAATGATCATGTAATGTGCGTTATTGAAGAATGATGTTTAGTAATGATGTAAATTCGGATTTTCTGATTTCGAGAGATCATTACTTATGTGTGACGTAAATACTGTCATTATTAATGATAGTGTAGGGTTTTCGTCATTACTATTGTACATCATTACATACTTTTCTTTAGTTCTACTCTATTTAAATATGTATATAAAATTGTTTTTTGGGAAAGGAAGGATTTGTCGTCGGCTGGAGGAATTTTTTAACGAATATGCATATTATATCAAAATGTTGATATATTAATTGGTTGTTAAAATTATTTTTTTTTTATTACCAATAAGTGAAAAATATAATGTAGTATTTATTTAAGTACAGTAAACCCCCGATTTAACGGACACAAACATATAATTTTTTTTTGCGGTCGGCAACTCTTGAAAAACAGTTTTGTGTATATAGAGTAGAACTAAATTTGTATACAAAACGATTAATAGAACTTAACTAATGACGATAATATTGACGTGTAGGAATCACCGTGTAATGGCACCAAAACTAAAAAGAGTAATGACGCAAGTAATGACATTACTGGTAATGACATTATTACTGACCATGTAAAGGCCCTAATTACGAACAAGCTGTCATTATGTAGTGAACACCGCGTGACTTAATAAAAAATTATAATCTTTTAGTGGTTATGTATTTTGAGTATTTGTAATTATATTTTAACAATATATATATTTATGCAACACTAATGAAAATTACACATTCCTTTGTACAATATTTTTAACATTTATTTTATAAAGTTTTATTAAAATATCTCTTTATTATACATATATTAATACTATTTTTAGATCTATATTTTTTATGTTTTTTATCAACCAAAAACAATCGACTCTATTTTTTTATTGTTTTTTTGTCTTCTCCTTTCTGACCCGAACACACAAAAAAAACCGCTTAAAATGTTTTTCTGTACCCAACTAACCATTTATGGTGCTTGACAATTTCGAAAATTTATTTATAAATTATTAAATGATTTGGTTGGGCAAGGTGTGAAGGACGCCACAATACTCCCCCCAGAGAGATCGCAGATCTATCGCTTCAATCTCTAAATCTGGTTGGAGGTCTGGACTCACGACCCGACTCTGGTTCTGGTCGATCAGTCGGTACAAGTATTCCAGTTTGTGAAGTTGGTGCATCCGTAGTTTGTTGTTGATTGTCCGAGTAACATGGTTTGAGTCGGTCGATGGAAATTTTGGCATGTCGTGCGTTTAGATCCAAAGTGTAAAATTTGTCTGTACAATCCATAACCAAATACGGTCCGGTATACGGTGGTTGCAGTGATTTGCGTACTGCGTCAGTCCGCAGGAAAACGTGCGAGCAAGTCAGCAAATCTTTACTAATAACAATTTTGTCCGTAGTATGTCGAGAAGCCGGTACAACTCGAATTTCGTCAAAGTGTCGTCTTAAATTTGTAATAAAGTCTGATTGTGAAATTTGATCGTTCGTCCTATCTAAAAATGTTCCAGGAACTCGAGTTGTACATCCGTAAACTAGTTCAGCTGGAGTAGCTTTTAATTCGTCACTGTACGTCGTCCATAGTCCAAGTTAGATTGCAGGAGGAACACTAGTCCAATCAGATCGATTAAAGCACATAATGGCAGATTTGATGAACCGATACCATCTCTCGATCATTCCATTACATTTGGGATTGTAACTAGTTGTTCTCCTGCGCTCAAAACCAAGTAAGTTAGCCAGTTTGCGAAAAAGTTGTAATTCGAATTGCATGCCTTGGTCCGTGACAATGGACTCTGGCACACCAAAGCGAGCTATCCACTGTGAGTAGACAGTGAAAGCGACGGTTGCAGCAGTTATACCCGGAACTGGAACCGCCTCAGACCAGCGAGTGTATCTATCAATCAATGTTACGCAATACCGCTGATAATCAGAAACTGGCAAATGACCGATGATGTCGAGATGAATAATCGAAAAGCGTTGAGAAGTTATTTTATTGTTACCAATCGGAGATTTTGTATGTCGTGAGATTTTAGCCTTTTGGCAAGCTACATAATTTTGAGCCATCTTCTGAACGTCTTTTTTAATTGATGACCAGATTACATTCTGAGTCAAAAGTTTTACGGAAGCTTTGACGCCAGGATGAGAAAGATTATGAAATGCCTCAAAAACTTGTTTTCTGAAATTTAAGGGAATGAATGGCCTAGGGGTAGTTGTAGAAGTATCGCAATAGATGAATTTGTTTGAATTAAATGAAACGGAGAATTTATCGAATTTTAGAACTGAATTACTCCTTAAAATTTCTTGAAGCTCTTCATCATTAGTCTGAGCATCTGCGATGATAGCATAATCAATACTTTCAGGAATAGACATTTGATTAATGCATGAAAGAGTATCTGCAACAACGTTATCCAGTCCAGAGATGTGCTGGATATCGCTTGTGAATTGACCGATGAAATCTAGATGTCGAAATTGACGAGGAGATGCTTTCTCCGGATTCTGAAGCGTAGACAAGTGGCTTATGATCGGTATATAGCGTAAAAGTACGACCTTCGAGAAGATATCGAAAGTGTTTTGTATCTTTTTTGCGTTTCATTGAGACGTACTGAAAAGAAACCGGTTGCCATGAATTGGATACAAACTGCTGAGCTACCGCTCCGATTGTGGTATCGGAAGCGTCAACCATGATGGCCAGAGGTGCTGGATGGATGAATAAATAAAGTCGCGTTCATAAGTTTAATTTTGCAGTTATCGAACGCTTCGATAGTCGCCGTTGACCATTGAATTGGAACTCGACTGTTTTTGGTATAACCTTTTAGGTAATCGTTTAACAATTCCTGGTCAGCAGCGGCATCTGGAATGAAGCGTCGATAAAAGTTTATCATACCTAAAAAGCGTTTCAGTTGCTTAACAGACTGTGGTCGTTCGAAATTTTTGATGACTTGAACCCGTTCATGCGATGGTAATATACCTTGTCCAGTTACCAAATGGCCTAAAACAAGAATTTCGGTCTTTGCGAAAACGCATTTGTCCACATTTACAACTAGTCCGTGTTCGTCTAATTTAGAAAATATAATTTTAATATGTTCAAGATGTTCGTCGTAATTTCGAGAGGCAATGAGCACGTTGTCCAAATACACAAAACAGAAGTCAAGTCCGCGTAATACTGTATGCATAAGACTTTGGAACGACTGTGCTGCATTCTTAAGGCCGAAAGTCATTCTACAAAATTCAAATAGTCCGAAAGGTGTCGAAATTGCTGTTTTTGGAATGTCGGTCGATTCAATAGGAATTTGATGGTAGGCCTGGACAAGGTCTATTGTTGTGAATATAGTGCAGCCCTCGAGTCGTTGTGTAAAGTCCTGGAGATGTGGGATTGGGTACCTGTATGGAATTGTGACTTTGTTTAGTGCCCGAAAGTCTCCACATGGTCTCCACGCTCCATTCTTTTTTGGTACTAAGTGCAACGGGCTGGACCAAGGACTGCTACTAGGTCTGCAAATCCCAAGTTTCATCATATTTTCGAATTTTGTCCTCGCGAAAATGAGTTTGTCCGGTGCTAGTCGTCGTGGTTTGCATGCAATCGGTGGTCCGTTCTACTCAATTTTGTGAGTTACGTTATGTTTAGTATCGTTGATATTAATATTTCCGTGAATTACCGTACTGAATTTTAATATTACTTTGAAAACTCCTGGGTCTATTGCTGACTTGTCGATCCTAGATACAGTAGAACCATTGTAGGTAGAAGGTTAACCTTTCGAATACACGGAGGTTAACGGGTCAATGAGCCTCTGTCCCTGTATATCCACTAGTAAACCAGTTTTATTTAAGAAATCCGCGCCGATGATAGGCATCGACACGTCAGCAACAATAAACTCCCAGGATAATTCGCGGCGCAGTCCAATGTCTATTGTTAAAATGTTTGTCCCGTACGCGTTTACCAAGGAACCGTTAGCCACCAACAACCTAAATGATGGGTCAACCCTTGGGTTCCTGACAAAACGAGCGAGTAAGACTAAGACGTCGGCTCCTGTATCAATTAAGAAATGAGTTTGATAAAATAGTTCAAAAATTAAAAGGCGGCTGGTTTTTGTTACATCATTACACACCGCCAATTGTGAATGACTACTTAGTTTTTTGGAACATTGTTACCGGAAGTATTATTAGATACAAATCCGCAAAGTGGCTTACATTTGTTAGCCTTTGTTCTGAAGTAATAATGATAAAAACAGATAAAGTTATTTTCGATCGAAGGACACCATAATTTGGATCATAATTTGTTCTAAAATTTGGTGAATTTTGTCGCGAGTTATTGAATGTAGAATTTGACCGTGAACGCCTGCGACTTCTTGAATTTGATTTTGAACGAGGTCTGAAATTTTGGTTAATAATTTCCGATACTTCCAATAACAATGTTGTTTTAAAATTCGAAAGTTGTTGATCTAAAGATAACGAAGAATTTGGAAAAACCGAACAAGGTGCAGATGTCTCGAGACTATTCACTTGAGACTGTGTCATAGTCTCGAAGACGTTGTCAGCCCGTTCTGCCAGGGCCGGCAAGGAGACATCATTTTCAAACGGTGCGAGCACCATTTGAACAGACTGGGGCAACCTCTTCATCCAAAATTGGCGAAGTGTTGCTTCATTAAAGTTGTTCCCAGCGTTCAATTTCATGGCGCTCAACAACTGTGCTGGTTTTCTGTCTCCAAGTGGTAAGCCACGTACCAGGTTGTTCAGCTTCGCCTTCTCCGACTCGCCGAGAACCCGGATCAATTCAGCCTTGAATACTGTATAAGGTTCATTACCTTTTGGGCTGGTGATCAAACATGCGAAAGTGTCGTAGAGTCGTAAATCCAAAGCTGCAATCGCATGAGCATACCGCGTTGCCTCAGTTCTTATATCCGCCACCGTGAACGCTCGAGTATTTCGAACCAAACCTCTGGATTTTGTAAATGTAGTGGTTGTGGAGGTTTGAATGCCACTCGAGCAACCGTTCCGGTGTAAGAAGGAAACGAAGCGTGAGATTGAGACGTCTCCGGCCGGGGAGTTGTACTATTCCGCCCTACCTGCGCGACAGCCTTAGCGACAGCATCGTTGATGAGTCCGGTTAGCTGCGAGGCTGTCAGCGAAAACGTTGATTCCTTAGAACCGCTGTCCGATGCTGTCGCTTCATTCGCCGATTCCGCAGATAAAACAGCCACAGGTGGATCGTTCACACCTTGAACAACGCGCCGAAAAGTAAAGAACACAAAAGGAAAAGGACCGAAAAATAAACAACACCGAAACAAAACACATTTTAATAAGTTTAAGAATAAAAAACGAAATTTGAATTTAAAATACAAATTTATTGAGCCCAACACCAAAAATAATTAATTGGGTACTTACCGTTTAAATAAATATTGCCAAAATCCCTCGATACAGAGACACGTTACAATTTGGAGTCATCTCGGTCTCTGGGTAGCAGTGATGGGGTTGAAACTTGGCTGCCGTAACTGTATACCCAACCGAAATTTTGTTGGTTGTTGTAATTTGCTGATTGGCGAACAGAACGACACGACTCACTGAACGACTGCTTTACTCTGATATACGGGGATTAAATTCGAATGCTGACTCGGTTCTGGTGTTAAATTTACCAGATGTGGTGAAAGGCGACGTACTTAAAGATGATTGAGTAAGTGGCTGTAATTTATGTGGCCGCAATCACGTCGGATGGTTATCAGTTTTAACGGTTATGTATTTTGAGTATTTATAATTATACTTTAACAATATACATATATATATATATATTTATACAACACTAATGAAAATTACACATTCCTTTGTACAATATTTTTAACAATTATTTTATAAAGTTTTATTAAAATATCTCTTTATTATACATATATTAATACTATTTTTAGATCTATATTTTTTATATTGTTTTATCAACCAAAAACAATCGACTCTATTTTTTTATTGTTTTTTTTTGGCTTGCTCCTTTCTGACCCGTACGAGTACATACAAAAAACCTCTTAAAAGGTTTTTCTGTACCCAACTAACCATTTATGGTGCTTGACAATTTCGAAAATTTATTTATAAATAATTAAATGATTTGGTTGGGCACGGTGTGAAGGACGCCACTATCTTTTCTAATTTACAAGATACAGATGAAAATATACAATAATAATAATATCGTGTAATTAATAATAATTATAAAAGCGTAATAAATATTATAAAACAAACATAAAGCGAAACGGTGTTGTTTATAAATTACAAACTTTAATATTACAGTTCTTATAATGAAGCTTGGATTGTACACATCTGTACATACCATACCTACTTCCTTCCTTTGTTGGTGGTTGGAATATTATCAAAATAATATAGTTTTAATTAAGACGTTTTAAATTCAGAAGTTTTCTTTTATTTTTTCTCTTTATTTATTTTTGACACTAAATAATTTTGTTTTGTTTTGTTGTCACACTGGAGTTGAATTAAAACCTTATAAATGTCATTTTGGTAGTTGTCTAAAGGCTCAACTACTCTACACTATTTTTTACTATTACATGGTCTGTTTATTTGATCGATATTTTTATTTTGATGAATTGCTCGATAGTCTTATCAATTTAATTAAGGGCCGCGAAACAATTTTATTTATTATGAATGATTACATTAATTTGATTATTATTAACTGCAATGGGCAGCTCAACTCTAAATAGAAAAAATTTAGATAAGCTGCTTGTATACATAGGTTCCGGTAATCTACAGCCTCAAATTATTGGATTGTCTGAAATTTGGATTTACGACAATGAGGTCGCGAATTATGGTTTAAAGGGGTGTGATCTATTCACTTCTTGCTTACCTGATAAACGTTCGGGAGGTGTTGCTGTGCCCATAGCAATTTAAATTGCAAACAATTTAATCTTCTGTACCAAACATTCAACGCGGTCGATCTGACCTTTTTTATAAGTTCTAAATTAGTTTGTATTATTTGTATTTATCGTCTTGTTTATACAGATATCTCCAGTTTTATTGATGAATTCAGTGGGCTTTTGGAAGGTCTATCCCACTCTAACTTAATTATTATGGGTGATTTTAACATCGACTTTCTCAAGCAGAATGCTATACTTGATAGGCTGCTGATTTTATTATCGGAACATGGTTTGGATAATATTCTTGAATCAACACGAATGACAAATATCACAGCTACTTGTATTGATAATGTACTCCATAGATTTGATCTAAGGTATTGTCCGGCAGTTTCTTACAGTGTATTAGACCTAAAAATTTCAGATCACTGTCTAATCGAAACTAAATTAACAGGAATCTTTAACATTAAATCTACATCTCGGAGAACCTCTGAAGTTTTACAGATCGATTTCAATTAACTAAAGGAACTACTATTGTATGAAGTATGGACTGATGTTTATTCTTGCCGAGATGTTTCTAAGGCATACGATAATTTTATTAAAATCTTTAAAGGTCATATTAAAAAATGCACTTCAATTAAATTGTTTGCAAATAGATCAACTAAGTTAAAGCCATGGATGTCTGATGATTTATTGAGAGTAATACTTAAAAGAAATAATATTTGTCACCTTGCAAAAAAACCTAACAGCAACCGTAGATTGAAACAATATAGCTTGACTCTGCGTGACTCTGTTAACCTACAAATTGATATAGCCAAAAATAGCTTTTATTCTCAAAAGTTTAACAACAATGATAGTGATGCTCGTAAAAATTGGAAAACAGTTAACGAAATAATTAACGGCAAGCCTGATCCAGTTGAAATTAAAGAAATTGTTAATCAAGGAGGCTGCAAAATATCTGGTCCAGCGCTAATGAATTCAACGAGTTCTTTACGAGTGTTGGTGTTGCGTTTTTGCGGAAATTTCATCTGAAGAAGTGTACTTTACAATTCTTTCCCTAAAAAATAATTCAACTCCTGGTTTGGATGGAATTTCAAATAATGTTGTTAAAAAAATGTCCTGGTTTTTAGTTGATGTTTTATCTTTTATTTTCAATTTAAGCTTGGTAACTGGGATTTTTTCTACATCGTTAAAGCGAGCCTTAGTTGTTCTGATCTTTAAAAATAATGATAAAACAAGTATGAACAACTATAGACCAATCTCTCTACTTTCGGTTTTCTCGAAAATATTTGAAAAAGCTATATAAAAAGTAGAATGGTTTTATTCCTAGATAAAAGAGACTTTTTCTCTCCCGACCAATATGGTTTTAGGAAAAATAAAAATACTGAACAAGCTATCGTGTCCTTCCTAGAACAAGTAACTGAACATATTGATAAAGGGTCCAAAGTATCTACTCTATTTATAGATCTCACAAAGGCTTTTGACAAAGTTCAACATAGCACATTGTTAAAAAAGCTATATTGTTGTTCATTCAGGGGGATAACCCGGGATTGGTTGTCCTCGTACTTGAATGGGCGAACGCAATTGGTTAGAGTAAATCGACAATTAAGTGGAGAGTTACTGATTAATGTGGGAGTGCCACAGAGTTCTGTCCTAGGACCTTTATTATTTTTAGTATATGTAAACGGTATCTTTCAACAACAATTTCGAGGGTCTTCAACTGCTTTTGCTGATGATTTCTCGTGTACGCTAGTCCAAGTTTTCAAGATAATATCGTGCTAATAGATCATGATTTAAACAGTTTGCCTATTTGGTTGGAAGCACATAATTTTGTTTTAAGTCGCAAAACGAAATTATTACATTTTTGGGATACCCCATCGTCGTATCTTCAGACAACGTATCATACCAGAGCCACCTTAATATAAGAGCCGTAAGATTCCGCAATTTTTTCCCATGAGCTTTCCATAGAGGGGAAGCTTTTTGTTCTTTTTCATACCAATCAGTGTATTTTAATATTTTTTTGGACGTTTTTTTGTGTATAAAAACAGTAATGCTTCGTTTCAATTTTTAATTTGAATGGTTAGTTCAATATTCAGGAAAAGCATATTTTAAAATTGAGTCATATTATGTCGAATTAACGCAAAAATATTTAAATTAGTCTACCACAAAATTTTTTTTTTATTGTAGAAATAAGAATTTGTTTATAAGTGTATGTAAGAAATTAGTATAGAGTGTTCCATCGAAAATTTCAGCATTTCTTTCCCAAAACAAACGTTCGTTAAAAAATGCTTTTTGAGTAGCTATGTAATATGGGGGTTATTGTGTTCTGGATTCTATTACAGCATTGTTGATGAACAATCTTCGAAAACTGTTTTTTCGTTATTTGTTAAAAATTGCATCGCAACAAATTCGCAGGCTATACTGTTTCATCCTGTAGTATAAACAAATCGGAGCAAATGAATAAAAACATTATATTGTAGAGCTTTTCGCAATTAATAAACCAATCAAAAGATGTCGCTAAGTATAAATTAAAGCTAAATATTAAAACCTAAATGTTTGTTAACTAAAATTTAACAATTTATTATGTATACTTCCTGGTTCAATAGATTATTGAGATCTCCTGGAACTGAAAATAACCGAATACGAGCGAATTGAAATAAGAAAAGAAAATATTTGGAAAAATGTGACATTTTTCTATTATCGTTTTTCAGCGCGCAGCAACCACGATGATAAATATTTTGCGATGAAAAGCTTTATGTATGTCAACCGAACAATCAATAAAATTTATACTTGTTTTGAGTTTTATTAATTATGTTAAATTATTGTTTTAAAGATTTCGCGCTTAACTTACAATAATAATGGTTTATTTTCGTAAATAGTTATTTAATTATTTTACGCTTTTCTGTAATTTCAAGTAAATTTATTACAGAGACATCTGTAAACGGATTTTCAAAATACAGAAAGCTCAGTTTTGCAATCGGATAAAATTGAAGTTGTTTACGTTGTCATGACATCGTTGATTTTTTGTATACAAAAATAAATTTCGTAAATAGATTTTGATGTAAAAATTTTATTATATGAATAATATTATTGTTTCTACATGGTGATTCATAAAATTTCGTTTCAGCTCACGTTTTCTCTTTAATTTTGTTATAAATGGGTAATGTTTAGATTGCTATTAAGTGCATCGTTCATCTCAAAAATTCTGATGTGCATGTGACCAGAATTTACCAAATAAGTTAAATTTTTATAAAACTAAATTTTAAATTGGATGTAAGAGGAGTCCGCGGCACCACCCTTTATTATATTACTTTATAAACCTACACAACTAAACGGAAAGCTCATTTTTATAGAAAATTAATAAATTTATGCTCCGCTTTAGTTTAAATTTACCACATAAATACTACATTATGATGGCTGATTTTCAAATATGTGTTCTTTGAATAGTTTATTAAAAATATAAAATTAAAATTTAGATGATTTGTTTAATTTTTTATTCATAAATTCATGTTCAAAAATTTTCCAATTACCACGGTTTCTTATAGTAATTCAATAAAAGCTTCCCCTCTACTGAAAGCTCTCTTTTAATATTATGGCTCTTCAAAATCATAGATGGCTCTGATCATACCTTCGAATGCAGTAGAAACAATAACACGCAATGCCCTCATAAGGACTGCTTCTTTGTGAACACAGTTGATGAATTTCGATATCTAGGTATTATTATTGATCGAGATTTAAATTGGAAAGCGCACACACAAGGGTTGAAAACTAGACTATCATTAGTCTCCAGAAAAATGTATGTTTTACGGCTATTTTGTCCGCAATATTTACTTAGGACGATTTACTTTGCATTAGCGAACTCAATTCTGCAATATGGTTTATCATGTTGGGGTAGTGCTTGCAATGCTACACTACGTCCTATGAACGTGCGACAAAAGCAGTTAATCAGAATTATGTGCTTCAGACCATCTTTTGCGCCTTCGTGGCCATTATTTGAAAATCTCAGCATACTTCCTCTACGTCACATATACGTCTTCAAGTTTCTAAAAATATTCTATGTTAAAAGTCGGAATAATTTTGTGACTCATGCAGGGTATAATCTCAGATCGAATCATACTTTTTGAAACATATTCCTAAGTTTAGATTAGATCTACTGAAAAACATTATTAATATCGTTGCACCAATCTTTTTTAACAATTTACCGTTGGATATTCGTAAGTACGGCAACTTTTCTTGTTTTTCAAGGTACCTTAAAGAATGGCTTCATCAAACTAAAAATATTGACCATCTTTTTCAACTATTACTATAAAATATTATTGTTCTTAAAATTATTTAGCTAAATGAAGTAGTTTAAGTGGTTTTAATGTATTCATGTGTAGTGAATTATTAATATGTAGTTATAATTATATTATATAATTTTTGTTTCTTTCAATTTTAACTGTAAATTAAATTGTTTTTATTTTTGTAAATAGAATTCAAATATATTTTTTTTGTGGTTATGAATCAGGGGACCAGTCACGTGATCTATTTGATCCAATGGTTCTCTTATCTTACCTTCTGAATCTTGTTATTTTTAATAATGTTGTACACACTATGTATTTTATTTATAATGATTAAGTTGGTAATGAAATAAAAAATTAATAAAAAAAAAAAAAAATCGTCTGTATTAATTAATTTATTTAAGATATTTTTCGGTTTTCTAGACAAAATATTATTTCTAATGACATTCTGTAATGTTTATGACTTTTTTTAAGTCATTGAAAACAAAGAGGTCACTAAACCCCTAAGATACTTCTGTAAAGATACACAACTCTTACAAAAATGAGAACTTCCTTAAGTTTATTCTTGGCAGTTTGATTTCATACTGATATTAAGCTGGTATACTCATCAGGTTGCAATGACCAAACTGCAAAAATTTAATTCTTGCTTTGTACCTGTGATACAAAGTTACAAAATTATTAACTATTATAATTAAACATGGCACAAAATTATTAATTATTAATTTTTAAGTTACTAATTTAAAATTCAATTCAATTCCAGAGGAAATCTCCAGATGCATGTTAAGTAATATTATTGTTTTCTTAGGTTACTGATTTAAAGAAGAAATTGTTGAAAGGACCAATACCGTGTTAACTTTTAAACTTTTATCCTTCCTTCTAGTCGATTAGAATTGTGTTGTCTTATGCCTAACGATCTTTCTGTCCCTAAAAATAACCTTCCCTTTTGTTTTGTATAATCAGCCTGTAGGAATAGCAGCATAATAAACATCTTCAGAAACTTAACATACAGTATCTTCCAGTGTCTAGATCTATTAGCCTATAAGTATGTTTTTTCAAAAGCTTCGTACTGCATTAGATTGTCGCTGTTACAATATTATGATTAGATATGCTACCTTTTAACTCAGTGCACATTTGTGAGTGACACATAACGAAGCTTCAATATATGTAATAATAAGCGAGTGAG
This sequence comes from Nephrotoma appendiculata, assembly GCA_947310385.1. Classification (NCBI taxonomy): domain Eukaryota; kingdom Metazoa; phylum Arthropoda; class Insecta; order Diptera; family Tipulidae; genus Nephrotoma; species Nephrotoma appendiculata. The sequence continues at coordinate 164,480,310 of OX371223.1, forward strand.
TTTGACAGTACAAAGTGTTACAAATTAGAAAAGTACGAGTATATGTCTCCACCGGGAAATTTGAAATGAAACAGCACGATGTGAAATGCACGTGATATTCTTGTGTTACATACACGTATGGATTCCTTGCGGTTTTGTGTATTTACGACTTCAAATAAAAAAATTAAAAAAACTGTGAGCTTCCTTTTTCAAATGAATTTTAAATAGTTTTTTATATTCTGTGGAAATTTTCTATTTTACTTCTTTTAAAACTTTTTTTTTGTGGGATTTTTTATTGCTTTTCTGTGTTTCTCAGTATGTATATGTACATGTGTACATATGCATACTATACGAGTACAGTTGTAGAGCTTCCCGTATATAGTTACATACATACAGATTTGTTTTTATATTGTTTGTAATTTGTTTGTTGCTGCTGATGCAGTTTTATAACATGAATCACAATAAAATTTTATTCGGTAAAGAATTTTAGTTCTAGGTTTTCTATTTTTGGGATGAATACATTAGACTACATACATATTTCAGAATATGCCCGTATTATATACCAGAATTTATGTAAAATTTCTGGTTTTTATGTTATGGGGCATTGTTCTAATTGCCATATCTGAATTCTTAAGATATTTTGTAGGTTTTCTTACTTACACTCATTATTATGGAATGTGGAATTTTATTTTATACCACTTTATACGATATGCACTCTAGGGACATGTCGCAATTTTTTCCCACTTAAAATTTTAATCGAAATCCACTTATACGTATGGATGTATGTACTGTATTCCCAACGTGTTATTCCCAACTATAATCAATTCTAGATATCGTGTTTGTATGTGTGCTACATCCGATGCTAAAAAATAAAATAAGAAAATGGTATATAGTATAGAGAAATGAATAGGTTCACCGTATATCCATCAATCAATCAATTTCAATATAAAACTATTGAAATTGATAACTAAACCCATATATACGGATAACGTATAAAGAAGGCGAAGAAGAAGAAGAAGAAAAATAAGGCAAAAAATCAATTCGTGATTAGAATTTTTCTTAACTTTTTTTTAATATGGTCTTATCTCTCGTACATAGATTACTCCTTATCGATATCATACGAGCATAGTATTTATAAAACGAGAAGTATACAAAATGTTCTACACCTTATTCTCGAATCAAATTATTTGAAATCAATAAATATATTTCTGTCATTTAGACGAATTCAATTTTAATAATTGAATCCTATCGAATTATGTGCGATACACGTACCAAAATCCGGAGAATACGAAAAGACGTTACTTCGTCTCGTTTAAATGCAATTTAGGTTTCTTTAAATATTAAAAAGACGAAATATTAGTCGCTTTATTTGCTTGGGTGTGTATTTTATAATCCTAGATAATTTCGTTTTTGAATTTCAGATTTCTATCCACGTATTTTGTGTGTGACCTTCGATTAATCATCACAGAGTCAAAGTGCCACCTTTTAATTTCCGATGAAATGAAATCCAACAGCAGCATCAGAAAAAGCAACAAAAAGTCATAAATTTCACAAACTTTTCAATTGAAGTTTTTCTTTTCTGTGCAATTTTCACTTACTATATACGTATTGTACCAAAGGTAGTTCAAAGGTGTTTTTCTGTTGCTTACTCTAACATAAAAGTTTTACTTTTTGTATTATTATGTTGGTGTTGCTAGTTTTTTTATAACTTTTACAGAATAATACAAAACTATCGACATTTTCGAAGTCATTTAATTTTCTTAGGTGTATTGTTACTTGGTTGACTGGGTCGATTTTTTTCCTATCATCCTTTTTTCCTCTTTCTCTTTCTCTCTCTCTCTCTATATATATATATATATATATATATATATATATATATATATATATATAATAATGTTTCATGACAGGTGTCGATTGGTAAAAGATGGTTTATTATTGTTGTTGTTAGATATAAGACGTGAAATGAAAAGTCATAAAAGTTAAAATGTTCTTTTATTTATTATATTCTTATATCGACACAATAATGCAAAGAAAATTTTTGGTCAATTTATATTTTATTTGGCAGCATGTTTTACGTTCGAACATGATGACGTGAACGTTTTGAAATTGAATTTTGTCGGTATTTGTAGTAGAATTTAATATGTGATTGTGTGCAAGTTGGTGTCGTGCTGATTAAAAAATGGAAAGGGAAGAAAAGTTCCCGTTGCACATATATTTCAGGGGAATTTGGGATGCGGAGTTCAGAATCCAAGTCCTGTGCTTCAAACCAAATTTTTATCTTATTTTGGTTAGCAATGACCGAAATCCGTCTAGCATTTTAAAACTGAAAAATTCTTTCACAATTCTAAATTTTATTATGTATGAAAAACAATATCGTTCATATGACCACCACGACCTCGTCTACAGGCCTGCATCCGAATTCCGAACATCAACATTTTCGATGAATTTTTCCAATAAAAGCGGATCAATGATCTAAATTTCAGCTTGAATGTTGTTTTAAGTTGTTGAATTGTTTGCGGCTGATTACCGTACACCTAATAACCTCACAAAAAATTATGAAGCGGTGTCAAATCCGGGATTCTTGGTGGCCAAGGAACTTCATGATTTCTTTCTTTCATGCGATCAGCAAATTTTGTTGACAATAAATGGATTGTTGCACAACTTGCGTGACATGTCGCTCCATCTTGTTGAAACCAAAGGTCGTTGACTCGCAATTCATTCAATTTAGGCCACAAAACAAAATTTAACAGGTTGGCTCTCCATTTATTGTAAGGGCATTTTCCTGTTCGTTTTCAAAGAAAAACGGCCCAATGATGCCACAAAGACGATTTTTGATGGAAAAACTGCATTTCGTCCAAGCATCCAATTAACAAAACGACGACGATTTAAAAGAAAACGATTTACCCTCATATTTTGAGTTAGTTGAATTTTGTATGGATGCAAATGAAAATCAACATGCTATATGAGTCGTAATGTTGTTCGTGAAATATGGTTGATGTGCTTGGTTCATTACGAACACTTTCGCTAACAGCTGCCACTGCATCAGGAGTACGAACTGGACGAACATGTTGATACGGTTTACGACCTTCCACTAAATCAGTTTCTTCAAAACGATCAATAATTTTGCCAATTGCACGCTCAGTAGAAGATAGAACGGCCATGTCGACCAAAACTCATAATAAATTTGGACAATCAAAATGCGTTGTTGTGTTGTTAACACCTCCATGATGATAAATGGCCTATTTTGGACTTTTCATATGTTAAAGAATTTTTTAGAACAGATAACATTAAGTACTAAAATTCATCGATTGAAAAAAGGACCAACAGACTTATAAATATATAGAATACTAGCAGATCCGACAAACGTTGTCCTGCCCGAACTTTGGCTTGCCTGCTATTAGCGGGTTGAGCAAACGATTTCGTACTGACATTTCAAGATTTTCGCTTCGTCATTGTGGAATTTGTTGTTGCCCAAAAAACAAAATCAAAAATAAATGGAATCCAGTGAATTTAAGGATTCAACAGGATAGTGTTCAACAGGTTGACTGCTTCGTCAGAATCGAGAACAGTGTTGATAGATTTGAAAGACATTTTATTATCAGGCAATGTGGTGTTTTGAAATTAATAGCGTTATCATCGATATTTTTGCGGCTAAATAGCTCGCTCACGTAGCCATGCATGATTAATGTATTTAGCGTGCAAATTGTGAGCAACAAAATTGACTGACAGTTTGATGCAGTGTATTTCCATGCAATCGAAGTTTTCCACTGCCAATGTTAAGCAATTGTTCGGAGAAGAACACTGCCAATGGATCGTTTTGTAGTTGAACATGGATATTTATGCTAAGGCGTAATGTATTGACATTTCGCTATAGGTATGAATGTTTCAAACTTGCGTTAATTTGGCAATGACTCTCTGAAATCGCAAACCGCAGCAACAGTAGGGTACCACCGAAAAGTCTGGTATTATCGTTAAGATCTTTCATAGTTCTATCGAGAGCTTGAATTGCCTAGTGGCATTTTCGAAATAAGAATGCAAGTAACCTCAATCTTTATTAACGTCTTGTTGTCTATTTCCAGCGAAAAATCGATATCGGGATCTTGATCAGTGGTCTGAATGCGATGCAGAGTTTCGTCACTTATTGAGTCTTTATATTTGTAAAGAATAAAAGCTTGCGACGGAAAAGTTGCCGTCAACAATATGACGAATAATTGGCGAATTTGTAGAGGAGAGGAACTCAGTACTGCATCTACAAGTGTGAGATCGCAAAGGTTTTCATCTTCCAGCAAATGTGATTCGCGATGCGCATCGCGATTGCTTCGGATGGACTCTGTATAATCGGCCTACAAGTATTTTCCATGAATATGCCGTCATATCCTTGGAGTGGAACGCGTCGCTCTCATGAGTTGAGTTAATATTTTTGACTATTTGTTCCACGTGAAAAATCGTGGCACATCAATGTTCATTATTGTCTTTGCAAATTGACCGGAAATACCTGGTCGGTTGCATAGTTTAAAAACTCAGTTGGAGTTTTTTTTTTGGGGCAATTAATGCTTGTTGTAGAGCAGGTGAAATTATCGGGTTATATGTCCTGATATGTGAAAAATCTAAAAAGAATAAAAGAAAAATTTTAGTCAAAAAACAAATAAAATATATCGTAGAACCCGATCGTAGTGCCACCTACCAGGTTCAATTGTGAATTTCAACCATTCAGGAATCCACTCAAACACACATACACAAAATGTTATTAAAATCAACCCAGCCGTCAAGGCGGAGTTTAGTCACATGCACACGTACAGAAGAAATATATATCCAAATATTGGGGTGGTGGGGAGGGGGGGGGGGGGGTTGTGGTGATATTTTGGGGTTATATGTTCTAATATACAAAAAACATTAATAAATTTTTTTTATCAAGAAACAAAAAAAATTTCCTAGAACCCGATCGCTGTGCCACCTACCAGGTCTAATTGTGGATCTAAACCATCCAAACATATACGAAATTTTATTAAAATCGGTCCAGCCGTTTAGGAGGAGTTCAGTCACATACACACGTACAGAAGAATTATATATACCGGGTGATTTTTTTAAGTTGAAACTTTCAAATATCGCGGAAAATAATTACTCTACGAAGAAATGTCCATTATTAAAATATAATCATTCCCGGGGAGGGGGGGATGTAAAGGGTGGTTAAATTTTAGGGGCCGATGTTGATTTTGAATAAAACACAAATTATTTAGGAAATTATTGTCAATTCTTTTTATTATGATAATATGGTATGGTTCAATTATGTATGGAACAAAATATCGGCCAAATGGTTGCCGCGACCTCGGCGGCACACCTCCACCCGATGGTCCAAATTTTCGATGACGCTTAGGCATAATTGAGGTTCTATGCCGTTAATGTGCCGAATTATCTCATTCTTTAGCTCTTGAATTGTTGCTGGCTTATAGACGTACACCTTTTCTTTCAAATAACCCCAAAGAAAGAAGTCCAACGGTGTCAAATCACATGATCTTGGCGGCCAATTGACATCGCCACCACGTGAGATAACATGGCCATTGACAATCACTCTTGGATTATGATTCGCCCAAATGCGGCAATTCTGCTTATTGACGAATCTGACAATTCTGCTTATTGACGAAAGATGTTTTTCTTCGAAAATTGATCATCCACTGTTGCCATTTCTTGCCACCATTCTGACCATTGACGACGTTTGGAATGGTCAAGAGGCTTTAGTTCTTGGGTCAATTGCACCTTATAAGCGTGTAATTGCAAGTCTTTATGCAAAATGTTCATCAACGACGAGCGTGAGAGGTGCAATTGTTGGGCACGACGACGAGTTGAGGTGGACGGCTCTTCAGCTACACTATCGCGAACAGCAGCAATATATTCTCTAGTACGAGCATGCACTGGCGTTTTAAAATCTCCTACATACCCGGTACGCACATTTGGACGATTAAATTGACCGAAAAAATCAGGAAGTGCACGATATGCATTTTGATTTGAACGCCCATTTTCATAATATGCCTGAATAACTTTAACGCGTTGCTCGATTGTGTATCTTTCCATGGTTCAAATTGAGTTAGTCTGAAATTGAGAAATGTCAAATTAAATGCAGAAAAAAACTTGACGTTTAGGTGTGGTTCACATTCAACGTCGGCCCTTAAAATTTACCCACCCTTTATAAGAACTTGGCCCGAAATTTCACCCCGAAAAGGCTTTTTTCCATATAGTGTGTGACTTTGCTAAATCACGTAAAAATAATTCCATCCCGAAAATTTTATTGTTAAATTAAACAAAAAAAAAATAAACAGCCCGAATAAATTGTAAAATTTAATTACTATTTGCAGAAAAAAAGCTTAACAACCTATTAATAAATTACATCTACTTTATTGATCATCCCAAAAACTATTTTCTATACATTCTTTAGATCAAATTATGTTCATTAACAAATTTCCTTGTGGAAAACACAGAGATGACCCCCTCTCTTTGCATATGGAGTTAAGAGTGCCAATGTGAATAAAACTTATATTCGGGGATCCATTTAAAAAACACGAGGGTTTGATGTTGAATATTGATCATCCGGAAAACCACTTTCTATACATTCTTCAGTTTAAAATATGTTCATTACCAAATTTCCCGGTGGTGACCAGAGATGACATGGGAAACAGAACACAGTCATGCCAAGGGAGGGGGTCATCTCTGTGTTCGGCACTAGGAAATTTGGTGTTGAACATATTTTCATCTGAAGAATGTATAGAAAATAGTTTTCTGGATGGTCAATAAAAAATTAGATGTAATTTATTAATAGATTGTGAATCTTTTTACTGCAAACAGTTATATAATTTTACAATTTATTCAGGCTAAGTATTTATTTTTTTTTCTTTAATTTAACAATAAAATTTTCGGGATAAAATTATTTTTATGTGATTTAGCAAAGTCACACACTATATGGAAAAAAGCCTTTTCGGGATGAAATTTCGGGCCAAGTTCTCATACGAGGGGGGGGGGGCGGTAACTGACATTAGTGTTAAAATTAGTACATCTTTTCCCCTTATTGTAGGTGGGGTGGGGGCTAAATTGGAAATTAAAATACGAACCCCTATTTTTTTGCAAATTCGGATTCTACGGCTTAAGGCACGTAGGATTTCTTTGAAACATTTTTTTCGATTCATGATAGATGGCGCTGTTAAACTAAATTTATATTCATTTTTTTTTTTGCGACTCCTCTTACTGAGAACCTTTGCATACGATTCTGCAATACGTTTGAATCAAAATTAACTAAATTATCGTAACCCAGGAACATGCAATTAAATCTGCTTTCAAATAAATGATTTTTTTTTGTATTTCGTTTTAAAAATATCTGAATAACTGGGAAATTATTACCTACAGAAAAGTAATTTTCTAGTGAATAAACTACTTTCACCGTAACCCAGAAACAACATGTGGACGTATAGTAGTTTCTGTTCCCTTTGGGGTGCTTGATTTACATGGGTCACCTCGTCTCATCATCTTTTAATTAAATTAAGTGCTCAAAATGATGGCCTTCGACTTCAATACACTTATAATCCGCATTTGTAATGAATGTACACAACTAGGAAGCGTGTCTGCTTGAATTTCGGGTCAAGCATTTCTGATTCGCTCAATTAAGTGAGTGTGACAATTATATGACATATTAGCAACCATTTCTAAGCTCAAGTCTTCAAATAATGTTGGCAGGTACGAGAACCGCGAGTTTGTTACCAATTATTCCACACCACACGTTGACAGTCCAAGGACGCTGATGATCAACTTGGCGAAGTCAGTGTGGATTTTCAACACTTCAGTAATGCATGTTGTGTTGATTAAAACAATATATAGCGGAAAACAATATATAGCGAATAAAGTTTTGATTTTTTTGTATTTGTTCACGGGCCCACTGAAAAAAAGTTACCCGATTTTGAAAATCAATGCCATGAAGATCTTGGTGTGTAAGGATACATGATATAGATGATATTTATGACGTTTTAAAATTGTCCAAATACTGGAAGTTACTGCAGTCAATACATTTCAATACTTTCCAGTGACTGTTGCTCGACGAGTCCTTTTTATTATGTAACAGTCCGGTTAAATGAAGCACGTGACCAAATCCTATCCAAAAAACGCGAAACGTAGAGAGTGAATGTTTTATCAAGACTGAGCCAGCTTCTCCATAAAACCAAGACCATTTCAATTTTTTCTTGTACAGTTAAATACTCCATTCTGTATTGTATGCATAGCCTAATGATGCGTACATAACGTCGGAAGTTAGGTAGGATATAATAGCATGGTATCACACAAAATGTATTAAAACAACAACAAAGTTAATTTCAACTCGAGTTCGGAACTAGTAGGCAGGGTATAAAGCATTTCACGTAATTTGATTGGTTTTGAGTTCGGAAGCGAGTATGGAACTATTTATTTTCGATGTGATGTACACAGCATAACGCAAACATTTTGTTTTTGTTTTCGAAATAATCTTCGAACTGAATCGATATTTTTAAAATAAAATTCACAATAAAACCATTTATTTAAAAGCAGGTTTATTCGCATGTTCCTGGGTTACGATATACTTGGGTGCAAAAAAATCGCACATTGCTCAATTTTCCACAAAATTCAAAAATATCACAAATATCCAATATTTGTTTTTATGTATTTAATGTAGATTCAAAGTCTATTTCTAAACCTATCCAGCGGTACCTTTTTTGTACTTGTACTATGCCAACAAAGCGACTTTTTCTCAAATGCATATAGCAGGCTTTCGAGTTAAATTCTAAAAATAATTCAACAAGATCAATACAATAGCATGTCATGAAATATCTCGCTCGGTATTGTGATCGTTCGCATATCGACGCTTAGCCTGAACGATCCTCTAATGATTATGTCTTCAACCGGAGCCATGAACTGGATACCACACTAGAGGTAGCCACACACGTGTAGCACCAAATTGAAGTGGCTCTACAACTAAATTTGAGCCGATTCTCCGTTCGTCGAGTATGGCAGAGATATCAGGAAACTGGTGGCTACAGACGGCGACAAGGATCTGGCCGACCTCGTGCTATAGCACAGCGTGATGACCGCTTTATTGTAACAACTTCGTTGCGAAATCGCCATATGAATGCGATTCAACTGGGAGGGCGGCTCCAAGAAGTTCGTGAAGTCGAAGTCAATCGGTGGACAGTTATAAGACGACTTCGAGAAGTTAATTTGACTGCACACAGACCAGCAAACGGGCCGAAATTGACCGCAGCCCATCGACGAGCCCATCGTGAGTTCGCTCGAGAGCATTTGAATTGGACAGAAGAAGAATGGAGAACAGTCTTGTTCTCTGACGAGTGCAGGATGTATTTATATGGCACCGATGGACGCGGAAGGGTATAAAGAAGACAAGGAGAGCGATATGCACAATGTTGCGTTGAAGAACGTGTCTCGTATGGCGGTGGGTCGTGCATGTTCTAGGGAAGCATATCATTAGAGGTGAAGGAAGATCTTGTATTCATCACACGAGGCAATACTGGTTGTCGATCAAGAGGAATGAATTCTCAACGGTACATTGAGGAAGTACTCGAGAAGTACGTCGTACATTTTGCCGAATTTATTCTTGAACATTTTCTGTTTATGCAGGATAATGCGAGGCCGCATACGGCTGGTGTAGTATACCAGTACCTTCAAGAGGTGGATGTGCCTGTTATGGCGTGACCAGCTCAAAGCCCGGACATCGAACCATCGAACATTTATGTGACGAGTTGAAAAGAAGGGCTCGAGCCAGAGATGTTGCTCCAACGCGTCTCCAGAAGCTGCAACAGGCGATCGTAGAGGAATGGGAGGCGATATTTTGTGAAAACTTTGGTGAAATCAATGCAGCATCGAATGGAAGCTGTCATTCGGGCCAGGGGAAGGAATATTTCTTATTAATAAAACTGTATTTTTTTGTTTATTTCCATGTTTTAATTCGATTTTTACCATTTATTTTCATGCTTAAAAATTCACAAAAACGTGTACCTCAGATGTTTACCCCGAAAATCAGTTTGATAGCACGTATAAATACAAACAAGGTACCACTGGATAATTATTGAAATAGACTTCACCCGGTAATCTGCAGGTAATCTGCATTAAAAAAAATTAAACAAATAATGGATTTTTTTTTTTGAATTTTTTAACTTTTATGGAAAATTGACCATGTGCGATTTTTTTGCACCCAAGTGTAGCTAATTTTAATTCAAACGTATTACAGAATCGTATGCATACGTTCTCAGTAAGAGGAATCAAAATTAAAATTAATATATTGGGACTACAAATTAATTCGGTCCGTTTTCAAAAAGTAGTTGTGAAGTAGGTTTCAGTGTTGAAAATAAGCCTCGCTTAGGACAGCCAAAAAAATTCGTAGATGATGAATTAGAGGCATTGCTCGATGAAGATCCGATTCAAACGTAAGAGGAGCTTGTCTTTACATTGTGAGTGACCCAACAAACAGTTTCCGTACGATTGAAATCTATGGGCATGATTCAAAAGCATAGCAATTGGGTCTCTTATGAATTAAAACCAAGGGACGTGGAAAGGCGATTATTTTCTTGTGAGTAGTTGCTTCCAAGGCAAACAAGAAACGGTTTTTTTACATCGGATAGTGAGTGGTAGCCTTAAGAGCAAAAATACTACGTTTTGCCCGGCCAATCGTTGCCATCGACCTCAACATCAAGACCAAAGGCGAACATTCACCAATTGCATTACGGGCGGGCGGTACAGACTATAATTAATTCATTTGAGCCGTGCATTACGAGAAGAACGACCGGAATATGAAGTAAGTCATGATAAAGTTATTCTTCTGTTCTTTTGAAGAAATTGAAAATTGGCTTCAAACTTGGATCGCCTCAAAAGACAAAACGCTTTTCCGAAATGGGATTCGAAAATTGCGTGAGAGGTGGGGAAAAGTCGTAAGCAGCCATGGACAATATTAAAATTAATCTGTTCATTCATTTCATTTTAAAATAAATGCATTTTTAAAATTTAAAAACGGACTGAATTAATTTGTACTACCAATAAATTTAATTTAATAGCGCCATCTATCATGAATCAAAAAAATGTTTCGAAGAAATCCTACATACTTTAACCCGTAGAATCCAAACCTGCAAAAAAATAGGGGTTCCTATTTTAATTTCCAAGTTAGCCCCCGCCCCATCTACAATAAGGGGAGCAATTATTAAATTTTGTAAATGGACTTTTTCTCGTAGAGTGCTTATTTTCCGAGATATTTGAAAGTATCAGCTTAAAAAAATCATCCGGTATAAAGATGAGATAATATTTTATTGATTGATTTGAATGTATTTCGCTTTTCCGACCAGACAATTTTTTTTTTGCTTCAGTTTAAGTCCATCATACAAAAATGCGTATGTAAATAACCATAGTTTGTAATGGCGTTTTGTTTTTTAGTGATTATCTTTCGTACATGATTTTTACACACACAATTGTGATTACGGGCCAGAAAAGGGATATACCACATTTTGAAAGACGGGTATAATTTTCTACGAAACGGAAGTAACTCGCAAATTCTGCCAAAAAACTATAAATATAAAATTCCTATTCATGGAAATGGGAGTTGGCAAAAATTGTTGGGTAGGCACCAACAATAACTACGAACACGCGTTGTGGTTTACCCGAATTTTGTTATACTTTACCGACATTTGGATATGCATTATTATTTTGTGAAACCATAATGCTACCATAAAACTATACTTGGAATAGCTGTATTTGGTAAATTTGAATGAATTTCCTCTAAAACTATCGCAATATATGTATTTGTGGTATGTGTGTGTGTGTTTGCATTGTAATGTTATTTTGGTACATAATACGTCGAATTTGTTGCATGCCTCCCCAATTTTCAAAGCTACGTTTACAGTTACAGTGTTTCCCATACTCGCACATTATATTCTCGTTTTGTCTTTTCTGGGTATGGAATATCGTACACAACCACAACACATAGTTTTGTTCGGGATTTAACGTATTGCCCACCATGGGGTACAATAACAAAACCATTAGGGAATATTCTGTTTGTTAAGTGCACATTTAGGTACAGATAATTTGGTGGCTGATATGCTAATAAATTTTCATTCTAATTTGACGTTGTTGTTGTTGTTATTTTTCGGTCCATAGAAATTAATATTACGGTTACATCTATATGCCAGCTACATGTTCGCTACTTTGTTGGCTCTTGGTATTGTTATAGCCCCGGAAAATGTTATTTTCATCTAATTTATGCTGAATTATTATATGTTTTTGTTTCATATACATGCAAACATAAATTTATGTATTAACAAAACATATATACGAGTTATTATGAAATGGCTTTGGTGTGAGTGATGTGTGTTTTCCAAATTAAATATGAAAATTTTATATTGAATTCCTTGTGGGACCAAACAATTTTAATGAGATCTTTTTGTGTTCGTGTGTCGAAATTAAATTCCCAACAAAATTCCATATTAACATTTATATTTTCAATAAATGAGCTTTGCGATTACATTTAAATGCCATAAAGATTTGGTTTGGGACGAAATTAAATCATCGTTAAATATATTTTTGTAATAATTAGTTTATAATTAGATCGTTATTATTTGTTAGAATGACGTACGAACATACGGTAAATTTGAATGATAGGTAGTACTATAGTTGTGGTGCTCATGTCATCTAAACACAGACTTCCGGGTATATATTAAGTGGAATTCTTCACTGTCAGGATAGTTCTTTACTGAAGTCATCGATACTCTTAAAAGTTGTTTGACAACTTAAGACTAAGAGTTGTAACTCTTGTACATTGCCTGACCCGATAGACGTGGTACACTTGAACGTTCCCTTGTCCCATCTGGCATTACTTCGGAAATGGAGGCCAAAAAACCACGCACTCTGGCACATGCTGTTGCTGAGTCTACGGTGACAAAAACAGCGATACGCTAACAAACAATCCGTACATCATTCTGGATTAGGCCAAATTTGACGTCTTTCGTTTGGATCTTCATCATAAAGTATTAGCTTCTGTTCAAACGGTTAACTTTATTTCGCAATTGCTGGGAATTTACTTGTCGACAGTATCACGATTTGTAAATGCAAATTTTCCGTAATAACAAAATTTATTGTACTCCCGGTTCTGCCCGGGATGCCTTCTAATTGTGAGGTTCCAGAATCGTATGGTGATTACTTCTTTCTGGAAATCTGGGAGTTTAGTCCGAGATTTTAGTATCTCAAAAAGATCATTAAAAAAAATTTAAGATTCGCTCGCAGGTCATCTTGGATTATCTTCTGCGAAGAAATTTATAATTTTTCTGGAATTGCCTGGTGAATAAGTCTCTGGTTAAAAATAAATCTTCCAGACTGGATGTGCTTCGGCTTCCAGATGGTAGACTTACCTGTTCCAAAAACGAAATTGTCAAATTACTGCTTTCTGTGCGTTTTCCCGATTGCGACGCAATCAATCCTGATTTTGAGGCTTCCGATCAATCCAACAGTACTCATATTATAGATATTTTGCGTTGGAGTTTATTCCCTTCCCTCAATATAAATCAGGTGGTCCGGATGAAGTCTTTCCTGCTTTCCTCTCTTTCAGAATCATTTACTTCTATTCTTTAAAGCATTTCCTTTCGGAGCAGGTCCTCAATCTTGTTGTTCAGAGATGTTTTCATTCGGAAATTTCGTAAGTTAGATTATACCGAGTTAGTCTTTCTTACACTTTCTTTAAAGCATTGGAAAGAATTGTTGGCCGATATATTAGAGACCATCATTTATGTATCTTCCCACACCGCAGCAATCAATTTGCTTAGAGGGTTGAAAACCGTGCAAAGCTGTTCTGCATGAACTTGTTACAAAAATAAAAGATTAATTTTCCAAAAATTTCCTGGATATTGCGGGTACCTTTGACAATACATCTTTGTGGCCTGCACAAATTTTGGCATCCATCAAACATCGTTACATGAATTGGATCCATGCTTAGGTCTCGCATTGTTGTGTCTGATAGTCTTTACTAAATTTAGTAATATTGGCGAACTGTCACGTCCTTCTCTTTTTAGGGAGACGATCACCATAGTCGTGCATCTTAGGCACGGCGTGCCCCGCTGGATATTAGCTGCGGTGAAATTGTTATGGTTAATAACAAATTGCTACTAGAATTCTCTTTCGATAATTTTTTCTCGGTGGTTTCTCCGACGAAAGACTCCTGGATGTCTCAAAACTACAATAATTGAATGTCTGAGTCACTAGTGTTTTCGCCGACGGCTCTCATTTGCTGCGGGATTTGGAAACTATTGTTCTTCACATGATCTACGATAACATGCGAGTCAATGGCGCATGTTACCTTGAAGAAGACGATCGCAGCATTCACTTTCACTTTGTTTATGGTTGATCGGCTTTCGAGGTAGCTTGATCCCTGTCCTGGTTGAATATGCAATTTGCCAGAGCCTATAGGCGCATTTCGTATTATGATGGAATGTTTGGTTTGCAACATGTCCAAATATGGTATTGAGTCTGCGGAACCTACTTGGATTCCAGGCAAATATAATAAATAAACAAATATACTTGACATAAATCTCTATAAAGAACATAAATACGGAAGCAGATCAAGAAGTATATCTGAGATTCTTGACAGAACAGCATTTCAAAAATATTAATGAACGGTTATTGGTTTATTTGAAATCTGAAATCCAGGAATAAATATCGTATTTGGAACCCTGTAATCATTTTTAGATTGAACAGAAAACTGGACAACGAGACACTCCGACTGTATAAAACTTCGACAAAAACCCCCAAAGAATTCCAATTAACTATGGTGATTCGCATTTTCTTAGAGAGAGGTTGAAATTATAGAAGTCGTCGGTAATCAAAGAGCAAGGATCAAAACGACTCCGGCAACAAGAAATCATAGCAAAGGTCAAACAGTAAAATGAGCTTTCTTGTCAAAAACACTGGATGTGTCTACTTTACGGATGGGCACAAAATAAATCAGTGTATACTAAGTTGGGCCAACTAAACTTCAGAAATTTTTTATTACAAAACACAAAACCAATGAATAGAAAATAAACAACCAGTACACATTCTGTAGTGGTAAACATTACCGATGTTTTCACATCTGTAACAACCCAAAACGAAAATATTACAATCATAATGTAACAACTCATGCGAGTCCAGTAAAATACGCACAGCAATAGTTTCTGTAACAACATTATTTCAATACCGAATAATAGATGGCGTATTTGTCATTACACCATCTACCTACTCAAATGTTTTATTTTGTTTCTTTTATTTTTCTCATGAGTTTTTTAAAATAAATTTATTTTGCAACGGTCCAATGTATATATATTTTAATGGTCTGTACGTTTTTAATGATCCTTTAAAACCTGTTAAGATAATCGGCGCTCTGCAGAATATTACTTGGCAAGGCTCTTTAGACGTTATTACCTTTATTTTATTTATCGTATTCATAAAATCTCAAAACGAGACTTATACGTGAAGTAGCCTCGTTCCAAGGCATTCAAAACTTGCTGATTCGGATTACAAGGGACTTTCGCATTACAGAAACGTTATCAAGTAACTTCCGCTTTAGAAAATAATTGGAAGTAGAAGTTGCACAAAACTTTGCTATACTATTGTGTACGCTCATCTCGAAAGTATTTTAATCGAAATCGTGGACACGATGTAAACATTGTTTGGGTGTCTTCAATGTACGACATTAGTTTAGGCCCCCTTCACTATACATTAAACAAGGCATGTGAAAAATAAACGATGGAGTTGCGATTTTTTGTATCAAAGATAATAAGACGAAACACTGTGCCGACATCGATTAATTGTGAATATACTGATCGTTATCTACCACGTATGATAATACGATAAAAAATCGAATAACGACACCTGGCTGCATAAGAATTATCGATTATTTAATTAAAGAAAACGATCGCGCGTGTAAAAAAACCTCTCACAAACAACAAAGCAATCATATTGCAACTATGAGATCGCGAGGAAACACATCAACTGACTCTAGCAGAAGACCAAGGCATGAATGACACAAACAACAAGTGCTTAAATTCGAGACTGCCAATTTAAGAGGGGGTTGCGGCGCCCGCAAAAAATCGCAGACCCTTTTAGGCAAGCCAGCCTAGAGGCATTTCCGTTTCAAAGCTGGCCCAACCAAAATCGAAAATCGATTAAAAGCCGAAATTACAACTTAAAACAAGATCTAATGTTGGGGGGCCCCATTGAGTGGAGCTCAAAATTTTATAATGAGGCATTTAATTAGGTCATATGACCCTTTTATTATTTATATGTCAATAGATTTTGTTTTGCTAATGGAGCATTTAATTAACCTACAATTGTGTCTATTGTAAGCAAAATATACTATTCCACCAACATTTTTTTTTCTAGATACATATGGCATTCGGAATGTTGAATACTATCATCTAAAAACAATATGTCTTATAAAATATGTCTTATCACTTTGAAAAGTGGCATTCAAAATTGCTATTTAAAACAAAACATTATCTTATCCTGCAAAGACTTTACAGCGAAACCTTATCTTATCTATCGAATAAAAGTTACACCGTAATATACCATATCCTTTATGTTGTTTTTTCCTACATTTTTATTTATGACACACAAATTACGTTATCCAATTTTATCCAGTTGTAAAAAAAAAATCTTCGTTTTCTATAACTTATGCAGCTACAGGGTTATCCAATTCGAGGTTGATGAAGTAGAAATCTGTATACCGACATCTGTCAAAGATAAACGTCAAGTATGCTGTCATTTATTTAGTTGACATTCTGCCTTTTAAGAATATGGAGCATTTAAGAATATGGAGCATGGTGTTGGAAAAACAGGCCGTCGATGCTGATTTTTCGAACAAAATTTTCTTCAGTGATGAAGCTCATTTTTCGCTTGGTGGATACGTTAATAAGCAAAACTGTAGAATTTGGGGCTCAGAAAATCCACAATTGATTGTAGAGAAGCCATTACACCCGGAAAAAGTCACTGTTTGGTGCGCATTGTGGTCTGGTGGTGTGATTGGGCCGTATTTTTTTGAGAACAACCATGGACGAACCGTTACCGTCAATTCTGAGCGCTATGGCCGCATGTTAACCGATTATTTTTTTACGAAAATCGAAGATTATGATCTTGACGATATGTGGTTCCAGCAGGATGGAGCAACCAGTCACGTAACACGAGCAAATCGAGATCTTTTGCAAGAGAAATTTCCTGGACGTTTGATTTTGCGATTGGCTGATGTCAATTGGCCTCCAAGATCCTGTGATTTAACGCCTTTGGATTTCTTTTTGTGGGGCTACGCGAAAGATCGTGTTTACGCAAACAATCCTCAAACTCTTGACGAATTGAAAACTAATATTCGTAAGGTAATGGCCGAGATACCGCCCGAAATGTGCCGAAAAGTCATTGAAAATTACCTCAAAAGAATCAAGGCCTGTAAGAAGTCCCGTGGAGGACATTTGAATGATATCTTGTTTAACTAAAAATGGCAAGGATCAATCTATAAAATGAAATAAAAATTACAATACATTCCGAATATTTTTTGTGTTTTTTTTAAGTTTACTTTATCAAGCTTGAATTGGATAACACTTTATAATCAGTATGTATGTGTTGTAAAATGTATTTAGTTGCATTTGTCGTAAAATTAATATTTTACCCTATTAACCCAGATATTGCCGTTGTCCTTTATAACGCCACACAAAACACTGTAGAAAATTCGAGCACAACTTGTGGAATTTTTTTTCCGAAAGTCCCGTTGGCCCTGTTTACTACAGGGTGACTGACACGAAGTGTCACCAAAACAAAACGCCACAGAATTTTTATTTTTTGATGAATTTTATTCAATCAAAGTAAAAAATGTTCACAAATATTAATATAAATTTTCGAATTGCATTAGCAGTTTTCGATTTTTCCCCCCTAAGCCGCGATAATAGCCTTCAAACGGCCGACAAAGCTATTGCATGCAGCACGAAAGTGGCTCTGCGGTATTTTGGCCCATTCCCGGCAAAGCTTTGGTATTTTCTTGTCCCAACCTTGCTCTTAAAAATACCCCAAACCGATAAATCTAGCGGATTTGCATCCGGTGACTTTGGTAGCCATTGGGCAATGGAAATGAACCGCGGAACGTTGTTTTTCATCGAATCTTGCTTTATGACTCGTGACTTTATGACAAGGCTTCAGCGCTCCCTTCAACACTTGATCCTTTTAAATTTGAGCATTTATCTTGATACCACGGTTCAGAAAACGGTCCATCGACGGCACTTGGTTTGGAGTGGCAATCCGTTGGTCCAAATAATCAGTTGGACGGCCAAGCAAGTAAATCCGGTCGTTTTGCTTGTTCACATATTGCTCAATAACGAACGGTGAATCATCAGAAAAAACCAGACTCGGCAAATCACCATTTTCGTGAAATCGTAACAACTCCTTTGCTCTTTCCACTCTAACTTTTTTTGAGCATCGGTGAGACCATGCGTTTTATGTAATTTCAAGGCCTTTAGTCCAAGATGATCTTTCAATATGTGCTGCATCCATTCGAGCGAAATGTTCGCATCAGGAGCCAATTTTCGGCCGCTAGGGCGTGGATTCCGAATGATATCCTTCGATATTGCAGTACATTTATACACTTCTGAATATTTCCCACTAGAATGCTTTTGTACGCTTGTAAACAATGGAATGAACTATCATTATTGTAAATTTGAGTCATCACTGGTTTGACAGCAGTGAGAGTCTGAAGTTCGTAACACTTCGTGTCAGTCACCCTGTATATAAAGAATCATTTGCTGTAACGTTGTTTAGTATTGACGTGTTTGTGTACTAATTTTAAATGCAACAAATTTAATTCGGTGACATCTGGGTTATGATGAGTGATAATAGTTTTGCAAAACCAATTACAAATGGTGGAAAAGCGCGGAAAGTAAGGGCGCCTTTATGGTTGGTGTTCGTTCGTTCGTTCTGACAGTTTTTTGGAACAATCTTATGCATCATTTTTCCACAAGAGATGGATCATTTTCCACAAGAGATTGGTCGAAAAATGACCGAAGGATCACCAACCAACAGTGCAGAAATCGAACTGGAAGAAGGAACAGCAAAAGAGAAATAGGTACAAACAGTTACTTTGGCACATTCTTAAAATCTAAATTAAATCAAATTTATTTTAGGTATATTTGAAATCACTGCAGAAAATGCCAAAATGTTCCCATAGAGAATTTGTGTACCATTGCAAACGAATAAAACATTACGATGCATTAAGTTTTTCCGCCTCATTCTACAAATGTACAAACAAAATATCCTAAGATGCTTTCATTCTTATGCATACAAATATAAATGTGCCAAAACGACGACGAGGTGTAGGTGGGCCCCCAAAAATTTAGTGTGCAATATCTAATGCGGAAACGAAATTCCAAATTGGTTAGAATTTGTCAAACCAGCTTTGCAAATATTTTGGGAATAACGAAAGTGCGAATAGCACTGGTAACCAAAAGATCGCTTCTTTAATAAATTCCTCGAAAAACGACAGGTTATTATTGAATTTGTTAAGCGATTTCAGGTAGACCAATTTTCTATAGGTTTTAATTTTATTTTATTATTTCTATTTCTTTTAAGATTTTAGAAAATCATTATTGCCGATGGCAAACACCAAGATAGTGCATATGAGGGGAACTATCTATTAATAGACTTTACCAAATGTTTGTGCACGATTTTTTTTTGGAAATTTACAAGACGCTGATTCGACTTGTCAGTCCTTACTACTTCTCGACGCTCACAGTCTAGTGACATGTCCTGATTGTTGCCACTGAACGCAAATTGTTTCGAGCTATGTCAGAATGTTCCGAATGGATGAAAATTGCATAATCGGATTCAAAAATCAAGTTTTTAAACCTCATCGATCAGCAGGATCTGGAAATACTCAGTCATCGTGTCTTTCATCGGACTATACTTTTATTTCCTTTAAATTCTTCAAACTTATTACGTCATACCTGACGTTTTAATCGCAAAAACGTGGCAACAATTATTTTCACCCACGCAGTTTCCACGGGAATTGAAATTAAATCGACCTATACAACAAAGGACAAAATTTCCAAAAAAACGTAAATAATTCAAGAACCAAACTGCGAAAAAAAATCGTCCCGACCAAGAATACCCCCAACAACGTTTTAGACACTTATTTCATTTCGCATAAAATTTGATTACACAAATTTAATATCCGCACAGTTTGTGTACGGTAGCGTGTAGCTACTACACCAGGAAATTTTCCTATTCGGCTGATAATGTAAATTTCATTTTACCATAATTTTAAATTTTATTTTAATTTTTCACCTATTTTCATTCAAGCATTTTCATTTTCATTTTCAATTTTTTTGCTAAACCATAAAATCATTATTGCAGAAGAAAAACACAAAAATTGAAAATTGGGAACAAACAGAATGATCGAAAAAAAATCTTTTCAACATGCAGTACAGTAGTCTACCGTCTCACACAAAAAAAAACATACAGACACACACAAACACACCGTTGTTGATAAAATATGAAAATTCATATTAAATTTTCACATTCATTCAAGTGGAATATCGGAAAATTCTTTTTCGTTTTTTTTTGTGTTCATTTTCGCTCCATTTTTAATGTTTTTTCAATTTTTCCATTTTCCCAGTTTCCAATAATAAAAATCATAATATTAATAATAATAATGACTGTGGAAATTGTGTAAGAGAAAACTAAGAAGTGTATACGAGGAAAAAATTGGTTGAATGAATTTAATGTAATTTGGGGAACTGAGTGTTTTTCCGAGTTGGTATTGGTTGTTGCCGTTGTTGTTGTTGCTGGTTATTTCTGTTTCAATGGTATACCGTACCGAGATGTATATGAGAATGGACATGGAAAATTTGGTGTGAAAAAAACTGTTTGGTTTTTATGTATTTTAATTGAATTGATTTATAATTTATTTATTGAAATAGAATTTATGTTACATATTTTATGTATAAACGAGTGTGTACGACTGAGTGTTTATGGCAATAGCTAGGATATGAAATTGTGGAAACCAAAAACTATATATACCCGTATACTACTCTCGTATATCGAATTGTGTAATAAATTTTTAAACAAAGCCGCATAAAAATACAATTTTTTTTTGTCTTTGACTCGTTAGTGCAAACGATAATAGGTTATAGAGAGATTTTGAATGTATAGTTTTTATCCAAATATTTTTGGACATTTTCCAAAATAATATGAAATGGACTATTACTTAATGTTTTAACACATTTGAATATGTATTTTCATTTATATTGAGCAGGACTCGATTTTTAATGCAAGTATTGATTCAATGTGATTTTGGTGGAAGAGGGAAACTTTCGTTATAGCTGAGGAGGTAGAAACATAATTTATGTTGGGATTTAAAATATCGTCAAAATTTAATTTGCGTCTTCAAAATACACATTCTACAACAACACATATACTTATACGGCTCCAATTGGAATATATGCTGGTAATGGAATTCGCATTGGATTCCTGTTGTCGCCATATTTGAATTATTTTAGTATTTGTTGGTTTATACTGTTAGTTTATCTGAAATCGAAAGATTATTTTAGAAACAGTCATTATGTGCCAGTGATATAAATTGGCTAAAAAATACAATGAGTAAAACAAATACGGAATATAATACCCCAGGTGGTACAGCAACAGATATGCTGCCAAATCCACACTCTTCGCAGGCAAGACCAACGGATTCTGGAGTGAACCAATCATTGTTTAACCCAGTTGGACGGAGGTCCAAATTACCAAGGTCACCAAGATCCATGTATGTGAAGTTAGCCCAAAAATCAGCCCCAAAAAAAATGTCTAAGAGAAAAAGCCTCCCAGCCCGAAAATATTAAGAAATAACTCAAAATAACATTGCATCCCGAAAAAAATAATAATTTCAAGACGATATCTACAAAATAGTTATTTTTTCAGCTGAAATATTTTAAATACACAAAAATTATTGCTATTTTACTATCAGGTTTAGTGTCTTGCAGTGTACAAAATAATACAACAATATGACTTAATCCGCCTATATGCCTTAATGATAATACGTGCATATGTTTACCACTGGATCTCAGCTCACAGGGATTGATAGATATAACGGTATATGGGGAATGTTATATAGAACCTTTAACTAATTAAAATACAAAAATATGAGAACCCATTCAATTTGTTGGGAAATCGGAAAACCGGCAGGGTTTTATTTCAAAAATATACTTGATTGTGCTTGAAACTGTTTGAACATTGTTTGAAAAGAATTGGTTTATGAAAATAATCTAATTCAAAAATATCAACAACTATGTGTTTTTCAAATAAATTAAAATTATTTTTTGTTATAAAGCATGTAATAAATTGAATTAAATACAATATGCAAAACCTGATGCAATATGCAAATTACACTGTCCCTTGTTATCTCACCTAAAGTAGGGGAACTATTTACCCAGCGCTCAAAACATTAGTGTTTCTCATTGCATCGTTGGTTACATATTTGTTGACATATTTCAAAAAATTGCTTTTAAGTAGCGAAACCCAAGTGTAACAAGACGAAACTAAAAATTGAGCTATCGTATTTGCCTTCGAAATATTAGAAAAAAACCGAAGAATCAATATTTAAGTATTGGTGCGTATATGTATACTGTCCCAAGAACTAAGAGATAACTAAGAATAGAGACGTCATTATAATTATAAGTGATATGAAGTGCGAAGTGCAGGTTTAACATTTTAATTTAAAATGTAAGTATTGCAAAATTAAATATTTATTAAGTAATTAATTGTCTGGATAATAATGGTTTAATTACGTTCATCAAAATTTCAGCACAAAACTTAATTAAATTTGTCGGCCTGTAAATTAAATTTACATATTGTGGAAATAATAAAATTGTTATCATGAATGAAAGTGATTGTGTATAATACAGCACATAAAGTGTATATGCCGTGTTATAATATATCAAAACAAAAAATATGGAAAAAATCAAATAGATAATATTTTTCTTCAATCAACAGATTTATGTTAGTCGTATGGTCAATTTTAATGTGAACTTTAATAAAATTCTGAAATCAAAATTCATAGTAGTTTTTTAATTCCGCCAGCATCTCGTTCACTAATAGTTTCGGTTGTAACGTTTTACACACATACTTACACCAAATTGTGCCCCCAAATATTATTTACACACAAACATAAGCACAATTTTATTGTATCGAGTTTCGTCCAGTTTCGAATAATCGCGACACTTTTCATACAGGATCTTGTAAGTAGCCGTAAGATTCCGCCATTTTTCCATGTGCTTTCCATAGAGGGGAAGTTTTTTGTACTTTTTCATACCAAACAGCGTATTTTAGTATTTTTTTAGAAGCTTTTTTGTATATAAAAACATAAATTTTTTGTTTGAATTTTCAATGTGAATGGTTAATTCAATATTCAGGAAAAGCATATTTTAATATTGAGTCATATTATGTTGAGTTAACGCAAAAACATTTAAATTAGTCTAACACAATTTTTTTTAGAAAAGAAGTAGAAACAAGAATTTGTTTATGTGTATGTACAGAAAATTAGAAATTAGTACAGAGTGTTCCATAAAAAAGTTCAGCATTATTTTTTCAAAACAAACGTTCGTTAAAAAAGGCTTTTGGAGTAGCAATGTATTATGGGGATTATTGTGATTTGGGTTCTATTTCAACATTGTTGATGACAAACTTCGAAAACTGTTTTTTCGTTACCTACTTGTTAAAAATTTGATTTTTCATCGCAACAAATTCGCAGCCTATATTGTTTCATCCTGTAGTATAAACAAAACAAGCTTCACCAAATAAAAACATTGTTATTTTATAAAGCTTTTCGCAATTACAAAACCAATCAAAAGATGTCGCTAAAATTTTAAAAAAATTTTAAAATCGAAATGTTTGTTTCGAAAATTTAACAATTCATTTATGTATACTGCCTGGTTCAATAGATTTTGGAGATCTCCTACAACTGAGAAACGCAACACCAGCGAATTAGATTGTAAAAAAAAAAAAATTTGGAAAAATTGTGACATGTTTCTATTATTGTTTTACAGTGCGCAACAACTATGATTGTGAATATTTTACGACGAAAAGTTTTATTTACGCCAACCGAATAATAAATAAAATTTATAATTGTTTTGAGTTTTATTTATTATGTTAAATTATTGTATTAAAGATTTCGCGCTTAACTTACAATAATAATGGTTTATTTTCGTAAATAGTTTTTTAATTATTTTACGCTTTTCTGTAATTTCAAGTAAATTTATTACAGAGACATCTGTAAACGGATTTTCAAATTACAGAAAGCTCGGTTTTTCGATCGGTTAAAATTGAAGTTCTTTACGTTTTGTTCTGTTTTGTAATAATATTTAATTAAGAAAACCATGACAACGTTGATTTTTTGTATACAAAAATAATTTTCGTAAATAGATTTTGATGTAAAAATTTTATTATATGAATAATATTATTGTTTCTACATGGTGATTCATAAAATTTCGTTTCAGCTCACGTTTTCTCTTTAATTTTGTTATAAATGGAGAATGTTAAGATTGCTATTAAGTGCATCGTTCATCTCAAAAATTCTGATGTGCATGTGACCAGAATTTACCAAATAACTTAATTTTTTATAAAACTAAATTTTAAATTGGATGTAAGAGGACTCCGCGGCAGCACCCTTTATTATCTTACTTTATAAACCTACACAACTAAACGGAAAGCTCATTTTTATAGAAAATTAATAAATTTATGCTTCGCTTTAGTTTAAATTTACCAAATAAATACTACATTATGATGGCTGATTTTCAAATATGTGTTCTTTGACTAGTTTATTAAAAATATAAAATTAAAGTTTAGATGATTTGTTTAATTTTTTATTCATAAATGCATGTTCAAAAATTTTCCAATTACCACGGTTTCTTATAGTAATTCAATAAAAGTTTCCCCTCTACTGAAAGCTCTCTTTTTAATATTACGGCTCTTCTAAATCATAGATGGCTCTGGTTTTAGACGTTGTACTTTTCGTATCGTATCTAAAACTTTTTTTGTTTTTTCTTCGTTCTCTTTCGCTACAAATAAAAAAGTTTTTTCTTAAACTACGACCTTCGCTTGGACTCTCTTTAAATTTGTGAATATATTGTTTTGTTGTTTTGAGTTTTAATTTTTGGCCTCGGTTCTCGTATAAGGAGTAAGGACATCCTATTTAACGATCGATATTTTTTGTTTGAAAACATTAAACCCGCTTATAAAATTTAGACCGGCATTTTTTAGGTCGTCGAAATTAAAATTATTGAAAATTTGACAAAACTTACTGGCTGTTTAATAAAAATTAAAGGATATTATATGATGTGTTAAAAAATCATTTAACTATTAGAACTTAATGTGGTCATCGAACTGTAAACACACCATGCCGGAAATATAAACTTGTAAATAAAAACTTGAGTCATGGAATTTTCGAAATTCATAGTACGAATGAACGTATTATGCACATTACAAAAAAAAAATCGGTTATACGTCAGGTTATACACGGAACATATTTAAAAGACAACTTTTAGAAAAATCAGTGGAAAAAGTAGCTGAAACTTTAATTCAAGATGAAGATATTGATTTTGTGCAGAAAAGCAATACGATTCAAAAATTAAAATCACATGATGTGTTTAGGAAAATACGATCAAAGGCATTGAAATCCAATGACAACGACACTGACGATTTTTTTGCCATCAACAAAAAGTGGGAAAAGCAAGCATTGAGTGAAGATAAATATATAATGAAGGACTCATTTAAAGTCAAAGAGCTATCGGTTTATTTAGACGCTGGTAGTTTGGTTCGTGCTCATTTCAAACCTTGTTCAGCAATTTTATAATATGCTCTTGTAATAGCTGCCAAGACTTTTGAATCCGATGCTACGTCACCATTTCCAATAACAGATATGGTTATTTCTAGCCAGAATATTGATTCGATTGGAGGGTGGCTTAGGTCATTTAAGTTATACATTGAACGACAATTTAAAAAATGGCCCGTGTTTAATTCAGTTGTAATTGATTTCTCGTTTGCTGAATTGAATTCGGTGTTGGGTTCCTTCAATAATATGGATATAATTGAATACCTCACTGTAACTCATGCATGGAAAAATAATAATCAATGCTCTTAAACCAAAGAATTAACAGTAAAAGACGGTGATGAAGAATTTCCTAAAATCTTCCTAAATTTAAAATCGTTGGATAATATTAGTGAAACTTTCAATTATTGTTTATAATAAAGCATTCAACAAAATAATTGAAAATAACAATTATAAAAAATTAGTATTAACAAGCGAGAGCTTTAGTAAAGAATAAATAATGTTAAAATATCAAAAATAACCAACTAAAAAATAATAATAAAAAATAAACAATATCATTTTTATTCTAAAATTACTATTCAAACTAAAACAGCAATGAAGAACTAAAATACATAGTACAATTGAATCGTTTTGCATTCATAATTTGCTTTCCTAAACCGCTTTAGAGTTCAAAAAGTTTCAAGAAAATTGTTTGGGGCTATGGGGGTCAAATTTGAATAAAACTCCAATAATTGAATTGCAGATCAATTGAATCGTTTTGCATTCATAATTTGCTTTCCTAAACCGCTTTAGAGTTCGAAGGCATCAATAAGCGAATATTTGTAGATAGATATTGGTCCGTTTAAGCTATGCAAAAAGTTTCAAGAAAATTGCTTGGGGCTATGGGGGTCAAATTTGAATAAAACTCCAATAATTGAATTGCAGATCAATTGAATCGTTTTGCATTCATAATTTGCTTTCCTAAACCACTTTAGAGTTCGAAGGCATCAATAAACGAATATTTGTAGATAGATATTGGTCCGTTTAAGCTATGCAAAAAGTTTCAAGAAAATTGCTTGGGGCTATGGGGGTCAAATTTGAATAAAACTCCAATAATTGAATTGCAGATCAATTGAATCGTTTTGCATTCATAATTTGCTTTCCTAAACCACTTTAGAGTTCGAAGGCATCAATAAGCGAATATTTGTAGATAGATATTGGTCCGTTTAAGCTATGCAAAAAGTTTCAAGAAAATTGCTTGGGGCTATGGGGGTCAAATTTGAATAAAACTCCAATAATTGAATTGCAGATCAATTGAATCGTTTTGCATTCATAATTTGCTTTCCTAAACCGCTTTAGAGTTCGAAGGCATCAATAAGCGAATATTTGTAGATAGATATTGGTCCGTTTAAGCTATGCAAAAAGTTTCAAGAAAATTGCTGGGGGCTATGGGGGTCAAATTTGAATAAAACTCCAATAATTGAATTGCAGATCAATTGAATCGTTTTGCATTCATAATTTGCTTTCCTAAACCACTTTAGAGTTCGAAGGCATCAATAAGCGAATATTTGTAGATAGATATTGGTCCGTTTAAGCTATGCAAAAAGTTTCAAGAAAATTGCTTGGGGCTATGGGGGTCAAATTTGAATAAAACTCCAATAATTGAATTGCAGATCAATTGAATCGTTTTGCATTCATAATTTGCTTTCCTAAACCGCTTTAGAGTTCGAAGGCATCAATAAGCGAATATTTGTAGATAGATATTGGTCAGTTTAAGCTATGCAAAAAGTTTCAAGAAAATTGCTTGGGGCTATGGGGGTCAAATTTGAATAAAACTCCAATAATTGAATTGCAGATCAATTGAATCGTTTTGCATTCATAATTTGCTTTCCTAAACCACTTTAGAGTTCGAAGGCATCAATAAGCGAATATTTGTAGATAGATATTGGTCCGTTTAAGCTATGCAAAAAGTTTCAAGAAAATTGCTTGGGGCTATGGGGGTCAAATTTGAATAAAACTCCAATAATTGAATTGCAGATCAATTGAATCGTTTTGCATTCATAATTTGCTTTCCTAAACCGCTTTAGAGTTCGAAGGCATCAATAAGCGAATATTTGTAGATAGATATTGGTCAGTTTAAGCTATGCAAAAAGTTTCAAGAAAATTGCTTGGGGCTATGGGGGTCAAATTTGAATAAAACTCCAATAATTGAATTGCAGATCAATTGAATCGTTTTGCATTCATAATTTGGTTTCCTTAACCACTTTAGAGTTCGAAGGCATCAATAAACGAATATTTGTAGATAGATATTGGTCCGTTTAAGCTATGCAAAAAGTTTCAAGAAAATTGCTTGGGGCTATGGGGGTCAAATTTGAATAAAACTCCAATAATTGAATTGCAGATCAATTGAATCGTTTTGCATTCATAATTTGCTTTCCTAAACCACTTTAGAGTTCGAAGGCATCAATAAACGAATATTTGTAGATAGATATTGGTCCGTTTAAGCTATGCAAAAAGTTTCAAGAAAATTGCTTGGGGCTATGGGGGTCAAATTTGAATACAACTCCAATAATTGAATTGCAGATACCTTCGAACTCTAAAGTGGTTTAGGAATGCAAATTATGAATGCAAAACGATTCAATTGATCTGCAATTCAGTTGTTGAAGTTTTATTCAAATTTGACAACCAAAGCCCCAAGAGATTTTCTTGAAATTTTTTGTGAACATCGAGAAAATCAGGTAAGGAATATACATTTTCAAAAAAAAATTTAATGTAGGATTGTTTATTAACTAAATCAAATTTTTCATTTCCCACCTTACAAATTTTTCACTTTTCTCCTTAATTCCCCGTTTTTCCAGAATTTATACAATTCTTTAATTGTCAAATTATATTTATAATTTTAAACTAATAAGTAAAAAAAAAAATTTCACAAATTTCAAAATTTTCCTAGAAAAATTTAATTACATATTTTTTGAATAGTTTTCTAAATCATTTCCTAAATAATTTAAAAAAAAACATTTTAATTCATTTTTTTTTTACTTTTCTTTAAATATTATGAAAATTAATTAAGAAACGCACATATTAAAATAATCAACTTTTATTATTTCATTTTTATCAACTTTTCTTAAATCATCAATCAATTAAAAACATTTATTTAAATTCAGAAAAAACACTTTTCTTAATTCAACTTTTCTTTATTCGGGTAGCCGTTGATCAGATTTGTTGAACATGTTTTGGATCATCATTGAAACATTTGTTCATCGTGTAGTCGATCTATTTTTGTGTATTATACTGACTAATACTAAGATACATTTGTAGAGTTTTAGGAAAAACTTCACATTTCTATATAGGCCTGTGAAGTATTTCCTAAACTATTCCTAATTTTTTGTTTTTGTTTTTACGAAATATTTAGGAAAAGTGCACGCGCATCAGTAAAAGTTTGTTTTATGTTGCTGTCATTTATCGCATACAATGGCGCAAGATATAAATAAACACTTCTCAAAAAGCCCATCAAATTCTAGAAAATTCTAATTTTAAAAAAGTTCTTGCATCGTTGTTCATGACTACAAACTATAAGGCTATTAAGGAGATATGGAAAGATCTAACAGTAATATGAAGATCTAAGTTTATTACACCAAAAGTGCACCAATCATTAAGTTCTTTGACCAGTTTAATAACAGAAAGCAAAACAGATTTTAATTTGACCACTATAATAATTTTAAAAAACATAAAGACAACACAAAACCAATACAAAGCCCATATTTTCAAGATTTTAAAAAATTGTCGATGAAATCTCTTTAGTTTTAAATAACGAAGATTCTACAAAAGTTGGTGGTGTTAATAGTCTTTTTAATATAAATTTCCACAGCTTAATATTAAAGAAATACATGGCATATTTGCCATTATGAAGTGGTATATTAAATAAAGGAGTACGACATAGCAATAGCCACGTAGAAAAATATTTGGCTACCATTAAACGTAGGTTTAAAACGTCAAGTAATATCATCAAGGTTCATCAGCAAATTGTGGCTGGTATTCCAAAATCGGCAATTAAGGCAAAAATAGGGCAAGTAATTAGTAATCAAATACAATTGAAATCATCTGACGCAGATCTAACAATTCATGAAGCGCAATTAAGCCAATCAGTGTGGAAACGCAAAAGTTATGACGCCACGATCCCCAAAACTAAATCTTCCTATTTTAACTAGGCAACAATCAAAGAAATTGCAAATTGCTCAATTTCAACTATAAAACTGTTAAGTCAAAATTCTAATGATGGCAGTAACTTCAGTACACCAAAACGCCCATGTAAGGTAGTGAAAAGAATATTACCCGTTTAACACAGAAGGCCAACATATAACAAAACACTACCGGTTTTGCAAAACGGCACTAAAAGTTTCGATTACTACACTAATACGTGTGGATTAGAGGCCCTCATTCAAACTTTAGCTGCAGCGGTAACTAGTGTGGGAATAACCAATTGTGGATTACGGGAAGGGTGGGTTAAAAATATAATTCAAAATGTACTTAAGAATGAACTAACGAGGGCATATGATGTTAGAAAAGAAATCCTCATAGAAATGTTTGGCATACAGCAAAATTGTGATTGCAATATACAAGATGTCTCAGGACATATACTTAAAAGTGTGCCAAGCATAATCGTTAATCTTAAATGCCAAGCCAACATTGTGAAACCGTTGTTGAAGAAGAACGGAATTTTCTTCTTGTGAATATGTTGACATTATCTAACGTTGGATTTTCCAATTAAAGTAAATGTATAGAACGGGTCCCATTTGAAACGCAATATTTTTAAACGCGAATTATCAAAATGCGGTATTTCAAAATGCGATATTTCAAAACGCGATATGGTACAAAACGCGATATGGTACAAAACGCGATATTTCAAAACGTGATATTTCAAAACTCGATATGGTACAAAACGCGATATGGTGCAAAACGGGAGTTTAGGATCGGGTTATATCAGACGGGTGAAGGGGAAATTTAATTTCAGTTTATAGGAATTTAAAGATCGATATGGGCGAGAGTATATATGACCGGTATCAATCAGGTCGCTGCACTCCCGTCGCTTCGCAATGGACATTCTGTACCATAACGCGTTTTGAAATATCGCGTTTTGAAATATCGCGTTTTGTACCATATCACGTTTTGTACCGTATCGCATTTTGAAATATCGCGTTTTAAAATATCGCATTTTGAAATATTGCGTTTTGTACCATATCTCGTTTTGTCATATCTCGTTTTGAAATATCGCGTTTTGAAATATCGCGTTTCGAGCGGATCCGGTATAGAACAAGTTCCAAATCAGACATATCCAGTATGTTTTAATAAATTGAATCCCCAAAACTTCAAATATCATCCAATTATATCTATTTATACCAAAAGTGATACGCTAAACCGTCCGAGAATCAAAATAAGCGATATCGAACCCACTTTAGAATAAATCAAGATTTTTATCAGGTAATAGAAATTACTAGCTACTAGCAAAATAATCAGACTAATAATTATCAAGAATTTGCAGCAGGACATTTTATAAGTTATTGTTTATACAACGAAAAATGGGGCCGATATATGATGACATAAAAAATAGTCTACCGTGAGAAATCCACACAACATTGAAGTCAATCCACATATGGTGGTCTATACAAAATCTACAAGACAATAAATTTGTAATTTTATAGATTTATAAACTGCATGTTTACATACTTCTTTAATTAATTAAATACAACAATAAAAGAACTGAGGGTGTGATTAACATACAACTTCCTTTTACGAACCGGGCTTTACCATAATTTTTACAGCATTCCTACAGCTTCAGTACAAGGAGAATGTTAGAATTTTAAGTGTCACAAAATCTGCTACCCCATTGCTTTAATAATAATTTTGAAATGTGGGGAGCTAAAAAGATAATGAATGTATATACGGGTAGATAGAGGAATTAATAGAGATTCAGAAAGCATGCGAATGGTTTTGGTACATTGCTCTTTCGTAAACTGGTAACGCCTCAAAAACGAGTGAGATAAATTTCTGATCGACCACCAGCCAGAAGTCGTCGTCGAATTTATTCGCAATAATAAAGTCAATGTGGATATATTTTTATCTATGTCTATCAATCCCTGTGGCTGAGATCCAGGTAAACGTAAACCTTCTCACCATCGCGTTGATATAGGGGTTGTTGTTTTACATAGTTAAAGATTCTATCTAAAATTCTCCATATACCGTTATATCCCTTTATCAACCAAGAAAACAAAAAAATTGACTCAGTTTTAGTCCAACCTACACAAATGTGTGAGTAAAAAACCATAGTATGTAATGGCGTTGTTGGATAAAAAATTTCGCTTTATTTGAAGTAAAACCAACACAATTGTGTGTATAGATATAGTGTTTTTTTTCGGACGAAAATAAGTTAAAAAGGAATTCACAAATGTGTAAGTTGGTTCAAAAAACATACAAAACTAAATTTTTAGCATGGTACTTTTGCCCTACCCGCACATTTGTGTTAGTAAATCACTAAAGGGATATCTATCAATCATTAGATAACCGAATATCGTATTGAAAACTGTAATAAGAAAGATAAAGTTTTCTTATTTAGTTTTTTTTATTTGTTTCTTACTTTTTCCTACACACAACTTTGTTAGTACAAAAGAATTGAATGCAAATATGCTAACCGTAACCCCAAATTGTGAAGTATTAGGTTGGGAAAATATATTTCCATTGTTTTTTACGTTAATTTCGAGACTTTATTTAACAATCATTGGTTTTATCTCAAATATTCGCCGTTTTTTCAATAACTCGTTGTCATTTAGAAGGCGATTGCATTTTACCGCTATCCGGAATCTTCTTGCCCCTATTAGCAAAAAACTGAGATAACCATTTTTAACAAGCCGAGCGTTTGCCATAGACAAAATGAGATAAAATTCGTTTGGTACCAGCTCCGGACTATAAAGAGGATGCATAATAACCTCTAAACCAAGCTCTTGGCCCTTTTGGTGGGTCATCATAAACATGTGTTGTCCTGGCGGAACACGACGCCTCCTATATTTGCTTCTAGTCGGTTGCTGTCTTCAATCGGTCCAATTGCTGGCAGTAGACGTCCAAATTAGACGTTTGGCTATTGGACATCAGCTCATAGTTGATGATTCCCTCCCAATCCAATCAAACATACAGCTTAACCTTCCTAGTTGTCAATCCTGGTTTGGCCACTGTTTGAGCCGCTTCACCGCCCTTCGATCATGATGGTTTCCGCTTGACAATGTCGAATGTGACCCATTTCTTGTCGCCAGCTACCATCCGTTTCAGAAATGGCTCGATTTTGTTCCGTTTGGCCAAGGATTCCCACATGGAAATATAGTACATCTAGTTTTTTTAAGTCAACTTGTATGGCACCCAACCATCGATAGGTTATTTTTGAAGCTAGCCCAAGCAACAATTTGGAGTTGTCAAAACGTTGTACCATCTAAAATTTACAGCACTTTAGTTATAATAACTCTTAAAATAATAACAAACAACATGAATTTGTTGGTTTGTCAATGTAATGTTAGCAAAATATGCTAATTGTCATTTGCCTGGCAATATGTTATAGCAACGTCAGACAGTAAACTTGTTATAAATAATAAATTACTTTCAAGGCATCATTCTGATTAATTTAGCGACGTCGGTTCCCAAATAGCAAAAACGTTGTATTTGCAGTTTTGCTGTACTTAACACAAAGTAGTTACATAAGAAAAAGTAATGCAATATCGCAAACATGTTTTAGATGCAATTCCTCTGGTTGGAAAGCAATATAGTTAGTTAAGGGTATAAGTTTCAAAATAACACAAAAAGGCAGAAATAACTAACGAGCGATTATTTTGAACATTATTGTAACAATTTGTGTATATAGCAAAAATCATTTTTTTATAATTGTCATTTTATTTATATGTTTTCCATATTCATACTTCAATAATAAATGTCACTAATATTTATGAAATATTGGCAGGGATAATATGATTTTTCTCATCATTTCCTATCGTAAAAATATGTGGCAAACAAGTTTTGTCGATCAGTTTGTAAAAGTAGCTCAGAAAAGAAAAACGCGACCTAAAAATATTTGATATTAAAAATAAAATCAAAATCAAAAATTATTTTGAAAAATTTATTTTTTCTAAAAAAAAGTTTGAATCTGTTAAAAAGCATCTGGTAACTAACCAAAAGCATGAAATTGGTATTTTTTACAATATTTTCATGAGATAAACTGGGTTTTGTAGAAGTTTTTCTACTATATAAATGATGCAGCCATTTTTTGCACAGAAATACAAAATTAAAAGATGGCTTCGCTTTACTATATGTAACAGCTAAATAACTTTTCAGGTAATGAGTTTAATTATTTATGGTAAATTTAATATTATCACAGCTAAAGTGTAATAAGGATTTACGAAAAAGCTGCCCACATATAGTAAACGTTTTAAATAACTAATCAGCTTTTAGATGAGGAAATCAGTAATCATAAAGCATTTGCTTTGTGCTCAGCGTTTTATAACTGTAGGGATAATTATTTACGTTAACCCTATATTAGCCATGTTTACAAATTACCATATTTACAAATTTACAATTCACGATTTTAATTAAAAAACTGGCACAATGCATTTTGCAGCTAAGTTTAAATTTTATTTGTATTTACAATCTAAACAAAATTGCAGACTGGAAAACTTTACATTCAGAGGATTATTTGAGACAATATTAAAAATGAAACAGATTGCGATCTGATCCTCCGAAAAAAAATGATTAAATATTTGTTTGTCGCTTAAATTAAAAAAATTGCAATCCAGTTCCATTAAAATATTGAGAAATACATATATAATATATAAATAAACTCCAAAATTCAAATTTCGTCTCTATTTTCCGCCATATTTATTTACATTTAAATTATGCGTGTGAGCTGTCAAATTTTCATAACATTTTGAAATCACTGTACCTGGTGGAGGGTTAACAACAAGGTTGTAGTTATAGAATTTGCTGTGTGTTAAACAGTTTAGTTGTGTTTTAAACCATTTTGCTTTGAGTTAAGCAGTTTTCCTTTATTAACCGTATAGTTTTACTGTTTGGTAAGTAATTTTGGTTTGAGTTAAGCAATTTTGCTTTGAGTTAAGCAGTTTCTCTCTTACCACATTTAGCATATTTCGCTATGTGTTAAGCAATTTCGCTGTTTGGTAAGTAATTTTGCTTTGAGTTAAGCGATTTCGTTTTTTTATCAATATTTAGTTTACTAATACAAATTTCACTGCGCGTTAAGCTGTTTCGCTATTTGTTAAGTAATTGTGATTTGAGATAAGGAGTGTTTCTTTTATAAGTTTGACATACCACTGTACAATACAACTGTACTTCTGAAAGTATGTACCGGTTGGAAGAAGGAACTACTTCCGAAGAGGGAAATAATTCCGAAATAATTCTGTTTTCAGCAAGTGGTTGTAGTTCCTCTACAAGAGGTTTCAAATGATTTTGAACTGAACCAGCCTCACTATCTCCACAGTAAAGAACTACCACCATTGGAACAAAATTATCAAATTCATGTATTGCAACAAGAATTGGCCAATTGTATTTTTGAGCTTCTGTAAATTGAGATTCCATCAATATTTATATTTAAACCGATTGACATTGGGCGGTCTAAGGATTTAAAATATAATTGTAAGCAAACTTTCACTTGGCAGTTTTTGCAATTGTTAATTTTTTAAAGAGTTATAAATAGATAAAAGCTCTTTCAATTCAATTTGTGCTATATTAAAATGTATTGCCCATCTCTTTATGTTTTTGCACAAAATCTTCTTCTTCGTCTTCGGTGTCATTTAAATAATATTCGGATTCAATTTCATCAATATTATAACATTCAGAATCTGACATAGTTTGTGATTGAGGTAATGTACGCTGAGATGGTTGAAATGAAATAAGATGCTCTGCAGCAGCAGATAAATTGTCATCTACAACTTGATCTAAAAATTTGTTTATTATATACATGTAAGAGTCCAGTACGAATTTAAATTAATTACAAGGTTTATTTCCATTAATAAGTCATGCGTATGTGGTGATATTGTTGCTATTGTTTCTCTTGAAGCCACTTAAAGAGGATCCGAATCATTAAACGTAAACGCAGCAATTTTAACATTACTATTAGCGGAAAAAATAATATATTTCAGTGGTTTTGCATTGCACGTAAAATTAAGAAGATCGACATACCAGTTACTTTTTCATGTGGTTGTCTTGTTTGTGACTTTTGCTTTTCTATAAAATGTGGTGTTGGTTTTGTATTTTTTTGATGTTCTAAAATAAGTACACACATCTTTGTTCGCCATTATATTCGCCAAGTATAACAAAGACACAACACCTTATTTTATTGTATATCATAAAAGTCAAAGCTAGGTTATTATAGATGTCATCAGTCAACCAAACCAGTTTGACTAGCACAGCAACAATGCTTTCCTCCCGACATTTTTCTTTGCGGCATATAGCAATATCCTTTCTACAATGCCTTTATACCTACTTATCTTATCGCAGCAAAATTGCTTTTGTCCCGATTTTTTTGCTTTATGGTGTGTAACAAAATCGCTGCTGCAATGTCTTATAAACCTTATTAAGCTAATTAGCTATTTTTTTCACTGCAACAACGTTTTCAAAAGTTATTAAATAACTATTTACCATTTATAACTAATTTGTGTAATTTTTCGAATTTCGCGACGTTGTAAGAGCCCTGGTTTTGCTGTCTAGGACAATTTACCTATCGAATTGTTACTTGAGAGCTTTATGCAAATGGTTTGAACTGATTCGTGGTTAATCTTCAGCTCTTGGGCGGTGCTACGACAGCTCGCCGTCTACTTCGATAATTTCCAGTGCGTGGTGCATCTTTGATATCGGAATTCCCGGACATAATTGCACAAGATTTGCTGTGATAGTATCGGGACCATAGATACCATTCACAATTTCAGCCGCCTGGCTTGCGTTTTTCCCTTCATCGAAGCTTAATTGTAAAATACTGCGAATTTACCTCTATCATTGACAAGCTATAACTCACAACTAAATCAAATCGATCAATTAAAACAAAGACAAAATAATATTTTTAGTACATGAATCCCCCTTTCCAACGAGTATAAGTATGGTCCACCGCCATAAATAGAGAGATATATGCCACTAAAGCCATCTAGCGAAAAAATAATGGAAATTTATTTCCCCAACCTAATATGAAAGTAGAAATAGTTAATGAAATAATAAAGTTATTTTTTGTATTTATTATATTAAATAAAAAAAAAAGAATAATAAAAACATTAATTTATTACAAATTATTAAAAAAAATGGGGGCCAAAAAAAATTATAAATTAATTTGTGGGCCTCGACTAAAAAAGTTTAAGAACCACTGCGTTAAACCTTTCCATATGGAAGGAAAGAATTAGAAAGAGAAACAAATTGGATGTTGAACCGGAGTAAAAGACCAAGTAAGAAAGCAAAGCTCAACACTCACCAGAAATGGCAGAAAATTTACCATCAACTTCAAAAAAGGTTTCTAGAAACCAGTTAATCAGCAAGAAACAACAAAGCTCTAGAATAACAACCAGCTAAACCAAAAGAGAGGTCACCTCCACCAATAAATGTCGTCTGGAAAATTAATGTTACAGACTCTGAAACCTATAGAGCTTTGGCTACAAAACTTAACTCCGAGAGACATCAATGGTTTACCTATATGAAAATACGAACGATCGCCTAATCAAAGTTATGGTTGGAGGTCTTCACTCAGAGGAAATTGAACATGGAGTTGAAATTAACGAAAAACGGCCTCCACTATGCTCACTTTTAATAAAAACAAAAAGTGGAAGACGTGTATAATATCAAAGGTAAAGTAGAGCCAATGAAAAAAATAAGGGTTTAATTCCGCAGTGTAAAAAATATTGGCAACGAGAGACTAGAGGCGTGAAATGTGCAGCAAAGCATCATGCCCAAGAATGCCCGTTTAGTAAAAATATTGCTGTAAAATGTGTTAATTGCAATAAGCCACATCCCGCAAACTACCGGGGAAGTGAAATAGTTAAGGAGTTACAAAGAATAAGAAAAAAAACGCGAAAACAAGATCCAGCAACACTGGGAAAAATAATCCAACTCTAACCATAGAGCAACCAAAACCTCATTCTAGCAAAGCTGGAGAACAAAAACTATACTCGGAAGTGGTCATGACAAAACCAGTTATTTCGAAGAGCACTACCGAGGATACAGCACTGCTCCAAAATAAGCATGGAAGCTCTTAACATTCGTCTAGCTAAACAAGAAAAACACCTTCAAGCTCTAAGCAACAGGTTAGATAAGCAAAACTCTCTAAATGAAATGAACAAATAAAACATTAAGAATAGTAACCTGGAATGAAAATGGGCTAATGCAACAAATTCCAGAATTTGAAATTTTCTTAAATACTGAAAAATTAAATATCGGAAACCCATTTTACATCAACTTCATATCTTAAAATTTATGGATACAATTCTTACCACGCCGTTCATCAAGCAGGAAGGGCAAGAGGAGGATCGTCGCTGTTTATAAAAGAAAATATCAAAGCATTTATCAATAACAACAAAGAATATAGATTATCGTCGATATATTGCCTTCCAAGATATAATTTAATTGAAGAAGACTATTGCACACTATTTAAACCACTTGAAGTGAGAACCACTTGAGTAAATCCAGAAACTAGTTGAAGATAATATTGATTTTCAGGTGCCAATTAAATTCCGATACAGCTAGAAGAAGAACTAGAACAACTCAACAACAGCATACAAGAAGCGGCGTGGAGTAGTACCCCCTCGAGCTCAAAGGAAATGCACCGAAATTCTATTTACCTTCTGGAAATTAGGGAACTGGTCGCAGCAACATGAAAAACAAGAAAGGCCTAGCAAAGAAGTCGAGCGCCAGAATAAAACAACTCTATAATTTTTGAACAATAAACTAAA
This sequence comes from Nephrotoma appendiculata, assembly GCA_947310385.1. NCBI lineage: Eukaryota > Metazoa > Arthropoda > Insecta > Diptera > Tipulidae > Nephrotoma > Nephrotoma appendiculata. The sequence goes on from OX371223.1 coordinate 164,519,124, forward strand.
GTTGCTAATTAAAGAAATCAAGAACAAATCTCTTAATAAATACCTAAGTGGCCTTACTGGGGAAAAAGATACCAAATACTCGCTTTGAAAAACGACAAAAAGTTTAAAACGACTTAAACTACAAATACTACCAGTTAAAAATTGTTACAAGATGGCTTCTACCATCCCGCAGATTTCACTAAGCATACGCAGAGGCCTCACACCGTGATTTTGCCGGCTACAATTCAGGGAGAAGTGCTATTGGTCGTGGGGTTTGAGGCTTGTGTGGTTCCTGGCCTACACCGTGAATACAGAAACTTAAGCAAAAAAAATAAACGCAAATAATAAATAAAACCCGGAACATTCGCCGAAATTCGTCGGCCGGAACATGAGGGACGAACAACACAATAATTATAACTGAGTGAGGTGCCTTCGTGCGCACATCCCTTCTAATTCAAACAGAGCAAAGCCCTGGTTTCGAAATCGGATGCGGGCACAAAGAGCCCGTAAGCACCATACCGACACACCGAAAATTTTAGTAATTCATTTCAATAAACAAGAACCCTACAAAAAAAGAAAATCTAATCCACATAGCAGTGGAAAACCTAAAATTTCGTATGGTAACAAAATCAAAATCAAATAAAATAACCGCCAAAAGAAAAATGTATGGGGCGAGACCAATGTGTACCCCGAGCATACGCACGGCCAGCTCACGTCGGTGCGAGATTAAAATATTTTTTTATGGACAAAATAAAAATTAAAACTCAAAAAATAATTTAATAATAAAATTAAAAAAAAATAAAAAAATCGTACCTTAACCAAAAAAAAAATTTGTTGTCGTCATGCCATAGGGTTGCCGCCCCGGACCGTTGCAGTGCCCTTCACCGATGACTGGGTTGGCCTCGGCTGCCCGCCAAATAAGAATATCGCGACTGGCCTCAACTGGCCGCCGGATCCGTATAGAGCGGAGTGACCTAAACTGGCCACCCAAAATACGTGGGGCGTTGGCTCGCCTAAACCGATGAATAAACGGATAGCTGGTTGGCCTTCCGTACCGTTGGGCGTCCTTCGCCTTACCCGCTAACCTCGTTGAGCGTTGGTTCGCCTTCCTTGGGCTTTGGTTCGCCTTCGTTGGGCTTGGGTATACATTCGTTGGGCTTTGCTATGCCTTCGTTGGGCTTTGCTATGCCTTCGTCCCGGAAATAAATCCCGGAAAATAAAATAAATTCCACGTTAGGCGCCTTCCCGCCTCTATAAAGTTTTGCCTGGTTAGGCAACCAGATGTTGGGCGTCCTTACGCCTTAACCGTAAAATAAGCCTTGATCGACCGCCAAAAAGGTTGGGCGTTGCCTCGCCGTAAACCGTACACACCAAAACTTTGACCTCGATCGGCCATCGCGTTGTCTCTACAAATGAGTAGCCTCAACTGGCCGCCCGTATGTTGCGTTGTCTATAAAGCTGAACCTGGGAGCAAAATCAGCGATCATGGGCGCACTAGAACCTCGTTTTAAATGGATTGGGACAATCAAGAAAAAAAAATTCATGAATGTTTCACCTGCTTCTCAATTTTTTTAGCACAACAAAATAACAAATTTGGCACTCGTGAAAATTTTCGCAAAATACAATTTTATTTCAATTTTTTTTTTTTTTAAATGATGCACCAATTTATAACTATCAAAAGCTTATACAATAAAAAAAAATTATAACTATCAACAGTTTATACATCAAAAAAAAACTTTTTAATTTTTACGAAAAAAAAAAGAAACGAGACTTAAAACTTTATATTTTTATTTCTAAATTACAATCAAGACTAACTCAAAAAAAAAAATTCTCCCCCACACAACGAACGCGAAAACGCTCTAGAAGAATCTTTTTCCTTCTCTGTTTTTCATTTGCATCAATTCGCAAACGTGAAACATATAAGAAAAAATATTCTTCTAGAGCGCATTGCTTCGCACACACAGGCAACACTTTGGTCTCGCTCTGCCATTCATTTTGAAGTTTGGTTCACACGACAATTATTGAGCAATTTCCCCAAACACAAACCTTCGTTTTTAAAAAAAATGTAGAATAGGTAGGGTGTCATCGGCAAAATGACCACAACCATTCTGTCACAAAATTATCCGTTATCAAAAAAAAAATTGTTATGACAAAAAAAAAGTCGTAACAATATGAAGATGGAATATGGACTACAAAGCAAAAAGCTTCGTTGTTTGCAACCCAGCTCGAGAACACGTTGCAGCATACCTAGACCAACTGCATAGGAAAATATAACACCAGTAATTAAAATGGATAACTGCAATATATCTCCTGTTACATTACAAGAATTAACAGAGGAAATCAATGTTAACCTAAATCCAAAGGAATCTCTAGGATATGACTTAATTACAGATCAAATAATAAAAGCTCTTCCAGAAAAAGCACTACGAAAACCAAACACGTTAAACACGTTCCAAACCAATGGAAAGTCGCAGATGTAATTATGATACCTAAACCAACCAGACCACTTAATATGACAAAAAAATCGTATAGGCCGATTTCCTTTCAAAAATAGTTTATTGATATTTAGTTTCAAAAATATCAATTTGGCTTCAGAGAAAACCATTCAACCATACATAGAACAAGTACATCGAATTACAAACATAATTGAAGATGTACTTGAAAGTAAGAAAATATGTTCAAGCGTCTTCTTGGATGTAGCAGAGGCCTAAGACAGAGTATGGCATAAAGGCTTGGAATATAAATTACAAAGGGACATACCAAAGCAATTTTATGAAATTCTAAAATCTTACATATCTAACTGACACTTTCGTGTTAAATTAGATGGCAAATACAAGGAAAATAAAAAAACACAAGGAGGAGTACCACAAGGTAGTGTTCTGGGACCAACTTTGTTCTATACACATAGGACCTGTCAACGATAGAGGAGACTAACATAGCAACGATTGCGGATGATATGGCCATTTTAGCAGTCACTGATAGCATAGAAAAATCCACAAGCAAATTGCAAACAGCTACAAATACTATCAGCACCTGCACGAAGAAATGGCGAATAAAACTTAATGAAACAAAATCTGTTGACGTAAACTTTACCAACAAAAAGGTCTGGGTACTAGTAGAACTGAACTCTCAGCAAATTTCTTATGCAAACACGGCAAAATATCTAGGGATGACTCTATGAAAAAGAAAAAAGAAGAGCTAAACATCAAATATAGAAAGGTGGACTAGCTGTTAGGCAGAAATTCTGAGCTAGCTCTACTTAATAAATTGTTACTATACCGGCAAATCCGTAAACCTGTGTGGACTTACGGTATTTAGCTCTAAGGCTGTACAAAGAAAACCAATGTCATTATCATCCAGTCCAATCCAAATGCACCGTGGTAAGATAAAAAAAATTCTAACGAACAGAGCTGATTACGAGAAAATTGTTAGACAATGTTAGACAATATTTCTACTTGTATATCTCCGATCCTAGAGATGATCATGGGACTTCACCTATATTGACTTAGTCGGTTGAGGGATACTTCCGTCATTTTTGACGGGTTACTGCACTTCACTACCTACATATACCTTCTTTACCTACATATTTATATCAATTTTGGTTTGTAAGGTAAAGCTATTATTCTAAATTACGGTAATATGTTGATGCTGATGCTGAAGTGAGCTCAGTAAATTTTGTTACTAACAATATTCATCAAACGAACTGGTATAAGTAAAAGTGAAATAAATTATCTTAAGTTGCCTTTATAAATTATTTTATAAATTAATTTGATCGTTAATAGGAATTAATAGGATAATATTTTAAAGATAATAAATGCTCAAAGGAAATATAATAATCTGCGATAGCCCGAATTTCTAAATCTTGGTACTTAAATTAAACAAAAAGTTTTACAATAATCTAATGAAATAATCGTTATCTGCCATCATAATAAATTCCCGGAAGAGCTACATGCAAATATTTCCTATATATTCAAGAAAAATGTCAAGGGCCATTTAAAATTAATTAATATTATAACTTGGACTTTGGCTTATCAAACACTAACAACATCAACGACAACAAGTACAGAAATAAAAAACAAATTAAATTAATTAAAAGTGAAAATTTTCTTATAAAAAATATAAAATAAAAAAACTTTAAGTTTTTTTTACCCCCGTGTATTAAGCACGTCGCGCCACCTCGTACAACTTTCATTATAGCAAAAACATTCATTATTTACAGTTTACATTGAAAAGCTTTCAAAAGATTTTTTTTTCATCGCCCTTCGTATAGTGCTGCCACGTTTTGTATATCGATTTTAATGAATTAGATGCGAATTTAAAGGAAACAGCAATTTTGCAATGTGTACACGAACACGAGTACGGTTGTGTCAGAAGGCGCGCATTTCAGAAAAAAAGGATTCGTGTTCATATTTTTTATTAAATTAAAAATAGACGGAAAATTGATTTTGACATTCTTATCATTATCGTGTATTGAAGAAAATGTGCAGTGCTAAAAAATTAAATAGAAAATGTATGCTGTATATACAGAGATGTTGAGATACAGTTTATATGAAAAGGATAAAAACCTTAAATGAAAATAAAAATAAAAGTTTCACAACCAGATTTTCCAATTATCCGATTAAAAATTAAAAAGGATAAAAATGAAAATTCGGAAAACTTTCAATATTTTCTGTTTCAATTTTTTCAACTACCTCCGTTTCAATTAAAAATCATTTTGAAACGTCTTTGTATTATAGAGTCTGAAGACCAAACGAGAAGCGGTAACCTTTTTCAATTTAGTTGATGTTAAAAGTCGTGTTTTTAAATATAAATTTTTATTTTCAATTTTCATTTGCCTTATTTTTTAGTTTACAGTTTATAAAATAAACTGTTTAGCATATAGTAACATGTAAAGACGGGAAATGGAATAAATAATGCATTTAAAATCAAAAAGGGACGAGCTATATAGCTAAATGATTTTCCCTTTAAGGCTACACCATGTTTACATAGTTTATAATTAAATTTGTCTTGGTTCGAGTAGGAAAAACAACGAGATGGAACGATAAAGTTTACTCTACGACTCATGACAAAAAAATTTGCGGCGCAAAAAACAAGCAGCAACTATCATAGTGGGTCAAATTTATATAAATAAAATATTTGGACAAGTTCGAGAAAAATTATCCTAAAGTATAATAATTAAAAAAAAATTCAATTTGAGTAATTTTCTTAAGATGCACCGTATCTGAATCAAGAGACAGAACTTGCAGTGACGGATATTTTTCGTTCGTTTCCATGCGCAATTTTTGAGCAGCTATAAGACTTAGCTATGTCGATTAGACATCCATGTAAATGTAGTCTAATTATTTACTGTTTTTATCACCACGAAAAAATATAATACTAACAAATGAATCATTTATTCGATTTTACTGCCATCTTTAGCCATAGATTGAAGCCGCCGACATCAAATGACGTCATATAACACAATTTTTAAAGCAATGAAGCCATTAGGAGTAAAAGGAATGGGTTAAACAAATGCAAAGAAGATGAGATGAAAATGAGACTAAAGTCGGAAAATACAACAGTTGACAGAATAAACTTAGATAGTAGTAAATAAGAAAATACAGAGTGCGAGAGCAGCTCACATATCCACAAGTCCTGTGAACAACAAAAATGCAGAATTATGAGGCACCACACTATTGCTGATAGTGAACTGTATGGTGAAAAATATTAAAAAATTACACTGTTAAATTTATTATTTTTCTGATTGGAATTTATTTAAAAAAAAATTGTAAAATTGGACTAATTCTAAATGTTCTGCCGTCTAATCTAGAAATATTTACGGATTCCAGCTGACATTTTTGTGAAACTAAAGCACAGATCTATTCCTAAGATTTAAGTAAAGTATATTTTTGAGATTCGGTTCATTAAACATTATATTTAGGAACTAGCAAAACCCGGCCCGCGTTGCCGGCCCTATCGCTGCTTTCGATTATATTTGATTTCTTAACAATTAAAGTGTAAGTGTGTGAATGTGCTTCGGAAAGATATTCTAATTTATTTAATTCTCCGGGATTAGTATTTACAGTTAAATGATATTATTTATTGAAATTTTAATATAATATTATTGTAATGCCTTCTGATAAACAATTTTTATTGTTTTGCCGTCATATGCAAAATAATAATGTTGGTTTTCCAACACGCGAACATCCAACGTAGAGTTGTCCGTGGGCAAAGCACGGCGTCTCCAGATTTAAACCACACGAACTTTGAGTTTTATTAATCGACATAGCAAATGCAAGGTGTACAGGAAATTGGATGCGTTTAAACTCAAATGGTATATCTGATGGTATAATTGGTATACGTGGAATTAATATGTTTTCACCTTTGTATTTTCCAACTATATGGTGGCCTCAATGATATTGTTGAGTAATTTTTTTACAACCAATCTTGTTCCCTTACAAAGGCGTGGTTGGTTTAAATTGCGTAATAGAATTATTGGTGCACCAATTTTTAATTTTAAAATGTGAGATGGAGTTCCAGGCAAGTTGAGTGAACTCAAGAATTCAACTGAATAATGAACAACCGTTCTTCTGTATCCATACCGCCATCAATCGATTTGTATGTTTTTATTTGGCCTGTAATTGTGTTTTGAATGTCATTGTTAATTTCAGTGACATCTTCATTTTTTGGGGCTAATATTGCACGATCGCTTAACCATTGATGATTTTTAAAATTGTTTGCAATATCGGGATATACACTGGAAATTAGATTATCTTTGGATTCAACGATTGTGCAAAAGTCTGAGTGAAATGTTATTAATCCTGTTGTATAATCGCACGCGCATGTTTTCTGAAAGTGTTAATTTTTTTAAAATTTTGCCACAAATACGATGCTTCCAAACATGCATTTAATTCATCTGCTGTTGTTGATCGTGGGATAATTGGTAACGTTTGTCTGAAATCATCTGTTAATAATATAAGAGCACCCCCAATGATTATCGGTTGTTGCGTAAATCTTTCAATGTTCGATCCAAAGCTTCCAACGATTTTTTGTGAGCCATTGTACACTCATCCCATACAATAATCTTGCATTGTTAAAGTACCTTTGCCATTCCAGATATTTTGGAAATATTGCATGTTGGTGTTTCTGTTAGTTGCACATTTAAAGGTAACTTCAATACTGAATGTGCCGTTCTTCCACCATCTAACAAAGTGGCTGCAATTCCAGAGGAAGGAATATGGCCAATGCAATTAAGTTGTATTTTAGTATGGAAGCTAATATTAACGAAATTAAAAAGGATTTGCCCGTACCTCCGGGAGCATCCAGAAAATATAATCCACCATTGTCTGAATTAACTGATTGCCTAATAGTTTTGTAAAAGTATTTTTGCTGTTGATTCATGATTGGTTTGTTTTGCTGAACAAAAGTATTTAATGCATCAGTGTTGTAGTTCTTTTCACGTTGTATTTTGCGATCAAATAAGTCACGTGTGATGGCATTCCTAATTGACTCAACACTTTATTTACTATCACTAAACAAATGCCTTCTATGTGAATTAATGTTTGGTTATACATGTCCTCAGTGTAATGTAAATCAGGATTTGTATTTCTGTTTCGAGCTTGACGTAATATGTCTTCTGTCATCGCATCATTATATTTTGTCCACATTGCTAAGGGATTTGAAGGGAAGCATGTTTAAAGTATTATTGAGAATAATGTTCTAATTTGTTTTGCTGAAGCAGTAAGTGTTGCATCTGCTAATGAATTATCCCAATGTTCATCGTTCTCAAGTAAATCTAAACTTTGGCATGCTTCGCGATATGATTCGCACAAGCAACTCTACTCGAAAGGTTTAGTTTATCAAGGCGTTGAAGTTATGCCTTATTCAACAGCGTGTACAACCCCTCTGTATAATTTTGAACCGGGTCAAAATTATAAGGAGGTCGTCTGATACGTTGTCAGTATTAAATTGCTTGATGATAAAGATGGTACTGCTTTGATTGCATGGACAACAAGAACTCCGTGGACATTGCCTAGTAATTTAGCACTTTGAGTAAACGCAGAGTTGATTTTTGTCAAAATACGTGAAAAGAGCTCGGGAAAATTTTATATTCTATAATGCACGGCCGATTAGGAGCTACTTTCAAGGCTGATACATATGAGATTATATACAAATTTCCCGGATAAAATTTAAAAGATTTAAAATATGAACCACTATTTCTATATTTTGCATGTTATCGAGAAAAGACAGACGAATTTGGAGTACTAAATGATGGATATGTTACAGCTGAATCGGGTACTGACATTGTCCATCAATCGCCATACTTTGGAGAAGACGATTAACGAGTTTGTCTAGCAGCTAGCTGGTGGTATAAAACGGGATATGAAAATTGTATGTCCCGTGAACGAAAATGGTCGATTTATGGATTCTGTGGTGGATTTTGAAGGTATGCATATGTGCTTATCGGCTGTATACAGTTGTTCCGCGGCTAACGAAATTTATTAATCAGCTTCTAAATTGGTATGTACGTATAAATCGTCGTCGTGTAAAGGGTGAATTTGGTGTCAAGGACTGTCTCATCATAGGATACGCTTTATGGAGTATTAACATATACGTATGGTTAAAATGTTGGCTCCATTTACTCCATTCCTTACCGAAATTATATATCAACGATTGCGTTTGTTAGATGAGCGCTCTCCGTAGAGGGTGTGAATTCCTTAATGATGCCAACACCGAATAAAAATTTAGTAATCGTAGATATTGAGAGGGCCGTTTCCTGCATGCACGCCGTGGTCGAAATGGGCCTAGTAATACGCATTGTAAAGATCACCAACTAGAAATGTTGAGCGAGATATGTATTTTTCGTTTGCTAAACACACGTGGCTTAATAACCACAACTAGTCATATGTATATTGTTGCAATAAGGTATTGCAAACTGTTGCCATCTATATAAAACGTACGTACATTATCTACAATCTTCCGTTTATCTAAGCGAGCTATTAAATGGAAACTCATTTTATTTTTTCGAATTAAAAACTGAATCTCATAAAATAATGGTCGATGTGTAAGTTGCCAAACCAACTATGGCACTAGTAGCACGATGTATTGTGCAATGTGCATCATAGTGCACTATATAATTGTCTAGCCGGAACCTTATAAATCCATAAACATATAATTTTTCGGGGAAAAAACCTTACAATTTCAGCCGGAACCATACCCTCTACAGCCAAACTAACTATAGCACAAGTAGCACAATGCATTGTGCATAATTGTGCGCTATATAATTTTTCAGCCGGAACCTTATAAATCCAGCAATATATGATTTTTCGCTGGAACCTTATAATTCCAGCTAGAAACGATGGTTTGGTTTTATACAGTTAAACTAACAATATGACAAGTAGCACAATGGATCGTGTATCATTGTGTACTATATCCTTTTTCAGCGGGAACCTTATAGTTGCGGTTGGAACCAAATAAAGCTGGCCAGAACCATACTGTAGCAAAACTAAACATAGCACAAGTAGCATGATACATTGTGCATCATTGTACACCATATTATTTTTCAACCGAAACTTTTAAATCCAGTAATATACGGTTTTTAGGGGGGAAAACCTTATAATCTCAGCAGAACCCTACACACAAAATACCTATATCACAAGTAGCACGATGCAATGTGCCTCATTTTGCACTATATATTTTTTCAGTACCTTATAATTCCGATCAGAGCCTATTAAATCCGGGAAAAACCGTACAACAGCCAAACCAACTATAGCGCAAGTAGCAAGATGTATTGTGCATCATTATAAATCCAGTAATCTAAGGTTTGTTGGGGAAAAACCTTACAATTTCATCCAAAACAATACCCTCTACAGCCAAACTTACTATGGCACCAGTAGCATAAGGCATTGTGCCAGTCAGTACCATATAACATCCAAACCAACTTAGGCACAAGTAGCACGATGTATTATGCATCATTGGGCACTATATATTTTTTTCGCTGGAATCTTATAAATCCAGCAATATATGATTTTTCGGGGAAAAACCTGAACAATTGTTTAGTTCACACTTCACAATGATGCACAATGCATCGTGCTACTTGTGCTATAGTTGGTTTATTAGGCTTTGGTCGGAAGGTTCCGGCTGAAAAAGCATATAGTGCTCATAGATGCACAATGCATCGTGCTACTTGTGCTATAGTTGTTTGGTTCCGGCTGATATGGTTCCGGCTGGCGTGACGGACATGGTACTTCACCATTAAAAAAAAATTGATTTTTTCTGCCAAATAGAACAAAATTTTTGATGTACATCAATTTCTTTTGCCGGATTTTGGTAAATAGAATTTCACATAATAAAACATCAAAAAAATTTGTAAATCAGAAAGGGAAAGAAAATTATTTGTCTCCAAAATTGATATTTTTGTGTCTTTGATATTTTGTAGTATGGAATTTGGTAGGGGATTAAAACTAAGTTTTCCACATAGTGAAAAAATTGCATACTGGGTAGAGATTTTGTAACAACTTCACAGTAGGAACAATTCTTTTATGTCCACGATCATATGAGGGGGCTTTATTGAATTCGACGTTCATTTTTGAAGGCTATCGTTTTCCTATAGTATACAAAAGAATATAAAAGAAAAATGTATAAAATTTGTACTCTCTCTGGTAACCACTAAGATTATTTCGATTACGAATTTCTGTAAACCCAGCATTTAATTGAATTTAACATAGCTGTTAGTTTAAATAGATTTCTCAAACTTTTTTAAAATTTCCAGAATATCACGTAAAATTTATTTTAGAATTCTGATGTAATTCCGCAAATCGAGTTATGGATTTTCTTCAACTGAGTTCCTTTCTAAAGGGTCATTGACTTTATTCCAGAATATCACTAAAGTTTAACTAAAAGTTTAATTTGTATAGAAAGGCTAAGGGCAGCGGTTTGTTATAGGATTGGGATCATTTATCCTGCAGCCGGTTATTCTAATCCTAACATCTTATAAAACAAATTTTATCGTCAACTCAATCCACATACTTTCTACTCATGGGTAAATAATTAGTTTTTAAAGAATGAGTTATTTATAGTGCTTTTGTGAAATTATATAATATACAACAACAAATAAATTTGAACGCTGTAAGGAAGAAAATTTTTTTTAAATTTGTATAGTTTATATTTTATTTTATGTATTATGATCATCGCAAGGAAAACTCAAAAATTTTGGTCAATTCTAGAATATAATTTCAAATCAGTACTTGTAGCGTCATCTAAAGTGTAATGAATACAACCACAATTGTATTACTATACAAGATTTTTTATACTATGGTTATAATTAATATTATTAAATAGTCAAATTTAATTTTTTTTTTTAAATACAGTCTCTTCAGAATTGAAAATGGTTAAATTCAGAAAAGTTTTGAATTAAACCTGATAATCACAGGTAAAATTTAGGGATAGTTTTGTACCGTGCTATATTTTTTGTGCATATTAGCACGTTTCAAATAAATCTTACTTCCCTAATTTTCGAATAAACAAAGTTTATATAAAATGTTCGTGAAATTAAATATCATAATACCCAGTTTTACTTAGAAATTCTAAAATTCAAAATCATTTTACATTTATTAGCACCTCACGGGCTTCTTATAAAATTTAATATTAATTAATTGTTTTTTTTTTTCATTACAGGTGAGTGACTAATATTTAAATACAGATTCTTAAAAAAGTAAGTAACACATGTCCAATAATTTTAAAGACTATTATTATTTGTGCTGCAAATAAAAAATTGGTTTCCAAAATTCGACCAACCTTATAATGTAAAATGTTTCCTTCAAAACCGCACGAAAGGTTTTTAAACACCCGCAGTCAAAAGTTTATAATTATATTCCAGCAAAATGTACAAGTTTAAGTGTCAATCAAAATCACCGCAAGGGTTATAAATCCTAACAAAAACAACAACAAAAAAACGTTTTAAGCACCCTTTCATTATGTTATTGTCCCAGCACTATAATCTATTTCGTTATAAACCATTTATTTTATGTTAATTTCACACCTCAATACTCTTTGGTTGTGAAACACATTCCACATTTTGTTGTTGTACATAAACTGTGTCGCAATGGCAATTAATCTCAATCAAAATTGCGTTTTTCACAATTCCTCCTACTGTATACCAAATGTGTTTATGTACAATGTACATGTGCTTTACACCATAAAATGTATTTAGGTAACGGACAAAATTATGATCACAACATATTAACTTTATTGCATGTGCTGGGTGTGAGTGTAACATGGCAAGGTGCTTGTTTGAGGGTTGCTATCAAAATATGACTGTGAGCAGGATTTGAAATATTTTAAAGATGTACAAATCCATCGATTAAAACAATTTCAGATTGATCATTTCTTTTTAACCCTTAAATGCGTAACTTACAAAATAGAGAGCTTTACGAATCCTTGACAGCTGTTATAAAAAGTTTCAACAATAATGACATCATAACCAGAGATTTTCTATAGGTATAAAGGCAATTATCAAACTTTGTTTGGTGCAGTGATTGGTATATTTTTTTCAAAAACACCTCTGTTCTGTTCCAAGATGTATGCGTGATCTTGGCATACACCGTGGAACAGAACAGAATAAAACAAAACGCAAACTAAAAATTGAAATTAAATGTCAACAGAAACCGCAGACCGAAATTTGAGGAACGCGTTATAAATAAAATAATAACCGGGTGTGTTCACCCGGCGACGACCGGATCTCCCCGAGTGACAAGAACCCAGTCTGCTAAAGCGACCACCACGAGTGACCCATCGACCCCGAAAGGCTGATGCCCAGTCACAACGAAGCAGTATGAGAGGTTAGAAACATCTCTTTAACAAACCAGGCTTCCCTTCACCCGGAGAGACCTCCAACTATTCGCCCACAATTCACACTTAAGCAACATGAGACCGCCGAAGTGCCACGGGGGAATCGTGTAGATTTTACGGTCGTCCCCGAATGGACGACACATATGCTGGACTCGCCACTCCGACTCTGTGGATGTCCAACCAAGAGGATGATGGGGAGTGACAAACCCAACTTGTAAAATATGGAACCGCCTCGATATGAGAAACCCTTTGCCCAACCCTAAATTTTATTTTCGACTCGTCGGGCATCTTCCGCATTTTGGACTGAAAATACAAGAGTTGGTCTTTGGCTCGCCGTGAACCGAAGAGATGAATGACCTCAACTGGCCACCCGTATACCGTAGATATTGTTGGGCGTCCTTCGCCTTTAACCGAAAATAACACCGAAAACTCGTAAATAACACGTTGGGCGTTAGTTCTCCAAAAACCCGTAATATGATTGGCCTATATAACAACAGCCGTAGAAAATATTGTTTTGTGGCGTCCGTTATATTGGATGGCACCAGTGAAAAATGCTGTTCAAATTGAATTACCAATTTGTCCCCCGTTAAAATACGGAATCCAAGTGATACTTAATAAACACATTTTTTTATATCACTTGTTTTTTGTTTCGCAGTTATTTTGAATAATTTTCAAAAAGTTTAAAAAATCACTCGATCGATTTCGACTTGTTAGGTCATCATCAGGAGTACCTCGATGACCTAACAAGTCGAAATCGATCGAGTGATTTTTTAAACTTTTTGAAAATTATTCAAAATAACTGCGAAACAAAAAACAAGTGATTAATAAAAAATGTGTTTATTAAGTATAAGTGTGTTTCGCCAAGTGCCTACGGCAAATAGCGTAAAAAGAATCCAAGTGATTTATTTATCAAGCAAGTTAGGGCGCTCTTTAATTGTTTGTGAAAAATGAAGGAACTCCCATTCCGTCCAGTGGCCCTATTCTGTTAATTCCCCGGGAATGGGGAATAATTTCTTTTTGTAGCAGTATAAATTTACAAAGCTATAAGCATAAAATACAATACATTTCCATTAAATTCTATTCCCAGTTATTTTTTTCCTAAAATAGGTATGGAATAATAAACGTCCAAACTGCTATATGGGGAATAATTTTTTCCTAAAAAATTTTTTTCCCAAAAGCCAGAATATACTTTTGGGGAAGAGGGAATAAAACTGGTATAAAATTTAAAATTTTCATTCCCCGGGAATTACCAGAATAGGGCCATAGAAGCTGCAGCTTTTTTCAGGGCTCTAATGTTTTGGGTTATCTTAGCTTCATTTATATCAGGTAGTTCCAATTTGTAGTTTATTCGTTGTTAAACACTTAAAGTAACTTTCATCGATTACTAAACCATCTATATTGAGAGATATTTTTTTTGGTTATAGTAGACTTGCAATTTTTATTACATATAGGGGATATTTCATTTGCCAGCTTACAACAACAATGTTATGTATTCAATGCCAATTTGTGTTGAATACGTTGAATTAATAGTTGATGGTATTAAAAGTCCAATTCTATTTTTTAGTTACTGTGCTTCAATTCAACCTTCAATTTTTTTGATTTGTATAATTCAAACCCGAATCTTATTACTTCTGATAAATTCGACAACTATGATGAATAATTTCCTTTTACTGTGATAATTTAGAATACAAACAATGCTTATTCCAAAACTGGACTCTAATATTTTATTTCTCAACAAAATACAGCTATTGAAAGGCCAATTCTATTTTTTAGTTACTGTGCTTGTCACTAGAGTTTTCCAAATTAATTTTTTTGTTCTAAATGTTGCCATCGTGTATATTTTATTTTGGTTTTTTGACATTTTCTACAAAATTGATACATACTATTGCCAAGCGTTTTGTATTGTTTTTTTACTTTAAATATTTTTAATAATACATATACTAATAATTCTAAATAATATTTAGTTTTCAACAAAATAATAATTATGGCATAGTGTATTGATTATAATGGACTCATCCATAAAAAAAAAAAAAAAAAATATCCCAAATGTTAAACACTACCAACATTCCAAGGCAAATGACGAGAATTCATTGGTTGCTTTTTTTGACTAAAAATTGAATTGAATACCGATTCCTTGGTGAAATGAAATGCCACTATAGCCGTTTTCCGTTACAAACATGCATTCAACTTGTAACCCTTCGCATGGGTACGGAAAATTTATATTACCAGATTGAAATTCAGGCGGTCGTCTCTGGCCGGCTATGGCTCATGGAAAATGGTCGTGGGGATTTCCGAATTTCAATTTCGATCTTGCTAGACCGCACATAAAATATTATAAGAAACCTGTAAAATAAATTGGCAGACAAGTGAAAGAGCGAAAAAAACAAATGTGCAACACTCGCAAAACAAAATTCAAAGATTGAATTTTCGCTAACATCACGGATGCCATTGCCATCATATACGCGTCACTTACTAACGTCACATCTCCACACAGAATAATGTTTATCCTCTCATTTTTATAATCGTAATAATAAAAATAAAAAGACCATGAATTTCAGTTTGTTTCAACATATTTATTAAAATTTAAATGATTCAGCTTTTACATATTTGAAAAAAAAATTATATTGGTAATAAATAGAGAGAAAAAAAAACGAAAACAACATTCAAAATATGAAATGAGGTTTTGAAAGAAAAAAAAATTTACTTTAAAATTACCGAAATATGCCTACCGTTTTATGAAATATACAGAGGGTAAGCATTTTAAACTTATTATACAGTTTAATTAAGTTGTGAATATTCCAAACTAAAAAGAAATTTCAAAGATATTACTAAAACGGATACCGTAAATTAAGTACTTATAACGGTTTAAAATATTCAAAAAAATTGATAAATTACTTAAAATTAAAAAAAATAATTATAATTCTACCTTACTTATAAAAAGAAATCGTTGGGCGCCATCTGTAGGTATTCACTCGGATGTAAACGAAAAGATTGCAGAGCGTAGATTTTTATTTTTTATTTTTTTTTATAAGTTTTATTTTATAATTTATTATATTAATTTATTTTTAGTTTTATTAATCAGAATTTAATTTGTAAGTTTAGTTATTCACATGGATAAAAGGTTCCAATCGATCTCCTCCATTTTATTCAAACTTGGCACTTTCATATTAAATTTTATTTTTATTAACGACTTCTGGTTATAATTATCGTTAGAATCCTTGAATAACTAGTATACTAGCGATTTCTGCCTTGAAATTCATGATAACGGTGTTAGCATACACAAAAAAAGTTAATGTCCGACTATTCGTAATGATCACTGTGATTTTATTTTAGTCGTCGCATAATTTTCAATTTAAGAATATTTCACGTTAATGTATTTTTTTCGGTTACATAGTTTTAATCACCGTAACATTTATTATTATTATATAGTATTTACTATTTACGGGACTATAACATCGTCCTTACAGTTCATACGTTGTTTATAGTACCACGTTCTATGCCAACCGTGTCACAAATCTTAATATTCGTTTTGATGCACACTTCCTATACAATTATTATATCGTTAACTTTTAATTATTATTGTAATTTAACTTAAAATATTTTTAATATACACTTTAGATTAATTTTAAATCGTTTAGGCTTAAAATAATTTTAAGTTTTTTTTTTTTTTTTCGTTATTTCTAACTTTAGTTTATTTTTAGCTTAATCATCCAGACACAACTGATGCCCGTTTTTTCGATTCTTTTTTTCCAATCATCTCCAAAATTTGTATTTATATTTTTTATTTACCCCCTCCCCCCCCCCCCCCCCCATTAATTACCCGGTAAAACAATAATTTATATAAAGGTAAATACTTATTATATACTAATGAAACTCAAACCTATAATGAGTATTTACACACCCATCCGTATTACTTGGTGTACACATTTTTGGTAATATTTGTATTCAATAAACTGCATACAAAACAAATAAAAACAATACATTTCCAGACCTACACACATTTTGTGCAAATCACGTCCGTAAAATTATTCGGTGTGTGCGTTTAAACATTATTTAATTTAAATTGCAAATATTTTATGGGAGGTAAGAATGACAAAAATCAGTTAAATTATATCTTAAGATTAGGAACGAACCAAGGGTTTCGTTACAAACTTTGTTGCGTAGAAATTACGCTTTGCTCTACTATTTTGCATTTCTTATGGTTTTTAACATTACAACTACCAAAATTTGTATGTACCTCTAGGAAGTTAGCGCGAAAAATTATCCCGAAAAACCATTATAGTTAAATATGGCAAGACTAGTATATATTCACAGAATATTTTAATACTATCCTGATAGTCAAGTATATATAATTAATATTACTGCATATAAATCAAATACATATATCACGAGATTAGCTATATGTATATAGTAAATTATTATATAGTTTTGTAATATTAAATTAGTATCACGAAATTTTCAATTACAATTATATGTACAAAATATATTATTATTATTTAACATTTCGTGATAAATTTTGTTTATCACCTCGAAAAAATTAACTATAATAATCTACATCAATATAATCAAAATTAATAAAATATAAAAAAAAATTAATTCAAATATTTAATATTAGAAAAACAACAATTCTCTGAACTAAAATAGAATTATTTTATTTTTTTAAAATGGTAAGAAGATATAACAAGTTAAACTTTAGATATAGCTGTGTGAAGTCGTAGTAGATATCAATTAACAGAGTAAGGTTGGTATGGAATTTGTAGAGGAAGGATCCACCTTTCAAATGCCCAAAAATTTAAATCAAGTCTATTAGTCAAATTTTAGATATAGTCGTGTGAAGTCGTAGTAGATATCAATTAACGGAGCAAAGTTGGTATGGAGTTTGTAGAGGAAGGATCCACCTTTCAAATGCCCAAAAATTTAAATCAAGTCTATTAGTCAAATTTTAGATATAGTCGTGTGAAGTCGTAGTAGATATCAATTAACAGAGCAAAGTTGGTATGGAGCTTGTAGAGGAAGGATCCACCTTTCAAATGCCCAAAAATTTAAATCAAGTCTATTAGTCAAATTTTAGATATAGCGTGTGAATTCGTAGTAGATATCAATTAACAGAGCAAAGTTGGTATGGAGCTTGTAGAGGAAGGATCCACCTTTCAAATGCCCAAAAATTTAAATCAAGTCTATTAGTCAAATTTTAGATATAGTCGTGTGAAGTCGTAGTAGATATCAATTAACAGAGCAAAGTTGGTATGGAGTTTGTAGAGGAAGGATCCACCTTTCAAATGCCCAAAAATTTAAATCAAGTCTATTAGTCAAATTTTAGATATAGTCGTGTGAAGTCGTAGTAGATATCAATTAACAGAGCAAAGTTGGTATGGAGTTTGTAGAGGAAGGATCCACCTTTCAAATGCCCAAAAATTTAAATCAAGTCTATTAGTCAAATTTTAGATATAGCGTGTGAATTCGTAGTAGATATCAATTAACAGAGCAAAGTTGGTATGGAGTTTGTAGAGGAAGGATCCACCTTTCAAATGCCCAAAAATTTAAATCAAGTCTTTTAGTCAATTTTTAGATATAGTCGTGTGAATTCGTAGTAGATATCAATTAACAGAGCAAGGTTGGTATGGAGTTTGTAGAGAAAGGATCCACCTTTCAAATGCCCAAAAATTTAAATCAAGTCTATTAGTCAATTTTTAGATAAAGTCGTGTGAATTCGAAGTAGATATCAATTAACAGAGCAAGGTTGGTATGGAGTTTGTAGAGGAAGGATCCACCTTTCAAATGCCCAAAAATTTAAATCAAGTCTATTAGTCAAATTTTAGATATAGTCGTGTGAAGTCGTAGTAGATATCAATTAACAGAGCAAAGTTGGTATGGAGTTTGTAGAGGAAGGATCCACCTTTCAAATGCCCAAAAATTTAAATCAAGTCTATTAGTCAAATTTTAGATATAGCGTGTGAATTCGTAGTAGATATCAATTAACAGAGCAAAGTTGGTATGGAGTTTGTAGAGGAAGGATCCACCTTTCAAATGCCCAAAAATTTAAATCAAGTCTTTTAGTCAATTTTTAGATATAGTCGTGTGAATTCGTAGTAGATATCAATTAACAGAGCAAGGTTGGTATGGAGTTTGTAGAGAAAGGATCCACCTTTCAAATGCCCAAAAATTTAAATCAAGTCTATTAGTCAAATTTTAGATATAGCGTGTGAAGTCGTAGTAGATATCAATTAACAGAGCAAAGTTGGAATGGAGTTTGTAGAGGAAGGATCCACCTTTCAAATGCCTAAAAATTTAAATCAAGTCTATTAGTCAAATTTTAGATATAGTCGTGTGAATTCGTAGTAGATATCAATTAACAGAGCAAGGTTGGTATGGAGTTTGTAGAGGAAGGATCCACCTTTCAAATGCCCAAAAATTTAAATCAAGTCTATTAGTCAATTTTTAGATAAAGTCGTGTGAATTCGTAGTAGATATCAATTAACAGAGCAAGGTTGGTATGGAGTTTGTAGAGGAAGGATCCACCTTTCAAATGCCCAAAAATTTAAATCAAGTCTTTTAGTCAAATTTTAGATATAGTCGTGTGAAGTCGTAGTAGATATCAATTAACAGAGCAAGGTTGGTATGGAGTTTGTAGAGGAAGGATCCACCTTTCAAATGCCCAAAAATTTAAATCAAGTCTATTAGTCAATTTTTAGATAAAGTCGTGTGAATTCGTAGTAGATATCAATTAACAGAGCAAGGTTGGTATGGAGTTTGTAGAGGAAGGATCCACCTTTCAAATGCCCAAAAATTTAAATCAAGTCTTTTAGTCAAATTTTAGATATAGTCGTGTGAAGTCGTAGTAGATATCAATTAACAGAGCAAGGTTGGTATGGAGTTTGTAGAGGAAGGATCCACCTTTCAAATGCCCAAAAATTTAAATCAAGTCTATTAGTCAAATTTTAGATATAGTCGTGTGAAGTCGTAGTAGATATCAATTAACAGAGCAAAGTTGGTATGGAGTTTGTAGAGGAAGGATCCACCTTTCAAATGCCCAAAAATTTAAATCAAGTCTATTAGTCAAATTTCAGATATAGCGTGTGAAGTCGTAGTAGATATCAATTAACAGAGCAAAGTTGGTATGGAGTTTGTAGAGGAAGGATCCACCTTTCAAATGCCCAAAAATTTAAATCAAGTCTATTAGTCAATTTTTAGATAAAGTCGTGTGAATTCGTAGTAGTTATCAATTAACAGAGCAAGGTTGGTATGGAGTTTGTAGAGGAAGGATCCACCTTTCAAATGCCCAAAAATTTAAATCAAGTCTATTAGTCAAATTTTAGATATAGTCGTGTGAATTCGTAGTAGATATCAATTAACAGAGCAAAGTTGGTATGGAGTTTGTAGAGGAAGGATCCACCTTTCAAATGCCCAAAAATTTAAATCAAGTCTATTAGTCAAATTTCAGATATAGTCGTGTGAAGTCGTAGTAGATATCAATTAACAGAGCAAGGTTGGTATGGAGTTTGTAGAGGAAGGACCCACCTTGCAAATGCCCAAAAATTTAAATCAAGTCTATTAGTCAAATTTTAGATATAGTCGTGTGAAGTCGTAGTAGATATCAAGTAACAGAGCAAGGTTGGTATGGAGTTTGTAGAGGAAGGATCCACCTTTCAAATGCCCAAAAATTTAAATCAAGTATATTAGTCAATTTTTAGATAAAGTCGTGTGAATTCGTAGTAGATATCAATTAACAGAGCAAGGTTGGTATGGAGTTTGTAGAGGAAGGATCCACCTTTCAAATGCCCAAAAATTTAAATCAAGTCTATTAGTCAATTTTTAGATATAGCGTGTGAATTCGTAGTAGATATCAATTAACAGAGCAAAGTTGGTATGGAGCTTGTAGAGGAAGGATCCACCTTTCAAATGCCCAAAAATTTAAATCAAGTCTATTAGTCAAATTTTAGATATAGTCGTGTGAAGTCGTAGTAGATATCAATTGACAGAGCAAAGTTGGTATGGAGTTTGTAGAGGAAGGATCCACCTTTCAAATGCCCAAAAATTTAAATCAAGTCTATTAGTCAAATTTTAGATATAGTCGTGTGAAGTCGTAGTAGATATCAATTAACAGAGCAAAGTTGGTATGGAGTTTGTAGAGGAAGGATCCACCTTTCAAATGCCCAAAAATTTAAATCAAGTCTATTAGTCAAATTTTAGATATAGTCGTGTGAAGTCGTAGTAGATATCAAGTAACAGAGCAAGGTTGGTATGGAGTTTGTAGAGGAAGGATCCACCTTTCAAATGCCCAAAAATTTAAATCAAGTATATTAGTCAATTTTTAGATAAAGTCGTGTGAAGTCGTAGTAGATATCAATTAACAGAGCAAAGTTGGTATGGAATTTGTAGAGGAAGGATCCACCTTTCAAATGCCCAAAAATTTAAATCAAGTCTATTAGTCAAATTTTAGATAAAGTCGTGTGAATTCGTAGTAGATATCAATTAACAGAGCAAAGTTGGTATGGAGCTTGTAGAGGAAGGATCCACCTTTCAAATGCCCAAAAATTTAAATCAAGTCTATTAGTCAAATTTTAGATATAGTCGTGTGAAGTCGTAGTAGATATCAATTAACAGAGCAAAGTTGGTATGGAGTTTGTAGAGGAAGGATCCACCTTTCAAATGCCCAAAAATTTAAATCAAGTCTATTAGTCAAATTTTAGATATAGTCGTGTGAAGTCGTAGTAGATATCAATTAACAGAGCAAAGTTGGTATGGAGTTTGTAGAGGAAGGATCCACCTTTCAAATGCCCAAAAATTTAAATCAAGTCTATTAGTCAAATTTTAGATATAGCGTGTGAATTCGTAGTAGATATCAATTAACAGAGCAAAGTTGGTATGGAGTTTGTAGAGGAAGGATCCACCTTTCAAATGCCCAAAAATTTAAATCAAGTCTTTTAGTCAATTTTTAGATATAGTCGTGTGAATTCGTAGTAGATATCAATTAACAGAGCAAGGTTGGTATGGAGTTTGTAGAGAAAGGATCCACCTTTCAAATGCCCAAAAATTTAAATCAAGTCTATTAGTCAAATTTTAGATATAGCGTGTGAAGTCGTAGTAGATATCAATTAACAGAGCAAAGTTGGAATGGAGTTTGTAGAGGAAGGATCCACCTTTCAAATGCCTAAAAATTTAAATCAAGTCTATTAGTCAAATTTTAGATATAGTCGTGTGAATTCGTAGTAGATATCAATTAACAGAGCAAGGTTGGTATGGAGTTTGTAGAGGAAGGATCCACCTTTCAAATGCCCAAAAATTTAAATCAAGTCTTTTAGTCAAATTTTAGATATAGTCGTGTGAAGTCGTAGTAGATATCAATTAACAGAGCAAGGTTGGTATGGAGTTTGTAGAGGAAGGATCCACCTTTCAAATGCCCAAAAATTTAAATCAAGTCTATTAGTCAATTTTTAGATAAAGTCGTGTGAATTCGTAGTAGATATCAATTAACAGAGCAAGGTTGGTATGGAGTTTGTAGAGGAAGGATCCACCTTTCAAATGCCCAAAAATTTAAATCAAGTCTATTAGTCAATTTTTAGATAAAGTCGTGTGAATTCGTAGTAGATATCAATTAACAGAGCAAGGTTGGTATGGAGTTTGTAGAGGAAGGATCCACCTTTCAAATGCCCAAAAATTTAAATCAAGTCTATTAGTCAAATTTTAGATATAGTCGTGTGAAGTCGTAGTAGATATCAATTAACAGAGCAAGGTTGGTATGGAGTTTGTAGAGGAAGGATCCACCTTTCAAATGCCCAAAAATTTAAATCAAGTCTATTAGTCAAATTTTAGATATAGTCGTGTGAAGTCGTAGTAGATATCAATTAACAGAGCAAAGTTGGTATGGAGTTTGTAGAGGAAGGATCCACCTTTCAAATGCCCAAAAATTTAAATCAAGTCTATTAGTCAAATTTCAGATATAGCGTGTGAAGTCGTAGTAGATATCAATTAACAGAGCAAAGTTGGTATGGAGTTTGTAGAGGAAGGATCCACCTTTCAAATGCCCAAAAATTTAAATCAAGTCTATTAGTCAATTTTTAGATAAAGTCGTGTGAATTCGTAGTAGTTATCAATTAACAGAGCAAGGTTGGTATGGAGTTTGTAGAGGAAGGATCCACCTTTCAAATGCCCAAAAATTTAAATCAAGTCTATTAGTCAAATTTTAGATATAGCGTGTGAATTCGTAGTAGATATCAATTAACAGAGCAAAGTTGGTATGGAGTTTGTAGAGGAAGGATCCACCTTGCAAATGCCCAAAAATTTAAATCAAGTCTTTTAGTCAATTTTTAGATATAGTCGTGTGAATTCGTAGTAGATATCAATTAACAGAGCAAGGTTGGTATGGAGTTTGTAGAGAAAGGATCCACCTTTCAAATGCCCAAAAATTTAAATCAAGTCTATTAGTCAAATTTTAGATATAGCGTGTGAAGTCGTAGTAGATATCAATTAACAGAGCAAAGTTGGAATGGAGTTTGTAGAGGAAGGATCCACCTTTCAAATGCCTAAAAATTTAAATCAAGTCTATTAGTCAAATTTTAGATATAGTCGTGTGAATTCGTAGTAGATATCAATTAACAGAGCAAGGTTGGTATGGAGTTTGTAGAGGAAGGATCCACCTTTCAAATGCCCAAAAATTTAAATCAAGTCTTTTAGTCAAATTTTAGATATAGTCGTGTGAAGTCGTAGTAGATATCAATTAACAGAGCAAGGTTGGTATGGAGTTTGTAGAGGAAGGATCCACCTTTCAAATGCCCAAAAATTTAAATCAAGTCTATTAGTCAAATTTTAGATATAGTCGTGTGAAGTCGTAGTAGATATCAATTAACAGAGCAAAGTTGGTATGGAGTTTGTAGAGGAAGGATCCACCTTTCAAATGCCTAAAAATTTAAATCAAGTCTATTAGTCAAATTTCAGATATAGCGTGTGAAGTCGTAGTAGATATCAATTAACAGAGCAAAGTTGGTATGGAGTTTGTAGAGGAAGGATCCACCTTTCAAATGCCCAAAAATTTAAATCAAGTCTATTAGTCAAATTTTAGATATAGTCGTGTGAAGTCGTAGTAGATATCAATTAACAGAGCAAAGTTGGTATGGAGTTTGTAGAGGAAGGATCCACCTTTCAATGCCCAAAAATTTAAATCAAGTCTATTAGTCAAATTTTAGATATAGCGTGTGAAGTCGTAGTAGATATCAATTAACAGAGCAAAGTTGGTATGGAGTTTGTAGAGGTAGGATCCACCTTTCAAATGCCCAAAAATTTAAATCAAGTCTATTAGTCAAATTTTAGATATAGCGTGTGAAGTCGTAGTAGATATCAATTAACAGAGCAAAGTTGGTATGGAGTTTGTAGAGGAAGGATCCACCTTTCAAATGCCCAAAAATTTAAATCAAGTCTATTAGTCAATTTTTAGATATAGTCGTGTGAAGTCGTAGTAGATATCAATTAACAGAGCAAAGTTGGTATGGAGTTTGTAGAGGAAGGATCCACCTTTCAAATGCCCAAAAATTTAAATCAAGTCTATTACTCAACTTTTAGATATAGCGTGTGAAATCGTAGTAGATATCAATTAACAGAGCAAAGTTGGTATGGAGTTTGTAGAGGAAGGATCCACCTTTCAATGCCCAAAAATTTAAATCAAGTCTATTAGTCAAATTTCAGATATAGTCGTGTGAAGTCGTAGTAGATATCAATTAACAGAGCAAGGTTGGTATGGAGTTTGTAGAGGAAGGACCCACCTTTCAAATGCCCAAAAATTTAAATCAAGTCTATTAGTCAAATTTCAGATATAGCGTGTGAAGTCGTAGTAGATATCAATTAACAGAGCAAAGTTGGTATGGAGTTTGTAGAGGAAGGATCCACCTTTCAAATGCCCAAAAATTTAAATCAAGTCTATTAGTCAAATTTCAGATATAGTCGTGTGAAGTCGTAGTAGATATCAATTAACAGAGCAAGGTTGGTATGGAGTTTGTAGAGGAAGGACCCACCTTGCAAATGCCCAAAAATTTAAATCAAGTCTATTAGTCAAATTTTAGATATAGTCGTGTGAAGTCGTAGTAGATATCAAGTAACAGAGCAAGGTTGGTATGGAGTTTGTAGAGGAAGGATCCACCTTTCAAATGCCCAAAAATTTAAATCAAGTATATTAGTCAATTTTTAGATAAAGTCGTGTGAATTCGTAGTAGATATCAATTAACAGAGCAAGGTTGGTATGGAGTTTGTAGAGGAAGGATCCACCTTTCAAATGCCCAAAAATTTAAATCAAGTCTATTAGTCAAATTTTAGATATAGCGTGTGAAGTCGTAGTAGATATCAATTAACAGAGCAAAGTTGGTATGGAGTTTGTAGAGGTAGGATCCACCTTTCAAATGCCCAAAAATTTAAATCAAGTCTATTAGTCAAATTTTAGATATAGCGTGTGAAGTCGTAGTAGATATCAATTAACAGAGCAAAGTTGGTATGGAGTTTGTAGAGGAAGGATCCACCTTTCAAATGCCCAAAAATTTAAATCAAGTCTATTAGTCAATTTTTAGATATAGTCGTGTGAAGTCGTAGTAGATATCAATTAACAGAGCAAAGTTGGTATGGAGTTTGTAGAGGAAGGATCCACCTTTCAAATGCCCAAAAATTTAAATCAAGTCTATTACTCAACTTTTAGATATAGCGTGTGAAGTCGTAGTAGATATCAATTAACAGAGCAAAGTTGGTATGGAGTTTGTAGAGGAAGGATCCACCTTTCAATGCCCAAAAATTTAAATCAAGTCTATTAGTCAAATTTCAGATATAGTCGTGTGAAGTCGTAGTAGATATCAATTAACAGAGCAAGGTTGGTATGGAGTTTGTAGAGGAAGGACCCACCTTTCAAATGCCCAAAAATTTAAATCAAGTCTATTAGTCAAATTTCAGATATAGCGTGTGAAGTCGTAGTAGATATCAATTAACAGAGCAAAGTTGGTATGGAGTTTGTAGAGGAAGGATCCACCTTTCAAATGCCCAAAAATTTAAATCAAGTCTATTAGTCAAATTTCAGATATAGTCGTGTGAAGTCGTAGTAGATATCAATTAACAGAGCAAGGTTGGTATGGAGTTTGTAGAGGAAGGACCCACCTTGCAAATGCCCAAAAATTTAAATCAAGTCTATTAGTCAAATTTTAGATATAGTCGTGTGAAGTCGTAGTAGATATCAAGTAACAGAGCAAGGTTGGTATGGAGTTTGTAGAGGAAGGATCCACCTTTCAAATGCCCAAAAATTTAAATCAAGTATATTAGTCAATTTTTAGATAAAGTCGTGTGAATTCGTAGTAGATATCAATTAACAGAGCAAGGTTGGTATGGAGTTTGTAGAGGAAGGATCCACCTTTCAATGCCCAAAAATTTAAATCAAGTCTATTAGTCAAATTTTAGATATAGCGTGTGAAGTCGTAGTAGATATCAATTAACAGAGCAAAGTTGGTATGGAGTTTGTAGAGGAAGGATCCACCTTTCAAATGCCCAAAAATTTAAATCAAGTCTATTAGTCAAATTTTAGATATAGTCGTGTGAAGTCGTAGTAGATATCAATTAACAGAGCAAAGTTGGTATGGAGTTTGTAGAGGAAGGATCCACCTTTCAATGCCCAAAAATTTAAATCAAGTCTATTAGTCAAATTTTAGATATAGCGTGTGAAGTCGTGGTAGATATCAATTAACAGAGCAAAGTTGGTATGGAGTTTGTAGAGGTAGGATCCACCTTTCAAATGCCCAAAAATTTAAATCAAGTCTATTAGTCAAATTTTAGATATAGCGTGTGAAGTCGTAGTAGATATCAATTAACAGAGCAAAGTTGGTATGGAGTTTGTAGAGGAAGGATCCACCTTTCAAATGCCCAAAAATTTAAATCAAGTCTATTAGTCAATTTTTAGATATAGTCGTGTGAAGTCGTAGTAGATATCAATTAACAGAGCAAAGTTGGTATGGAGTTTGTAGAGGAAGGATCCACCTTTCAAATGCCCAAAAATTTAAATCAAGTCTATTACTCAACTTTTAGATATAGCGTGTGAAGTCGTAGTAGATATCAATTAACAGAGCAAAGTTGGTATGGAGTTTGTAGAGGAAGGATCCACCTTTCAATGCCCAAAAATTTAAATCAAGTCTATTAGTCAAATTTTAGATATAGTCGTGTGAAGTCGTAGTAGATATCAATTAACAGAGCAAAGTTGGTATGGAGTTTGTAGAGGAAGGATCCACCTTTCAAATGCCCAAAAATTTAAATCAAGTCTATTAGTCAAATTTCAGATATAGTCGTGTGAAGTCGTAGTAGATATCAATTAACAGAGCAAGGTTGGTATGGAGTTTGTAGAGGAAGGACCCACCTTGCAAATGCCCAAAAATTTAAATCAAGTCTATTAGTCAAATTTTAGATATAGTCGTGTGAAGTCGTAGTAGATATCAAGTAACAGAGCAAGGTTGGTATGGAGTTTGTAGAGGAAGGATCCACCTTTCAAATGCCCAAAAATTTAAATCAAGTATATTAGTCAATTTTTAGATAAAGTCGTGTGAATTCGTAGTAGATATCAATTAACAGAGCAAGGTTGGTATGGAGTTTGTAGAGGAAGGATCCACCTTTCAAATGCCCAAAAATTTAAATCAAGTCTATTAGTCAATTTTTAGATATAGCGTGTGAATTCGTAGTAGATATCAATTAATAGAGTAAAGTTGGTATGGAGTTTGTAGAGGAAGGATCCACCTTTCAAATGCCCAAAAATTTAAATCAAGTCTATTAGTCAAATTTTAGATATAGTCGTGTGAAGTCGTAGTAGATATCAATTAACAGAGCAAAGTTGGTATGGAGTTTGTAGAGGAAGGATCCACCTTTCAATGCCCAAAAATTTAAATCAAGTCTATTAGTCAAATTTTAGATATAGCGTGTGAAGTCGTAGTAGATATCAATTAACAGAGCAAAGTTGGTATGGAGTTTGTAGAGGAAGGATCCACCTTTCAAATGCCCAAAAATTTAAATCAAGTCTATTAGTCAAATTTTAGATATAGTCGTGTGAAGTCGTAGTAGATATCAATTAACAGAGCAAAGTTGGTATGGAGTTTGTAGAGGAAGGATCCACCTTTCAATGCCCAAAAATTTAAATCAAGTCTATTAGTCAAATTTTAGATATAGCGTGTGAAGTCGTAGTAGATATCAATTAACAGAGCAAAGTTGGTATGGAGTTTGTAGAGGTAGGATCCACCTTTCAAATGCCCAAAAATTTAAATCAAGTCTATTAGTCAAATTTTAGATATAGCGTGTGAAGTCGTAGTAGATATCAATTAACAGAGCAAAGTTGGTATGGAGTTTGTAGAGGAAGGATCCACCTTTTAAATGCCCAAAAATTTAAATCAAGTCTATTAGTCAATTTTTAGATAAAGTCGTGTGAATTCGTAGTAGATATCAATTAACAGAGCAAGGTTGGTATGGAGTTTGTAGAGGAAGGATCCACCTTTCAAATGCCCAAAAATTTAAATCAAGTCTATTAGTCAAATTTTAGATATAGTCGTGTGAATTCGTAGTAGATATCAATTAACAGAGCAAGGTTGGTATGGAGTTTGTAGAGAAAGGATCCACCTTTCAAATGCCCAAAAATTTAAATCAAGTCTATTAGTCAAATTTTAGATAAAGTCGTGTGAAGTCGTAGTAGATATCAATTAACAGAGAAAGGTTGGTATGGAATTTGTAGAGGAAGGATCCACCTTTCAAATGCCCAAAAATTTAAATCAAGTCTATTAGTCAAATTTTAGATATAGTCGTGTGAAGTCGTAGTAGATATCAATTAACAGAGCAAAGTTGGAATGGAGTTTGTAGAGGAAGGATCCACCTTTCAAATGCCTAAAAATTTAAATCAAGTCTATTAGTCAAATTTTAGATATAGTCGTGTGAATTCGTAGTAGATATCAATTAACAGAGCAAGGTTGGTATGGAGTTTGTAGAGGAAGGATCCACCTTTCAAATGCCCAAAAATTTAAATCAAGCCTTTTAGTCAAATTTTAGATATAGTCGTGTGAAGTCGTAGTAGATATCAATTAACAGAGCAAGGTTGGTATGGAGTTTGTAGAGGAAGGATCCACCTTTCAAATGCCCAAAAATTTAAATCAAGTCTATTAGTCAATTTTTAGATAAAGTCGTGTGAATTCGTAGTAGATATCAATTAACAGAGCAAGGTTGGTATGGAGTTTGTAGAGGAAGGATCCACCTTTCAAATGCCCAAAAATTTAAATCAAGTCTATTAGTCAATTTTTAGATAAAGTCGTGTGAATTCGTAGTAGATATCAATTAACAGAGCAAGGTTGGTATGGAGTTTGTAGAGGAAGGATCCACCTTTCAAATGCCCAAAAATTTAAATCAAGTCTATTAGTCAAATTTTAGATATAGTCGTGTGAAGTCGTAGTAGATATCAATTAACAGAGCAAGGTTGGTATGGAGTTTGTAGAGGAAGGATCCACCTTTCAAATGCCCAAAAATTTAAATCAAGTCTATTAGTCAAATTTTAGATATAGTCGTGTGAAGTCGTAGTAGATATCAATTAACAGAGCAAAGTTGGTATGGAGTTTGTAGAGGAAGGATCCACCTTTCAAATGCCCAAAAATTTAAATCAAGTCTATTAGTCAAATTTCAGATATAGCGTGTGAAGTCGTAGTAGATATCAATTAACAGAGCAAAGTTGGTATGGAGTTTGTAGAGGAAGGATCCACCTTTCAAATGCCCAAAAATTTAAATCAAGTCTATTAGTCAATTTTTAGATAAAGTCGTGTGAATTCGTAGTAGTTATCAATTAACAGAGCAAGGTTGGTATGGAGTTTGTAGAGGAAGGATCCACCTTTCAAATGCCCAAAAATTTAAATCAAGTCTATTAGTCAAATTTTAGATATAGCGTGTGAATTCGTAGTAGATATCAATTAACAGAGCAAAGTTGGTATGGAGTTTGTAGAGGAAGGATCCACCTTGCAAATGCCCAAAAATTTAAATCAAGTCTTTTAGTCAATTTTTAGATATAGTCGTGTGAATTCGTAGTAGATATCAATTAACAGAGCAAGGTTGGTATGGAGTTTGTAGAGAAAGGATCCACCTTTCAAATGCCCAAAAATTTAAATCAAGTCTATTAGTCAAATTTTAGATATAGCGTGTGAAGTCGTAGTAGATATCAATTAACAGAGCAAAGTTGGAATGGAGTTTGTAGAGGAAGGATCCACCTTTCAAATGCCTAAAAATTTAAATCAAGTCTATTAGTCAAATTTTAGATATAGTCGTGTGAATTCGTAGTAGATATCAATTAACAGAGCAAGGTTGGTATGGAGTTTGTAGAGGAAGGATCCACCTTTCAAATGCCCAAAAATTTAAATCAAGTCTTTTAGTCAAATTTTAGATATAGTCGTGTGAAGTCGTAGTAGATATCAATTAACAGAGCAAGGTTGGTATGGAGTTTGTAGAGGAAGGATCCACCTTTCAAATGCCCAAAAATTTAAATCAAGTCTATTAGTCAAATTTTAGATATAGTCGTGTGAAGTCGTAGTAGATATCAATTAACAGAGCAAAGTTGGTATGGAGTTTGTAGAGGAAGGATCCACCTTTCAAATGCCTAAAAATTTAAATCAAGTCTATTAGTCAAATTTCAGATATAGCGTGTGAAGTCGTAGTAGATATCAATTAACAGAGCAAAGTTGGTATGGAGTTTGTAGAGGAAGGATCCACCTTTCAAATGCCCAAAAATTTAAATCAAGTCTATTAGTCAAATTTTAGATATAGTCGTGTGAAGTCGTAGTAGATATCAATTAACAGAGCAAAGTTGGTATGGAGTTTGTAGAGGAAGGATCCACCTTTCAATGCCCAAAAATTTAAATCAAGTCTATTAGTCAAATTTTAGATATAGCGTGTGAAGTCGTAGTAGATATCAATTAACAGAGCAAAGTTGGTATGGAGTTTGTAGAGGTAGGATCCACCTTTCAAATGCCCAAAAATTTAAATCAAGTCTATTAGTCAAATTTTAGATATAGCGTGTGAAGTCGTAGTAGATATCAATTAACAGAGCAAAGTTGGTATGGAGTTTGTAGAGGAAGGATCCACCTTTCAAATGCCCAAAAATTTAAATCAAGTCTATTAGTCAATTTTTAGATATAGTCGTGTGAAGTCGTAGTAGATATCAATTAACAGAGCAAAGTTGGTATGGAGTTTGTAGAGGAAGGATCCACCTTTCATATGCCCAAAAATTTAAATCAAGTCTATTACTCAACTTTTAGATATAGCGTGTGAAATCGTAGTAGATATCAATTAACAGAGCAAAGTTGGTATGGAGTTTGTAGAGGAAGGATCCACCTTTCAATGCCCAAAAATTTAAATCAAGTCTATTAGTCAAATTTCAGATATAGTCGTGTGAAGTCGTAGTAGATATCAATTAACAGAGCAAGGTTGGTATGGAGTTTGTAGAGGAAGGACCCACCTTTCAAATGCCCAAAAATTTAAATCAAGTCTATTAGTCAAATTTCAGATATAGCGTGTGAAGTCGTAGTAGATATCAATTAACAGAGCAAAGTTGGTATGGAGTTTGTAGAGGAAGGATCCACCTTTCAAATGCCCAAAAATTTAAATCAAGTCTATTAGTCAAATTTCAGATATAGTCGTGTGAAGTCGTAGTAGATATCAATTAACAGAGCAAGGTTGGTATGGAGTTTGTAGAGGAAGGACCCACCTTGCAAATGCCCAAAAATTTAAATCAAGTCTATTAGTCAAATTTTAGATATAGTCGTGTGAAGTCGTAGTAGATATCAAGTAACAGAGCAAGGTTGGTATGGAGTTTGTAGAGGAAGGATCCACCTTTCAAATGCCCAAAAATTTAAATCAAGTATATTAGTCAATTTTTAGATAAAGTCGTGTGAATTCGTAGTAGATATCAATTAACAGAGCAAGGTTGGTATGGAGTTTGTAGAGGAAGGATCCACCTTTCAAATGCCCAAAAATTTAAATCAAGTCTATTAGTCAAATTTTAGATATAGCGTGTGAAGTCGTAGTAGATATCAATTAACAGAGCAAAGTTGGTATGGAGTTTGTAGAGGTAGGATCCACCTTTCAAATGCCCAAAAATTTAAATCAAGTCTATTAGTCAAATTTTAGATATAGCGTGTGAAGTCGTAGTAGATATCAATTAACAGAGCAAAGTTGGTATGGAGTTTGTAGAGGAAGGATCCACCTTTCAAATGCCCAAAAATTTAAATCAAGTCTATTAGTCAATTTTTAGATATAGTCGTGTGAAGTCGTAGTAGATATCAATTAACAGAGCAAAGTTGGTATGGAGTTTGTAGAGGAAGGATCCACCTTTCAAATGCCCAAAAATTTAAATCAAGTCTATTACTCAACTTTTAGATATAGCGTGTGAAGTCGTAGTAGATATCAATTAACAGAGCAAAGTTGGTATGGAGTTTGTAGAGGAAGGATCCACCTTTCAATGCCCAAAAATTTAAATCAAGTCTATTAGTCAAATTTCAGATATAGTCGTGTGAAGTCGTAGTAGATATCAATTAACAGAGCAAGGTTGGTATGGAGTTTGTAGAGGAAGGACCCACCTTTCAAATGCCCAAAAATTTAAATCAAGTCTATTAGTCAAATTTCAGATATAGCGTGTGAAGTCGTAGTAGATATCAATTAACAGAGCAAAGTTGGTATGGAGTTTGTAGAGGAAGGATCCACCTTTCAAATGCCCAAAAATTTAAATCAAGTCTATTAGTCAAATTTCAGATATAGTCGTGTGAAGTCGTAGTAGATATCAATTAACAGAGCAAGGTTGGTATGGAGTTTGTAGAGGAAGGACCCACCTTGCAAATGCCCAAAAATTTAAATCAAGTCTATTAGTCAAATTTTAGATATAGTCGTGTGAAGTCGTAGTAGATATCAAGTAACAGAGCAAGGTTGGTATGGAGTTTGTAGAGGAAGGATCCACCTTTCAAATGCCCAAAAATTTAAATCAAGTATATTAGTCAATTTTTAGATAAAGTCGTGTGAATTCGTAGTAGATATCAATTAACAGAGCAAGGTTGGTATGGAGTTTGTAGAGGAAGGATCCACCTTTCAATGCCCAAAAATTTAAATCAAGTCTATTAGTCAAATTTTAGATATAGCGTGTGAAGTCGTAGTAGATATCAATTAACAGAGCAAAGTTGGTATGGAGTTTGTAGAGGAAGGATCCACCTTTCAAATGCCCAAAAATTTAAATCAAGTCTATTAGTCAAATTTTAGATATAGTCGTGTGAAGTCGTAGTAGATATCAATTAACAGAGCAAAGTTGGTATGGAGTTTGTAGAGGAAGGATCCACCTTTCAATGCCCAAAAATTTAAATCAAGTCTATTAGTCAAATTTTAGATATAGCGTGTGAAGTCGTAGTAGATATCAATTAACAGAGCAAAGTTGGTATGGAGTTTGTAGAGGTAGGATCCACCTTTCAAATGCCCAAAAATTTAAATCAAGTCTATTAGTCAAATTTTAGATATAGCGTGTGAAGTCGTAGTAGATATCAATTAACAGAGCAAAGTTGGTATGGAGTTTGTAGAGGAAGGATCCACCTTTCAAATGCCCAAAAATTTAAATCAAGTCTATTAGTCAATTTTTAGATATAGTCGTGTGAAGTCGTAGTAGATATCAATTAACAGAGCAAAGTTGGTATGGAGTTTGTAGAGGAAGGATCCACCTTTCAAATGCCCAAAAATTTAAATCAAGTCTATTACTCAACTTTTAGATATAGCGTGTGAAGTCGTAGTAGATATCAATTAACAGAGCAAAGTTGGTATGGAGTTTGTAGAGGAAGGATCCACCTTTCAATGCCCAAAAATTTAAATCAAGTCTATTAGTCAAATTTTAGATATAGTCGTGTGAAGTCGTAGTAGATATCAATTAACAGAGCAAAGTTGGTATGGAGTTTGTAGAGGAAGGATCCACCTTTCAAATGCCCAAAAATTTAAATCAAGTCTATTAGTCAAATTTCAGATATAGTCGTGTGAAGTCGTAGTAGATATCAATTAACAGAGCAAGGTTGGTATGGAGTTTGTAGAGGAAGGACCCACCTTGCAAATGCCCAAAAATTTAAATCAAGTCTATTAGTCAAATTTTAGATATAGTCGTGTGAAGTCGTAGTAGATATCAAGTAACAGAGCAAGGTTGGTATGGAGTTTGTAGAGGAAGGATCCACCTTTCAAATGCCCAAAAATTTAAATCAAGTATATTAGTCAATTTTTAGATAAAGTCGTGTGAATTCGTAGTAGATATCAATTAACAGAGCAAGGTTGGTATGGAGTTTGTAGAGGAAGGATCCACCTTTCAAATGCCCAAAAATTTAAATCAAGTCTATTAGTCAATTTTTAGATATAGCGTGTGAATTCGTAGTAGATATCAATTAATAGAGTAAAGTTGGTATGGAGTTTGTAGAGGAAGGATCCACCTTTCAAATGCCCAAAAATTTAAATCAAGTCTATTAGTCAAATTTTAGATATAGTCGTGTGAAGTCGTAGTAGATATCAATTAACAGAGCAAAGTTGGTATGGAGTTTGTAGAGGAAGGATCCACCTTTCAATGCCCAAAAATTTAAATCAAGTCTATTAGTCAAATTTTAGATATAGCGTGTGAAGTCGTAGTAGATATCAATTAACAGAGCAAAGTTGGTATGGAGTTTGTAGAGGAAGGATCCACCTTTCAAATGCCCAAAAATTTAAATCAAGTCTATTAGTCAAATTTTAGATATAGTCGTGTGAAGTCGTAGTAGATATCAATTAACAGAGCAAAGTTGGTATGGAGTTTGTAGAGGAAGGATCCACCTTTCAATGCCCAAAAATTTAAATCAAGTCTATTAGTCAAATTTTAGATATAGCGTGTGAAGTCGTAGTAGATATCAATTAACAGAGCAAAGTTGGTATGGAGTTTGTAGAGGTAGGATCCACCTTTCAAATGCCCAAAAATTTAAATCAAGTCTATTAGTCAAATTTTAGATATAGCGTGTGAAGTCGTAGTAGATATCAATTAACAGAGCAAAGTTGGTATGGAGTTTGTAGAGGAAGGATCCACCTTTTAAATGCCCAAAAATTTAAATCAAGTCTATTAGTCAATTTTTAGATAAAGTCGTGTGAATTCGTAGTAGATATCAATTAACAGAGCAAGGTTGGTATGGAGTTTGTAGAGGAAGGATCCACCTTTCAAATGCCCAAAAATTTAAATCAAGTCTATTAGTCAAATTTTAGATATAGTCGTGTGAATTCGTAGTAGATATCAATTAACAGAGCAAGGTTGGTATGGAGTTTGTAGAGAAAGGATCCACCTTTCAAATGCCCAAAAATTTAAATCAAGTCTATTAGTCAAATTTTAGATAAAGTCGTGTGAAGTCGTAGTAGATATCAATTAACAGAGAAAGGTTGGTATGGAATTTGTAGAGGAAGGATCCACCTTTCAAATGCCCAAAAATTTAAATAAAGTTTTAAAATTTAAATTTAAATATCTAAAATTTGTCTCATAGACTCGATTCATTATTTTGGCTTTTGAAAGGTGGATGCTTCTTCTACAAATTCCATACCAACCTTGCTCTGTTAATTGATATCTACTACGACTTCACACGACTTTATCTAAAATTTGACTAATAGACTTGATTTAAATTTTTGGGCATTTGAAAGGTGGGTCCTTCCTCTACAAACTCCATACCAACCTTGCTCTATTAAGTGATATCTACTACGACTTCACACGACTATATCTAAAATCTGACTAATAGACTTGATCCACAATATTTGTTTTCTTACTAATAACCAGAGTGATTTGTTTTGCGTTTTTGGGTTAACAACGCTAGTAAATTGTTGGTTATTGAACTAATTTCTCGTGATATTAATTTCTGCGCTTCAGTATTTTTTTTGGTTTCGGGATGGTTCGAACACCTGTCGCTATTTGTTTACTGAAATTTTCTGTATAGGAATACTTTTCGGGATAACAAAAAAAAAAAAATTTCATGATAGTAATAATGTCATGATAGTAAAAAAAATTTCGGGATGACATTCAAAACTAGCGTGATATAGAAAATTTTTCGGGATGACACTGAAAAATGTCGTGATATTTGTTTTATAGTGTTGCCATCGCATTTCTTCGGGATATTTTTCGGGCTAACTTCACAGACATAAAATTTGTTGTACCATTTATTTTTACCAACCGGTCAAAATGATCGGATTACTTGTGCTTGCAAAAAATAACGTTTATTTTTTACATTTAGTGCGAACACAAGTAATTTTTCTTACAAAATTTTAGGAAAAATATGAAAATAAATTAAATTATAAAAAAATAAAAGTACCAAGTTCAATTGAATCGGTGAGTGAAAAAACAATACATGTCCAAAACTTCAATTTTGAGAAAATCAAAAAAAACTGATTCACAGCTAAACCGTAAATTTTTGTTTGTTGTATTGTATTGCCGAGATGTAGTGTGTATGTTTCTACGTAGAATCGTGAAAAAACAATTACAAAAAGTCTATTATTGGAAAAGATATGTGAGAAAATGTTCATTGGATTTGTACTGTTCTTCCACTCAAATAAGAAAATCGTTATGAATTTTAATTTTTTAAGTTTTATTAATTCAATTTAATACAAATAACAAATATTTTTTTTTAGAAATTGTGGAAGTTTTTATTCATCTTCATCATTGGCCACTTTCCATGAAATAATATGGTAATAAAACTCTAAGGTCTCCCCAGACATAAACTGCAAAATTTTTTTAAGGTCGGCTATTTTTTTTCATTCACAGGAACTGCTTTTTCGTACGCTTTTTCTGATGGTAAATGAGGATTAACTTTCGGCTTGATTAACTGAAACGTGTGCGAAATTAAACCTCATATGTACTGACTTGTTGTCACGTAGCCGGGTGTTTCACAGTTATAAACAAATTGGCTGTAGTGCGAAACACTAAAATTAATACTTGGCTTTTCGGTCGATTTGCAAGTTTTTTTGTAGAAATTTGACCACCAGTTTTTAAAGTCAATAATATCTTTATAACCATTACTAGATATTGCGAACTATGTTTTTGTTCTGGCAGCCACTATCATCTCTGCATACTCTTCTGGAAGATAAATACGATCAGCTTTTCTTATAAGTCTTTTTACAGTGCCAAAATCTCGGTCGCAGGGCAAAAAGGAGTGCCCGCAAACAGGAAAATAGTGGTAAATTTATGTGAAGCGCTTGGAATAAAGCGAGAGTTATTAAAAATCTCACCATTGTATGGTTCCGATTTTGTCCTGGACACCCATCCGAAAATATGTGGAGTTCTTTTATTTCAGGAGGTATGTAGTTTGTTATATAATGCAAAACAAAACTGCAAACCTCATCTGGGCCTTTGTGTGCCTGCCCTTCATGGTATGTATAAAAATGTCCTGTATTGTTTTTTAAATTGTGGATTTGAAATGCATATACCCACAATTGTCGGTAGTAAAACATTTCTTGCACAGGTGTATTGGGTAAAGGCAGGTTTTGCATGTAGTCAAAACTTATACCAATGACATCGTTCCTTTCCGTGCACATACGGCATCGTTCCTTTCCGTGCACATCGTTCCTTTCCGTGCCGTTACGGCTTGCAGTTGTGTATAGAACTTCTTAGCTCGACGCTTATGGACTAGTAATTCCGCAGCATATACTCTTTTTGCAATGTCGTTTAGATTCGGGTCCTTTAATTTCGATCCAAGACGTTCACATGCGCTACAAATATCCACTTGTGGTCTACCGAACCTTAACGAATAATTTTCATTAAAATGCTTCAAATAATATTCGTATTTGACTTTTTGTTGAGAGTGGGCCACTTTTTAATAAACAAATCGTACATAGATTTAACATTTAAGTTGCCGTCGAGATATTTAACCTCTTTACCACTACTATAATGTGAGATCTTACACGGAAATGACTCTATATGTTCTTTTATTTTGACAATATATCCAGAATTTAAAACATGAGGACGATTATTATGTTTGCCTCGTATTGGAACTTTACCTTCCTTGACAAATTGGTTTATCCTTTGTAGTCGGGAATTTGAAATTACGTGTAAGCTGAGAAATGCCTTTTTACAAACGGGAATTCTACCACCTTGTTTGACCACACTATAAGCGAATGTCACAGATTTTACACAATTCTCACTACTTTTTCGTCGTCTTGCTTCAGGTTTCGCTTCCATAAGGCCCATTAAGTAAATATCCTGTTCATCTTTACTTTTTAGTTCAAGAAACATTGACAAAATATTTTGTTTTTCAACCTGGGTGATATTTTTTGTGCACTTATCGTTACATCTAAATAAAATAGAAATTAGATAAGAAAAGTTACAGTCAATATAATACTATATCTTATTCAATTTCTGTTATAGTTTTCTTGCTAACAGTATTTCCAACAGCATTACGTATTCTTCACCATGAAGGCGGGCGTTTTTCCGATTGTTTTGTTTCTATTTATCAGGTTGCTTTTTCCGTTTTCTTATGGTTCTTTCAGTAAAAAATTCACTATCGTCACTAGCACTAGACATTCTTCACTTAAAATTATTAATTAATTGCTCTTGAAAAAACACTCTTGATTTGCCAAATGGCAGAATATTAATGAATAATATTGAAACAGAGTAAAAATTAACAGTTATTTGCGGGAATAATATATCATCGTGTTATTTAATGAGTGAAACAACAATATAAACGCCGCACTTGTATTGTTCTTACACTAAATCATAAATTACATAGTCCGATTTTGAAGGGAGTCGAGTGGTTAATGTATTGTTATTAAGCCCATAGATTAGTCTACAAATTTAAAGCATTTTGGTAATCTAGTTTAAAACGGTGTTTTTGGCGTTTATATCGTTCTTTCAATCACCGATTCAATTATTTAATTATTGATTGTATAATGAATAATATTTATTTTTCATTATTCAGATTTTATTTTTCTCAACGCAATGATTACAAAGTGATATTGTTTTGAATATACATTTACCACATATATATATATATATATATATATATATATATATATATATATATATATATATATATATATATATATATATATATATATATATATATATATATATATATATATATATTGTACAACCACCATAGATATTCTTCGTTTTATTTTTCATTACATAAACCTATCTAGCAAGTTTTTCGTGTATGTGGTCTTTCAGGGCCGTTCAATAAATCAGCAAAGTTTTGTAGCTCAAATGGATTCTCATTTTGTACAGAAAGTTCTGTTGCCAATTGAAACAAAAATCTTTTTCTAGATACTTTGCTCCTGTATAGTTTCTTTATATAATATCCATACATTTATTGCAGCTAAATCTAGGATATTGAAGAATACCTGAAGAGGCCCGCCTTCCAGATCCTGATTTTGTGCTGTACTTTCTAGCCATTTGGTTCATTACGTCAACACCGAATTTCGTTTTGTTATAAAATGCTATATTTTCACGAACTTTTTTTGTATTAGAGTTTATTTTGACATGCTCATGCTTTGTGCTAAGAAAGTACTTTCTTAGTTGGTTTACTTTTATAAACTGTCAAAGTACAATTATTTGTTTTATAAATTACTGATGAAAAACGAGCCAACTTATCTGTTTTTTGTTTAGCAAGTTTTGGCAATTCTTTCTTATTTGACCTAATAGTTCCAACCAAAGTAGTACGTTGTTCTAATAATTTCAAAGATAGCGATTTGCTCGTAAAAAAATTATCCCTTGTTACGTTTCTTCCAGCACCGGTAAAAGGTTCAGTTAGTTTGAGAAAGACAAACTCACTCAAAGGCGTGACATCACATGTTAACCAAAATTTTATTTCAAATTTATCGGGCTTATTTGGCATATGTGTGAATCTGCATCGCGCTTTAGTAGGAAATAGTTGTTCGTCGATGGTAATGTTTTGTCCAGGTACGTAGCAATTTTTGCTGTTTTCAATGAATGGATCCCAAACGGTAGAAATCAATGCAAATTTATTTGTTTGCAAGCGTTGACTTCTTTCATTTCTTTTATCGAAACGAATAAATCGTAAGATTTTCGTAAAATCATTCCTACTCAAAGTTTTTTTGAAAAAATTTGGCCTCCATTTTTCAGACTATAGATAAGATAATTTCAAGTTTCTTGCTTCGTGTGCTCCACATGCATATAAAATTGTAATAAGAGTGTAGAATTTTTCTTGCGATAGATCCCATTTTTACCTAAGACTCGATCAGCTTCCAGTTTTGTGCATGTTATAATATAGTATGTGATGCGATGATTCACTATCAGTAAAAAGGCACTACTTATACGTTACCCTTTATTATATTTCTTTTTGCATATGATGTAGGTCCACTAGCTGTCCTAAAATGGTATTCAGTGACATTCTTCCAGGAGAGGATTTACCTGTTATATCAATCCAGTTTGTCCCATCGGCACACGAGTGTTCATGATCACTACCATGAGACTATGACGGTAATCTTATACTGCGATATTTTCGTCTACGCTTCGTAGACGACTTTCGTCTATTCCTTAGGGCTAATTTTGTAATTGTAGAAGAATATACGAAATATATTTTTTGTTATAAAATAATCAAAATACCTATTCCAATCCAAGTATAATTACAAAGATCAGCAACAATGTATAGATGTAAAGAGTTATATTTCTCTGAATAACTAAATTAAACAATAAAATAAAAAATAAAAACCGTTGGAAACTACTTGGCTTTGCTTTAAATACTTCATGAAAATATTTATTTCCTACCTCTCTAAAGAGTGACAGTATTAACTCTTTCCCTTCTTGGTTTATTTCCGTCTGGTACGCTCTTCTAACCTTATACATAGAACATCCAAGTTTTCTTAGATTAAAATTCCGCCAAACGTGGGGACTCTATGGTCACTAGATGTCCTAGTTTATTTTACACATCACCCAACTTTCGAGCCCAGCTAGGTCCCGTTGACTTTTGTTATAGTTCAATATTGGAGTTCCCATTGGGCGAACATGTCTTGGGGTTTCCCTGCAAGTTCATCATGAAAAGGTATTTCCTAGACACGAATTCTACTAGAGGACTCTACTTTTCTTCCATTTTCATCAGTTAAACGGTAATGCCACATTTTACTTGTAGCATTTAAGGTTTCAATGATGTTGCATATACAGTGCTGGGGAAAAAAATTGGGCAAACATATTTCATTGCAAATTGGAGTCTTATTTTGCTAAAATTATAAAACTTTTGAACGCGATTGGCTTATTGTTTCATTTTAAATACATGTATGTCGTAATTTTTTGAAAAACAAAAATTACCTGCAATTTAGGGGAAAAACCCCGAAAAATGCCAAAATATTCACAATACGTTGATTGGAGTTAAAGTAATGGAATAAATTAAACACTTATTTTTTAATTTTTTTTTGTTTTTTATTGATTTATTGAAGTTCTATCTTTAATATTAATATTTTGGTGGACCGCCATTTGCTTTTATTACAGCGATACACCGCCGATTCATTGAATTTTATAAATTTTTCAAAGTCGTAGGAGGTATAGATTCCCAAATCGTAATCAACAAACTTTTTTGAGCTTGAAAGCTTGAATCGATTCTGG
This sequence comes from Nephrotoma appendiculata, assembly GCA_947310385.1. Taxonomy (NCBI): domain Eukaryota; kingdom Metazoa; phylum Arthropoda; class Insecta; order Diptera; family Tipulidae; genus Nephrotoma; species Nephrotoma appendiculata. Next base: position 164,560,516 of record OX371223.1, read on the forward strand.
GCGCTTTCTAGCTACTGCTAGCTTCATTATAGACCAAATATTTTCAATGGGATTTAAGTCTGGACTTTACGGGGGCCAGCTCAACACATCAATACTTCTTTCTTCGAAGTACTTTTTACTTTTAAATGAAAAAGTAAGAAAAAAACAAGTTTTTAACAAAATATTTATGTTTATCTGAAAGCCAATTTTTCTATCTACAATTGCAATTTTTTTTCCCAGCACTGTATATGGTACACGATCGGTTCACTGTATTGGGCTTATATTGAAAATAGGTAGAATGGACCAACTTCCGATCACATTTTAACACACACAACATGTGCAGTGGCCATCACAAAACTAGTTTAGCTTCACCAGGTTCATGCCAACATTATGAATGCTAATTGCAGTCTTGGAATTCTTAGAGCAGCCTGTTGCTACTCTGGCTGTAGAATGCATGTCGCTGATTTGACCATTAGCCGAGTGTGGTACTTGCATATATAAGATATCTATGTCGTGGGTGCAGATGTGTTCACATATGTCTGATTAATTATTTTAGTGCCCTGCAAGTTGAGGTGGGCAATAAAGTTTTAAATTTTGACTAATCATCATGTTACACGTTTGATTTCAGACGTTGCATTTTTGTATGCGATAAAGGAAACACATCCTACTTCGTTGTCCATAGTCGGAATCACAGACTCTCTCACATGGCATCGTGCTCATTCCACGTACTGCGAAAGAGGTGGGAGTGCTTCGGCCTCAGAACAGATGGTAAAGATTAAAAAATAATGAAAAAAAAGTACCCAGTCCATAGTCTTCCAGAATTTAGCAACATGTTTTTGGTTGCCGGTTCAACTTCTACCACCCAGCTAGCGGTCTCTTTATTTTTCGCACCAGTTCTATATAGAACGTTAAAATCTTTTTGATCCAGGTAGTTTTGAATAATAAAGCAATTTGTGACTATGTCACCTTAGGTAATCTGTTTACAGGTACTGGTTCGGTGGCTACTAGACCCACGTTTTCCAATTCAACGTTTTCTATGAATACCTTTAAATCCGAATAAGAATCAGCTGTAACCGCAACACTAATCGCTAATCTCGTTTAATGACAGGCTGGAATCTGTTGTATCGTTGGTAATAATACTCGTTACACTTTTATTAATTGAAACACTGTTTTGTAATTATACTTTATTTTATTTTATCTAGTTTACAATATACATGCGTTTACGCTCGAATTCAATATACAACAACAACTATACGTATCCATTACGGAAGTAGTTCATTTTTGTAGTACATACTAAAGTAATATATGATAGCCATCTGTTGATTGGCCTGTATACTATAATACCTTCCCTCTTAAAGAAAAAATTCTTGACTACAAGGTTATTACACATTTGGTGCTATTAATTCTATAGAAGAAATTATTAATCCACATATTCGGTCAGATGTTGATTCTACGAATATAACATCTTTATCTTCAACCAACATTCAAGATGAATTTGTTACTTTATCAACATTGGACCCTGGAAGTTCACAGACATTTGCAGAAGTAGTAATGTCCAGAGGCTCTATTTCCGTTATGCCTGAACCTGCAGAGTGTGTACATCAAATATTTAATTCTGTTTCTACGGAAGTTAAGTGTTTAAATGTACCGTGCTCTGGTAATACTATTAATGTTTCTACACCTACCATATCTACAAAGTTGATTCATGGAACTAATGAGTCAGTTGAGAACTTTGGTATTAAAACTATTCCTGTTCCTAAGAGGTTTTGGATACATCTTTCTCGGTTTGATCCTACTACTAAGGAAGAAGATATCTTGGGTATGGCTAAATCCTGTTTGCAAACTGAAGTTTGCAAAGTGCATAAGTTGATTCCGAAAAACTCTAACATACAGAAATTGGAATACGTATGTTTTAAATTGGGGTGTAGAGATGATTTGAAAGTGAAAGCTCTGGATCCTGCTACCTGGCCTATTGGTGTATATATTAAACCTTTCGCAAATTTTTGGTCAACTCGACCTGCAAAAGTAAAGTTTTGGACGTCGGCATCTATACCCAATCCATCTTAAATAATACTTTAAATAATTCTTTTACGATAAGCAATAACACAACTATTCCATTTAATAATTTGTCTGTAAATAAAAAGTTTTGTTTGACATTTGGTCATTTAAATGTTCGAAGTTTGGTGAAACATTTTAATGATGTAACTATTCTTTTGCATATTTATCAATTTGATTTTCTTGCTTTGTCTGAGACTTGTCTCACTAAGAAAAATAGAAACAAGTCATTCCAAATAAACAACTACAAATTGCTGCGAGCTGATCGTACTGATTCCCGTGGAGGTGGTGTTTGTATTTATTATCGTTCCTCCTTTAAAATTAACAAACTTTCTTCTAATTCTGTAGGTAAAGTTGAGTTCTTATCTTCTGAGCTTGTTGGAGTATTTGGAAAAATACTTATTTTGATTATTTATAACCCTTCTCCTGTTTATTCAGGTGACATAGTTAATATACAAGATATTTTTGCTGAACAATTATGTGGATATGAAAGAATTATTTGTTGTGGTGATTTTAACTATAACATGTTGAGCAATAATAGGCTTAGTGATTGCTTAAAAATTAATAATTTATATTATTTACCGTTTGGTCCAACTAGAATTAACAACCATTTAGATTTGATTATTGTTTATGAGCCTGATAAACATAATATTATTTCCTTTGGGCAAATTGAAGTTCCTGCTATTTCAGATCATAATTTAATATTTGCAAGTTATAAGTTTTGTAATACCAGGAGTAAAATATCGTATACTGTTGTTTTTGATTATAAGGCGATTAATCAACTAGATTTTATTGAAAATTTCTTTTTGTTAGATTGGCAAACCATGTATTACTATTCTGAGGTTGATGATATTGTTGCCAATTTCAACTCAAACTTTTTACATTTAGACCAGACTTGTGTGCCTCGTAAAAGTGTTATAAATAAATGCTCTACTGCACCATGGCTGAATGCTCATATTATTAAATTAATGAAACGTAGAGATTTATCTTTTAAAAAACATAAAAGGTTTGGATTACATAATGATTTACAATCTTTTAGATTTTTTAGAAATAAAACAAATATATACATCAACCAAGCCAAACAAAGATATTATTTTGGAAATTTGAAAAATTCCAAAATAACTTGGAATAATTTAAAAAAATTGGGGGTTTCTTGCGTCACTAGTGATGCGAGAATTGACTTTCAGCAGAAGAAATTTTGGTTGGAATCACTAAATTTCGTGATTCCTTGGGTGTTTTACCACTACCTGATGCTAAATCTGATCATTTTACAGGTGATGATTTTGTTTTTGATTGTGTTGATGAAAATATTGTTTTAAATGTTATTCGTGAAATTAAATCTGATTCATTGGCTTATGATATGGTAGATTTTAAAGTCTTAAAACTTTTTATTGATTTATTTCTCCCTCTTATAACTTTTGTTATTAACCAATGTCTGACAAAATCTGTGTTTCCTGATCTATGGAAGGTGGCGTCCATAATTCCGTTACCAAAGAAGGATGTAATTTCCAATATTGGAGATATACGTCCCATTAGTATTTTGCCTGCTCTGTCAAAAGTTCTGGAAAAAATCATGCAACGTCAAATGCAGGAACATCTTCATAGGCTTAATTTCCTAAGTGAGTTTCAGTCGGGGTACAAATCAGGCTACAGTACCACTACTGCTCTTGTTAATATTATTGATGATTTGTCTGCTATCTTGGACAAGGAAAATTCTTTTGCTATTTTGGTCCTACTAGATTTTTCTAAAGCATTTGATTGTGTTAATCATATTCATTTGCTTCAGAAGTTACATTTGTATTATAAATTTTCTAATTCGGCTATTAATCTAATATACTCATATTTGAGTAATCGTAAACAATTTGTGAAGTATGGTATTGACCATTCAAATATTAGTGAAATGGTAGTAGGTGTACCTCAAGGGTCGGTCTTAGGTCCGTTACTTTTTTCTTTGTACATAAATGATCTACCATGGAAAATTTTGAATTGCCGGTTTCATCTTTATGCTGATGATTTACAACTTTATATTGGTGGTCATTTATCACAGCTAGATGAGTTAGTGATTAAACTTAACACAGATCTTAAAAATGTTTCTTTGTGGGCTAAAAATAATTCGTTATCATTAAATTCGATTAAAAGTAAGGCTTTATTACTCTCAAAAAATGTTCGACACAATGTTACACCTACACTTTTCTTAGATGATGATGTTATATCCTTTGTTCCAGTGGTTAATGATTTGGGGTTGCTTTTGAATTCTAAACTAACGTGGAATGATCATATTAGCTCTCTTTGCCAGAGGGTTAATTATGCCTTGTATTCCCTTAAATTGATTAGAAAGTTTTGTCCAGTTAACCTTCGTAAATATTTAATTAAAAGTTTGGTTTTGCCAATGTTCACATATTGTGATGTTATCTACAATCAATGTGACAGTTTTTCTAAAAGTTTACTTGAAGTTACGTATAATAATTGCACTAGATACGTTCATGACCTTAGGAAGTTCGATCATATCTCGGAGTTTACGTGTTCAATTCTTGGATATGATTTGTTTCAATTATTTGATTATAGAACATCTGTTTTTATTTTTCAACTGGTTAACTCATGAAAAGTTAAATTTTTCCAAGTCTTTACGTACAAGAAACATTAATTTGCCTATTAGTAAAACAAATGTTTATAATAATTCTGTACTAATAAATGCAATTATTAAATGGAATAGTTTGCCAATAGAACTAAAAAACATCAGTTCTCTTAGTATATTTAAGAAATCTTGTTTACAATTAATTATGGAAAATCAAAATGTAAATAATTAATGTACATATTTGTAGATATTTAATTTAGTTTATTGCTTTGATTAATTACTTTTTCTCTTTTTTGTGTTAATTTTATAAGTTAATAATATAATTATTGTAAATATTCATGTGTATAAAAGCATTAGCTTCAACACATTTAATAAATATTATTATTATTATTATTATTATGCATTTAACAATTTTAAACTATACATTTGTTTCAACCTATCTGAAATTATTTTTATATTTACATTTTCAATTCAACTTTTCAATTCAATTTTTTTCTATAAAGCTATCAATACGCCGTAAACAAACTTTTATACAAAAATTTAATTGTTATCACTTGACAAAACAAATCATATGATATTTGCATAGATATGACAGCTCAATTTAATGTACATAATTTTGTTTTTAGAAAAATGAATTGATGATTTTTAAATTAATTATAATTTTAAATACATTTATAAATTTAAATGATTATAAATCTAATCTGTCAACCGGTTTACGAACTCTTGTGCTTCGGCGAAGTTCGGGAATTGTAGCAGATGAAACTGGACTTTGCGTTATAGTGGAAAAAACACAACTTTCCGCAGAACTCTGATCTGGAATTCTATTTTGTGTTTGTACATTTTTAGATGTGCTAAGTGATGACGTTGGAATATTAATGAGTGGAATGTTATTTTGAAAATTATTTTGAGTAATGAAATTGTCAAGTGAAAATTTCGTTTTCGCAGGAAAATTAGAATTGTCAAAATTTATATCATCATTTTCATATTCCATGACCTTATCAACGATACTACGTAATTGATTAATGTGTCTGACCATTGTCTAACAAAACTTCGTAATGTAGGATTCCTTTCCTGTTTTCAATAGTTCCGAATTTTCATTTTAATTTCCCTATGTAATTCCTAGCAGATACACGATCACCTATTTTAAACTCTCGTATTTTATTTTGTGAAACGGGGTAATTTTTATTTATGATCGGTAACATTAAAGAAAATTTCCATCGATAACAATATCGAAATATTAAATCTGCGGGAGAACTTTTCGTAACTGTATGCGGTGTTATTCTATACTGCACCAAAATTTGCAATAAATTGCGTTGTAAATCTTTTTTGCTGGGATTAAGCGAACGAATTTTATTTTTAAGTGTTTGCACGTATCTTTCTGCCATTTGTTGCTGGATGATACGGTGCCGTACGTTTCTGTAAAATACCGTTTGAATCTAAAAACGTTTTAAATCTTGGATTAACAAATTGTGCTCCATTATCGCTCACTAAGATTTTTGGAATACCGAATGTTGAAAATATATTTCTTAGAATTTCGATAGTATTTTCCGTATTGATCGATTTCATTAAATGATTAGTTGATTCATTTTCTAGATGGCCAGAAAGGCCATTTGGAAAATGAATCAACTAAAATGAAAAAATATGTACCAAAAATGGTCCAGCGAGATCAATATGGACACGCTCAAACGGATGTGAAGGGTATTCCCAATGATGCTTTGACTACATTTGAGGACTGTTTTTTTTGCAACATACCATGGCACAATATCTTCAACATCTTTGTCGAAGTTCGGCCACCAACAAAAACTTCTCCCTAAACTCTTCATTCTGGTTCCTCCAAAATGAGCCGTATGCAAGTCAGTCAACAGTTAAGATCTAAACACAGTAGGAATAACAACACGATTTCTCCGCATTATACAACCTTTTTGTATAGAATACTCAGTTTGTTCAATACCAAATCTGTTTGCATGAGAAATTTCAGTACCATTTCGAAGTCTTTGCAATAATAGTTCAAGCGATGCATCATTTGCTGTTGCTTTAGCCAGTTCTGAAACCGTAATAGGTAAATTTTCAATTTGGTGAATTTCATGAACTTCGAATTCTTCGAACATTATTTTTCCTTCGCAATTTATCGGCAGTCGTGAAAAAGCGTCTGCGTTTGCATTCTCGCCACTTCGCTTATATTTTATTTTATAATTGAACCCCTGTAGGAAAATAGCGTAGTGCTGCATTCTGGTTGCAGACATGTGCGGCAAAGCTTTAGTTGGCGAAAATATTTGTGCCAACGGCTTATGGTCCGTATATAAAATAAATTCACGCCCGATTAAAAATTGATAAAATTTTTTTACTCCGAAAACAATCGAGTAGGCTTCCTTATCAATTTGAGCTCATTTCCGTTGTGATTCGTTTAACGTTTGTGAAGCGAATTGAATCGGCTTTTCGGTACCATCTGGCATTATATGCGACAAAACAGCGACTATACCGATCGGTGATGCATCAGTTGCTAACATTACGGGTAATTTATCCGAATAATGAACGAGAAAATCATCAGACTTCATATTTTCTTTCAACAATTCGAAATAATTCTCGCAGTCATTATTCCATTGCCATTTATTATTTTTCCTCAAAAGCTCATGTAGCGGTTCAGAGAGATTGCTTAAATTATTAAAAAATCTATGATAATAATTAATTAACCCTAGAAACGATTGAAGTTCTGTTTTGTTTTGTTTTTTTGGTTGCGAAGCATTTTCTATCGCTTCCATCTTCGATTTCGATTTATGTACACCTTATTTGGTTAATTTGTACCCGCGATATTCAATCTCATCTTATAAAAATTCTGGCTTTTCCAAATTAACTTTTAATCCATATCCTGACAGTCTTTCAAAAACTTTGAAAGTTGCCTCATTTGGACCCGTGAGTCGGATATCGTCTATAAACACTTCCACTCCATCAATACCTTCCAGAATGCTTTCAATTTTTCGTTGCCATTTAGCTGGTGCAGAATTAACCCCATAAAACAATCGCGTTGGTCTATACAACCCTTTATGCGTGCCTAGCGTTAATAAATGTTGGTCGTTTTCGTGCACTTTTCACTGTAAATAGGCACTTTTTAGATCAATTTTTGCAAATTTTTCGCCCATTGTTAAATTTCCAAAAAACTGATCAATCGAAGGTAATGGGTGTTCATCAATTTCTATCTGGGGATTTATCGTTATTTTAAAATCTCCACAGATTCTTATTTATCCGTTAGCCTTGACAACCGGTACAATCGGAGTAGCGTAGTCACTATGATTGACTTTAACTAATATGCCTTTATGCACTAAATTATTTAATTCTTCTTCGACACGATCGCGTATTGCGAATGGTATTGGACGTGCTATAATGAAAATTGGACTCGCTCTAGATTTTAAAGAAAATATAATGGGCTCGCCTATTTTATTTCCCCTAAATCGTCATCAAACAATCCTGAAAATGTTTCTATTAAATTTTTAAGAATTGTTGGTGTATTTTCTACAGCGATAGAATTTATTGAATTTAAAATATTCGCAAATGAGTCCCATTTAAAATTATGGATCCAATCTCTGCCAAAAAGTGAATGTTCCTTATCTTCTACGATATACAAATTTGACGTTTTCAACTGATTTTCAAAAAGAACATTTACTTCTGCCACACCCAACACGTTTAAAAATTTCCCACAATATGTATTTAATTTGATAGTTGACGGTTTCAACTTTACATTGTGAAAATTTGTTTCATCATTAATTTTTACTTTTATCCAAATTTTATTTAATTGACTTATGGAGTTGACATCGGAACTAACTGAACTAATATATTCAACAATATTTTCCTTAGAACTATCTAAATTTTCCGAACTTTGGTCATGAAGTGACAAATTATTTTTAATTTCATTAATCGAATCAACATTATTCTTCAGACAACACTTCTGAATATGACCCTTCTTGTTGCAAACATTACATGAACTATTTTTGTGCCTACATTTTGTGGCGTATTGTGGACCTCCACAACGGTAACATTTTATTTCTTTATCCATACTACATGTAGCATTTTTTGAAAAATGTTGACCTGATTGGCCCGATTTATCACTTAAATTATTTTTTAAAAAAGAAATTTTTGGGTTTACCTTTTTTTCTCGAGTTTCTTTGCATGAAATATAGCATTTACCGGAACATTAGGTTGGCTTCTTTGTAATTGTTTTGCATCTTGTTGAGAAGCTTCCTTCATTGGATTAGCAAGCTCGATCGCACGTTCCAAAGTAAGATGACTTGTCTCCAGTAGTCTATCTCGAATTTTATTCTGACGTACTCCACAGACTAACTGGCTCCGTAAAGCTGTCTCCAAAAAATTCCCAAAATTACACGTGATAGCCATTTTCCGTAGCACTGTAATGTAGTCTCTGATGTTTTCACCTTCCACTTGTTGTCGGTTGTGAAATTTAAAATACTCAGCAATCTCCAGCGGTTCTGGATCGTAAAATTTTTGCAATTTCGCAACGAGTATAACATAAGTTTCAGTTTCCGGTTTTGTTGGTGTCGAAAACTTCAATAAAACTCGCAGGAATTTTAGCTGCATCAGCCATGTTTTTCCTTTTTATTATAAAAAAAAATGACTTTTCACTTTTACTTTTTTTTCCAAAATCCTCGCCGCCAATTCTGTTGTATCGTTGGTAATAAAACTCGTTGCACTTTTATTAATTGAAACACTGTTTTGTAATTATACTTTATTTTATTTTATCTAGTTTACAATATACATGCGTTTACGCTCGAATTCAATATACAAAAACAACTACGTATCCATTACGGAAGTAGTTCATTTTTGTAGTACATAACAAAGTAGTATATGATAGCCATCTGTTGATCGGCCTATATACTATAATAGAATCATTATCTCTTACTAAGATAATTATCCATTTTGTTTTTGGCTTATTTTAGCAACGCTTTCTATTAGCTGATACTAATAGCTCTATATGGTGTAGTAACCAAGCGTTGCATCACTACATCTCTGCGGTCGCTGGATCTCGGCAATTAGGAGTCCGCTTGCTCATTCCCTAGAGCCCTTGATAATTGGGATCCTATTCGCTGCTTCGCAACTGTTGTTTTCATGGTTGACTCCATTGTGTATTTGCACGCTGGGTTTCTTCTCGTAGTCTTTTACACCTACTGCCAGATTTCTGCACAGCCGCCCTTTACATGGTCGACAGACGCTGGTCGAAGCCGCCCTTAGCATGGGAAAGAGATGCTTAAAGATTTGTTATGGGCCACTAGCTACTTTCAGCGTTACCTAGAATGCAGCGTGAGGATCTTGCATAACCAGTGCAACCCCCAGACAGAAATAAATAATTCTTTCGAATAGATTCACACCTCCTTATTTATTTGTGTGTAGGTTTGCATGGTTTAACGAGATGTCTTTATGTGGGTGGTCTTAACGATCTAATCTATAATATCAGCATTCGCTATATTTGTCGATTTTATACTTAGTTGAGTTGACCCATATGAATTATTTATTTCTCTATATTAATTTCAGTTTGTCCTAACCACTAATGGTAATCGTTCAAGTATTTGTCAGTCTTATGATATGTTGAAATTTTCCTGTTGGTGGAATCGAAGTTGCCGAATTACATTTACTAGCTTGTTTTCTTTAGGCTTTGTCTAGGTATACAGGACCGGATATTAAAGGAAATACCGATGGATGGTAAAGGTCATTTTGAAAAATTTCATAAACATTTTTTTTTTATAAAACAGAGAATGGTCTACTATGATGTATCTCAATTAAGTTTTCCATCATCTCTGCCAAAATTAAACTTTTTAATAAACCATCAATCTAACAGACAAACAATATAACCTCATTTTGTAACCTTTTGTAAATCTTTTCACATATTAACATGTTTTTATCCTTAAGATATCGTTTCGTCTATATTTTTTGCTATTTATTTTTCCTCTCATGTTTTGAATGATCTGAAAACATAAAAATATTTAAGAAAAATAATCGAGGAAAATGGGAAAATTATAATAAAATTTTCCCGTTTAAGGTATACAAAAAAAAAGTGGAAAAGGATAATAAGACGTTAATCTTATCATAAACAATAAATCTGTAAGGAGTTTTATTTTGCTTCCTACACATCACATGCAAATCAAAATAGTATAAATTTTAAATCGTAGAATAGGATTACGAAGAATTGATTTCTCCCGCATCTCTTTTATACGTTTCCAAACCAGGAACAGCACCATACATCTTTTATATAAAGTTGTTTGTTGTTGTCATATATAATTTGCTCTATCAAATGAATTGACATTTTATTCTGTAAGGAAATATTTAAATTTGTCTTCTTGTGTGTGGCCGTCTATCTGTGTCAATAAAGAGAAATAGTTTGTTCCGATAAAATGATGAATAAACTTTTATAAACGGAAATAGTTTGGGTAATTTAAAAAGTACTTTGATCTTTTGCACACCAAAAAAAAGAAAACTTTTATGAAAATTCTATGGAAATTAAACTGGTGAAAAATATATAGTAATAATCACGATAAAATGCATGACTGTGTATAATATCCGGTTTGGAAAATCTATATAATAGAGCAGAAAAATTATAAAAACGGGTTTCCTCTAATTATATGGCGAATGAAAATAGCAGCAGCGCAAAATGAAAAGTTAAATTCAGTAATAATTGTTGATTTAATTTTTGTTTTTATTTAAACCGAAAAATACACAAATTTTTCCTCCATACGTTCATGCACATATAATATTTCTTATATTTTCCGGAAAATTTTGTTTAATATGTATAATAATATATTTTATGGATTTATAGGATTCTGTTGTTGTTATGCTTGATCAAATATTGCACAACGGATACAAGAGTTTTTATTATATTTACATAACTGTCATAATAGGAAAATGGTGGAGTTTTAACTACAATGGGCACGGATTTGAAATTTGGCCTAACTTGTCCTAAAACCAACAATAACCTTTCCGGTTAATAAATATATTTAACGCTGTATTTTGGATACCTCAAAAATGCATTACAAGTACTTTGTCCTAAGATATTTCAAAGAAGTTGCTACGGCTGGAAAGCGTATTACGGATTCTCCTTTATCTAACTAAATCCAATCGAAAAACTTGAATTTTCCTGAAAATCTAGCGGAACACTGGGCATAATATTCAAAAGTTGCATACTTTAAAATAACATTAAATATGGAATGTCCTAAGATATTTCTAAGAGGCTGGAATGGGAGATTTTACTTTGTGCTAGACTCAATGCAATAAAAAACATTAATTTTCCGAAAAATCTAGGACATGAAAAATGTGTTTTGGTTATATAACAACCAGTGGCAAGCATTTTAACTTAAATCTATAGTTAAAAATAATTGGAAATTTTCATCCTGAAAAGTTTTTTTTTTTCATAAAGTTACTTTGCTAAATTAAATAAAAATAATTCCATCCCGAAAATTTTATTGTTAAATTAAAGAATAAAATCAGCCCGGAAACAATATAAAACTATACAATTATTTGCCGTTTAAAAAGCTTCCCAAAACAGCATTAAAAAATTAAAGATTGATGACGAATTTCGAGTATTTCCAATGAAAACGTGATGTTTTTTATTTCAAACGTATTGCAGAATTGAATGCGTGTGTTCTAAGAAGAAATTGAAAAAATTGAATTTCGTCGATTACAACGCCATCTATCATGAACCGAACAAAATATTTCATTCAAACCATACGTACTTTTAGTCGTAGAATCCGTATCTGCAATAAAAAATTATTAATTTGCCGCCCCACCTACAAAGCGGGGGTGAGGGACTATTTTTTGCACTAATGTCTTACACTATCATACCCCCGCGGTATGATTAAATTTTGATTACGGACATTTTTTCCGTAGAGTGGCTATTTTTCGAGATATTTGATCGCCTCAGTTTAAAGAAACACCCGGTATACCAAAATATTTGTTTCTAGACTAATCCCAAAAACTCTCCAAAAATTATACGAAAACATTCGAGTAAATATTTTAGTACTAAGTGTGGAACCAAACCAAATATAAAATTGAGCAACTATTGAAATAAATTATTCTATTCTAATCTAGGTGTCACCGAAACACTACCCCTCACCTAAGCCTGTTCGTCCTGAACAGGATCCAGATCACTCCCTCTGTAGAGCGCCAAGCGCTGTAAATGCACCACCTTTGGTTTACTTTTCCGTCCTTTCTGAATGCGATAAACCACGTCGTTCATCCTTTTAATGACCGAGTAAGTTCCTTCTCATGTGGGTTGCAACTTCGGTGATAATCCCTTCCGCCGTTGCGGATTGTGAAACCATACCAATTGCCCTTCCTCGAAGCCTTGATTATTTGCTCGTATGTCATATCGAGCTTTCATTCGATCACTTGATATCAGAATTTCCTCCCGTACAAATTGATATATCTCATTGAGTAATCGACGTAATTCTGTTCGCATAAAGCCGCTGTTGCAACAGCTCCAAACTTTAAATCTCCCGGTAATCGCAGCTTGTTCCCAAATATGGTTTTAGCTGTCATGTACTGCTGATCGGTAGGTCATCAGGAACATCAGTATATGTCGATCTCAGTTGCGTTGGTTCTTTTCCACAATCTTTGCTAGATATTCCTCGAATGTGCCATTGAATCTTTTCACCATACCGTTCGACTGCGGTATGATATTATTTTAATTTGGTATGTTTACTAGGTCAAGTGACCTCGTTCATTTGAGTCTTCTTTCAACGACAGCGTTATCTATCATATGGCGAATATAGAGGTTTCCATGTTCCTGGAGCCGTATTCCGTATTTGGCGGATTTTTTATTTTATCTTTGATGTATTCCATCTGTAAGTCCCTGTGAAGGTATTCTTTTCTTGTGTACCACGGAGCATTTACGATGTTACGAAGAACCTTGTTTTGAAACGTCTGTATTTTGGCGTTTGTTTGCTTAGTACATCTCCAGAGTTGAATACCGTAGGTCCATATCGGCTTCAGTATTTGCCGATATAACAGCAGCTTCTTGTGAATTGTAAGCTCAGAGCCTCTAGCTATGAGCCAATACATTTTTCTGAATTTAATGTTAAGTTCTTCATCACTTTTCTTTTTGCCATGCTCTCTCCTGTTGAGCTTGGCATCGAGGGTCATGCCAAGATATTTAGCTTTGTTTACATATGGCACCGGTCATGAGTTAATTTCTATCAGTAGATGGGAAGTTACAAACCGCATTGGTAATCTTCTGGAGTTTTCTTGTTGCACCAAAGGTGGCTATGGTTTCTTCATTTATTGTTGAAATATCCCTTGTATATAATAAATACAGGATTGGTCCAAAGACACTCCTCTGCGGGACACAGTCAGAGATTTTCTTTAGTTCGGATATTCATCCTCATATTTGACACGAAAATGTCTATTGGATAAATAAAATCTTAGTACGGCATAGGATTGCCTCAGCTAAACTATGTTGAAAATTATTATGTGCCTCAATTTCACAAAATTGATCGAAATGTCCCTGACCTATTTGAATATATGAACGAAAACCCGTGAACATTTCAGAAATCGGCGATAGAACCCTAAACGTAAATCATCATAATTAGAACCCGTTCACCACACTCATAGAGTTTTAACTAACCTCTCCGACCATGAAGATGAGACTTCGTGAACACCTTTAGAACCGTTCAATTAAAATTTGAAAATTGATTCAAATTCATGAAACTTCTAAGTCGTGTATGTCATAATAAATATCATTATAACTAAATCATGTTCATTTTAATGATAGAACTTTGTTACGGAATGGTTCATCCCCATTCCGCAGATTTTATCTATAAACACACAAAGGCTTCTCGCACAGTGATTTTGCCGACTAGATCTCCGAGTTTTTAGGTCGTGCGGAAGTTGAGACGTGTGTGTTAAATAAACAAAAATAAAGCAAACTAAAAACTGAAATTAAATAAAGTGATCCCTTAATTCGTCGCACGAAACTTGCGGAACGTAATAAATAAAATATTAACCGAGTGTGCCCACCCAGAGACAACTGGATCTCCCCGAGTGGCAAGTACCCAGTCTGCTGAAGAGCCCCCGGTTGACACATTGATCCCAAAAGGCCGATGCCCAGTCACAACGAAGCAGCGTTAGAGAGTAGAGACATTTCTTCAACAGACCAGGCCTCTTCACCCGGAGAGACCTCCAGCTAATCCTCCACAATTCACACTTCAACAACATGAGACAAACGACACGAAAAGAGGATGCCCCTCCCCACAATCCGATCCGAAAAAATTTAGAAATTCATTTTATTGTTCATAATAAAAAAAAGGTACGAAAAACAATAACAATAATAACCGGAAAATAGATCTGGGCCGATGAAAAAAATGAAACCGGATGCTAGGATATGTCGCCGTGCTGTATTTTTATTATTATAATTTACACCAAAGAGAAGAAGAGGAAAAAGTGAAGAGAAGAAATTACTGATCAAAAATGCCTAATATAAAATGAAGATAAAAGTCTGTAAACTAATAAAAAAAAAAAAAAAAAAAATAACCGCCTCAAAATTGTAGGACGAGACTTACGTGCCCCTGGTCGCCCGCCACATCTCTTATGGCGCTCGATTACAAATTTATTTTTAGAAATTAAAAATTGTTAATTTTGTAACTGAACCATATAAAAATAATAAAAAAACATATTTATACTTTGAGTGTTGCGACCTAGTAGGGTAGCCGTCATGCCACAGGTGGTGCTTCACCTGGACCATTGCGGCATGATGGTACCGATACAGGTGTTCCTTCGGTGCGGCTGAACCGCCGGTAAACTCCGCTATTTGTTATGTGTTGTCCCGCCGAAACCATATACCGTATTTTCTCTCTTTTTTTTTGCTGGCAACTTCTCGCCTTAGACCGAAAAATATATTAGGCATCGATGAGCCGCCGTAAATAATCGTTGGGCGTTATTTTGCCAATCCCGGAAATCGTTGGGCGTCTTCCCGCCATAAATCGGACCTTGACCTACCGCCAAAAATATTGGGCGGCAAACGTGGACTTGCGGCAACCGTGGATATACGGTGTCTGTTAAAATGTTACGACATCCGTTGAGTTTCTCGTACTCTTTGTTTTTATTAATATGCGGCTTATCAATTCTTTTAGAAAATCCCTTAAACGAAAATGTGGTATCCACAAACGATTTCAAATATTTATACGTGGAATTTTTAACTATATGTTCGATGATATCTCAGAACTCAACTGAATAATATTATAAAATGCACTCACAATTTAAAAATGGGCAGGAAGTATTATCGAAGTAAACACCCATTACGATAATGAGAAATCAAACAAATTTTCCCCATATTTGGATTTTAGTTTTATCAATTATAAACTGAATAACATGTACTATATAAACTACGATTGGAGTCTTTATATTTATTTCATTAAACATTTAGGCTTTAGGCACTATATTCGTAATAAAAAAAAAAAAAAATTCTTCGATAATATTATCATACCATCACTTAGTCGAACTTTACAAAAAAAAAAATTATACTCGAACGTGTTTGTCGTTACAACTCAAAAAGACACAACTTATCTTTTTAGAAACCAAAAACAGACTAAACTAACCAAAATAAATTCTCTTATACAGAATTCTTTGGGAAAAAAATGATCAAAAAAAATTGATTATGATCAAAAAATTTTGATCAGAAATACCTGATCATGTTCTTTGGGAGCAAATAATTGATTTTTTTTTTTTGATCAGTGGTCAAATTTCGAAATCCTAATTTTTTGGAGGATTTGTTTTGTGATCAAAAAAAAAGAAAACGTCAGTGTCGAAACAAA
This sequence comes from Nephrotoma appendiculata, assembly GCA_947310385.1. Classification (NCBI taxonomy): domain Eukaryota; kingdom Metazoa; phylum Arthropoda; class Insecta; order Diptera; family Tipulidae; genus Nephrotoma; species Nephrotoma appendiculata. Next base: position 164,576,929 of record OX371223.1, read on the forward strand.
GAAACAAAAAACGCGCCATTTTCATTATCGGCATTATAATTTGGTGTTTATATTTTTTCGTGCGCTATAAGTGTTTATTTAAACTAAATATTATAAATAATATTAATTTTTTGTAATTTAAAATGAATTTGGTGTAATTAAAAGTGTTTTTCTTTTTACGTGTAAAACATTTTGTTGTTTGTTTTGATTTCCTTTTAAACAAATGTAAACAAACCATTTTTTTTCTTTTTTCGTGTTCTTTGAAGCAAAAAATAATTGATCTCTTTTCATTTTTCCCAAAGAATTTGATGTTAACTAACCAAAATAAATTCTCGCAGCAAAGTAATCTAGAAGAATATTTTTCCGTTGTGCCTTTCATTTTGTTTTGTGCGCGTTACTACCCTACCCATTCCTACCGCGCATCAATCACACACACACCAAAGCGAGAAACACACAAAAAAAATTCTCTCTAAATCTGACCAGTAGCACACACACAAAAGATACACATTTGTCTCGCTCTCAATTTATTATAAATTTACACGACACGGCTAGTTTCCATGAAATTAAACTTTAGCGTCTATTCAACAACAGATGGCAATGCCACAAGTAAAAGACACCAACCCAAGTATCACTACTTCCAACTTATTTCGATTTTTATAGAACAATTTTTGGAACTAAGTTCCACGGTGAAGTTCCTTTTTATTACAAGTTTTACTATGAACTGTGGAACAAAAACCCGTAACTCAACGAACTGGATATTATGCGAGTTCCATGTCTTCCATGAAATATCTCAAAAATGTAACGAAAGTTGGAACTGTCAAAATGAGTTCCATTTTGTTATACTTGGGAACCATTTGATGAAACGAAATTTAAAATTCAAAAACAAAATTTAATAAGAAATAATGTTATGACAACTTTGTTTAAGTTTGCGTAAATCACATTAAAAAAACTATGGACATCTCTAGGATCAGTAATAGAAAAATTAAGTAGTTTGGTTTTGAAAATTAAAAATATAGAAGTAAAGTACGGACAAGTCTTGCAGTAGTTAGAGCTTCAGCACATAGACCGGGAGGTACTGGGTTCGAATCCCACCAGAGGCTTGGATGAGGCTTGGATGCAAGCGAATTTTCGTCATCGATTACGATCGTTGTTGGAGTGCAGAATTCAGCGCCGACCCGCCGTTCATGTCAGTGTACAGCTTGGCATGAAGCTTTCAATGTGCAGGTGGTATACTGTAATTTGTCCGTGAACGAAAAGGGAGATAATAATTGGCCTTCAAAGGACAGTAAATCCACTGGACAATTAATACTTTCTTTAAAAAAACAAGTAATAATTAAGTAACAATAATAAAATCACTGGGGCATACAATTTCCTTAATCCTCTCAAAAATCTAAGTTAATTTTTTTGAAACCCGTACATATCATCTTCACTGGTTCATTATTGCCCTAATTGGTTCTGTTTCAATATACCACGTGGAGAAACTCATGATTTCTTAGTTGTCTAATATAGGAACCTTTATTTCAATTGAATTTAGTACACCCGTTGTTTAGATTAGGCCTAGTAGGAGATTACTAATAAATATATATTTTTTGGAAATTCGCACCTTTTTCTAGCGTTGCCAAGTTGTAAGACATACAACTCCAACTAATCCAGTTAAGTATAGTGGTTGGCGCTTTATGTTTAAGTGGTGTGGTAGATCGTGTTCAGAAACCCATCCGGTTTTCCAGGCCAAGTAGCGTATAAACTACTTTTTAATTTTCTCAATACTTTGGATATGTTCTCCGTAGAATGGACTTTACAACATTTACAGCATATTCCAGCTGGGATCGAACGTAAGCACAATACACGATTGTCTCCAAATTAAAAATGTCACCCGCACAACGCTTGACAAAACCGAGCATGGAGTTTGTTCTAGCGATTCAGTGCACAATGTGCTTCATAAAGTTCATTTTTCAACGAAAGTAACCCCTAGGTCTTTAGTTTCAAGTACTACCTTAAGAAGTACACCATTTATCTTATAGCATTACTATTTATTTATATATTTATTTCATACACTCCATTTTGCGCTTGAAAGCTCATTCATTAGATTGTGCATTATTTTTCGAAAATTTCCAAACACAATACTTTCCGGCTGCATGGTTCACTCAGTATTCAGCCAAGTGCAAAATGAATTCAAATTCGTAACAGCAATCGATTGACCAAAATATTTGCCTAAATCGCTTGATCCGCTCCTTATCTAAATTGCGAGCTGTAACGCCTTCTTTAATTAACGATTTATTATTTCCAACATCATATAAAAATTGGCCCCATTTTGAGGCAAATCTCTTTCGTCTAATTTTATTATTTTATTATTCAACGTTCCCCTTAAAACTACAGAAACGACGTTGCTATCCGATATTCTAATATGTAAATTAGTTTTTCGTATATCAGAAGACAGCCAATCTTATTCGTGCACTTCGACTATATTGAAAAATGTCCCAGTGAATAACCACTATTCTGAACGATATCGTATGAAGAAACTATAAAACAGTGTCCAAATGTAACTATTAAAAATGGTCGTCATATCAAGTACAAAACAAAATTATTAAACTGAATTAAAAATAAATTTTAATGTGGAACAGGGTTGGCTTTTATGAAACGATAGAGATTTGCTCTTTGCAATGTTGAGACCCAGAGAATTAAACTCGCACCACTTGCTAGGATGTCAATGTCATTCTTTTATTTTATTGGCATCATCAGTTAACTCGATGGCTCTATACATTTTGAGGTCATCTGCGAACATCAGGATTTTAGAATGCTTTATCATTTCAGTAATACCATTAATGAAGATTGTGAAAATTCATGTGCCAACGTGAAAGCCTTGTGGTACACCAGAGGTTGCTTGTATGGTAATCGAACTTTCAATATATTAAATGCGATTACTCAAATAAGATATGAACGAGTTAAAATCCGAACTTGCAAATGTGTTCCAAAGTTTTGCAGTGGCTGACGGAGCCGAAAGCTTTTTCAAAGTCGGTGTATATTACATCCACTTTTTTTTGCTAATCAATTTCTTTAATAGAATAGCTGGTCAATTCTATGGAGATTTGTCGATTCTGATATTTTGGGCATAAAACCATGTTGATACTGACATATGTATACCACAAGAGTACTGCTGAGTTGCATATTTCCAGTTCAAATAACTTAAGTATAGCAGATATAGATGTAATACCTCTGTATCAAGCAACATCATTTCAAGATCCAGTTATATTTCAAATTTTCAAATCCTATGCGGTTTTATTTTATTTTATATTTTCTAGTCTTAAATTAATATGTTTCAAGTCAAATTTGTAGACTTTTTTCAATATAAATAAATAAATATCTCTTTTGCTTTGTGCTGAATATCATTAATAATGAAAGGTGTTGGTGATTCTTCTGTTTTTAATAAAACTGGTTCATTAGTAAAAAGTAGGTTTAAGGTTCGGTCTCCTCCATTTTTTACGCATAATCTGATTCATTTTTTTGTCATAAGTTCTATACAACGACACCATTAGGAGCTCATAGAATTTTCTAAAATAAGAGTTCCAGAGAATCTAAAAATGTTTCAATTTCAATACAAGATAAATCCAATTGGAATTTCTGCAATCATGAAAAGTTTCAGTTTCTTGCCTTAGTCGATAGAAAGCATTCTTACTATTTTGACAGCGGAAAACATTAGCTGCTCTTTTAGTGTAACCTTCTCGTATTGTTCCATACAAAACATCATCATTGAGTATATGGAGAGAATCCAAAAAAGGTTAATAAAATGTTACCAGAGTATAATTCGGATAAAGCCAATAATTAATTCTAATACCTTATACCAAATTAGTATTTACTACCCAATATAATCTATTATAAATCTTATCTATTGTACGAGTAATTTGATTACCTTAACAAAACCTTTCATTGTCAATGTACCAGTATATTTTTATCTTTTTAAGTAAAAACTAAATTAATTTTCTTTCCGTCAATAGATTAAAGGATCGAAAGGAATTTTTATTTTCCATTTATCTTATTTTTTGTGTTCAGTGTGTGTGTGTGTGTATGTCTTATCAATATTGAATTATATTGTTTGCTTAATTTTATTCTTAGACATTATATCTTCTTTATAATATTATGGTTTTTAAGCTTTTATTGATATAGACGATGCATAGACGTAGCTATAATAAAAGCACGAGTATAAGAAGATGAACAGAGGAGCTATATAAATATAGATAGAACCAACATAACCTAATAGTAATAATAACGGTAAAATATAAAATTACTTTTCTTTTATGTAATGTCAAATATCAATTTTCGAAAAGTCTTTTGATGGTGAATTTTTTATATTTTGTATTTTTTCGTTATAAATTTTATTTTATTTTTATTTAATTTTTTTTTTCTGTGCTTCACAGGAAAATTGACTTTCTTTCAAATAGACAGATATACAATGTAGCTACCTACATACATAAATTTTATGTACAATACAAATTTGGATATTATTCAATTTCGTTATTTATTTATTTATTATCTATGTACGAGCATGTGAGAGATATAAATAACTTTTCGATCATTTCTGTTCGTTATCAATGTTTTATACTCCATTTATATGTTCACAGCAAGAAGTGGCCTTGAATTGGAAAAAGCGCATTTCACATTTAATTCCAGCACACACAGTATTTTTAGTATAAATCGGTTTAAAAGTTCCGCCTAACATTTTAAGGTGATGTTAACCAAAAGTAAATAATCGGTTGTTTCATATCGAAATACGGTTAAATGACGTTACGCAAAATCGATTTTAAAAAGTAATACAAAATTTAATATAAACAATAAAAACATAAAAACAGACACAGCCTACAGGGTCACCATTAAATTCGGGTGAGTGTTATACTGAACAAGTGTTATATCAAGTGCATTGTACCGAATAATTATTGCAAAGCTTGTGAATCGTCGTACGCGTGCAAGTTAGGAGGCTAATATCGAGCACGTCTTCTCGCATATTTTATTGAGAAACTCGAGAAGTTATTATACGAATGTCAGTTGTGGGTTGATTATCGATCACATTTTGAATATTGAGTCCGGGATCAGTTTCGGGTACAAATTCCATCGTTGGAGTGAAACAGTTGTGTCGATTATTCATCATCAATTTCGGAAAGTTGAAAATCCAGTGACCTTTGCATTTAGTATACCACTGTCGAGTGATTTTAATTCTTGTTTTGGTTGTGAATGAGTTCTATTATTGTGTCGTTGTAAACTCACGACTCTAAACAATTCATAACTCTCTATTGCAAAATGACGCACTGCTAAGGGTAATTTGACCCGCCTGGTTAATTATGCAGATAGTGTAAGCTAACGAACATTGACATCATAAATCGAGACTAGGCTGGACCTTTTAGAAAAGGTTTCCAACGACGTGAATACGAAAACAAATTAGCAGTACACGATGTCCTGAAATGGTAGAATACGAAGCGAGATACCTAAATGTTACGACAAAATTAAATCAATTTCTCGTTAAATCGAAGGAAGAAGTAGAGTTGTCTTGCATATTTCTATTCAACTTATCAACTACTTTTACGAGTTCATTAAATCAATCGGTATCCCAATCCTTAGACGAATCACACTGTTCTGTTCGGTTACCAAGGCTCAACGTTCCTGCATTCTAGGGTGACTATAGCAGGCCAGATTAACACAAGAAATGAAATACAACAGAGAACCTATCATATAAACATTATTGATGAACAATGCCTGGATGAGACATTACGGAAGTTCTGGGAACAGGAGGAACTGACCGATATTAAACCTTGGACAACGGAAGAAGAAGTTTGTGAAAGTCAATTTCTCTCTTCATATCGCAGAAATCAGGAAGGGCATTTCATAGTCAATTTGCCACTGAAGGGCAATGTTCACCATTTGGGTCAATCGTACAAGGTAGCCTTTCAACGACTATTAGCCATGGAAAGGAAATTTAATCGCAATCTTGACTATAAACAAATGTATCACAAATTTATGGATGAGTACCTTACATTAGACCATATGCGACAGTGATAATATTGGTTGTTATTATTATATATTTTTTTATTGACTCAACTCGAGAGTTGAGTCTTTTCTTTTTATTTATCATTTCAAAAATGTTACAAAAATATAAACTAATAAACTTAGATGTTGTGCGTAGCGATTTTAAAATACAATTCCATATTTTATTTCGTTTTTCGATGTGTCTTACTGTTTGATGATTCAGTGCCTCGTGTATGTTGATCGACTGTTTCACGTTGATCGTGAGATTCCGTGTTATATAACACCTCCTCTTTAAGACGGATGTCCGAATTTTTGCGGAATTCTGGCAGACGAGTACAAGTAGGAGATATTAATTTTCTGAATCTAAAGATAAGAATACAAATTATTATTATTATAATAATGGTTAATGTTAATGATGTCTGGCTAGCAATATTGTGGAAATAAATGCATCTTATGATGTTTATCATGTAGCTCCTCGATGTTTTCAACTGTCCAATTATGTATGTTATGTAGGTTAATTTCTGGCAATACATTTTGTATCTTCACGTCGTTCCATGGTAATTGTTTGAAGATGTTAGTGAATGATTTCGTTGCTTCTACTTGTAGAATTTGGTCATTGACTTGGATAAAACAGGATGTTAGCGTGGTGATCAATGGTTGATTGATTTTGTTCGTGTTCCTCGTACAGTTTGAAGTAAATTCCAGTATTTTCTCTCCCGGTGATATTAAAAAGTTTGTTTCGTCTATGTTTACTATAATGACATCTGATTTGACCTTGGTGTAGTTGCAAATGGCTTCTTGTAGACTAATAATTGCTGGGGCGCAAGTATTAGTTATTGGCAAAATTTTGTCTTCTTGGCAATAGTATGTGACATATATAACTTGGCATGTGTCTAGTGATTGATATTTATACTGATGGGAATTTAAGATTATATATTTAGGAGGTGTAGGGAATAATAGTTTGTTATTAACTGGAATGGGGATTACTTTGTAGAGTTAGAATGTTGTGATTTGAAATTTAGGAATGTTTATTAGGAATATTAACTGTTTATTCTTGTTGATTAAACCTTTTATTTCCAAGTTCAAAATTGCTGTTTCGTGTGGGATTGAGATGTTATCATCGTTCAACATGTTATTGATGTACTGCATTTCGTCATCATTTAATAAGTGTCTGGATACAATTCTATTTTTTGAAAAAGTTATAGTGTCTAGTAAATCTTCTAAATGTTGGTTTAAATTTTCGATATTGTGCTCTAGTCTGTATAGTGGTTTTATTACGTCTAAACTATATAATAATGTCTGGTATTTTCTCGTTACTATACTCATTTTTGGTTCTAATTCATTGTGGTTTCCAGTTTGATTCCAAATACTATCTATATTTGATTTAATGAGAGCTGCATTTTTCTCATACTCTGTTATGTTTACTATATATGAATTAACTTCGAGTAACTACTTATTATTCTGGCTTTCCCTAGTTTTAATGGAAGCAAACCCTTGTGGTTGCTTAGGTCATGAATTTCTAATTGTTAACTGGTACTCCATTCTGCGAATCTACAAAAATATTGCTTTATTACATATAAATTTATTTACTAGTTTTCAATTAAATTTTCCAATTCAATTCAATTTCAATTCAATTCCAATTCAATTTCAATTCAATTTCAATTCAATTTCAATTCAATTTCAATTCAATTTCAATTCAATTTCAATTCAATTTCAATTCAATTTCAATTCAATTTCAATTCAATTTCAATTCAATTTCAATTCAATTTCAATTCAATTTCAATTCAATTTCAATTCAATTTCAATTCAATTTCAATTCAATTTCAATTCAATTTCAATTCAATTTCAACTCAATTTCAATTCAATTTCAATTCAATTTCAATTCAATTTCAATTCAATTTCAATTCAATTTCAATTCAATTTCAATTCAATTTCAATTCAATTTCAATTCAATTTCAATTCAATTTCAATTCAATTTCAATTCAATTTCAATTCAATTTCAATTCAATTTCAATTCAATTTCAATTCAATTTCAATTCAATTTCAATTCAATTTCAATTCAATTTCAATTCAATTTCAATTCAATTTCAATTCAATTTCAATTCAATTTCAATTCAATTTCAATTCAATTTCAATTCAATTTCAATTCAATTTCAATTCAATTTCAATTCAATTTCAATTCAATTTCAATTCAATTTCAATTCAATTTCAATTCAATTTCAATTCAATTTCAATTCAATTTCAATTCAATTTCAATTCAATTTCAATTCAATTTCAATTCAATTTCAATTCAATTTCAATTCAATTTCAATTCAATTTCAATTCAATTTCAATTCAATTTCAATTCAATTCAATTTCAATAACTTGAATTATTAAAATTGCGATTTATTTTACAATACATATTGCTGAAGTTTATAAATTAATAATTTCAGAGATAGTTTACTCCTAATTTAATCATTTCAAGTGTTTCATTTATTTCAAGTGTCTAATTTATTTCAATTATATCAATTATTAATTATAATTATTTCATTAGTGAATGTAAGATCTTGATTTTCTTTTTGGAAAATGTGATCATATTTTCTACATAAAGATTTTATGTCTTTTATTTCTTCTGGGTTTAAATGGCTTGTCCTAATTAGATGGTCTATTGTTTGTTCACTTGAAGTATGTAGAATGGCAAAAATTAACGTTATATGTATCTACATGCTGTTGTATAGGTTTCCCTTCTAAAGGGTGTTCCACAAGAAAAATTTTGAATTTATGTGAATAATTAGCTACTTCGGCCGAAATAAAGTGATTTTTACTATTGTAAATCCCTTCGGGGGTTATTAGACCATTAGGTAAGAGAAGGGTTTAAGATAGATATCTCCTTGTTTCATGGTTACGGGAATTTCCACGAGCTTTTTACTTCTTGGGGGAACTATGTACTGTTTAGATACGAGGTTGAATTTATAATTGATAGGAATTTTTGTAGTAGGGGTTATGAACAAAGATTTAGTTAAGCTTATGTCGGCGTTTATTTGATTCATAACGTCTATCCCAATTAAACCGTTGAAGTAGCTATGAAATTTGAATACCAAGAATCTTAGAGGTTCTTGATTTTGGAACTCTTCGATTACTATCTCTACTTCCCTGTCTAACTTGGTACTATTGAATAGAGTGGATATTTTGACGGGTTTTATTTCAATGGTTTTATTTAGAGGAATTATTTCAGGGTCTATAAGCGACCCATTAGCTCCAGTGTCTATTAAGAATTTCAGATTTTTACCGTTAATTACTAGATTTAGATAGAGTAATTTAGTACCTTTGGTATCTGAATTGTTATTATGGATACCTATGTATCCGGCATCTCCGATGGATCCGTAGGAAAATCCTCTTCTTCGATATCTATCTCAACTACCGGTTGAGCATCTATAGGATCATGATTTTCGTACAATTCTTCGTTGTAAGCCTCTGAGTTCAATTGAGTTTCATCATATTGTTCGGCATTAAACAATTCTTTTACCTGCACTTTCGGTGGACCATATTGTTGGAAGCTACTTGTCCACCAACATGATTCTATAATGATCGAAAATGATGAATCGTCAAATATATTTTCTTCCACATCACGGTGTGCTAAACGAAATTAGCTCTACTACAAAATTAAGAGTTGTTTGTGATGGTTCACCTGTAACATCCAATGGAATTTCATTAAATGACACTTTAATGGTTGGCCCTACTCTACAAGACCCATTATGGGCAATAATTGTACGATTTCGTCGTTTCAAAGTGGCTTTAACCGCCGACATCGAAAAGATGTATCGACAAATCCTTATCAATCCATCTCAAACGTCTTTCTTTGCAAAGAATACTGTGGCGTAGTTCGGTCAGTGATGCAGTGAATCAATACGAATTAACAACTGTTACCTACGGCACGTCAGCTGCTCCATATTTGGCAGTTCGTTTATTAAATCAAGTAGCTGAGGATTGCGAGGTCGACCATCCAAAAGTATCTATAACATTATAAAAATAATTTTTATGTTGACGACCTATTGACTGGTGCTGAGAGCGAAAGTCAAGCTGGATCCTTAAAGGAAGAGATATCAGATGTTTTAGCTAAGGCAGGTTTTGTGTGAACATTTGTGTGACATGGGACGAAACATTGCCGCACGAGCTACAAGAAAATTGAAAGAGTATACACGGACAATTTCAATTTCTAAATGCCGTAACAATTGATCGCTATCTTGGTTCAATTTCGCATGACTATCAATTCCATGGTTTTAGTGATGCCAATATATGTATGAGTCAAAACAGAATGAAAATATCTTGTCAGCCTAGTGACAGCAACATCTAAGGTTGCGCTATTAAAACAAATTAGCTTCCCGCGACTAGAACTGTGCGGAGCCAGCCTCTTAACAAAGTTGATGCGAAAGGTGTTGATCGCATATTATCTAGAAAATACTGGTGCGTGCCTATGATCAGATTCAATGATAGTGCTAGTGTGGCTTTCAAATCACCCTAGACGATGGCAGACATATGTGGCCAACCGTGTATCAGCTATACACACATTACTTCCTCAAGAAACTTGGCGACACGTCACAAGTAAAGATAACCATGCAGACTTGACGACACGCGGGATCAAAGCTCATGACTTAGTGAATAATGAATTGTGATTCAAGGGTCCAAAATGGTCTAAAACTGAAACTCGGTCTAAATAATTCAACCTTCTTGGTCATAGTTAATTCGCCTTATGGCTTACGTTCTAAAATTTATTCATAACCAAACGTCTAATCAAAAATTGTCGTCAATTATCAAAATTGCTGAACTACAGAAGGCTGAAATGACGTTCATTCGATATATTCAACAAACAGAATTCTCTGATTACATTTAATCCCTTACAAAAACTAAGCGAGTAGCATCTAGCACCTACGACATGAAACATCCAATCGTGCTACCAAGAGACCATCCAGTTAAAACCATGATATTGCAATCCATACACACAACATATTTGCACCCAGGTCCAACCTTGCTAACGCAGCATTGTCGTGAAATAAATATTGGATTCTCGGTGTTCGAGGTCAATGTCGCAAGCTCTGTCACAAATGCACTACATGTTTCCGATTTTCAATCTTGCGATCAACCCAACAAATGGGTATTTTACCCCATACAAGAATAACACCAAGTCACCCGTTGTCAATTGTTGGAGTCGACTACGCAGGTGCTAAACTCATTAAGCGTTTTATCGTCGTATTTGTCTGCTTCGCCACTAAGGCGATACACATCGAAATGGCTTCAGACGTTCAGAAGTTTATTCCGACAAAAGGATGGATAAATCAAAAGGTGAAAACCATGTTGACGAGGCGATTAAAATTCGATGGAAATTACAAAGGGCAACAAAAAGTTAGTTAGTAAAAAAACAATCATCGTAATGGGCAGAACCAATTTGTAAAATTAAATAATAAATAGATTTTGTAATTATAATCAAACAAAATACAGTCCACTTGTTTTACTCATTGGTTGTGTGAGCAACCATATCTTAATTAGCGATAACCTCCCACTTTAACTAACCCGAGGTCGAACCTGAGCTAGACTTTCTTCAACCTTCTATAGGGGGACCCCATTGCAATGTCTAATGCCATGTATGTTAGTATCTTCATGTCCCGCGTTCAACGTCTTAATGGTTAGTTCACAACAAGCATTTCCTGTTTCCTGTCTAGAAGTTAAGAAAGAATACGTATTTGTTCTCCAGCCTTGATTACCTAATATTTTGTGGATGACTACGGATCCTTGAACTGGCAGTATTTCTATAAATAAGCAGCACGTTCCATAATGTTCGCAGCAAATCATCTTCTGATAATACTTCTCCTTCGCCAATAATTATCGAAGACTCTTTTTAATTTTTCCGTACAGAGACGGCTTGCTCTGCCAAACCCTTAGTTTGGGGCATGAATGCTATTCTTACACTCAAAAAAATCCTGCATCTATAGAGACAAAAGCTGCATTAATAGTACGAAAAATACGTGAAAACAGCGCCAATGCAGGAGTTCTATAATATTACGAATTACGTTCATTATTATGTTATTAACTGACAAATTAATAAATTGTTGTAGCTACGAATTAGTCTGTACTATTTATGATTTGATTCATATACGATACGAAAAAGTTTATAATTTTAATGCAATTGCAAGCGTTTATGGATGAATAATTTCTTATTATTAACGTAAGGAATTGTAAAATAGTAAAAAATGATGATTTGTTGAAAGATTAAATTCATAGATAGCACGAAATTTTTCGTAACATTTTGGAAATTAAAATTTTTAATAACGTCTAATTCATACATGTAACTAAATAAATTCATTTTATATACGTATCAATACTGATATTTACGAAACTAATGTTATATGTAAGTTGACAATGCCCATAGAATGTGAAGTAATTCATAAATAAAACAACTATTTTCGTAAATATATTGATGACGATTATTCAAATATAAGATGCAGTTCATGAATAATAAGCACAATTATGTTTTTCTTAATTTCATACGACGAGAATGTTTTATTTATTAAATCATAATTTAAAACTTATAATATCTTTACAAAATATTCACAGTAAAATATAATTTAATGCATAATTAATACTAAGTAAAATAATAAATCAAAAATTATTCAAAACAGCTATTACCATTACACTTATATTCAAATAATTAATTAATTTTAACTATTTTTGTATTTTTATTAGTTTTATTTGATTCATATTTTTATTTTTTTAATTGTAAATTTCAGTTTTGCTTGACCTTATGATTTATTACTTAATTATGTAACTGTAATTATGTAACTTAATAAAATAATAGAAACATAGAAATTTATTCAATGTTTCCTACAAATACAAGTTATAAGTATTAATCAAATGATCAATATTATTTTAATAATATACTTTGAATAATACAAAATAAGTTAAAATGTCTATCAGCTCAGCATTAAAATAGTAAAAATAATCAGTTAGGATAATAAAAAATATAAACCAACAGTACTCTAACTTATAAGCTCTTGTAATATCAGACTGACTTTAGAGTATTTTTGCTTTGTTTTATAATATGGTAAGATTTGTTAAAAAATGAACATAAAATATTTTTCACACTGCACCACGTTTCCTATACCCAGTACAAAATGGCTAAATGCATTCTAATTTTTCTTCATCTAATTTTCCTGGAAAATCCTGTGTAAATTATTGATTCCCGTCCGGTATCATCCTTTTTATTATTCCTTTTGAATAGAAGTTAGGAATCAATGGAAGCACCAAAAAAGCTGAAGAGCGGCATCGTCTAAAAGTAAAAAAGAGTTACAATAAATGTACTGTTTGAATTATATATTTACATATTGAATTGACTTTCACGTTAATTTCTGAATTTGATTTACCTTTATCGAAACCCTTTTAATTGATTTTATTCATTTATTTTTCATTAATTGATTTTTCCTCATTTATTAAAATATTTTGAAGAGATGTTAGGTTGTGGGGCATATCCTCCATCCAGTCGCAAATTAATTATTTGCGATCAGAAATATGGTTACTAGATTAAATTTGCCATACCAATTGACACATTTTATTTAAATTTAATTTTTTTTTGCGATTATAGAGTAGAAATCTACGAAAAGACTGCTACGCATTTTCTGAGGTCGCAGTATTTTTATGTATTTCTACTTAACAATCGCAAAAAAAATTTAAATTCAAATAAAATGTGTCAATTGGCATGGCAAATTTAATCTAGTAACCATATTTCTGATCGCAAATAATTAACTTGCGACCGAATGGAGGATATACCCCTGTGTTGTATTTCCTTAATTTTGTATCGGCTACAAGCTTGCCAAATACTCCCGAACTCATTAGCTGATACATCGTCGTAGTTAATGTGCTTTTTAAGCAAGCAAAGCAGCGTCAACTTTCGGATCTATAAAATTATTTAAGAATTATTTAATAATAAATGCCTATAAATAAATAAATTTTTGTGACTACGTAGTGAAATAAAAATGAATGCTGTTCTATCCGGATGATCCAAAAAAATACCTTTAAATATAATACTTATCTGATATGCAACTAAAATTATCACTATTTTATTACACAAACAAAATAATAGTTGTTTTTATTTTATAATTAATTATGAAAACGAAATAAAACACTATGATTTCAATAAATTATTTCTTTTTAATTTACCACCAAGACACAACAAACTTGCAACAAATTTTAAGAACGAATGAACTAAATGACCGTTTTATGAAATATAATACGTATAAAATATAAATATGACGAACTTTTTGTAGATATTATGAATATTTTTCTATCGTCATCTATAATACGAACTAATTCGTAGATATACGGACTTTTCTTATATATTATGAATATTTTTCTATCGTCATCTATAATACGAACTAATTCGTAGATATACGGACTTTTCTTATATATTATGAATATTTTTCTATCGTCATCTATAATACGAACTAATTCGTAGATATACGAACTTTTCGTATATATTATGAATATTTTTCTATCGTCATCTATAATACGAACTAATTCGTAGATATACGGACTTTTCTTATATTTTATGAATATTTTTCTATCGTCATCTATAATACGAACTAATTCGTAGATATACGGACTTTTCTTATATATTATGAATATTTTTCTATCGTCATCTATAATACGAACTAATTCGTGGATAGTGCGTAAACATTTGATGAAATTTCAAAACGAGTACAAACAAATTAATTTTTATTTAACGTTGGGGTGGTGTATAGAACGATATCTTCTCAAATACATATTTCAAAACTGTATTTCTCAAAATAAGACAGGATTTTTCAAAACAGCATTTTTCAAAACGGCAATTTATCCGCACACTCTAAAATACATTGGTTACAAAGCCTAAAGTTCTACTCGTGGTTGTGGTATGTGAATATATCCTCAACTTATATCGTAAAAAGGCACACCTTCCGAATATAGTTCTAAAGTTTAATCATGCGCGTGCTTCTTGATTATTTTATAATTGTGGATGGGTAAATTATAAAGAGAGTCGAAGATAAGTTATGGTCAAATAAAATGTGCGTAAACAGAAGACAAATTTAAAAAAAGATGAATCGTTTGGATGAATATGTTATGAACAAATTCGATCATTTGAATTACATCTTCAATAAACTATACCAGTAATTAATATTATATTGCATACAACTTCTACATATTCAAGTCATTAATGATAAAAAGAGACTATGTAAATAATTGTGTGTTCGTTACAGCCTTACATCTTTAATAAATACTTTTAATAATGTTCTATAAATTTTTTATATATTTGTCATAATTAGCTACTATATATTATAATTTGTAATATTAATAATAAAATTCGTAAAAGTTAACATCGATATGAATATCATATACCATAATTTTCGAATTTCGCTATTGTATCTTTACTACGTATAATTTCATATTTTTAAGGAATAAAAATTCATTATTGCGAACCTATTCGTACAAATACTTTTAACACAATTTTACAATTGAAAGTATCCTTTAACAACAAATATAAATATAATGCAACAATACAAAAAAACTATTAATTGAACTATAAATTTACGAACTGCGATTCTTACTATTAATGCATGCAGTTGTAGAATTTGTTTTGTTTATTTTATTTTCTACGTTTATATAAAGATTTTTACATTAATAGTAGGAATTCGAGTTAACGAATGATATTCGTAAAAAAAATACACAAAATTTTTTTCAGTGTATTTATTTTTATTCTGTAAATAGTATTCTCGGCTGATGTTCCCAGTCTCTATAACTCCTTTAACTGTTTCACATTTTTAAGTGTTCGGAGAAATTTTAATGCGCGTGTCCGCGCATGTTTGATTGGAATTGACCTCGCTTTCCGCCTTAAGACATCTCTGAGCCGCTCACTCCTATTCATTTTTGCCGTTAACTCTATTTGCATTAAACCTCCCTCCTATCTTTGGATTTTTATACTTGCTTTCCACATAGATGTGGACTTGAATTCGCTTATCACTTTATTTTTTGTGGTCGCTTTTTGTGCGGTTTGGAGTAAATATATTGGTGGTCGATCATTTATCGATCTTGCCTCAGCTTTCATCAAAATATTGGAAAGAATATTTGAAAGTAACGATTTTACAAGAATAATTCTTAAATTAAATTTAAGAATTATTCTTGTAAAAAATTCTTTATGGCTCAATATCCGAATCTTCAGTCCATTGAAATGCCATGCCATTCGCCATTAAATTCTTTATGGCTCAATATCCGAATCTTGAGTCCATTGAAATGCCATGCCATTCAGCGATCCACGAAGTTGATCTTGCTTATAGCGAAATAAACAAAGTGTTCTCCAAAAATTAATTTGTCTCGCCCATTGGAGTGTTACGACTTCTGAAAAACATTAATTGTCGTCGTCATTATACGATTATTCAAATGCAACTTGGAGACTTTAAGGATTTTGAGCCTTGCTGTAAACAGCTAAATTTTAAAGTGGTACCTTTTTCACCCGTAAGTATGTTAAAATGTACCCAAATCATACCAACCATCCAATTTAACCTCAGTTACGACACTGAAAGGTATATTGAGGCTAGTTGGAGACATTTAATCAAAAAAACCTAGAACCAAACTCCACTAAATGCATCTCTAGTTTTGAATCACAGACAATCAAATTAGATTTTT
Organism: Nephrotoma appendiculata; assembly: GCA_947310385.1. Lineage (NCBI taxonomy): Eukaryota > Metazoa > Arthropoda > Insecta > Diptera > Tipulidae > Nephrotoma > Nephrotoma appendiculata. Next base: position 164,593,603 of record OX371223.1, read on the forward strand.
CATTTGAACTAAAAAATGAAAAAAAACAAACTTCTGATAATTCCAATGTCATCGTTGTATCTGTGATTTTTCGTTAAACGCAAAAAAACAAAATATTTTTGATTGTATGCGACTATTTACCAAAAATGAAATCGCAGTTTAGATTTTTACGTTTACATACGAGGGCAAATCAAAAAGTCTTGCAATATCATATGAAAAAAAAGAGTGAGAGAGACAGCAATATTTTTATTTTTCGACATAATCTCCTTTAAGGTTTATACATTTGTCACATCGATCAATTAACTTACCTAAACCCTCTAAAAAAAAAGATTTCTTTTGCTCCATAAAATATTCATTTACAACAGACTGTACTTCATAGTCACTGGAAAATTTCCGGCCCCTTAGTGTTTTTTTCAAATTGGGAAAGAGAAGTAGTCACTGGGTGCCAAGTCTAGACTGTACGGTGGATGCGGAATTTCCACGAAGCCGCAGTCCTTTAATGCAGCTTGAGCAATATTAGCCTTGCGCACTGGTGTATTGTCGTGAAGAAGCAAGATTTTTTTCCTAACTTTCCTTGGCCGTTTTTCCCGGATCGCTTTTTTCAATTTTCGCAAAACCTCTGCGTAATATATGCCTGTGATTGTGGTTTTCGGTGGCATATAATCGATTATCAAAATTCCTTCAGCATCCCAAAAAATTGTTGCCAAAACCTTACCAGCAGACGGTTGAGTTTTGAATTTCTTTGGTGGTGGTTCACTACGTTTAATCCATTGCATCGATTCTTGTTTGGATTCCAGATCCCAGTGATGAAGCCATGTTTCATCGCCTGTTATTATGTTACCCAAGAAATTTTCTGGATCTGCTTTGTACATATCTAAAATCGCCTTTGAAGTTTAAACACGCATTTTTTTTTGTTCAGCATTCAACAAACGGGGAACCCATCGCGCACTTACTTTCGACATGTGAAGGTGGTCATGTAATATAGTATTTGTGGTACCGTATGAAAGAGAAAGTCTCCACGCTAACCGCGGAACAGAAATACGCCGGTCCTCCAATACAATAGAATCAGCCAAAATTACGTTTTCATGGCTAATAGCATCTGCTGGCCGACCCGAGCGGTTATCGTCTTATAATGACTCCCAACCACTTTTGAATAATTTTACCCACTTTGTTACTGTGGCATATGATGGTGCAGATTCGCCGTAAACTTTTGATATATAGTTGAATATATAAATTGCATTTCGTCCATCTTTATAGAAAAATTTAGTAACGGCGCGATATTCAATTTCATTCATTTTAAGAAAAATTCAAAACACATGTTACTAAATTGACAAAAACAAACGAACCGTAAAATTTACATCGAAATGTTCTTCTAGAAGTTTCATCGTGACAAAAAATGGTTTTGAAAAATATATTGTTGTCTCACTCACTCGTTTTTTTCATATGATATTGCAAGACTTTTTGATATACCCTCGTAGGATGAAATATCTCTTTTTGGTTGTCTCTGTTTGGATGAACCTAGCAATATTATTTGTAGTGATCGGCAGATATCCGATTCTAAAGCTAAACATTTAAAATCACTGTTCAAATATATGTCTCAGCAAGACCGGCAATTAGCAGACGACGAACGGAGATCGTCTCCTATCGTCTCCAAAATCATATTATCTGATTTCTACGTAGATGATTTGTTGACAGGAAGTGATAGCATAAACCATGGCTCAGCCATGATACAACAGCTAATGGGGCTCTTCGAGAAAGGAGGACTAAAATTAAGGAAGTGGTCTTCCAATAGTAAAGAGTTATTAACGCAAATACCAACAGAGTTGCAAGCTACCGGCAACGTACTGTTAAGGCTAAGCGATTGCATCAAAACCTTGGGGATTTATTATAACCCTAAGAAAGACACCTTTGAATTCCACGTAGACATTTTGGAAATGTCTGAGGGCACGGCCACCAAACGTTCGCTCTTGACCGACTCATCAAAATTGTTTGAACCGATCGGTTGGTTAGCACCGATCGCCATTGCTGCCAAGATTCTAATGCAGGACACGTGAATCTCTGAGGTCGAATGGGACGAACCACTACCAGCAGTAATAGGTAAAAAATGGCTTACCTACAACAATGAAATGCCCGCTGTATAGGACATAAAAATATTTAGATGGCTCAATACAACAAGGAGCACCAGGACGAGGCAGGACAAGTAACCACTAATCTTGTAATGGCAAAAACGCGGGTTGCTCCCATCAAAACAAGGCTGTCAGTTCCTCGATTGGCATTAAACGCAGCTAAACTATTAGCTAAACTATTAAGGCATGTCCAAATAGCAATGCAGTTATGTGAGTGTGAAACACACGCTTGGACCGATTCGACCATCACATTAAGCTGCGTCAACGGAGAACCAAGGCGCTTCAAAACATTTGTAGCGAACCGTATTTCCTGCATAAGACATAATTTACCAACAGCCACTTGGCATCATGTAAAGTCGCACGAGAATCCAGCTGAGCTTTTCTAGCTGAGCTAAAACCGGGATCGATTATGCTGGACCTATTCAGCTTAGACCAACAAAAGGCAGCAAATATAATAACGCAGCAAATGGAACAGGCCGCAACCAAATCTATCGATCAACGACTTAGTCCTCTTGCGAGATGACCAACTTCCGGCAACGTATTGGAAATTGGGTTGAATTATTGAAACTCAAGCTAGCACTGGTGGTCTAGTTCGCGTAGCTACTGTTAAATGCAAGGACAATGAGTATACAAACGACCAATCACCAAACTATGCAAGCGTCCCATAAAAGCGGAGACGAGAGATATCCCAGAATTTGAAGCCGCCAAAAACGAGACTCCACCTACTAGGAAGCAACCGCCAAGAAGAGCTAAAAGTGGATTAAAGGCAAGCAATTTAGCATTATCGTTATTATCAGTATGCACCATACTGGGGTTGGCACAGGGTATCACTAACATACGCCCCTTCGACCATCCATCAGGCATACACTTTGAGGAAATGGGAACTTTAGAAGCCGTCGCCATGAAATGGAATCAAGTATTTTTTTTACAACTTGACCGACTATTGGGAAGAGGTACAAAACTGCAAGCAAGCCGTATTCCAACTAGAAGGAGCTTGTAGAGATCTGTCAGGATTCAACTGATATACTACCTTACAACATTTGCAATGGCGACTCAAACCCATCATAGCAAAAACAAGCTTAGAAGATAGCAATAAGGATCGCAAGCGATTAAAGCGAGGATTAGGAGATACGCTGGGGATTGCGATGGGCGATATATGTGGAATCTTGTCACAACGCGATGCTGCTCAATACGAATCCCAGTTTGAAATGATCAACGCCAACGAAAACCATCTAATGATATTAATGCAGAATCAAACATCGATAATAGCTAACACGGTAAAATTGATAAAGCACAATTCCAAACTCACCATAATGTCCATGAACAACCTGTTACAAGAGCAGAAGCGATTAAGACTAGAGTTAATAGAGCTATACAAGAGTATCGAAGCTATGAGGACAGGATTTGCTCGGTGCTAATGAACTTAATCGAGCTACCCTTGATCCTTCAAAATTTGGAAGAGACACCCAACACAGTTTAGTCGATATAGTGTACTCAGCGCATCATGAGATATTGCATCCCACTATACTCACGCCAGACCAATTAGAAGAACAACTTTCGCTGATTCGGCACCATGTACCGACTGGAGTCAGTGTTCCTGGTCACCAGTTGTCTGATTTAAAACTAGTGTATCAGACTATAACAGTCAGAAGCAGAATGACCAAGCAGAACGTGATCATCGAAATCATCATCTCACTGGCTTCCGCAACAGAGTTTAAACGCTTCTATCCGTGATTTCCGTACCAGATATTCTCCATGACAACACACAGTCAAGCATAGTAACTTCAACTGAGTATCTGTCCATGGACCGCCATCGCAAACATTTCGCGTTTTTTGCAGATTTCAAATTAGCAATTCTAAGAATAGATGGATACCCTTGAAGCACTAAATCAATGGATTTATGCGGTTCCCAACGAAACAACGGTTGATATTTTATGTGGATCCCAATCTAGTCCGCACACTCATGCAGGCTGTCTATATAAGCAAGGCTTTTCAAAAATCAACCTCGGGCATTACCAAATACAAACAATTGAAAATCTTGGCAGTCACATCAAAACGAAGGTGCGTGATGACGCCGTAGCTGATCTCGTCTCCGGTTTGGATACCAAAAAGTTGGAAGGTGAGATAGCGCAGCTTTTCGGGAAAATGAGCACCTGATCCAGAGGAATGAGTTCTTCACCAACCAAAATTAACATCATGTTCATCACTACACCATGATTCTTATTCTGTTCTGGAGCGATTTTATCTTCAGAATGGCACCCATTAGTTCCGCTCCAACCTCGATCGGTGGACGCTACAGCGTAGTACAACCTTCTCAGCCGCTCGGGAGTTTGTTCAATCATAAACAGGTTTTCTCCCACCAAGGCAAATAATTGTACTAGCGTGTGAGCGGATGATCATTTGATATGCATAGACTGACGAAATTGATACATCCGTATAAAAACTTCATTGACAAATAAAGTTTTTCGTAGTCGATTTATACAACAGCAACAGTTCGGTGTGTCAATTTAATTTTAAATTCAAATAATTCTAGACAGTTTGTTTAAAATTTTCAAATATTTAACCTCTAAATTGGATATGGATCAAAGGTGCGTACCTTTACGACCAGAGCACATAACTACCATATAACTAATTACCGATAGTTAATATAATTACTTATACCTATACCTATAAAGAATACTAATAATAACAAGCTATATGTAGTACAAGACCCATTAAGGACAATCATTTTATTTCCAATCTGATACAAGAACAATGAATGAACAAAATAAATCTTTAAATTACAATAATAAACCATTGTAAATTATAAGCATTATACCCCATTAGCCCCTGTCATTATCTCCATCTCTATAACGCGTGTACCTAGCGGTGTTCTATTCTTTCTGGTAATATAATAAAGTTCATTTTCAATTCCTGAAGGTACACTAGAATTTATTTTTTTGTAAACAAAATCCTTTGAAAACACGATATATACGACGGCACAAACAGCAAGGACATCAACAACATATATTGTTCTGTTATCACGCGAGCCCAATGACAGCCATTGTATAATTTTTTTTGTATAATATCCAATATTACAACGTATTTTCAATTTTCCTGTCAAGAAAATCGAAAATCCAACAATGGCACAGTGTATTGTGCTCGTACGAGTTTATGGAGCAGCAGCCAGTACCATCACCAAGTAAGTATCGTACACATTGTACAATAACATCAAAACATAAAAAATAATAAAAATGTCAGCAAGAAAAATGGAATTTTCATTTGTAACAATAAAAATTCAATAATTTTTTTTTATTTTTTACTTATTTTATCTTTTTATAAGGTTTTAGAAGTAAACATGCATGGTAGGAAAAGAAAAGAAAATTTTTATTTTGATATAAGAGGATTAAAATTGCTGAAGAAAATAAAGTCTGAATTTATTGAGACACATACACAGTACAGTACACACTTCCATTCACTCTTCCCTCGAATTCTAGGCCAGCGCATATTTTTTCGGTTAAGTTTTTTTTTCATATCAAATTTATTTCGATTAAAGTCCAATAATAAGCGGGATCGTGTAGGATGCGCATATTTGTGAACCTCCCTCTATTGACATGACTAAAAAATAATAATAAAATTCATAACACACACAACATAATAAAACTGCGGTAGGTGTAGCTCAAAATAATGATGAATGTTTCTCGATTTATCGACTGATGGTTGCGAAAAATGAAATCATAAACATTTTGGAACTTGACGTTTTTGCAGATTTACCATTCGATCTATCGCTGGTGGTCTGAGTTTTTTCTACAGCTCAAATGTCTGCGCTTTAAAATTTTGGTGAATTGAATATCCTTGTAAAATTTGGCGTGGAAATTGGTGTACCGGAATAAGCAGATTCCACATAGAGGGTTTCCGTTTATTGTCAATATTCGAAAAAGACTCGATGTTCGACTGCTATGCGAGCTTAACGTATTCTACGTATTTTACGTTGTCAAAGTTATGGTCATTTACTTCGAGATTTGCCCTAGGGATGCCTCTTAATTTTGATGACAATTTTATTTTGCTGTTGTTGATTCTCTTACCAAGGGGTGGATCTTGTTCAAAATCCGACAGACGAAACATGACGTTTTCGTATACGTATAAGGAGTATAGTATGCAATTTTATATTAGTGTGTGTAATTTTTCTGTGGTTATTTTGTTTGTTTTCTGCGAATGTAAGCATCAAAAATTATGAATCGGTAAAAATCGGTTCAGTTTTTTGGTGCTTATGTCGTTTCAGGTTTTTGAGTGGCGAGTTAGCACGTTCGCGCAAATAACTGCTATTGCAGTAATACAACTTTCATTTTTTATGGAAGGTAAGGTTAGGTTAAGTTAAAGTGGCTGCTATCGCACATTTAGGCCAATAGTGATCCATTGTGATACAATAGGATCATATCTCCCATTTACTCCAGTTGAAACTTAGATTATACTATAGATAGAATACCGACAGTATTGTTTTGAAGTATCAATTTTGTAATGTTTTTATTATTGTTTTGATATTTTTTTGGAAAAGAGAAAGAAGAATGCGGGATAACAACATTATAAATTTCATAACATCAAGTAGTGGCGGTGTGAATTGTTTTATATAGGGCGGGGGCAAAAAATAAATTAAATGAAAATTATTTTATTTTTAAATTTTTTTATTAATGCATTATAATAATAAAATAATAATTGTATAATATTAAATAAAACTTTTAAAAATAATACAATAAGTATAAGTTATAGGTAACTAACATAAGATATTTCATTACTTTAAATAAGTATGTACACATAGATTAAAACATTCTAATAAAGATCATAATATTATACCTATGTTATATCTAATGTTATGCTAAATTATTTAAACCATATTAAAATATCCTGTATCGTTAAAATTAATCGATTTATTAATATCAACAATATACTTGTACTATTAAAATTCATAACTGATTTTGAATATTTGTAAATCATATACTACATATATGCATATTAATTCACTATACTTGAAATTAAACGAATTAAAAAAGAAAATAAATCACAAAATTTAATACAACTAAATAGCGAATCGCTGCCCCATAAAAATTAAATATAAAAATTTTAGCAACGCCACTGGATTTTCAATGACAATTTACGATTTATTTACTGTTATTTTCTAAAATGAAGAGCAACTTTTTCCCGTGTTTGTTTTTAAATCCGAATGTTTCACTTATTTTTATTCAATTAAATTTAAAATAAATCACCTTTATCACTGAACATATTTAATTATGCATATATATACTATACATTTGTGGAATATTATTAAAATCAATTAGAAGGTTAATCAGAAAGTGCAATTAAAGAGTTTTTAAACACAGTCAAAAAAGTTACTTGTGAAAAGAAATTTCCTTTTTTCTTGATAATTTAGTGTTTTCACACTGGAACACACTATACTTGGTTATTTTAGTATAATAGAGCACTTGATTATTCACTTATTTATTGTAAACTAAATAGTTTTCATTCACATCAATCACAACCAAAAAACACTTTAAAATAACGAAAATTTTCCATTTTTCACCTCATCTGTGTTTCTCTATTTTATGTATATGTACCTCTCGTTTACCCATTCATTTTTAGCACTTCTAGTTTCGCTTGTGTTTTGTATTGAAATTTGTATCGTTATCTATATAATCTAAGAGTTGAAATCACACATAGTACTTATGCCTTCTGTATGATAGTGCCGGACACGAGCATAGGAAGTGATCTAAAGTGTCACCTTCCTCTTCGTCCATGCAACCTCTACAAAAATCATTCGTCTGTAGACCCAGCCTTTCTGCATGTTCCCCAAAAATGCAGTTTCCTGTCAGTATGGAAGGGTTATCTCTAAGTCACATTTTCTGGATCATTTCGTAACGATGAGCAATCAATTCAACACAACACTCCAAGAAAGGGGGGACATTACACCTTCCCTGCAGGGTTTCTCTAACCACCCGCCTTCTAATGGTGGCCTTCCTCAGTTCCGAGATAATAATCCTGCCTACCAGCATCTGATTTATCAACTAAGTAGGTTGATGAATCAGATGCTGATAGGGGGAGGGGGGCGGGGGGGGGGGGGGGGGGGGGGGTAGTCCACGTTCAAAAATAACAATCCTTCCATGATCGCCTCCGTTTTTAGATTATTACGGGCAGCCTCAATGTCGAGAAATGCTACCATACAAAACTCTTGAGACTAAATTGACTTTTCAATCATGCGTACTAGATCATGCAGAGCCGTGTCCACCGACTTTCCCTTACAGTACGCTTGCTGCGACATTGCCCAATTCCTGGGCTCAATATTTGTTCGAATAACTACATCTACCAACTTTTCTAAGGGTTTCAACACAAAGGATGATAGAGTTAGAGACCTCAGGTTCTTTGGATAAGTATGTGAGCTCTTTCTCGATTTCGCGATAAGGACCACTCTGACCTCCGTCCATTTCCTAGGAATAAAGATCAGACATCCCTTGAAGATAATCTCTATCCAGGGGAGGATGACTGCCGAGTTCCTTTGGATCTCTGCTGGTATAATCCGATCCGAGCCCACCGTTTTATAAAGCATAAAACCCATCAGCGCCTACAGGATTCGTTCCCTGTCCGCGATGCCTTCTATATCTATTGAAGGGGTTACTCGATGAGCTCCAGGCTCCATCGAGTCTTCCCGGAAAATGGGTCGCAATGTGAAGCTCCAATGATTCCGTACTTGAAGCTGTCCATGACAAAATCCGTTCTAATAACTAGGATTGGTTGTGTTAGTAAATATAATTTTCCTAAGGTGAAAAGCCTCAGAGACCTCTTTCATTCTACAACAGAAGAGTTTCCAAGACCCCCTTTGTGCCTTCCTTAACTCTTTTTTGTACTTTGTTAGGTCCTCTTTATAGGAGACCCAATCCCGAACCTCCCTTGTATTTTTAGCTTTATTAAAGTCATTTTTACACGCCCTCCGATAGGTATTCCGTGGTCCACCATGTCGGTTTCTGCCTGTCCCTAGGCTTTATGAGGGAGCTCGCAGCATTAAATGAAAGATTGCATGCCTTTGTGACCATATCAACCATGTAATCTAATTCTTCTACTGTCGCCGGAAGTCCAGGGATCTTCAGCGGTAATAAAACCTCCAAAACTACCCCATATTTGTTCCAGTTTGACCTTCTGGGATTTCTGAAGGCTTTCCGGGTAACAGATTTAATGTCGAGGTTATATGTTATACATATCGATGATCGGAGAATGAGTGCTCCTTCGCCCCTTACCACCCTCTGATTATATGAAGAAATATTTCTGACGCAAAGATCACATCTAAAACCTCCAGTCGATTTTTAACAATAAATGTTGGTTCTCGCCCAATATTTCAAACTAAAAAGTTAGTATTTAATAAGCAATCAAACAATAACATTATGTCTACTCGTTAATGTCTGTGCTAACCCGGAATGTGTGATGCGTGTTTGCATCACATCCAAGTATGACATGACACCTACTTGTTCACAGCGGTTCTTAGAAATACAAAAAAAAACCAAAAAGAATCGGAAGAACAAATGAATTATAACACAACACTTATCTGACCAATGCTAACTTGTCTGGTACAAACGGATTATCATTATATTCGTCGAAAATACCCGGAATTAACCTGCAACATAAAAGGAAAATTTAGATTATTATATTTGCATTGTATAACTAATTATAAAGTTGACATAAACTTACCATTGCGAATTATATTTTTCAAAACTTGTTTGTTTACATTATTAATTCTGACAGATTCAAAACGTGAAAATAATGATGTACTAGAATAAGTAGAAATTAAGAGAAAAATTGTACTATTGTTTATACTAAATTACGTTTAGATATTCAAACCTAGATGTCACTATATTTTTTAGACAAAAAATTGGGTAACCAAAAATTGGAAAAAATAAAAGTTTTATTAAAAACACCGGGAAAGGGTGAACAGCTAAAAATCTATCAAACCAAAAATTTTGTTTTGTGGCAAATAAAAAAAAATATTGGAAACCACCAACTCCCATTTTCTCATCTACATCCTAGACGCGGCATTGCTGTTTGGAAACACGCAACGGGTTCAGTGGAATTCACTATCCTTCTTTAACCTGCTTCTTGGATCAGTTCCTCTAGGTTATCCGGTGGAACCTCCTTCTCGCAATCCATATTGGCTGAGACTAGCTTTAATTTTTTACAGCCAACCTCAACGCTCACCGCTACAACATTCTCGCTGCTAAATTGAGGAAGAAGAAAAATATTCAAATAATTTTTCGCTAAAATACGCAATCTGATCTTCTCAGAGTTGTTCGAGTATAATAATGTATACCCTTTAGTTTTGACGCCATAGATCCTGCTATTGTTAATCCAAGGTTCTTGTACAAGCACCAAGTCCTCATCTAACTTAGTCAGTATAAAACCGAGAGCTGCCGAAGCAGCCGTCGTGTGATGCAGGTTTATTTGTATAATATTAATCATTGTGGTGTATCTTACTCATCACCTTGCACTCCCTGCATCGGGATATTGCTATCTGGCTCATTGCTTCAGCCGCCATCCACCTATCTTTGAGATTTCGATAGAATGTCCCCATCAGACTCAAGAAAGAGAAGGCTACTTCTTCTTGCAATAACCTCCACCTCCGAAACATGACTCCCCTGGTGGGCTGATCTTCCGCGCACGTATCCACCTCGTCTTTCTTATATACTTTAACTTTAAGACTGATCGACCCGAAACCAAAGTTTATCAGTCCCTTTGATTTTGCAAGGGAAACCCGAAATTCTTTATTGATCAGCATGATTGCTAATCTAAAGCCCCCCTTAGCCTCCTCCTGCTTTACAATCCTGCAATCTTCCGTAAGAAGATCGGAATTACTAGCTCGAATGATCTCAAGGATATCTTCTAGCTTATCCGGGTCGGTTGGTAACCAGACGCGTGCCCTCGGCCTGCTCGGGATTTCCCCTCTGCAGACTGTTTCAAGCCTGACGTCTTCCCACACCTCGCCTACTTCGGCCTTTGCCCTTTTATAAAGATCGACCGATCTCTGGCCCGATCACGCAGTTAACTTAACGTGCCCCTGGTGCGATACCTCATCTCTGCAGGGAAGAGGGAATGCCGGATTTGCCCTCAGGACCCTCGAAAATATGGAGTTTAGTACATTGTACACAACCCTCCACTTCTCCGATGTGATGCTCCCATCTTCCTGACTTCTATCAATGACGGCTAGCACCAACACGTGCTCCTTGAGAATCTCACTGAATAGCTTCAGTTCATGATCCTTAGGAACACCCAACATCATGTCTGTTAGATCCTTGGCTCACTCGCTGTCGCCCGCTTCAATTTAATCCTGGGACCTCTGTGTCTTAGACACAAGGACCCTTTCCGAAATATCGCAGCCGACAGTTTTCTTAGCTCATGCCATAGATTCTTCCTGTTCTATTGTAAGCTGCCACTCAGGGGTAGCATCTAGTTTCTCCAAAATTTTGAACGCCGACCGTCTCTCCCCCCCTCAGCTATTCATTTGGATATCCCAAACCAATGGGATCCATTCCATTCATGGGATGACCTGTTTATAGCATTCCCCACTCACTACAAGACGTGACGCTCAACTCGCCGTGGGTTGTAGTCGATGGTTTTATGGCGCCACCTTCGCCCTTCCATACTGGGTATCATAGGCACTCAGAATTTAGTGAACAGAGGTTAACCACTCCCCAGTTCCACTCTCCTCCAGCAGAGCTGCGGTTCGGGGCGGCTTATTTAATTCACCGCTAACCTACCTATCGATAGGCACCACCTATTCAGACGTAGTTGGTTCAATAGGGACACAAGAATTCAGTCCAGTTTGATTATCGATTTCTTGTTTTGCGCCGTCGAAATCTGAGACTATGCATGAAGATTCAATTTTATCATCTACATTTAACTCGATTTCAGCAGGCAAATCTTTCTCCATCGGCTCACTTGAAGTTGACAAAGCATTTGTTAAGTTGTTTTGGACAATCGGCGAAGAGGTCAACACAATATTGTTTTCGATGCAGTGCTGTTCGTAAGTAGAACAGAAAGGGCATTTATCTTGGGATGTTACGGTCGCCGATTTTCTCGGAAACATTCGAATTAAAATGTTTGTGTAAAAATCTCACGTTAACATCTTGTGGCTAATTTAATCTTCGTTTCTATCTAATCTTCACTGTTCTTTTCACCTGTTTTAATTGCATATGAGAAGTTGTTATTCCATCGCTTTTTGTTTTCAAAGTTGCAAGAAACATTTTTTTTTCACATAATAATATTATGTTGGTTTGGATCTACGTTCGGGAATTCACAAATCAGTATAAGGTTCCTCGTCTGATTAATCATTTGATTTATACGCCTCTTGATTTTTGTTTCGGCAATGTATTTATCCAAAAACATACTTCTTTGAACAAAACCGTAGGACTTGAAATTATCTAACATGCTCTGTCTGTTGAACAAATACACCTTCCCTTAGCATTTTAATTTGCATGAACACTCGTTTAACCTTCCTTCTGTGTAAGGTACAGTGGAACATTATCTGTGTACGGGGTAAAAAGTGTCCCAATGTACTTTGCACTTAAACATTATTTTCCATTATAAAAATTATTATTTTTACTTGTTTGTAATTTATTAAAAATACTTCTAATTTATCAAAAATATAAAACTCAATGCACAAGATAACAAAAGATACCTATAATTAATTAATTAAATTTTGATTATTAAAATTATTAAACAGAAGAGTCATAAACTTCGTCATGTTGTTCAATTTCATCAACAACTATTTCTAAATTAATGCAATCATCACACACGGTTTGATGAATGCTGTATAAGATAGCGGAATTTTGACAGCGGAAAATAAGAGATTACGCTACTCACCGCATGTGGCAGCACTATCACTAAAGAGAACTAAATTTGTTATGTAATTATGAATCAATTTTTTCACTAAATCTAAATAAAACACATCAGCAACACTAAATAAAACATATCAGCAGAATAAAATATTAAAAATGATCCTTAAAATAGCAAATTGATTGATCTCCGAAGTAAAAGAACTCGGTATATGAAATCTTGAAACTTAACAACATTCCGTCTTTCCGGCATTACTTCCACTAGTAACCAATACTCTCGGTTATTTTTCTAATAGCTTAGGTTATACTGAGTCTATATGAAAAATTTTGGTAAATTCATGGACTAGAATTTTCACTATAATTTTTTGATTTTCTCCGGCCAAATAAGTTATTTTCAGATTTTGGCAAATATTTCTGAAGTCGACGATCACACTTTGTTAGCTGAAACTTTCCAGCCGAAAGATGGTAATGTAGATAGTGTCTTTGCTATCCCAGCCGAAAAAATATTCTATAGCCGAAACATATATTACTTGATATACCTATTTCCACAATCATTTACAACTAATCAAAATACAGCAAAAACCTGTCAGGAGCTACAGATATTATTTTACTAAATTGGTCCAAATTACAATAAATTTATAAATTTTTGAAATTTTCGAAACTAAATTAATAAAATGTTCTGTAACTTTAACGAGTTAACCACAAAATTTCGGATTTTCTTGAACATTATACCATTACAATCCCCCCCCCCCCCCCCCCCTCTCTTTAGACTTGCTCCAAATATCGTGTGGGCTTAGCTAGGCTTATGACCTATCGAAAAAATAGTAATACATCTTTGGACTATAAATTTTTTTTTCGACTGGAATAGCAAAGACGCTATCTGCATTACCATCTTTCGGCTGAAAACTTTCAGCTAACTTTAACAGTAGATCAACAGACCATAAACAAGAGATCATTTGTTCATTACGCAGCCATCTTGCAGCAAAACAACTAGAGTTCGTACCGAGGACACTTATGGGATTAGACAATCAATGTATTTGTTCTTAATGATGACGAATTTGAAAAAAGTAATTTTATGTAATATTAAATAATATTGGGATGGTAGAAAATATTCCAAAAAAGTTTATTTTTATGTTTTCGTTAAAATATTTTGCAGTCATATATATCTATGTATTTTAATTAATTCCCACTAAGTTTTGGTTGTGATGCAGTCTCATTATTTTGCAAATGAACATCTTATACTCCTCCTTTGAATTTTCAATCTGAAAACACTCTCTTAAAGATAAAAATAAAAAAAATGAATCCGTTTTTAAAAATTACGGTAAAAATCGGTAGAATAAATTTGTTTGGCATAGGCAGGGGAAATTTGAGACTATATGGTAACAGAAAACTGTTGAACGCGCGTGCGAGTATCACATTTTTTATATTTCCTCAATTCAATCCACCTACACTCAACCTCCCTAAACCAAAATGTTGTTTTCTATAATCAACTCGAATAAAATATTTACAATTATATTTTTATTTTCAACAAGAAAGGTAAAATAATCTCGAAATGTAAAATGAAACGTGTACTTAAGACAATTTACGTTAAGGATGAATGAAAATAACAGAGGAAAAAAAGTTAAAATTATCTTTTGTGTTTTTGTAACCCAACAGAACATCGCTTTTAATACACGAAGAAATGTTAAATCTTTTGAGATGCGGTTTTACTCCTTTCATCCTAATATGTTTTCCAGTTTGCCTGTGTATATATACTTATACACTTTACAGGTTTTAACATTTTCCGGATGTCAAGAAATAAAATCCCGTCGACTTTTATTGTCTCACGTTTCATTGTTTTTTTGTGATCCATATTATTATTTATACAAGTTGAAAATGTGTATGTATGTGTGTGTGTGTTGCGGTTATCATGGTGAGAAGAAAAAATTTCAATTCATAAAAATAAATAAGTTAGTACATTTTGTTCCTAACACTTTATTTATAATGTGAGTGAATTACAGGAGATGTCTGAAAAAAAATTGTAACATTTAAGGTAAAGAAAATTAAACGACGTATCTTTTGTTTTCTTAAAAAATGGTACATATGTCAATTAAAACCCTTTTAGCTTTATTTTTAATGACCAACTTTTCCAATTAGTTTAGTAGTAAATGAGGATTTTTTTAATTTTATAATATTTACGATCTCGATATAGGCAGGCAAATGGTTCAGTGGAGAGCCCGTCTCTTCCTGTTGTTTATAATCGCCTTTTTTTCTAGTAAGTCAGTTTTCTCAAGTTCTTCCTTATTTATATGTTGATATGCGCTCTACTCTAAATACACGCTTGCATTGAGTTGATATTCATTTGAAGAAACTGGATACAACTTTCAGGACCATTTGGGATAAATGCATTTTAATAGGGTGTAATACCCCTTTAATAGGGAAAAATACCCCACCATCTCCGCCGGTCATTACGCCCCCTCTTACTTCCCACGATTACCTTTCGATGATGTTTCTTTTGTCATACCAACCGAGTATAGTTGTTTTCGTTACGTGATGCTCCAAAACGGAAAAGTATTCTTAAACAATCAAGGTGAGGTTACCAAGACTTTGGAGAGGTAAATATAACTAACTAATAACTAAAACTTTGCACGTTTACATACAATTATAAATATTTTATTTAACTCCTCCACATTTAAATTATATACATTTAGTAGTTTATAATGCTTTTAGTTTTATATTTAATATATGAGAATTTGTTCGCTTGATTTAATTTACGTTGTTACGCGAACTCTATTGAACAAATATTGAAAGCAAATTTCATCCAGCAGGTCAGTTCTTGTTTTCCTATAAGAAAGGAATTAGCAAAAATATTTGTTTTTGTCAAAAACATCATTTTCTGGCCTACTGCGAAATAATGTTTGGAACTATTGTTTCGGTATCAAAATTGGATAGGAAACATATTTCCAATTTAATTTTGTTTTTGAGAAAATTTACAATAACTGTTTACCATAGTATGCCAGAAAAAAAAAATTTGTGACAAAAATACTACAGCCATGTTGAGCAATTACGTATAACGTTATTTTCGCCTGAAGCTACGGGAAGCTACCCAAAACTAAGTTAAGGGAAAATCTCTGCCTTCAGTTGAGGCATTTTAAGAAAATGGTCATTTGTATGAGGGAAAATATAATGTTCAAGAGTAAATTCCGATTTTGGAGCAACATTTGAAAGGAGTATCTTGAAACGGCTTAATATAAAATTTATGAGCAGCTAATTTTTTTAAAACTTT
This sequence comes from Nephrotoma appendiculata, assembly GCA_947310385.1. Lineage (NCBI taxonomy): Eukaryota > Metazoa > Arthropoda > Insecta > Diptera > Tipulidae > Nephrotoma > Nephrotoma appendiculata. The sequence goes on from OX371223.1 coordinate 164,609,817, forward strand.
TTCATGTTTTGAATTTTTTTTTTTACAATGGGCACTTTCATTTCATTTCATAGTTGGGAACATTTTTTTTTTTTTTTTTTTATTAAGAAATCTTTATTTCTGTATAATAATACAACTAATCATATGGATTATCTAGTAATTGTTTGATAAGTTAAGTAGCCCACTCTTGTGGGATGAGACCTAGCAGTTCATCTCAGCTCTGTCAGTCCTTTGATTTAAGCGGCTCAAGGAACCACTAATTCTAAAGGTTTTGTTCTTTAAGGCGCTTTGGTCCATTGGTGCGATCCAGTAGGTTCCGTAGGTCCTCGTTGTCATGCTGCTGCAGTCGTAGTACATGACCCCTTGCAAATTTTTGTATTTCATCGCTGACGTTTTCCATGTTTAAGTCTCGATGGAGATTGTCGTTTCTAATGTACCAAGGAGCATTCACAATGCAACGTAGTACTTTATTTTGAAACGTTTGAATGATCTTCACTGTAGTTTTCCTTGCGCAGCTTCAAAGCTGAATACCATACGTCCAGATAGGTTTTAGGATTTGTTTATCTAACAGCAGTTTGTTGTGCGTTGTCAGTTCGGAGTTTCTTCCAATAAGCCAGTGCATTATTCTGAATTTTAAATTCAGTTCTTTCCTTTTCTTTTTAACATGCGCTTTCCACCTGAGTTTAAAGTCTAGCGTCATGCCAAGGTACTTAGCATTAACAGTATATGGTATTTGTTGTGAATTCAGTCTAATCGGAACATATTTTAATTTCCTATTTGTAAAGTTGATGTGTGTTGATTTCGATTCGTTAAGTGTTATTCTCCATTGTTTTGTCCAGTTATTTATTACATCAACAGCATTTTGAAGTTTTCTCGTGGACTCAACTATACTAGCATCGGTGGTCATAACAGCTGTGTCATCAGCAAACGTTCCTATTCTAGCTTCTTCTATGTTTGGTAGATCATTTGTATACAGGAGGTATACAACGGGACCTAGAACACTGCCTTGTGGAACCCCTGCCAATATTTTCTTCAGTTTAGAGTATTCCCCTTCCTGTCTCATCCGGAAGTAACGATCGTTGATATAAGACTTTAGCAATTCAGAATGTTGTTTTGGCAAATCTCGTTGGAGCTTAAATTCTAGACCACGGTGCCAAACCTTATCAAATGCTTGGGCTACGTCTAAGAATATTGCTGAGCATACTTCCTTTTTCTCCAGCGCCTCCTCAATTGTATCAGTAATCCTATGTACCTGTTCTATCGTTGAGTGCTTTTCTCGAAACCGAAGTTGGGAACATGTTGAGTAAAATCGCGGCCAACGCTATGAAAATGTTTAACACTGTGAAATTTTCAAATAAAATTGGCGTTGATTTTACTAATCATGATAGGGGACCTAAAAGCGCCCAATGTTTCTAGTAAGATTTGATGTCAAAACTCACGTAATCACCGAAATAATTTTTTTTAATAGTTTTTCCTGAATCTATGGTTGTAACAAACGAAATTCCGGAATGAGGAGGTAAAATAAAATGATGCAGTCATCCAAAGTCGCCATGCGATACTTCAAATATTGATTTAAGGGTTATAATTTTCTGGTTTTCACCCCACTTACACCATTCTCTTTTTTGCCCTAACGGTTAAGTCCTTTATCACTTTTGCACAAACTTCAGCAAGAAACGTTTAGTCAATTAGTTAAGCCCTTGACGTCCTTTCCATCACTTTCCACTCTTTTATTTTTGTTTCGCTTAATTCAATAATTCCAGTTGTAGTTTGTTGCGCAAGTGGTCAATTCGAATGAAAAAAGCAGGAGACACACTCACAGAGCGAAATCATGCATACTGTCATTATTCATTACAGCTTCACTTTTAGTTTATATTTTTTTGTTTCGTTTTGATATTTTTGATTACCGATGTTATTATTTTGCTTTAAATTAATATTATTCAATGTATGAGGCAAACGAATTACGCATCACATCGTCCTTTTTATGTTTTTCTCAACCATCTAAGTCTGTACCTTTTCGGTGATCTTGACTAGGAAAATTTTCATTTGAGGCTTGCATTTAAGATTTGATTGGCTCCGCCACCTGTTACTATTTCTGTAAATTAAATTATTCACTTGACCCACCTGTGGATTTTTCAAGTCACAATATTTTTTTACTACAATCACAAGCTACTTCAACAATATTATTAAATCTCGCATTTAATAATATTGTTGGGAAAAATATTTTCATAGCATTTTTGTGTAAATTGTATTTTCCTGGCCTACTGAGGGAATAAGTTTGGTGTAAATATTTTGGAAACAAAGTTAAATGGGAAAATATTTTTCCCCATTAAGGGGTATATCCTCCATCCGGTCGCAAATTAAATATTTGTGATCAGAAATATGGTTACTAGATTTATTTTGCCATGCCAATTGATACATTTTTTTAAAATTTAAATTTGTTTTGCGATTGTAAAGTAGAAATATACGAAAAGACTGCTACGCATTTTCCGAGGTCGCAGTCTTTTCATGTATTTCTACTTTAAAATCGCAAAACAAATTTAAATTAAAAAAAAATGTGACAATTGGCATGGCAAAATACATCTAGTAACCATATTTCTGATCGCAAATATTTAATTTGCGACTGGATGGAGGATATACCCCTAAAATTTTGTGGAACAAAAGTTTCCCAATTAACTTTGTTTTAAAATTTTTTGCACTGAATTTATTCCCTCAGTAGGCCAGAAAAATACAATTTAGACAAAAATGCTATGAAAAATATTTTTCCCAATTCCCTATTCCCAGGGAAAGCCCGAATAGGGCCACTGGTTGAGTTTTTAATTTAGCAGGGCAATAAGTGTAGTTATAAAGTAATTTCATTTACAGTATTTGCTTGAAACAAATCTGTTTATAAAAATCGCAACAGAAAAGTGTTTTCAGATAATTTTACGGGCTAAGGTGCTAATTTTTGACATTCTTCATAGGCTGCTCAATGAACTATGTATGTAAAAAAAGTTGTATCCTTTCTAAAACTCTAATATTTTCGGGCCAGTCCTGAAAATTAATGGAAACTGCATTATTTTAAATTATCACCTCGAAATTATTTATCAGTAGTAGTAGGTATTTTCTTGACAAATCATTTTTTTCTTTATAATACTTGCCACTTAATGTCACAATAAACGCAACCATTTGGTGAAGTGATTAAGAAAAAGTAAATACTTTCTTCAAGTAAATACTACCGAGTTAGTGAATAAAACTTACTAGCAAAGTTTAAAGCAAGTTCTTACTAATTTAACCAAAAGTTTCCCAGCATTTACTTAAAATTATGTGAATATAAACTACCTTCTACTTTTACATAACATTTTAACACTTGAGAAATACTAGTAAAGTAGATAGCAACTTTCAATGTTAAAAAAGAGTTATTTATTTAGAGTTGGAATTAATGTAGGAAAAAAAAATTATCATCCGCGTAAACATAATAAGACAATTATAAAAATATGTATCAGCTTACCAAATGAAATGCGAGAATTAAAAAATGGAAATATTTGTACGCTGAGGAGAAGAGGAGGGGGTGCATAGATCTTCAGACTAAATATTTTCTAAAGTGCCAGATAACATGATGATTGAAAATGGTTGAAAATGTTTAAGACTACACGCACGTTGAGATTTTTAATCATCGATCATTTTCACTATTGCCGCTTTCTTTACTTTTTTTATGTTCGGAAGTTGTGATTTACTTAGCAAAATTTGATAGTTTTTTAGCACGCATTTCTCTTTTACAATTTCCACTTCAAAAGTATCCATTTTTGTACATAAGCAATTATTATTATATATGCAAATTATCACTGTATTTTTAATAATAAAAACATATATTGTACTGGTATGTCACTTCAGTCACAATATTTTTGAGATTAAATTTCTTCAAAGTAAGTACAGTTTGAAGTAAATAATTTTTTTATTCACTTCGCTCATTGTAAGCAAATGTTTGTAAATAAGAAACTTGTAGAATCTAGCGTATACCTAAAATCTTTGAAGTTTTAAGCGAAGTTTCGTCAAATCCGAAAGCATTAAATGAGTAACACTGTAATTCATTTTCTGCTATCTATGTTTAGATATCAATACTCGAAAGCATTCGGGGCAAATGGAGTTGAATTGCTGCTTTTGCATAAATCTAGGCGAAACAGATATTTTTCCGTTTATAAATAGTACATCGATGAATGCTAATCACAGTCATAAGTTATAATAGTGGTGATAATAGCCGTGTTTTATTTTTCGAGCACTATCCGGCCATATGGGAAATTTCTACTGAAACTGCAGCTATTATTCACTGGTGTCGCTATACCATAAAAATGAAAAATGAATGCATCCATAAAACAAACATTTAGCACCTGAAATATACTAATTGACATTTATTTTGACATGACGTAAATACATATACCTAATACTGCAGACACATTACTAGTTATAGCACTGAGACAGACTGAGGATTAGTTAAATTGGTTTGGTAAAATTCGGTTAAGTACTCTAGGAAGTATAATTCAATTCAGTTTGCCACACTACGAAAAATTCAAAAATCTACTAGCAGATTCAAGTTTTTCCATCGGAAAAACATCATGATTTCCCAAATGAGAACGCAAGACACACTACAATTTCTTTTGTTTTCACAATTAGTTTCAAAATAGTAACGGAGTAAGCGTTTTCAAAAATTCCAAGATTGACATTTAATTGGTTTTTAAATTGTCATAGATGACTTTCCTAGTGACTAAACCCTAACAAATTTGTTCCCGCCAGTTGTATAACAGAAAACGCATAAAAAACTAGATTTTTTGGTATAATACTAGTAGTTATACCGCAATCTCCATTTTTGATTTGTTCTGCGTTGTTAGCACTGAAATACAGGAAATGAGAAAAAATATCTCATTTCGAAACTGATTTCAAATTTAGTTTGAAACTATGGGTAAATATGACACACTACCTAGTACGAAATCATGATTTCGAGTTAATCATAATTACGAAACTAATAGTGTGTCAATGGTATAAGACAGTGGGCGAATAGCCGGGTAATACCATAGACACATACATATCTGGTTTCGTAACTGGGATTGTGAAACTATGGTTCGCGACATGAGAACTCTATAATTTCTTTCGTCTTCTCGTTTGGTTTAAATAGTAATGGAGAAAAATGGCAAGATTGACATTTAATTAATTTTTAAATTGTCAGAAATGACTTTTCTATGGACATAACAGAAAAAATTTTGTTCCCACCAACCAAATACACTGCATCAAAAAAAATATACACCTTATTTTTTTCAAAAATTCAATTATTTTCTTTACACAACATCTTTAGTATTTGATTTTTTTTTCTATTTACTAACTAAAAATATCACATTTAAAAAAATAAAAAAAATATAAAATTAATTCATTTACTTAGCAAAAATATAACAAAACTTAGTCAAAGAAAAAACATTCAGTTCCTAGTATTATTACTAATAAATATAATTAATCATTTGTGTGTCACCCGTTCTGAGTTATGCCCTATTTTAGGCGATTCTGCATTGAACGCACCAATTTTCCTGTTCTTCCGACGTAATTTGGTGCCACTCGTCGATTGATTTACATTTTAAATCGTCTTTTGTTCTAATATCATGTAGTCTCACCCGTTTTTCCAAATTATCCAAAGATGTTCGATGAGGTTGAGAGCTGGCAAACCATTTTGGCTGTGGCGGATGACCCACTGTAGTTCTACGGCCATCTGATCCGAAAATGCGGAATCACTAAATAGTAAGAATATCATCCCTACGGTCAAACACGGTGGATTAAACGTCATGATATGAGGTGCAATGGGTACCGTGGCGGCCGAGGATCTGGTGTTTGTTGAAACTACCAGGAATACAGAACAATATTTGCAAATTTTACAGAATCATTTGAAAGAGTGCGACATAAATTGAAATATCTGGACATATTAGCGTGGTACAAGACAACGATCCGAAACATGCATCCCACTTGGTAAAAAACTAGTTGATCTACAATGTCAAATACATCTTACCGAACCCTCCACAATCGCCAGTTCTTAACCCCATCGAACATCTTTGGGATAATTTGGAAAAACGGGTAAAACTATATGATATTAGAACAAATGACGATTTAAAATCTAAATTAATCGACGAGTGGTACCAAATTACGTCGGAAGCACGGGCAAACTGGTACATTCAAATGCAGTACCGCCTACATAGGTTATAGCTCAGAAAGGGTGGCACACAAATTATTAATTATATTTATTAGTAATAATACTAGGAACTGTATGTTTTTTCTTTGACTAAGTTTTGCTATATTTTTGTTAAGTAAATAAATTAATTTTTATATTTTTTTTAATTTTTTTAAATGTGATATTATTAGTTAGTAAATAGAAAAAAAAAATCAAATACTAAAGATGTTGTGTTAAGAAAATATATAAATTTATTGAAAAAAAATAAGGTGTATGTTTTTTTTTTTTTGATGCAGTGTATCTCAATGACAAGTTCGCGGTTTGCAACAAAGTAGCTGACATCTGGTGAACAAAACGTAAATCGTAGTTTGCTATGAAGCAAGGAGGACTTAAACTGCCATAATAATGAATTTGACAATTCTCACCCCCGCCCTCCCCCCCCCCCCCCCCCCCCCACTTGTAGACGTAGAAACAAACGCTATCCACATTTGACGAAAATCGCCAATAGAACGCTCAAAGGAAACTAGATTATCTTGGTAAACTATTAGTCCGGAATCTCCATTTTTGAATTTTTGATGTATTCGGTTTTGAGAGCAGAAACATGCCTCGGGATGAGAAAAAATATCTCATTCCGAACATATGTATAAACCGAGTTGCAAATCATGGTTAGGGGTGACACATTACAATCTAAACCGTGATTAACTCGAAACCATAGTTATCAAACCAACAATGTTTCTATAGCATTAATCGTCTACTGCGCTATAACTTATTTTAGAACAAATTTTCCGATCAGTTTGCCATAGAAAATTTTGAAAATAATTAAATTTATATTACAATAATATTACAATATTATATTATTATATTCGTCTAGTTTTTTTATCGATAATCAGTCATCGACCAATTACGCACCATTTTATAAAATTTTACCTCCCTCGATAATTTCGATTTCGTCTTCAAGGTTAGTTCTGGATTACAACTCACAAATAAAGGTTCCTAAAAAGTACTTACTCAACGGTAACTTACAGATTCTTGTTCTTTCAAAAACTAAAAAACTATAACTACATTTTGACCGATTAAAATTGGCCCTCAAAATTAATTGTTCTCAATGAGAGAAATGGTATACTAATATAGAGAATGTTACTTTCTCAAAGAATGTATCGCATGATTAAAGTTATTTTCAAAAAATAATGTTTAGAAACTGTGATTGTTTCCTTAATATTATTTGTTACATATGTGGAATACTTAATTCAAATCAGTTTGCCTAATTTTAAGCTATTATATTTGATTTAAGAAAATTAAATTTCAAACTGAATTTCCAAAATTTGATTACGTTGTTTTAAAATTTTATAATCAGATAACGAAATTTTTTTCTTGAAATTTTACAAAGCTGATTTTGCTAAAATTTGATTTGATCCGAAAAAGTATTGTTTCGAAATACTGAAATTTTTAATTCTTTAATTAAAATATTCGGTCATCTGTCGAGCAATAAATGGATGGCGCAACGAACATTTCTATCGTCAGGTTGTTTAACTTGAAAGCCATCCATTTCTTGCGTCGTAAGCGTGCGATGCCACTCGACTAAATTATTATCAGGTCCGTTGAACGCTTTATCCAATTCAATCACCAATGACTTGAAAAAACTTGAAAATGTTCTTTTAATCTTGTTGGGATCGTTTTTGTTGTCTTCAAGAAGACGATCCTCGACTCGTAGTTTCCATGATGCGACAGCACCATTAACTCCTCCACCGGTACTCTCCGACATCTCTTTTATAGGATAAAATGCATTCGAAATGAATATACAAAGCTTACGTTTTTGCTTCATGGGACGTTTTAAAACTTCTAGAATATCAAGCGGCTGTGCATTATGGTCGCATCCAGTTTACGTTTGAATGCGAGTAGATCCATATACGCTTGAGATTCGGGTACTAAACCTAGAACTTTTTGTGGCAAAATTTTATCAGCTAAGGTAGCGGTTTCTTTTTCTTGACGGCCGCATATTCATTTTTTGAAATGGCCGCATTGGGATGTATTTGTTTGGCTTCGACTGTCCTCCGGACGTTTACTACCGCGTGCTGCTGGTAAACTACTACCTCCACGCATACTTTTTCCCTGGAACGTTGATTGTGTTGGCCTAGGCATTCCGGATTGACCTATTTCTCCGGGTGGTAAACCCGATGGCATTTGCGGTGGGGGAGTGAATCTTCTTTGCTAGAATTTAGATCAAACCATTACATTTATCAATTTGTTAAAATATTTATAAACTACCGTAAAATTAGGAAGTTTATGTAATGACGCATTCCCGGATTTTGTGTTGGTTGTTGGTACCGAGGGTGCGGATGACCACCCGGTGGTCCTGTAATATTAACATTAGCTGGCGGAAATTGTTGTAACATGTTTGTTTATCTTCTATGTATAGTGTACAATTATCGTTCACTTTACAATTAATTTTATAAATGATACAATTATTTTACACGACGCCGATTTTAATAAAATTTGGTTTCAAAAAATGGAGTATACCGTGAAGTACCTATCGCTGCTTGTTTTAGAAACTGGTCCGACCGAAGTGACATGTTTGACACAAAAAACACATCTGCTCATAAACTCTCTAAAACGGAACTTTCTTTATCACGGAATTCCAAAAAGACGGAAACTTTTAAAATCATGTTATTTCATTTATGAGGTGCAAATATGTATCATCAAAAATTGTGAAACAAAATTGTTACAGAATAACTGTTCAATTGAGTTACACCAAATAGTTTACATAATTGACTGGACATGGTTGTCAACTTTAGAGTTAGTGATCCACCGAAACTATTATCATGTTACTTTTGGATTTTCGAGTTAGTTGAGAATTCAACAGTTATTTTTCATGCGTGAAGTAAAACAGATGAACTTGCGTCATATAAAGCAAAACAGCTTTCCTTGAATTTACCTTAAAAATATAGTCATTATATTTCCCTATAAGACAAAGAGCAGGCATCCACATGACTTTGTTCTATATTGTTGCAGAAAGGAGTTTAATAAAATGTTTACAGTTTGGAAGTGGTTACAGGATTTCTCCTGAGCAGCAGAGCTTCACGGTCTGTACACAGAAAAATATTATCGCCTGAATCAAAGAGTTTAGAAGCTTCAATCGCACAAAGTTTTTGTTTGCACCCATACTGCCGTGAGATCGAAGTTGTAGTGAAGGTCAAAAGGCACCAAAACCTGTGCCTAATTTGAAGTGAGAGTCTAGCGTAGAAAACTAATGTCTCTCGATTATCGAAATCTTGAGATAACCGTACGTCTCCTGATGGGTAAACCACTGAAAACAAATTGTCTAAATCAAATTCGGACAACAATTTATCATTAACCATGTTGATTTCTGATATGGGTGAACTGAAGAGATTGAAAATTAATCTGTGTCATGCAATCCAGCCGAAGTTGATCGCTGCATCAGTGCACTTCAGCCTAACAGATTAAATAGCACAACAAGCCGTTCCCAAAATGTAGTGGAGGCAGGGTCAAGATATGGTTCATATAGTTTATTCATTTGTCATCCACAATTGAAAGATACATCAAACATCACCCCTCCCTAGTGGCTTGGAGGCCACAAATTGGTCGTGAAACTATTCGGATTTTAAATGACTAGACCTTCTCTTGTTGATTTCGGTGGATTGACTGGAATGCCCTTTGTGAATTGACATTATTTTTAGGTTGTTCCTTGGTGGCTATCTCACCTATTCAGTCGTTTGTTGTCTAATGAAATTTTGCATTGTTTTGTAACGAATAATTTATCCTGGTAATTTCTGGGCTGGTGGAGATGGTCAGATAAATTCGATAAATTCATTTTTGACGTTTCGAACATCTGGCCAGGAATCTGGATCCATTCTCCAAAAGCAATCTCCGCTGAAGTAGTTTCAAAATCTTCTAGTACAAAGACCCGTCTGTTTCGATGGCACATGATGGCAGCTTTGAAAGTACGGTGCCATCTCTCAATGAATCTATTGCATCTGGTATTATAACTGGTTGGTATCTTTTATTCGCAACTCAAAATTTTTGAAAGCTCGTTGAATAATTCGTACTCGAACTGCATTCCTTGATCTGTTACAATAACGGTTGGTACACCAAAATGAGAGATTTATGTAATAAATAATGTTGCGGCTACAGTTTCCGTTTTCATGTTTGGAATTTTTTGCAGCTTCAGCCCATCTTAAAGCGGTTTCTAATATGGGTGCACAGTAACGTTGACGCTCGGATTCTGATAATGAACCCATGATATCCAAATGTTGTTAGGTGAATTTTCTCGTGACTGGAGCGTAATTTCCTACCTGCTGGTAGTATGCAAATTGATATCGGCCCAAATAAATTGCTCTAACATGGCTTTAACGGTTGTGTGATTACGGATGGTATATATTGTGTATATAGATTCGAATACCCACCAGCGATCCCTAGGCGTATTTGATCGATTTTCCCCGTTGAGACGTCACAATAGATGCTTAAATTTGAATTGAAGGCTAATGGAACACGGCTGGTGGTTCATGAATTTCAGTGCAATATTGGTCTTTAAGAGATATCCTAATTCCACATCTGATTATCTTGCATCTGCTGCACTTTAATGTAATCCATAAATCGATGGTTTATGTTTGATAAATAACGTGCATTTACGTCCTTCAATCATATAACGGAAAAATTCGATTGCGGAATATAAACAATAACTCTCTATCATAAGTGCTATATCGTTGCTGAGTTTCCGTTAACTTCGATGAATAGAACTGTAGTGATGGCCAGGCATTGTCCATTTTTCTACCATTAATGCAAGCACGGATGTGGATGACGGGTGTGCAAATACGGCAACTTCACATAGTTGTTTTTCTGGTAAGATCAAATGCTGCTATAGTTTCGTCCGTCCAATTCCATAACTTGAGATTCACTTTTGTTGTTCCCTTCAAGGTAATCGCAGTGTTTTCTGCTCTGTTACGGTGGACGGTTTGATTTCTGCTACGCATTGATTTATTAATCCATGGCTTAATTTTTCGAACACGATCTTTAAATGTTACAAGTGATGCTGTATTGATTGTGAAATCCAGGCCGTCGAAGATTGAACTGATGAACCTCTGGAATGTATTGCCTGCATTTTTCAGATCAGACGTCATTCGAGTGGATTCAAATAGTCTGAACGATGTTGATATTGTTGTTTTTGAAACATCTGCTTCTTCAGTTGGCATCTAGTGGTAAGCACGCACTAAATCGATGGTTGAAAACACTGTAATCGTTGTAGTTGAATAAAATCCTCGAGGTATGATATCGGGTATCTGTCGGGAAAGTTAATATTATTGAGGGCACGATATCCGCCGCATGGTTTCCATTGCAATTGTTCTACACTACGATATGCAATGGACTGGACAAATTACTTTTGGATGGTCAGCAAATATACCCATATGTAACCAGAAACTCAAACTCGTTTTGCTATGGCTAATTTCTTGAACCATGGACAAATTTTTCTAAATGTTTATTCTGGAAAAACGAAATAGGAATTTTGCCTATTTATAGCAGTTTGGATATTTAAATGTTCGTACCTATCTTCCGTACTTCAACAGATTAAATTCCTATTCAATTATCGCAAGAGTTATCGAGATAATATGTGAATGAGTAAAGATTTATTCGTCTTGCTGGTAGTATGGATGCACATGTTGGTACTGCATTTGAGACTGAGTTGATTGCGCTCACACATTGTGCAATGGGCGCTCTGAGCTTGCTGATTCAAGTACTGAGTAACGTATTTGAATGTAATGCTGTGGTTAATGGATTGAAAATCCCCAGATCGACCCCCAAGTTGGCCAAGTATTGTGAACACTTTATTATTGTGACATTGATGAAAATAAAATTGCTGATTGGCCTTGAATAGGTGGCTCAAGATTTGTAAATAAAATTCCACTGGTATCTTCTTGATCCCTCATAAGAACGTATTGTTCCCATAATCCTGGAATCGCCAATCAACGCTATCGCTCATTTAGAAAAATGTTGATACCTAATTTTCATCTTGGTAACTTTATGAGTGCAATTATAAAAAAATGTTCACGTTATAATAAAAAAAGTTTCCGTTCTCAACTAACTGGGGTTTACTATTTCGCATGCTTCCAGTATTTTGCTTTAGTAACGAAAGATCATTTATTTGTCTAGACGGATTTGTAATCAATATCAATAAAATTATACATTTAACATTAAAAAAAATAAAACTCTAAAATTAGTCAAGAAACCTTTATCCAACTCGATAATCGTTATTTTTTGTTTTTTTAGGAGTACTCGGCTCATGCTCATCCCCAAACGTTATCGTGTGATTGCCAATCTTTTCATTAGGTCACATCATTAAAATTACGTTCATCGGAACCGCTAGAATTGGGACACGATGCATACATTTACACTTATCACTACATTTTAAATCATTTTTACGACATTTGCACATTTTGCTGAACCACTTTTAGTGCAACCACATTTGATCCGATGAATTTGTATTAGCAGCACTACTGTTATTCATGTTTTCTGAAAGGTTCCAAGTTATGATCTAAATATGGAAGAGCACCGAGTTAAATACCGTCATTGTAATTATTGATTTTCAAAACTTACTCTTTTATTCATTATCGAATAATTATCTAAAAGATCTCCATCATCATCTTCATCGTAAATGGCATTTTGGGCACCCTATAAAAGAATAACGCAATAGTAATATGAAATAAATTTAAAATTTTGTTACCTTTGCCAGCTGTTCGTGTAATTGAGCCAGATCGTTTTGCAATTCTCCATTCTCCTGTTGTAAATCATTGAGAATTTTCATAAATTCTAGTTTCATTTTATATGCTTCTTCTGTTAGTTTATCGCGATTTGATGTGCTCGTGATGTCATGCTGCTGTCCAACACATTGCGTGTCACGTAGCATTTGGCTAATTTTTTCTTCATTTCGGCACTCGATAAAATTCAAATCGGAAATAAATTTCTGATTAATATTTTCGTTTCTCGCTTCAAGCAGCCTAAATTTTTTTTGTAACGCGTCCTTCGATTTTACAATCCAATGATAGCCCATATTCTTTTCTAGTATTTCTTTATTTAGATATATAATATCACCGAATTGACATTTTACGACGTCTCGCTGCTCCTCAATTGAACTTGGGTCATCGATCAGTAGCTTAATTTTTTCTTCTTTCTTCGATGAAATTATCTGTGTCTCATAGAGTCCAATTTGTTTAATTAAATTTTTCAATTCGCTTTCGGTATCTGAAATAAGATCCCGCCGCAAGGGGTTTTCCTGCTTTAGCGTCTCAATTAGCGTTATTAAATGTTCTTTATTGCATTTCAAGTGGTCAAGAATGGTTTCGATTTCGTTAATTGTGAGTATCGCCTCATTAATATTTTTAATCAAGTTAGTTTTATCTAAAATAATAAAAAAAAGTAAGTTAAGATCAGTATTTTTCGTTGCATTTCGGATTGGATTGACTTACTTATAATAACCCGACGACGACTAAGCTGAACTGTACGTTTCTTCTCTATTCTCAGTTCTAAAATTCTGACGTCAGCCAGGGCTATCAACATTCTTCGCTTCATGAGGAATTGCTTTTGTTTATTGCTCAAACTTAATCTAATCATTTCAGATTGTTTTTTCCTTTCCAGGCCTGGGATTTTATTAATCTCGATATTCTTATTAAATGTCCATTTTTTATAATGAGCATGGCATTTTTTCATTTTTCGGGTAATTTGAACTCTGGTAGCCTTCAATTCTTTTATTTCGTTTTGCAGTTGGTTTATCCGCTCAGCATCGGCCTCCCGAAGTTCTAATAATTTTTGTTGTTGCTTATATTGTTTCGTTAGGGTTTCCATCTTCTTTTCCAACGCATCGGCCACTTTATTCGAGGCGTTATCCATTTTCCCCCCCATTGGTATTTGACTCTGCAAATCGATGCGATCTGCTTCCAATGTTTTAATTGTATTCTCAAGTTCCGTAATTTTCTCATGTAACTTCGTATTATCATCAAGAAAACTTGGCAAGTTACCCAATATTTGCTTCTGCAATTCTTCTTTGATCGCTATCTGCTTGGTGATCTTTTGTATTTCGTTCGTGAATCCGAGCAGCTTTTTATGAAACAACTCTACGAGGTCGTCATCATTACTATTTATGTTACCGTTATATTTCCTACTTTGCTCATTTTTGATAATCACTTGCACACTATCATCAATTGACACCAATAAACTTTTCATTTCATCAGCAATCGTTTGAATATTCTTACAGTAGAAAAGATGGTGGTGACATATTTTAGGATCCTTGAGCAGGCGGTATATTATATCATTAACTTTATTCACAATTTCATTTAGTTCTTCATAGGCTTTTTCAAATAAATCTTCTTTCATTTCGACACCCACAAGGCTGATCATAGCATTTCGCACTTGAACTTGTAAATCTTCTTTTTTATTTTGCACTTCTTTCAAATCGTTCATTAATAATGATATGGACTTCCGCTCTACGGTTGACATGTTTCTACCACCGTCAACCGGTGACCACGATATATTTTCAACATTGAAAATTTTCAAACGTAACAGTTGTGCCCTCATTTCCCAATTTTCTAATTCAACCGCATCTGGATCATGATTCACGATCGGTTTGTTTTTAATGTTCTTGGCATAATTTGCATAGTTTAATGTGTTCAATGTTTCATCCATATTTGAATCGGCTGGACTGACACATGAAATTAGTAGCGTTACACTATTCCCGCCCAAAGATTCTTGAAGAAGACGTGTTAATTTCGATTCGCGGTATGGTATAAAACTTGCGGAATTGGGTCCACCTAGCGCCGTAATACATTTGACGAGCGCAAGCAAACCTTGATTTATTTTAATTCCTTCTTTTAGCCGATTCCCGGTTGCTTTAGTTTTCTTAGATCGTACTGATCCAGCTAAATCTACCAAATGAAAACGAGAACATGTTTTTGATGTTGGATTATCTATTTTCTCCACTTGAATTGTGACGGTGAAAATGGCATGGCTCCTGCTAGACGTTGCATTCATCGCAGTCGCACCAACAGCCCGGCCTCTCGACCCTTTTACTAAACACCCGATTATTTCCTCAATAGAATTTACTTCAATTTCAGTAATGCCCGGAATAATTATTCCTTTCCTTACATCCTCGCGTATATCGACAATGCAATTATCCCAATTAGAAGCATTCGAAAGCAAATCAAAAATTTGTTCATTATAAAGTTCAACAAAACAGCACTTGACAATAACTTCATGATCGTCCTTCATTTTACCAATGTTTTCAAAAATTTCTGAAACCGCTCTGGGTATAATGCCCATCGATTCACTCGGTATCCCATTATAGTTTGTATCCATAGTATGCGTTTTGCCAGAGCCAGTCTGCCCATACGCTAAAATAGTAACGTTGTAACCTGAAATGTAAAACCACATTCTTTGATAAAATTTTACAGTTCGCCCAAATATAGAAAATAATACTTTTAAGTACCGTTAATAATTAACAATTATGTATATTAATATGCGTCTTCTGATTAAACTTTAAATAACATACATAACACACATACAATTAATAACAATAATTAAGCATATTTACCTTCGAATAATTTTTTAATCATATGCTGTACAGAACCTGTATACACTTTTTCTTGGCTATCCGTTTCGCCAAAGACGTGATTGAATGTAAACAAGCAAGCACCATCCCGTGTACTACCAACTGAAATTTGCGGTTCATTACCCGTTTTTTTCACGATATTTTGATAACCAGCATTTTGTTCCTGCTCACTAAGAGGTCGAACTCTAATAGCCACTTGGATGCTATCACTGCTGCTCATTATTATTTGGAAAATGAAACTCGACTATTTATCAGCAACTGTACTTGATTACACTTATTTTACTAAATAATTACGTTATATATTTGTATAATTGTATTATTAATTTAAAAAAATATTAATTTGCTATATATCTTCACAATTTCACAGCATCTTTGATTGTTTATTTTTAATTTAGAAAAAAACTGTAATACTGCCTGCTACACAGAATATAGAATACAAACGGGCATAACCCGATTTTTCTATGGAAAAATTTCGACCGTTTTTTTTCTCATTGATTTGTATGGAAAAGGGTAGAATATAGTGGTGAAAAAAATTGTGCACTGAACTTTTTTAAATTAGAGTCAAATTTTTTGTTGATCCACTTAGTATAGCGTATATACATATATACTATATAATATATGACTGTTATACATACAAATTGAAAATTGTTTGGTAAATTGTTCTTACCAAGTAACCAAAATATGTAACTACAAAACGATTCATCGCACCCCGACCCTAAAACGCAAATAAGGATAGACAGCTATTTATCTTCCGCCGCAACATGTTACATATCTCTTTTCCACATTTGTGTAGGTACGGCAAAAGAATCATGTGAAAAATTAATTTTTGTGTGTGTTTTGAACCAATTTACACATTTGTGAATTCCTTTTTAACTTATTTTCGAAAAAACACTATAACTATACACACAGTTGTGTTGGTTGTACTTCAAATCAAGCGAACTTTTTTATCAAAAACGCCATTACATACTATGTTTCTTTACTCACACATTTGTGTGGTTGGGATTAAATTGAGCCAATTTTTTTTTTTTTTTTTATTGGTTGAAAAAGGGATATGAACGTCCATTCTATGAAATTAATTCCAACTCAAATCTGGCCCGACTAGAGAAGGAAATTATAATACAATATATAATATATGTATATTATATAAGGTGGGTATTCACATTCAATTTTATTGCACAATTAATTTTGAGCACAAAATTGAAGAAAAATAATTGCGTAATTTTTCAACACTGACGATAAAATTACCTGCACAATCATTTTTTGTTGAAACAGAAGAATTTATTTTAACTGAGACTTGATACCGATATATAAGTAAGTGAGTATTAAATTAAAACCGTGGTTTTATTGAATATTTAAAATTTCGAAACATAGTTGAAATTGCTATGACGAGTAAAAAAGCATTAGCAATGCTCATGCTAGGCGCAGTTTTGATGAAAAATAAAAAGAAAAGAACTAAAAAAATGTTTTGGTCTAAGGAGTGGTACCTACAAAGAAATACTTTGTCAGACGTGCAGCTTATAGAATGTGATAACAGCAACGAAAGTAAAAATGATTACAGAAACTACTTACGAATGAACAAGCACACATTTGAAATTCTTTTGGGTAAAGTATCGCCACTGAAACAAAATTCGATAATGCGAGAGGCGATTTCACCAGCAAATAGTTTAGTAGCAACTCTTCGATTCTTCGCTACTGGACGAAGCTTTAAAGACTTATCATTTTCCACAAGGATATCCGAGCAATGCCTTGGAATAATTATAATTGAAACATGTGAAGCGAAAATTTCTGTACTAAAAGAATTCGTACAAGTATGTATTATTTTATTATATAAAAATGTTCCAAACCAGTAATTATAACCAATTCAAATGAGAAAAAAAAACTGAAAATCAATTATTTTTGGATTATATCTATTAATTTTTCTTTTTGGTTTTACTCTGAATCTGCAAAATTTGTAATAAATTGTACCGTATCAGAATTAACCGCACAGCATATGCCTGAAGAACCACTTGACGACGTTGCCGTAGTAGATACATTATTTACCATTGAATACATGGAAACTGGTACTTTCACTGTATATGCTGATGTTAAGTCTGACGAACTAGAAAATTATGTACTATTGAAGGATAAACTCGAACCTGAATCGTGGTTGCCTTGATACGTTGGTATAACTACAGAATACGGCAATCGTGTACTGGAAGTTGTTGTTGTTTGAATCACTGTACTATTGCGTGTTAATTGATTCAGTTGGCCTTCGAATAGAACTCCATGTGTTAGGCGGTCGGCATACATTCTTTGTTGTTCGCTCATTTTTTTTAATGTAGCGGCGTAAGCCTACGTCATTATCATAAATTCATCATCATCCTTTTTTAATTCCTGAATAGCTATTTGGAACATTTCTTCTGAGGAATCGGTTTTCTTTGTCCGTTTTGGTTTCGAAGTTTGAACATTGCTTGTATGATTATCAGAAATTTGTTCAATCTTACAAGCAGAAGTAACCTAAAAGTAATTTAAATATAATTAATTTTATTTAATTATAGCTTCCTACAAAAGAAATGGAGTGGAAACAAATTGCAAATGAATTTGAAGCTTTCTGGAATTTCCCCCACTGTTTAGGTGCAGTGGATGGGAAACATATTGTAATAACAAAACCAGCAGGCACATGCTCAAGATATTACAACTACAAAGGAACACATAGAATTGTATTACTGGGTATTGTTAATGCAAATTACGAGTTCATCTATGCGGATGTGGGCACTAACGGCAGATTTTCCTACGGTGGCGTTATTAATAATACTGAATTTTACAAACGTTGCAAAGACGGCACATTAAAAATCCCACAACCAGAAAATCTGCCCAACAGTACTAGAACAGCGTCGTTTGTATTTATTAGAGACGATCCATTTCAATTGAGTAATAATTTTATGAAACCTTATTTACACCAAAATTTAGATGAAAAGAAACGAATTTTTAACTATCGATTGTCTCGACTGTCTGTTTTAGCATGTGTTTATTTACACAATTTTCTGATGAAAATCCAAAGATCACACAATATCGAAACAACAAAAAACTCCGATGCTACTGATTTGACAAACTCATCGAGTTCTATACTGCATAATTTGTGGAGAAATTTGGTTCACAATTCGGCGCAATCAGCAGAAACAGTTCCTGAAAAGTATTTACAATACTTCAACAACGACGGTAAAGTTCCTTGGCAAAGTGAAATTTTATATTGAATTTGATTACAAATAAATAAATATAACTTACATTATCAGTCTCTTCATTTTCTAATGATATTGCTTCTTGTGTTTCCTCTATGGTTGAGCGGGTTGAATCTGGAGTTTACCATAAATATCATAAATTTGGTGCATAGACATCTTCTGTCGAAACTCTAGATCGTTGCGAATCTTTAATTTTTTAAAGGTACACCTGTAATAGTTTTTCGTTAGCAAGGGCCTTAGCGTTTCGGTTATTGTAATTTATATTGTTTAAATTCCATACTTCTGGCAAACTTCTATATAAAGAAATAAAGTCAAGAAGTATTTATTTCCTATCGGACGACATTTTGCCATAAAATTCAAAAAACAACTGAAACTTGTTCAAATTTATTGAATTTTACACACTCACATTCAATTATTTGTGCAATACACTCAATTATTTCTCAAATTTTTTTGGAAAACTCCGTTCAATATATTAATTGCACAAACCGCGAAAAATACACAATATATTGGCAACACCATGGCAATAGTGACGTCACACAAGTATATTGTGCAATAAAATTGAACGTGAATACCCACCTTTAGTATACAAAATGATTTTTTTAATTCATAAAAAGAAAACAAATCCTCGTATTTTTACGTACTATACGATACCATACCACCACAGAATAGACATAACGCTATTTTTGTATGGAAAAATTTCGACTCATTTTGTTTGTTGGGTAACCAAAATTCATTATTTTTGAGTTTTAAATTTGAAATAAAAAAAAAATTATAACTCATAACAGTTTGCAACTGTTAAAATAATTAATTTAAATAATAAACTAGCGGGCCTGTGACTAAATAATCAGTCACGTGATTACATTTTATTATATTTTTGATTAAGAAATGATTAAGAAGATTTATTAAGATGTAAATTTGGTGCACTTTTATTAAAAATAAAGTAAATTCATATAGGCTATTAAATATTTAATAAGAAATGTACAAAAGGATAATAAAATATGAATTTACATGCGTAAAATCTCTACAAAACAACATTCTTTGTTGTGATGCGCCCGTCCCGATCAGCTGATTGATCGCTTGTCTCAACCATAAACACCTTGAGTCCGTCAAATGAGCGGCATTGTGAAAAGGCCACATACAGTGTGTAAATACGGAGGCCGGAAAGTACACTTCCACCTTCTTCAAGCTTTGGCCCGAACTCTTGTTGATGGTTATGGCGAACGCGAGCTGGACGGGAAATTGGAGGCGAGACATTTTAAATGAGAAGGTGCCTTCCGAGGGTGAGAGCTTTATGCGTGGCAAGAGAACGCACTCGCCTTTTGAGAAACCAGTCAGCAAATCACATTCCAGACTGTAACGGTTTATTTTTGCGACTCGCATGCTTGTTCCATTGATAAGACCTTTGCTAGTGTTTAAATTCCTCATCAAAAGAACGAACTCGTTTACCTTTAGCGGGATGGCTTGGCGCGGAAGTCCGGATCCTTTCTTGTTGAGAACCTCGACATGTAGGCCGAGTTCCTCGTTCATGTCGTCACTCTCAACTTTATCAACACTAAGTTTGACTTCTTGTCCGCCGGGCAGGAGGTCAAGCACCTGCTGATTGATTAGCGCACAATGATAATTCTTGGGTGCAAGGGTGGCGCGCTCCTCTATGGTGCCCTCGGCTAGTGTTGTGTTGATGTCACCATACACGAAATCGATTACACGTCTGTCTTTGATTATGAGCGCGGCCCCTGGCATGATGCTGGCCTCATCTATCATGATGAGTCGCGCGCTTTTCAACTTGGTAGCGTGAGAGGAGTTTGGCAGGCAATTTGAAAATGTTGGAAATATTGGAACCGGCAGTTTGAAAATGTTATATAGCGTACGTCCACCTCCCATCAAGCTCGTGGCGAATCCTGTGAAAACGAAGAAAATGGACTCCAAGCCACGCCCCTTGGCAAATGCAATGAGTGATTGCAATACAAATGTCTTGCCACACCCGTCGGGGGTGTCAACGTAAAAGACCTTTGCTGACAGGTCTTCATTTGCACTCGCATACATGTTGTCGAAACGCGCCATTTCCAAATATTAAAATCTCAAGAAGGAAAAGCACACAATTGCCGTAGCGCGCAACTTTAATCTAAATATTTAATAAGAAATGTACAAAAGGACCGCTGTAATTGTGTGTTAATTTCATTTGTATATGAATAATTGTGACGTACTAAACTAATGTACTTATGTAGATTATATAGTCGATAGTCGATTAACCACCACACAAAAAGCAGAAACACGTCACGCTAGTTCAAGCATGAGCTTTTATTAAGAGCTTAATAAATTATCCAGTTACGAAATATACTGGGACACAAATCAACCGCATATCGGGACGAAACTTCCCACTTAACCTTTCGCATAAATTAAGAGATCCAATGAATTTTATACCTGAAATCGGACGAAATTGATTATTCCAAACTTTCCATAGATATTATGTTTGTGTAAGTACTATGGTCAATCTTCACTCGCAAAATTTTGTCATGATGATAGAGTGCCATGACAAAATTGAATTTTTACACTGACAGAACACCAAAATGTTTGTATGTATGTAAAATCATTTTATGTTTTCTGTTTTGTTCTGTATTGTCACGGTGTAATGACGGTTCAATACAAACATATTTTGTCATGACATTCTGGCGTCGTGATGAATTTATTAGATGCACAGTATAGGAAAAATGTTTCTTGGCGTTAACACCTATTTCCCGTGCACGTACCTTAATAAAACATATATTCTGCACATCTATGAAAAAATACCTTTCACCTGATAGCGTAACGGATACAACTATTGGCACTCTTAAGCAATTCTCATATAGTATTCGTTAGTAGTTATATTGAAAACGGTATAATTACGATATAAATTTTATTATGTAACAGGTTATCCAGTTTACTTGAAAATGGAAATTCTCCATTTTCAAAATAATAATTAAAAATATGTTTAATTTACTAAAATATGAAGGTGTTCCAAAAACTATATCTATTGGCATGGTCGTATAATAATTGGCACCTTTTTTTAGTACAATTATTGGCATGCCTATACCACAATTGGCATACTAAAAATCTACGTTTATTGGCACACTGATAATTTCCAACGATTTTTCTAAAATGAAACATTCAACTTTATAAATAAAAATATAACAAAAATATATTTCAAAATAAAATTACATGTATTTAATAAACAGCTATTAAAATTATAATAGAAATAAATAGTCCTACTATTATAAGTTCTCGTTAATTCAATAAAAACTAGTGTAATTATCACAATCAATTTTCGTATATTAATCACAATATTTTGCATCCATTGCAAATAAGTCTTGGATTGTACTGTATTTTTAGTTTTATAAGACATTTAAGATGAAATTCTCTCGTACAACTTTGGCACTTTATGCCGAAATTCTCAGAACCAGAATTTCCAGCAAAGGCATAAGTGCAATGATAGCACATCTTTCCAGCTGCAGGTGAATTATCTCCAATGTCCAGTACCACATCAGTACAAAAAAGTTTACGAACATGATGATCTTTCGGTGGCTCACAATCGACGCTCTGTGCGATGTAGAAAGTATATGTTTGAAGCCCGTTTTATCTTCTTTACGTATTTCTTTGTTTTTAGGAACGGTTTGACAATGGTTTCATGAGGTATCGTTTTACCTAGAAGTTCATTTTGATCGATTTTGATGCTTTGTAGTTTCTGTATCTGCTCAAACTTTTGCAGAGTGTCTTTGATTGGCTCCACGCTGCTTGACGTCGTCGTATTTGTAGTAGATTGATATTTTCCGGAAGATTCATCCATTTCATTTAGTTTGATAATTGGTTCTACAATAGGTTCATTAAAATCGGGAGTCTCAACTAGGAAACTTTTATTATTGCTATGACAATTTAACTGTTCGCAGATTCGCATGTCTCTATTTCCTTCAATACTACTCTGCCCTGTATTTTCAATTGCAACAAACACATTTGTAGAAGTTGTCGTACTTGAAAACTTCTTAGACTTTGCATTTTCTTTGCGTGGGCGTTTCGATTTATTCAGTTTTTCTGCATTTTTAACTCCTTATTTTTCATTCGTAAAATTTTGCGGTTTTCCTTTTCTAATTCAATTTTTTTAAGTTGATCTTTTTTTAGTTGTGCTTGTTTAATCCACAGCGGAGAAGTAACCACATATGGCTTTTTAATTTTGTCCGTTTTGCAACCTTTTCTCAAGGGAGTCTCTGGCCAAGGTAGGAAATCATCAATTATTGCCGTAGTGCTTTGTGGAGGAACAGTTATGTATGTCACTGTTTGTAGTTCTGTGGACTGTTGAATGGGAATGACATTGGAAATATTTATAATTTCGTCATTTGCCGTACTTGGCGGATCTTGAATTATAAAAAATTCGTCGATGGCACTGATGTCTATTTGTGAGGTTTCTATATTCTGATATTCAACGTGCGTTTGTGTTGATTTATCTGAAACACTTAGATTTAATTTTCCTTTGGATTTAAACTTGTTATATAAATCATATAAAATTACGAAATCTTCGTTGAAGCTATCTTTTTGAAGTTCACCTCGGTCGATACTTTCGAATAGTTGAATTTTGTTATCACCGATTGCTTCACACAGCGTTTGAAATCCATCGTCCGGTGATTTGGGATTTAGTCGACTGCCATATGTAGATTTAGACGATGATCTTCCTAAGCATTTCGATAAATTAATTGCAAATTTGTTGAATGGAAAGAGGCCACATGCCTTGAAGCTCTTTTGAATAGTCTCTTTACACACAGTACTTTCCACAACATCATATAATAATGGTGCAAATTTTTCTTTAGTTAAAGAGGCACTAGGATTATTACGTCGCCATTCTAAAACTTTCCGATTCCAAGACGTTTTCAACGGTTTGAATGCTGCCACATCAGCGGGCTGTAATATTCTAGTAGCATTTGCATATAATGCTACTAAAATAATTTGTAGTTTCACACACAGCTCACTCACAGGTAACGTTAGATGGGTTGAGTGACCGTCAACAAAATATACAACGGGAAATTTAGTGCCCAGCTGCACTAAATACGGATGCAAAACTTTTGATATATACTCGTAAAACACTTGTTTTGTCATCCACCCGTTGTCACTGATTCCAATTCCCCATCCTTTAGGCAACGATTTACGAATTTCTTCCGGTATTCTTTTATATGGGTAGATTATCATGGGAGGGGTTAACACTCCGGCAGCAAAAAAGGTAATCATGACCGTTACATTTGCTTTGGCCAATCCTTTGTCAATTTCGTATACATTTCGAGAGCCTTTCGCTGCTAAAACGTTTTTAGTTTTTGGACATAAAAGAAAATTCGTCTCGTCTCCGTTAAAAATTCGTGTTGGATCTTCTAGTATATCATAATAGTCGTGATCTTTTAAAAAATTTTCTATTGTATCGAACCATGAATAAATATCTGAAGCAGCAACTGTAGCACTTGCTGCCGAAACAGGATCACTAGCTCGAAGCGATAGAGACGGATGTCGTTTTAAAAAAGCCTTAAACCAACCCTTTCCTGGAATTTTGTTCTCACCAAATGGATGAGGTCTATCAGTATCTTCTAAAAATTCTTTTACTGCTGTAACAACATCCTCGTTTCGCTTCGGGAATCCTTTTTGTTGGGAAATTTTTATCCATTCAACAATGCGTTGCTCTTCTTCTTCGGTTAGGATTGTTGGTGGGCCTGGTCGAGCTTTAGAAAAATTCGACCCTAATCGAAATTGAAGCGTTGATCTAGGCACATTATATTTTTTGGCTGCCGCCTTTTTACTAATTTGGCCGTTTCTTATTTCACCTAATGCCTTTTGAACCTGGTCTTCATCAAATGTGTCTCTTTTTCTTGGCATTTTTAAATTACAGAATTAGAAATCTACGAGTATAATAACAAAAAAGAATAATTACAATTATTGGCACATGATTAAGGTATAACAAATGGCACGTGCCAATAATTGTAGTTTCTTATTAACCAATTATTGGCATCCTAGTGTCAATAATTAAAATTTGACTTTATTGGAACTAGTTATTGGCACACTATTTTTTTAATGTTTAACATAAACAAATAATGAAAAATAACTCATTTTAATTAATTTTATCATATTTAAGAATATTAATCGTATAAAAAGTTCAATTACACTGCTATATCTATATAAAACTAGTACTTACATTTCTGGCCTCCTTAACGAAATACGCTATTTTTTTACTAGTCGAGACGTTTCTGCGCGTGATGTTTTCGCAATGAAATGTTAGAGAAAACTATCCCTATTAACTACTTTTTTTGTTTGACAATACATAAAAAATAAACTAATTTACACCAACACATTGATAAAACGTAATTAGGACATATTAAAAGAGAGGAAAATGCTATGGTAGTCGGTAGTGCCAATAACTGCATCGAAATTATACAGTGCCAATAGTTGTAGGCGTTACGCATGTTTCATTAAGATACGCGCACGGGAAATAGGTTAAAAAGGGAGCACAAACTAAAAATTAAGCGTATTAATATATAAGATATCATTGCGTTTATATAGAGAAGTCATAGAGAAATCATGTGCTTAAAAAAATTACAATATCCCTTCAACAGGAGCGCGACACTCAATATACATTTATCTATATACAGTGCTGAAAAAAAAATTGGGCAAACATATTTTATTGCAAATTGGAGTCTTTTTTTGCTAAAATTACAAAACTTTTGAACGCAATTAGCTTATTATTTCATTTTAAATACATGTATGACGTAATTTTTTGAAAAAACAATTACCTGGAATTTAGGGGAAAAACCTCGAAAAATGCCAAAATATTCAAAATATTGTGATTGGAGTTAAAGTAATGGAATAAATAAAACACTTATTTTAAATTTTTTTTTTGAATTTTATTGATTTATAGAAGTTCTATCTTCAATATTAATATTTTGGTGAACAGCCATTTGCTTTTATTACAGCGATACACCTCCGATTCATTGAATTTGATAAATTTTTCAAAGTCGTAGGAGGTATGGATTCCCAAATCGTTATAAACAAACTTTTTAAAGCTTGAATCGATTCTGGGCGCTTTCTTGCTACTTCTAGCTTCATTATAGACTAAATATTTTCAATGATATTTAAGTCTGGACTATACGGAGGCCAGCTCAACACATCGATACTTCTTTCTTCGAAGTACTTTTTACCTTTAAATGAAGAGATAAGAAAAAAGCTGGTTTTTAACAAATTATTTATGTTTATTTGAAAGCCAATTTTACTATCTACAATTCAAATTTAATAACTCACAAATTTGGCGGTATGGCACGAAAAGTTGTCCTGTTGAAAAATAAATTAGCAAGTTTCGCCAAAAAGCTTTAACACAGAATGCTCAAATTCGTTGTGTAGGACCTGCAGATGAACAGCTGCTGTAATGCTGGAACTAAGGAAGCACAATCGACCGGTTTCATTTCCAGAAAAGCATCTCAGACCATAACTCCTTCAATTTTCGGTGGAAGTCTTAAAAGACGAGAATTCTTCAATCGCCAACATGTAGCTTGAATTTTGATTCATCGGGGAAAGTCACATCATTCCACATCGGAGTCCAAGAAACATGCTCCTGGGCCCATAGCAAAAGTAATGTGAACTCACGCTTCTGGACTGGTTTAAGTGCTCTCAAAAGCTTGTCTTTTTCTCACTTAGCTGGCTGAAATTGCTTTTTCTGTTGCACGCTCAACATCCCGTCTTATGTCCGATGAAGTTTTAAAATGATTCCGACGACAATGCAATATTATGAAAATATCTTCCACTGGCTTTGTCTTTCTGGGCCTTCCAGAGCCTTTCTTTCTTTGTGTACTACCCATCTCTCGCAATTTTTCAATATTCCACGCGATAGTACTTTTATGAATGTTTAATCTTTCTGTTTTTTTACGCGTGGTTAAATTTTCTCGCGCTCAAATCAGCATATTGCTTTTACACTGCTCACCAACTTTTCCCATTTTTTTAAACTAAAATTGCACTTTATTCTTTATTTGGCTAGGATCACATACAGAATAACTTAATCTTACAAAATATGCACTATTTATACTCAAAAAAACAATTACAGGCAATAAAACATCTGCACCCTAATGTCGGCCAATAACGGTAGGCGTAAAATAAAATAATTGCTTGACCAATTTTTTTTCACATCAGTTGTGGGGTTGTACCGGTGTAATAAAAGCAAAACGTAGTGCAACAAAATATTAATATTGAAGATAGAACTTCTAAAGGGTGATTTTTTTGTGGTTAGGATTTTCATGCATTAGTATTTGACAGATCACGCGGGATTTCAGACAAGGTGTCAAAGAGAAAGATGCTCAGTATGCTTTGACATTTCATAATGAATAGACTTACTAACGAGCAACGCTTGCAAATAATTGAATTATATTACAAAAATCAGTGTTCGGTTCGAAAAGTGTTTCGCGATTTACGTCCGATTTATGGTCTACATAATCGACCAAGTGAGCAAACAATTAATGCGATTGTGACCAAGTTTCGCACTCAGTTTACTTTATTGGACATTAAACCAACCACACGAATGCGTACAGTGCGTACAGAAGAGAATATTGCGTCTGTTTCTGAGAGTGTTGCTGAAGACCGTGAAATGTCGATTCGTCGCCGTTCGCAGCAATTGGGTTTGTGTTATTCGACGACATGGAAGATTTTACGCAAAGATCTTGGTGTAAAACCGTATAAAATACAGCTCCTGCAAGAACTGAAGCCGAACGATCTGCCACAACGTCGAATTTTCAGTGAATGGGCCCTAGAAAAGTTGGCAGAAAATCCGCTTTTTTATCGACAAATTTTGTTCAGCGATGAGGCTCATTTCTGGTTGAATGGCTACGTAAATAAGCAAAATTGCCGCATTTGGAGTGAAGAGCAACCAGAAGCCGTTCAAGAACTGCCCATGCATCCTGAAAAATGCACTGTTTGGTGTGGTTTGTACGCTGGTGGAATCATTGGACCGTATTTTTTCAAAGATGCTGTTGGACGCAACGTTACGGTGAATGGCGATCGCTATCGTTCGATGCTAACAAACTTTTTGTTGCCAAAAATGGAAGAACTGAACTTAGTTGACATGTGGTTTCAACAAGATGGCGCTACATGCCACACAGCTCGCGATTCTATGGCCATTTTGAGGGAAAACTTCGGAGAACAATTCATCTCAAGAAATGGCCCGGTAAGTTGGCCACCAAGATCATGCGATTTGACGCCTTTAGACTATTTTTTGTGGGGCTACGTCAAGTCTAAAGTCTACAGAAATAAGCCAGCAACTATTCCAGTTTTGGAAGACAACATTTCCGAAGAAATTCGGGCTATTCCGGCCGAAATGCTCGAAAAAGTTGCCCAAAATTGGACTTTCCGAATGGACCACCTAAGACGCAGCCGCGGTCAACATTTAAATGAAATTATCTTCAAAAAGTAAATGTCATGGACCAATCTAACGTTTCAAATAAAGAACCGATGAGATTTTGCAAATTTTATGCGTTTTTTTTTTAAAAAAAGTTCTCAAGCTCTTAAAAAATCACCCGTTATAAATCAATAAAAAACAAAAAAAAAATAAGTGTTTAATTTATTCCATTACTTTAACTCCAATCAACGTATTTTGAATATTTTGGCATTTTTCGGGGTTTTTCCCCTAAATTCCAGGTAATTTTTGTTTTTTCAAAAATTACGTCCTACATGTATTTAAAATGAAATAATAAGCCAATTGCGTTCAAAAGTTTTGTAATTTTAGCAAAAAAAGACTCCAATTTGCAATAAAATATGTTTGCCCAATTTTTTTCCCAGCACTGTATATAAAAATGGTGTAAAAAATGCGCATCAGTTGGGAACGGCTGAACCGATTTGAATCAATCTTTTTTTTGTGTTTGCAATTGCCAGGCGGTGGTTCTTACGAAAGAAAATTTTGAAAAAGTCCACTGGAACAGCCGGGAAACCCAAAAATTCGAATAAAAACTTTTTTTTATATAAATTTTTGTATGTATTATTTTTTATGAGACAAGTTGTGCAGTGGTTAAAGCTTTGGCATTTGGCCGGGAGGTACTGGATTCGAATCTGACCAGAGGCTGCATGCTTTTTTTGCTTTGTTCGTCTCAATACAGTGGCTGCTTAGGAAAAAAGAAAATTCGGAAAAACCCAAAGGAAAACAGAAAAATCAAAAAAATCGGAAAATGGAAGAAATTTGGCCTAAACCCAAAGAAAAACAGAAAAATCAAAAAAAATCGGTAAATCGAAAATTGCGTTTTGTATGGGAATTTTGTATGGAAATACACTTAACACCACCAATGAAAATTGTGTTTCGACAATGATCATTCATTTATAGAGCCACTTCGGATTATTTTCAATAGATGGCGTTGGTGACGGACTATTATAAATATAACTTGTGTAGAATTTAGGCAATGTACAAAATTAAAATAATAATTGTCTACATTATAGCATATATGTCAAATAATTGTAAAAGACTAAAATAGAACTTCTTCTTGCATCAACCATCAAAGCAGCAACATCAAAAATTATTAATAATAAAATCATTATACATTAATTGTGCCTCCATTTTGTGCCAAGATTGTTTTTGATCGTGGAACCCACAACCTGTTGGCTCACACATTACCATTATTACAATCATATAAAGTTCGGTGTGATTTTTACGATCTAAACAATTTTTCCCGTAAATTTATTATCAAGCGTGACAAATGCGGTTATCTAATTGGATTGCGAAATTGAGATTGATTCGAAGAATGCACGGTGTACGTGAGAATGATCGTGCCACCAGCAAATGAAGAACCCAAGTTCCTTCAAATTTATTTCATCGGAAATTCCGAATTAGAATTGAGTCTTGTGCTTTACAATGCGTCAAAACGCGAGATAATCGGAGAACTCCAATATCTTTTTCATGAACACAATGTGCTGGTTCGTTTGTTTAAAACTGCTTTGGAGACAATGTCTTCCGATGATCACAAAATAATCACTAGAGTAAACAAAAGACCAACCGGAGGCCATGTACGACAGTACAATGCTCCCACTATGGACGAAGTTACAGTTGTGATTGTTGGTGAAAATGTGGAGTGCAGCGCGTATATCCCTTTTTCAAGCAAGAAAAAAAAATTGCTCAACTTAAGTCCAATCCACACAGATGTGTGAGTAAAAAATCATAGTATGTAATAGCGTTGTTCGCTTCATTTGAAGTACAACCAACACAATTGTGTGTATAGTTATAGTGTTTTTTTCGGACGAAAATAAGTTTAAAAGGAATTCACAAATGTGTAAGTTAGTTGAAAACACATACCAAAATAAATTTTTGACATGGTACTTTTGCCCTACCCGCACAATTGTGTTAGTAAAATACAACAGGGATATGAAACTCCTCGGTCATATGATGCATTTCAATATCCATTGATATTGAACGTTTGGCATGGAGAGGATGGCTACCACTTCCAGATAAAGATGGTCAATCCGCTGACCAGTTAGTTATTGAGCTGTCGGTTGTACCTGCATTGCTATACATATAGCATATTCATTTTGCAGGTGAAGAAACGAATAAGAAGGTCAGTTCGATGCAATTTTATACTTATCGGTTGATGATGCGACAAGGCGAGGACAATCATCTTTTGAGATATCTTCTATTGTATCAACAGTATTGCGGCGATATGTACGTGAACATCGAATCGGAACGTTTAAATTCGTACAATCGGATCAGTTTCAATCAATCAAAACTACGTTTCGAGCAGTATACATTCATCTGCGCGATGCCATCGTTTCGGATGGAGGTGAACCAACGTCAGGCAATTGACCATTCTCCCGGCAACATATGTTGGCAGCCCATGGCATCTATGTGCGGCAATACGGACGGCCAGATTTGTTCATCATGTTCACAGGCAATCCGAAATGGCCCGAAATTACCGGCAATCTACTGCCAGGACAAACTTCCAGTGATCGCCACGACATCACCGCACGTTTGTTTAAACAAAAACTCAGGACGCTAATGGACTTCATCGTTAAGAAGATGGTTTTCAAACATCCACCTTGTTGGATGTACTGAGTAGAATGGCAGAATCGTGTTTACCACATGCACCCATTCTGCTGTGGTTAATTGAGAAAATTAGACGAGACCAAATCGCTTCAATCATCAGCGCCGAAATACCAGAATCAAAAGCTGACCCGGAGTTGTTCGCGGTAGTCGCAACAAATATGATGCACGGTCCGTGCGGATATCACAATATCTAGATTCATCGTGTATGGCCGATGGGAAAACTACAAAACAATATCCGCTTCCGTTGCTGCCATACACAATTAGTGGAAACGACGATTATCCAATATATCGGCGTCGTTCATCCGAAGATAGTGGCACAACAATCACGATAACGGTGAAAGGAAAAGATTATTGCAAGCTTCTATCGAAAACATTCGCTACATTTAGCAATGTTGAGTACTGTAACTCCATTAAGTCCATTAAATATGTCTGCAAACGTAAACAAAGGTGACCTGGCAGTGTTCGACATTGCTGCTCCGGATGCAAATTACTAAGTGTCAAGGTTCCAATTGGGCCGTTATGTCAGTGGCAACGACGCGATTTGGCGTATTTTCTCATTTGCATTACACGAACGTCATCCCACTGTTTACCATTTGCGTATTTGGAGAATGGACCACCTGTGTATTTCACGGAAGCAATAATGCAGCACAACGACCACCAGCTACAACATTCACGAACTTCTTCAAAATTTGCCAAAGCAATCCGTTCGCACGCACATTGCTTTACTGCGAAATGCCACGCCATTATACTTGGAACCAGTCGACGAAGAAGTTTCAACGACGAAAGAAAGGTCAACCTGTTGCATGATACGTAAATGTGTATTTGACTGATGTGTTTGGTCGTGTGAACACCGTTCATCCACGACAAGACGAATCTTCGTTTGGTTTTGTTCCATGTTCGTGGTCCTACTTCGTTCGAATCGCCTCATACTGTAGATGGTGTGTGGTGCGCCACTTATCGAGAAGCTTGCCAACGTCTGAATTTGCTGGAAAACTACTTACATTGGGACTCAAAACTCGTCGATGCCACTATTTCTAGGCCGGCAAATCAAATTCGTACATTGTTCGCGATTATCATAGCGACATGTCATCCATCGAACGCATTGGAATTGTAGAAAAAATACAAGAACGAGATGGCTGACGACATTTTGCATCGAGCTCGCACTGCAACATCGAATTATGAGCTTGAAATGATCCACGAGATATCCAACGAATCTTTGATCATGATCGAAGATATGCACGCGCTTATGAGCGGCAGCTATTTCTCGAAATTGGTCATGCCAGCACCGATTCGTTCGATGCACGATGCATTTAATAGTGAATTGCAACGAGAGCAAATGTACGATCGAGATTTAATTAGGCAAATAGTGCGAAGAAATGTCCTGCTGTTGAATGCACAGCAAAAGAACGTGAACGATGCATTGATGAAGGCAGTTAACGAAGTAAACAGCAGAATATTGTTCCTCGATGCTCCCCGTGGAACAGGCAAAACTTTTCTGATTTCATTGTTTTTGTCCAAAATTTAGCTCGAGATCTGAAATAGCGTTAACCGTTGCATCATCGGAAATTGCAGCCACATTGCTAGACGGCGACCGGACGACACATTCTGCGTTGAAGTTGCCGATGAATATCCACACAAATGACAAGCCAGTGTGCTCAATTGTCAAGAACTCGGCAATGGCCAAAGTATTGCAAGAAAGCAAAATCATCATCTGGGACAAGTGCACAATGGCACATAAACGATCATTGGAAGCGATCATTCGAACGATGAAGTATTAACGAAGTGACTCAAGGCGTTTTGGTGGAGCGATGATTCTGCTGGCCAGTGATTTTCCTCAAACGCTACCTGTTATTCCGAGATCAACAGCTGCAGATAAACTTAATGTAAATCTGAAATCGTCAAGTTTGTAGCGCTATGCGAAGAAGTTGAAGTTTATCACGAACATGAGAGTCGCGTTACAGAACGACTCATCAACTGCTGATTTTTCAAAACAACTGTTAGCGCTTGGTAATGGTCAAATTACTGATGATGTTTTGACAGGATTGATTTCGTTTCCCTCGAATTTTTACATGTTCTTGACGTCGAAGGAAGAGGTTATCACGAAAGTGTGTCCGGTCGGATGCCACAATTATATGGATCACGATTGGCTTAGCGAACGAGCGATTTTGACAGCGAAGAACAAGGATGTTGACACTCTGAATTACTTGATGCAAAAGCAAATCGCTGGGAAAATGCATTGTTACAAATCCGTTGACTGTGTTACCAATTTAGAAAAAGCAACCAAATATCCCTGAGTTTGTGTTTGATTTACCGGAAATACCGCCGCATAACTTGATGATCAAGGTAGGATCTGTGATAATCATGCTGCGTATAATGTGAACCATCCGAGATTGTGTAATGGAACGTGACTGGCTATGAAGAAACTGATCAACAACGTGATTTAAGCCACGAACATCAAGGGCAAATTTAAAGTGAGGATGTTCTAATTCCGACAATTCCTATGATTCCAACTGACAGAACTGACATTCTGTCAGACTTCAAGCGCATTCAGTTCCCCGTTCGTTTAGCGTTCGCTATGACGATTAATAAATCGCTCTCTCTCTCTTCCGCTCTTTCTCTCTCTCTTTCTCTTTCCTTGTGACCACCGGGAAACGAACCCGGGACCTCCGATCGCTGGAGCAAGCATGCTGACCACTTTGCCACCGGGGCGGGCAACTTGAACTCCTATATCTTTTTTTCTTTGATTTGTTTTTAAGAAAACTTTATTTCTGTTTAATATTACAACACTAATCACATTGATTATCTAGTAATTTTTTTATTAGTTTAGTAATCAATTTTTGTGGGATGAAACCTTTCGATTCAGCCCTGCTCTGCCAGTCCTTTGATTTTAGTGGCTCGGGGAACCACATATTTGGTTTTGGTTACACAGGTTTTGTTCTTTTTAGGCGGTTTGGTCGATTGGTGCGATCCAGTAGGTTTCCGCAAGCCCTCGTTTGATTTTTGTATTTCATAGCTGACGTATTCCATGTTAATGTCTCGATGGAAATTGGCATTCCTAATGTACCAATGAGCATTCATAATACTAACTAGTGGTTTGTTTTCAAATGTTTGAATGGTCTTCACTGTAGTTTTCCTTGCGCAGCCCCTAAGCTGAATACCATATGTTCAGAACATCCAGATAGGTTTTACGATTTGTTTATATTACAGCAGTTTGTTGTGTGTTGTTAGTTCGAAGTTTCTTCCAATAAGCCAGTGCATTTTTCTGAATTTTAAATTCAGTTCTTCCCTTTTATTTTTAACATGCGCTTTCCACCAGCGTTTAGAGTCTATCATCATGCCTTTTCTATTTTTTTTTAAACAAATTCTCTCCCTTAGAACGTTTTTTGGAAGTG
Source organism: Nephrotoma appendiculata (assembly GCA_947310385.1). Taxonomy (NCBI): domain Eukaryota; kingdom Metazoa; phylum Arthropoda; class Insecta; order Diptera; family Tipulidae; genus Nephrotoma; species Nephrotoma appendiculata. Next base: position 164,644,255 of record OX371223.1, read on the forward strand.
TATTTGGCCAGCAGTTAAGCAACAAAATGCTAATGTTATAATTTAGGTAGTAAAAATAATCACCCCACCTAACAAGAACACATCAGATAGAGATTTGGAATAAGGTTTAACTACTTGGTAGTTTCTCAGCTCTACAAATGCTACATTGTAGATTAGATCACATACATACATACGTACATGCATAGGAGCCGAGAAGCAGTCACGTTGATGTTTAAAAATCAAATACACATCAGCCTTCCACACGCGTTATCAAATTTACCCAAAAACACGTTATTTGTTAAATCTCGTACACATATGTTGCTTTAAACAAAATAATAAGAATATACCGATAACAGGAATCAGCTAAACATAAATGTGTCAAATTAAAATGTCATTTGGAATAACAATACACAAATGACAACTTAAAAAATAAAGTAAATAGCTCACAAACTTTTATTTTGTTATGTTGTTTTAATCAAAATAAAATTAAAACGAGAATTTAATTTAATTTTCACTTAACATCAACAACACCAACAACAACAACACCAACAACAGCAGCAGAATAAATATAACAAAACAAAAGAAAGAAAATTCTTGTTTTAAGAAAAACACGAATTTTCTCATCTTAACAAGATTTTATTATTGCGTTTTACGTGTATTCTCTCGCGTGCCGCCCCGTTCCGTTTTCTGGCACAAGGAACAACAACCAGCTAAAAAAACAGCTCACTTTTCCAAAACGAGTAAAACGAAGGAAAAAAAATATAATGTATTGGAAAAAAGGCGAAACAAATGTTGCTGCTAAAGTGAAAATAATAAGTGGTAATTTCATTATTTTTACAGTTTTTTCATGGAAAATGAAATTAAAAATTAATCAAATATTGAAAGGTGGAAATTTTATTGCTCAGTTGTATCGCATATGTATGTATTGGATTCACATTATATACCATTCTTGTATTTTCATTTTTATACAAATTAATGGGATAACAAATTTTTATTGATTGAAAATCTAACCAAAACGAAAAAACATCGTATTGTTGCCGTTGTATGCTGTGTGAGGAACTAGGGTGTTCACATTAAGTGAAAATCCAAAAATATATGTGTGGAAAATGTATGCCTGGGTGTGTAATGTGTATGGATGCGAGAGGAAAATCTTATTAAGAATTATAAAGGAAATTAAATCGTTATGAATGGATTTTGTTTCATTGATTTTCCTTTTTTTTTTGTTTTTTGTTGGTACAAATTGAGTGGGAGTGTGGATTGGTACATGGGAACTAAGACATTTTAACATTATGTTCAATGCTGTATATTTGTTATAAGTGTTGCTAAGGTGTGAAATTTATTATAATTTTGTTGAGTGATAAACGATTAATTTTTAATCGCGATAATTCAGTCGTAGACTGTACTCGTATCAACAAAAAATGTCTTATTTCGGATAAGCACATTGCTTCATGTATTAAATTATTCTTAAAATAACAAAATCGTAATATACATACGAAAAGGAAGGCAAATAGCAGTCATTTTGAGAAGTTAATAAAAAATTAAGCTGTTTAAGCGGTACACGGAACCATCACAGGCAGATTTTAAAATTTACTAAATTTTATTGGCAGCTTAAAAAGCATCATGTCATGTATGAACAACGGTCGTTTTAATGTCAGGCCACCGTTCAAGGAAGGAAGACCAACTTTAGGTCGTTTATTCCAAGCAGCTCATTTTTTGACTGGTACAAAGCATTCATGAACGAGTATTAAGCTTTGGGACACATGATTTGTGTACCAACATCATTCGTCAACAAAACGACGTTAAATTGTACATTGATGATTTCCTCACTGGATGTAACAGCATTGCAGAAGCAGTAGTGGAACTAAAAAATATAATTGTCGAAATCCTAAGTAAAAGTAGTTTTAATTTACGCAAATGAAACAAGAACTCACCCGAGTTTCTGGACAGATTTTCCCGAGGGCACATTTAAGATACCAGAAAATTAATTGCGGACGACGTATAGATAAAAACGTTAGAAATTATTTGGAATTCTGTGTCAAATACATTTTCGTATAAGGTGCAACAAAACGACAGTAGGATTACTTAGACTAAATGAAAAGTATTCTTAAATGTTTGCAAAATGTATGATCCCCTGAAGCAAGGATCTGAAGGAAGATCAATTACACGTATTCTGTGATGTTTCGGAAGCTACATATGGTTGTGTTATTTATATCCGAGCTGTCAACAAAATCGGCGAAATATCGGTTAATATTGTACATGCTAAAAGTAAAGTCGCTTCAATAAAGCATATAACACTTTCTCAATTGGAACGTACGTTTGCGGGGCTGGCCTATGCAAGTCTATTAACTTTCACAATTAAAAAATAAATAAAATTAACTTAATTTAAATGAAAGTAAATTAAATTAACTTAGCGCATGAAAACAGAAAGCTATTTCCATGATTAGCCTGCTTTGATTGTCTGATGTTCCTAGATGATGGAAAAGTTTCATAAGCAATCACACATCTTTCATTCTTGAAACTATGTCGCGAAGTAACTGGCAATATGTTATATCCGAAGATGATCCTGCTGATATCGTATCGGGAGGAGTAAAATCACTGGACTTAGGAAATTTACTACTTTAAAGGGAGGGATCAAACTGGCTCTCTCTCTCTCTCTCTCTCTCTCTCTCTCTCTCTCTCTCTCTCTCTCTCTCTCTCTCTCTCTCTCTCTCTCTCTCTCTGCGCGGCAACTGGTTACTTGAACGAAAAGACCGTTGGCCCAAAGAAATCAAATAAGTAAACTACATTCAACTGTTTGTCAGCTGTAAGTGATTTTTCTTTCATAAAGAAACGAATTTGTTTTCGATTAAAGGTTTTGTTGTAGAATGGCATTTCGTGGCCCAACAAACAGGCTGATTGGCTGAATTTTAAAAAGCCTTTAATAATGGAAATGAACTTCACAAACGACACGAATGTTAGGTTGCCAATGATAATTGCATTTTGCCTTGTCCGCCATGCCAGCCGGAACCAAACCAACAGTGGCACAAGTAGCACGATGCTTTGTGCACTATATAACTTTCCAGCCGAAACCTTATAATTCCAGCCGAAACCATACTTCCACAGCCAAACTAACTATGGCAAAAGTAGCACACGAAGCATTGTGCATCGTTGTGCACTATATATTGTTTAGCTGGAACCTTATAAATCCACCATTATATGATTTTTCGGTGGAGCCTTACAGTTCCAGCCGAAACCAGCCAAACCAACTATGGCACAAGTAGTACGATACATTGTGCATTATTGTGCACTATATGATTTTTCAGCCGGAACCTGACAATTCCAGCCAAAACGTGATTAAGTCAGCCAGAACCATATAACAGCCAAACCAACTATGGCACAATTCCGCACTGCCAAGATAGCTTATTGGCATTATTTCTTCGGTTTTTTTGGGAAACAAGAGCCATTTTAAAAATGCCGTTTTACGTCTCCACATGGTTTTTGTTGGCTCCGACTTTTTAGCACCCCATCTAAAGGTTTTGATAAAATTGATGATTGAAATCGTTTGGTCAGGATTGGTCACTAGTTTTTTTAATTCGGTCACTTACGATTAAACGGTAAATAAATAATGAAAAATAAAAAAATAGGTTTGCACCTCATTGCAAGAAAATCATACCCTATTAATGTTAGCTGAAAAGGTCGATAATGCAGATTCAAACTAATGAAACGAAAATGACAGCCGATGTTTGTCGGTAACATCCCAGTCGAAAAATGTTGATAATGCAGATACGAATTTTATGCCGGAATGTAATTATTTAAAAAATTTTGAAATTATGTCCAGGTGTGAACATCAATAAGACCTTTCATTTGAATCTATTTCCAGCCATGACACTTTAAACGTTCAATTTTTAGAAATTTTCAAATTTTGTGTATGCGATATATTCAATCGAGTTTTCCCGCACTTCCAACATAGAAATCGGTTTGAAATTTTTTCTGGGTATGAGCATCAATAAGACCTTTCATTTGAATCTGTTTCCAGCCATGACACTTAAAACGGTAATTTTTTAGAAATTTTCGAATTTTTTGTGTGCGATTTATTTATAGAAATTTTCGGACTCTTCACATGGAAATTGACCTGAAATTTTTGAAGTTTTGCTTGATATATACCATTGAGTTCTTTCCTTATTAAAATAGTTTTTTAATGATAGTTTTAATTCATCTAATAAAAAAATTTATTTTCAATAATATACGTTGATGAACCGCAATCAATATTTTTGATTTAAAAAGTAAATACTGTTTTACACCTAAATTACGAATCTGCCTTAACGACCTTTACAGGCGAATAACACGAGTGGTTTTTGAATCTATATTATCGATTTTTTCAGCTGGTATAGTTTTGTCATTGCAACCGAATCTGCATCATCGACATCTTTTGGCTGGCATATTTTAGTTGTTACAGCCGATTCTGCAGTATCGACGTTTTTTTCGAGCGACTCGGCTAACTTTAACAGTATGAAAATCATACCGTTTTTATCAAATTTCGATAGGTAATCGTTGGGTCAGGATTGGTCACCACATTTTCACGTTTCGTCACCAATGGGTCAATTTTTATTGTGAAAAAATAAAATCAAAGTTGTATTAATTCAATAAAATCAGGTTCGTCGCTTATTTGGGAATCTCATTTTACAAAATTTATAAAAAATTCAATTGGAATATACCATTTAGATGAAAATATTTCTTTTTCAAAGAGTTGTATCTAAAGTGAAAGACATAAGACTCCATCAATTCAATTGTTTGGTTCTTTATAACATCGTTTTCGTTTGATCATACCTACTTAATGATTTATTGCGGAAATTTGTTAAAAACTCATAATTTGCCAACGATTCGACGTGTTCGTGGGTGGAAACTTGACCAATAAGTACTAATAATTTTATAAATCAAATGATCGGAATCGTTTGGTCAATTGTCACTGAGCGAAAATTCGTTAGACTCATAATTCTTCTACGATTTGGATTGCTTGTATACACTGAAAAAATAATCGGTGATATTCACAAAAAAGCGGAGTAATATTAAATGAAAAATGATTAAAAATTCAGCCATCAAGCGCTTTGTATTTAGTGTGATTTTAGCAAATCAATTGTTACAACTTGCTGAGTTAATTACGTATGTGAAGCTGGCCCGATAACCATCCCGAAAAACGCCTTTACAATTTAGGCGCGTTTCTTCGCTCAATTCAATAAAAGACTATTCAGCCCGAAAAATTAAAACAAATATGGAGAAAATCAAATTCCATCCCGAGAAAATAAAAACAATTCCACGTACACAAAACAAATTTTAAGTTGAAAATCTATTACAAGGAGAGATTTACCACACCTTGAGAAATTTAAAAAACAATTCAATAAAATTGATTGAAAATTTTTCAACAACCTTAATATTTCGGTTCACAGAGGTTGGAGATAAAATGGTATATATTTATGTACCTAATTAATGCATTAAGCACACAAATGCTCATTACGATACAACGGGGATTAGGGGCCTTCCCAGCTGATTTATTATTCGCTTCTCCTAGATATCAGAATTATCCTCATACTATATATCACCTTAAATTTCTCCGTTCACAGAGCTTGGGAGATATAACGGCTGGGGAGGCTCCTTATACCCGCTCTATCGTAATCAGCATTTGTGTGCTTAATGCTGATGGTCAGTGCATTAATCACGTACATGCCGTTATATCTGCCAAACTCTGTGAACGGAGAAATCCATGGTGATATATGAGGATAATTCCGATATCTAAGAGAAGCGAATATTAAATCAGCTGGGGAGGCCCCTTATCCCCGCTGTATCGTAATGAGCATTTGTGTGCTTAATGCTGATGGTCAATGCATTAATTAGGTACATATATACCATTTTATCTCCAACCTCTGTGAACCGAAATATTAAGGTTGTTGAAAAATGTTCAATCAATTTTATTGAATTGTTTTTTAAATTTCTCAAGTTAAAGTGTGGTAAATCTCTTCTTGTAATAGATTTTCAGCTTAAAATTTGTTTTGTGTACGTGGAATTGTTTTTATTTTCTCGGGATGGAATTTGATTTTCTCCATATTTTTTTTAATTTTTCGGGCTGAATAGTCTTTTATTGGATTTAGCGAAGAAAGGCACCTAAATTGTAAAGGCGTTTTTCGGGATGGTTTTCGGGCCAGATTCACATACGTGAGTTAATTTTATTATTTTTATTTGACGGTGGATAAGCAATATTTGCTATTGCTTTGGTATATTTACTCTGCAGTTTGTAAAATAATTTAGAAATTCTTTACTACAGAGCGCATAGTAAATAACGACAGCAAAGTGGATAATGGTTTACAATGCATTTTAAAATTTGCGGATTGAGAAAATTGCAGCGCCCTAAGATTTACTCTGCGCAGAAGTAAACACTCGAAACTTCTAGATTGGAGAAGACAGAATTTAATATTTAACATATTAAAACCCAATTTTAATGAAACACATTCTTTATAATTAATCTTTTTTATTGACTTTTCACAAAAGGCCATCGATTTTTCTTAAAATAAAGATGATAATTAATTACATCTCCGATCAACAATAAACATACGTGTGAATTTTGATCAAATTTTTTTTTTATGTAGCCTTTAAAAATATGGAATTGTTGTAATGTTGCTAATAATTAAATTCTCCTCATATGAGGAACCATTTAATGTTCAGGGAACTGAGTTGGTCCGGTCCTCTAAAGTTGCTTTATAAAATCCTGAAATTAAAACAAGAAAGCAACAAATATAAGTATGCCACATAAATTATTGTAAATTTAATTTGGGTTTACCATATATCGTTTCCGCCCTTCTATGGTTTAATCCTGAAGGTTATAGAGGTCATTTCTTGCGACGCGAAGTAAGGTTACAAAAAACTGCAAATGAAGGAGACAAATAAATATAATTTATATTTTATTTTATTTTTAAATAATTACCATTTTTCGCAACAAATCTGCGAAAATAAACGAACTGGTATTTTTGTGGCAATTTGTGTACTACTATAAATTCACTTTAAGACTAATTTTTGTTTGAAATTTTAAATAAAATTTGGAGAACAAAATGCAAAGTCGGGTAGAATAAATGATTTGATTGGTTATAATCTCCCGGCAAAAATTGTTTTACAAAGTGCAAAGTAAATTTTGAAAAGTATTTGAACATTTTAAAAACACTTTGCAATTTATTCTCAATGAAAAAAAACAATTTTTTTTCGTTTTTAATATGTTTGCATTGAAAATGACATAATCAAATTGCGCAGCTCAAATTTACATTGCAGCATTGTGATATCATTAATTTAATTTGTCATCAAACGGTGCTCAGCAATAATTTTAATATTTAAAAATGCACTGTAAATATTGCACTGCAAATTTTACAACGCTCGTACTTAATTAAGACATTATTGGTAATAATTCTAAATTTGATTTTACTCAGCAAAATGTGTAAATATCTCCGCGCTATTTTTTAAGCATTTTTGTTAAAAAAAATGCTATATGGTTTCGGTTTGCCGTCTGTCCGTCTGTGTCTACTATAACTTGAGAACGGATAGAGATATCAACTTAATTTTTCACTAAAAGTTCAAGCAATTTATGGAAAAGTGCCCTATTGATTTGGACATTTCTGTGTTCAGGGTGTTCGGAGATATGTAGGGTTTTGCTAACTCCCCTCCTTAAAATTGATAGAATTTTTTTTTTATTTTCTATACTATTGTGATTTCATAGAGCATGTGAATGTGGAATAAAAATATACCTCGTGTGGATGTGGGGTTGTGTGAATGGTGTGGTTATGGGGGTGGTAGGAGTGGAGGTATGGGGGTGGAGGGGGCGGACGGTATGAGGTGTTTTGGGTTTGGTGTGGGAATTGGGATTTGATGGATGAGGGTTTGTGTGGTGTGCGTGTGTGGGAGTGGGGATGTAGGTGGTGTTGATATGAATAGTGCGGTATAGGGTAGTGCGAGTGAGATGAGTTTTAGGGGTTGGATAGTGGATGGGGGTGGTAATAATTTTTAGGTGTGGTGGTTTTTGGTTGATTGGGGTCGCTTGAGTTATGGTGTATTGAGGTCGGTTGAGCTGGGTGTAAGGGGGGGTTAGGTGGGTGTAGGTGGATGTGGGTGGGCGTGATATTTGAAATACGCGAATCACACATCACATCTTTATAGACAACAAAAATGCTTATAGAGTTCGGTTCCGAACCTTTCCCGTCTTTTTTCAGTGTAAGTATTGTAATGATTTTTATTCATTTGTGGTAAATTTAAGAAAGATTTAAATCCAATCGATGTTTAATTGATTTTATTATAGTTTTGATTATTTAGCACGTTTAGTTATTGTCAAATTACACAGCAATACATTTGAGTTCATAAATTCATTTTTCGTAACAATGCATTTTATTTTAACCATTTTCACATCTACTGCTCTGGTGTTCTGTTTGTTTTTGGTAAGGGATTGATAATTAATACACGTATGAAAAGTTAAACTAACTAATAAAATATACTTACTGAGGGTTTTGTAAAATAGCTGCGATAGGTGTAAAAAGCCGAGACCGTTTAGCAGATTTTATAGTTCCAGTTGTTAAACCTCTGTGAAGATAGCCCAAATTTCTATCCCCGAAAATCGAAAAAATTGCTTATGGCAATACTATACATTTTTATGTATACTATTGCGACATTTAATTATTAATTATAGCAATAAATCTAAATTTGGCAATTATTCAAGGAAATTTTTGAAATGTTTTAATTTTTTTTTTTTTACTTAGTTTGACACTTGAAGAATTGTATAAATTGTGGAAAAGCGGGGGTTTGGGGGCCCCCATCTTCGAAGGTATACAACGAATAAAAATTACATTAAAAAATATTTTGTATATACTGATAGTTGGATTTTTTTAACATTTCTGGCTCTATCAGAAGAAGCGATAAAAACTCTTTGATCTGTATCTGCAAGGTTGACGAAGCAATTAATATTAATAAAAATAAAAAAGTGAAAAATTTTCCCCTCCAAAAAACTGATAGGAAACAATCCTGCATTTAAAAATGTATACTCCTTACCTGATTTTCTCGATGTATACATTAAGTAAAATTAACGCCAAATATACCGACAGCGAAAATCAAAAATTACTTTAAATATTCTTCATTCACCAAAATGCAATATTTTTACTTTCAGCCCAGAAAAATGTTTGTGTCATGATAGTTTTAGCTGCCATGACAGAAAATTTTCGGGGCTGACAGTAAAAATGTCGTGATTTTTTGGGCTGAGAGTAAAAAAAATGTCATGATAGCAATAATTAGTGTTGCCATCGCATTTTTCGGGGATGGAATTTGGGCTATCTTCACATACATAGTTGTTAATACTATCATGACAGAAAATTATAAATACATTCAATTTCACATACTTATGGTAGTAAATACATATTTATACATATAAATAATGTAACGGTTATCTGGTAGGGGTTGGTGGAGAAACGTTGATAATGAACGGCAGCGCGGGTTTGATCCAGCACTCGCCAGTTGAAATCGTACCAGTTGGATTCTCCTTTTAACTTTCCCTTCCTGCAAGCGAAAGTCGGGATACTTGTGAGGATGATCGTTAACGTCTTGTTTCAGTTTCTCATAACCGGATCCTTCTGCGCGTCGGTATCTTCTTGACTACTTTCTACAGCCCGTGATAATGCATCAGGCACTACATTTAGTTTTCCTTTTCGATGTCGGAGTTCAAAATCATGTTGTTGTAGACGCATCAACAAACGGGCCAACCTCGAGGGTCCTTCAGGTTCTTGAGCCTTGTGGCCGGATACTTCCTTAGTGTCGATGTTAGCTTCTAGCTCATGTAAGCTATCACTCTCTCAAAACCATCCACATCCTGCGTTAACACAGCACCCGCACCATGAACGTGTTCGTATAATCCGGGTTTACCAAGATTGGAGCCGACACTAGTAAAGTCTTTAATTGGGTGAACGCGGCCTGAACCTCGGTAGACCATTCAAAGTTTTTGCCAGCATTCTACTTCATTAAGTTGGTAATTGGTGCAGTCACTGAAGAAAAATCAGGGATAAACCACCTATACCAACCTGCCATCCCTATAAGCCTCCTTACACCTTTGATCATCTTGGGTGTCGCAAATTTCAAAATTCCAGTTATCTTTTGCGGGTCAATTCTAAGCCCGTGTTCGTCCAGAATGTAGCCCAGATACGTGATTTCCTCCATACAAAACCAAGATTTCTCCACACTAATCGTGAGATTAGTCTTTCGCAACCGCTTCGCTACTTCGCATAATAGTTCAATATGCGCTCCTCGAAGCTTTGTGACATCACGATTATGTCGTCCAGATACACGAATACCCTCGGCTCCAGATAAGATGCGAGGAGCTTGTTCATAAGTCGGCAAACAGTATGGCTCGCATTGCACAGCCCGAACTGCATGCGTTTATACTGGAATATACCTTTTCCTGATATTATGAATGCCGTTTTCATTCGACAGTCGGCCTTGCCAGAAGGCATCGCTGAGATCCAAACTCGATAAATATTTTGTGCCTGATAGCTGCCCAAGATTCTATGGCAACGGGTACGTATCCTTCACTGTGACTTCGTTCAATTTGCGTGGATCCAAGCAGAATGTAATTTTACCCGACGGTTTTTGTACACACACGACAGGGTGTGCCCATTCAGCTGGACCAGCCGGTTCCACGACTCCCAACCGTATCACCCGATCCAGCTCCAAATTCAATTCCTTATGCACATATGAGGATAATGGGGGTGCTCGTGTTTTTATCGGATTCGGGTTTCCCTATCGATATCATGTTGCAACAACTTTGTACAGTTCGCCAACGACGCCAACGACGTACTGATGGTGCCTTATCCTTGATTTAACCTTACGTTCTGCGTTCTCTTCTTGTTTCATCACGGCTGCCTTCAGCTCTCCTTGAAGTACGTTGAGGCGTTGACCTCAATTGAATTAGAAAAGTCTCTCGGGTCGTCTATTTCATCCATTGGTGATCCATTTTCTGATTGCCGAAGCTTGTTCAACTAGATTATTTTCAACCTGTGAGTGCCACTTGGAATTGCATTGCGTATCCTGAACCCATAGTCCAACTCTGAATCGGTTAATGCGCCCGAAATTAACGGAAAATCTAATAGTTCAATCATCTTTGGTTTCAGCCACACAAATTACAACAACTTTATTTGACAATATTCCGATCAAAGTAAATACGCTAAGATCGACCTAAATAGATTAATTATTTATTTCCTACAAAAGAAAAGACGAAACCAATCACCAGTAGATTAAATAAATTATTTAAATTAAACCGTTTAATTAAATTAAATAAATTAAACAAATTCAATAAAATAAGCAAATAAATAAATGGAACCAACTAAACAACTAGCATAAATTAAATGAGAGGTCGTTTAGCCTAAATCCCCAGGTAAGGTTTATTATTTAAGCTAATTAAATTGAAGAAGTTATACCCGATAAGTTATATCATGCAAAATCCGTTACTTGAACTCTGTGGATTTACAGTGCTAGCCGAAAAAAAACTTATAGCGTAAATGCACGCTATCTTTACTTCTTATACTCCTTCGTAATTTATTCAACGTTGTCACAAGGTCACCACCGTATCTGTTAGACCGTTAACCACAATCGAAACGTGATTCCAGATTCGCCACGATCTTCCCGTTTATGTTGTTCAAGCGGCTTTAAAAATAATATTTTGTTGTCGAATGAACGAACTCAATACTTATGTTCCGATTTACCGAATTAAGTCCAACGTTGTGCGCCAATTGTAACGTGCTCTCAAATTATCGGGGTATGGGTAGATGAAAGTTAATAACGATTTTGTTAATAGAGGTTGTGCGCAAGTCTACCGGCACGTTTGGCCCAGCTTAGATCATAGCACAAAAGCTGACCACAAAATACCCCAATACAAAAGAAAAGCGTTCACTTGAACACCGCAGCAACTTGCTATTGAATTTGAGCCATACTCAACACACGGAACAAATCAGGGAAACAATACGTCGGTAAGTATATGAATGAAAAGGATGACTCACCTGTCGACCTTCGATACCGGTTTGCCGCTCCCGTCGATTCACCGTTGATTCGACTATTCGGCTTTTTCCACCACACGCACTGCACAAACCGAATTCCTTCTGTTACGTCTTGTCGCACAGCAACAAATTCAGGCTTTAGCAAGCCCACCCCGACTGCCTTCAACTGGTATTAACAATACGGTGAAGCACAATAAAATGGTAGCACCTTGTTTTTCTTCCACAACAAATGGCACAAATCACCTTCGCAAAAACAAATCACTCGGTGTATTTTTATATTATATTTTAGTTTAGTTCATGCAAAAATCTATTTTTCACTTAAAATCATAAATAACATATTATTTTCTATTGACCAAAGGGGCTCTCAGTTTTGAGGTCCATGCTGAAAAAATGTTCTGTAATGTAACACTTCGTATACATTTTGGTCCGGTTATAGTGAGGGAAGGGCTGCATCTCCAGGCCAGAAAATCTCGATATATCATAGAGCATATCATCTGTTCCAATTAAATGGATTTCATGTAGTTTCTCGGTATAGAGTCTCCTAACTGATTACTCTACTATAATTTCGATTTACATAATTTCACTTTTAGCATCGATTAATACTCAAATCGGTAGTTATACATGTTTAATGAGAATCCTTGGTTTCTAATTTTATTTGCCGCCATAATCGTAAAACTCAAAGTCAGTAAAATTTAATCCAATTTTGTTATAGCATGCAGTCTAACACTTTGCAACCGTCTAGACATTTTTTATGACGAAAATTCCGCTTACATTTAATTATCGCGATTTGTTTATAGATCTCATTAAGATTTAACTTTTCTTACACATAATCGTATTACGATTTGGAAACATGGCATAACTCAATCCAACTACTCAACAAGAAAAATGATTAGAAATTCTGTACAAAATATAATGACTGACAAAATGAATAACCATCCAAACTTAATAGAATTGTATTGTCAGTTAACCGGGGCCAAATTGACTTATGCCAACCTTTATCACCCAACTATAAAATATTCAAAATGATAATAAAACCACTTAAGAATTACGACAACGAGACAAACGTTTAACTTATATCAACGAATATATCAATTCATAACCCAACCAAACGCAAAACAAACCCGCTTTCCTCCCACGAAATGTGTGTCGTTTACCGTAATGTCGCACAGGAATTGGTGGTGTACAACAGGAGACTAGGTAGCATATAAAAGAAAACTAACAAACTGTTGATTAATCATAAATATTTTAGTATCAAACTAATTTATCATTCAACTGTACCTGTTGGAAATTTGTGTGGGTGTATGTATGTCAGCGTAATAGATACAGACTTACAGATACAAACTCACTAAAAAAACGTAAAGTGAGCATAAAAAACTGTAATATACTTGGGAAAAAAAGAAAATTATTCAATCATGACGCTAAAAGGAATAAAAATAAAAAGATGAAGTGTGGAAAATCCAGCAACAAGAACAAAAATATTTACTAACCCCCTTAAGCTTTCGGAGGAATACTAAAAAAAAAGCTTTTATTTTTCTTCTCTCGCTGTTGCTTCTTTGTGTATTGCTCTTCAATTTTTATTTTGATTTGATTACCATTTAAATTGCGAATCAATCGAAAATTGATTTGACAAATTTTTACCATATAACACAGAAATTTTCGTTTTGTTTGGTTGAATTTTCCTTGCGGAATGTGAGTGTGTGTGTGTGTATGTTTATATCTTATCGTTCGGTTACGGTGTAAAACCGCAGATTACTGTTTTATTTGTAATTGGGTGGTTTTTGATGCCATCATCATCATAATCATCTCATCTTTATCGTTGCGTATTGTTGTATGAAATGGAGGTGCACAAGCAAACCAGGATACAAAATTTAAGGCATAAACGGTGATGTTCATTAGATGCTATACGAGAGTGAATTAGCCGAATTATTTGAACATAACTACAATAATTGATAATTGCGATTATAAATTTAAGCGTTCTAGGGGTTGTAAACCAGTGGGAATATGTCATTTTGTCGTAATTGTCGAGTGTTCGATCGGTTAAGATTTTGAATTGTGATGCGTTGTTTATTAAAAAAAAAATCGAGTACATATATGCAATTGACTCCAATATGAAGAGGAATAAAAGTAGTAAATTAAAAAAATTAAATAAAATTACAAATTAGAATTTTTAAAAGGGTTTCTTCAGTTTTCTTGTGAAGTTATCGCTAGATCTAGAGGAGTCAATAGATTATCCATCCATGCCTTATGGAACACCGCAGAAGGCTTTTATAGTATTTGAACTTTGTGCTGCAATATTTCAATATATTGTAATCTATCCGACAGGTATGACAAAAATCATTTGACAAAATAAGCAAAAAAGCCAAAGGAGCTCAACTAACGGTTTGCTATGACTGATGGAGTGAAATGCTTACCTAAAGTTTATATAAACTGTATCCACTTGTTAATGTGGTTCAATAGCCTTCAGATCACTACTTATATTTTTAACTAAATTGGACAGATATCCTGGAATGATATTTTTGAAACTTTTGCACACAAGAATTTTAAATAACTTCGGTATCATTGATGCAGTAGCTATTCCTCTTCCTAGCATGAATTATCGCTCCTTTTCCTTGATTTAAAAATCGATGTAATTTTCGAACTGTGCTATTCCTCTTCGCTCTACGTAGTGACAAATTAAAGAACATATTAAGTGGCGGGTTGAAAAAACTGAGCAAACATATTGGCTATTTCATTGAGGTTTGATGATTTAGAATCTCCTAGGTGCATTGTTTCGGGTAACCTTTGAATTCGTATTTGGATCTAAAATTCTTCCAAACGTATTTTGGATTCAACTTAATCATGATTTGAATATTGTTGATGTATTTACGTAGTTGATCAGCCTTGAGTTTTAATTTTTTTTAATTCACTATAGTAAATCATCAACCTTTGTATGAGGTGGGTTATTGTTTGAATGCCTTTCCATTTGCATTTATCTTTCTGAAGTTATAGGTCACATTGTTTTATGGTTGGCTTTTGGTGTACATCACTTAAGACAAATTGTGCTAAAAATTGAAATATATTAAAGGTACTTAGTTCACTAGTGAAGATTAAATCCAAAACTATTCCACCCTCGGTTGCAATGTTATTTTTTGGTTCAAGTTGAATTGAGCATTGCCTCAATGAAGAAACACTCAGCTTCTAGGGTTACATTGAGTGGTAATACATAATTGTATTCATCATCATAATAGGCCCACTGGATATATGGTAGATTGAAATCCCCAAGTGCAATAATGATATCTGAGGGTTTTGCATCATTATAAACGAAAGAATAAGAATTTATGTTTTTATATACAAAAAAGCTTCTAAAAAAATACTAAAATACACTGGTTGGTATGAAAAAGTACAAAAAGCTTACCCTCTATGAAAAGCACATGGAAAAAATGGCGGAATCTTACGGCTCTTATATTTAGGAGGCTCTGCTAATAGTCGCTAAAGTTGACTTACACATTATTGACATATGAACTGCAAATTAAGCTATGGTCGCCATTCGGGTAATAGGTATCGCCAAAAATGTTGGAAAACTTATTTTTTTATAGTATTTGAGGAAAGATAAATCTGACAAAAAACCAGTCGACTCTTCAGTGCCACACCTATTTATAATTCAAACAATTCAATTTTTGTCAGGAGACTAATCTATGGCATGTACAACAACTTTCAAATTAATTATTTCAATCAATCGTTTTGTCAGCCCAACGAAGCTTTTGGATACAATAATTATTCCTGCGCAGGTGAGAGTAGACGGCCGAAGACGAAATTATCTGGTTGCCGTTAAAAGTATATATTAATTTAGGCCATCATCGAGAATTGATAAATTAGGTATTAGAAAGAAATTACTAATACATCTGATCGCTGGAATTATACCGATCGTTAAACTTTTATGACTGTTGCACGCTTTGTCATGGTTAGCTGTAATACTGCAATTACAGGGTGTGTATATGACCTGCAGAGTATCAGCCTTGCGCCTTCCTAATAAGGTTGGATGAAGTAAGTAGACAAAAAATCATGATTACATTTGTTTTCACGAATACATTTCGCATTGCTCTATTTATTATAAAATTCATAACAAATACCAGATTTCAAAATTAACGGTATTTTTAAAATTTTTTAAATATATTACAAAATTTGTTTATTAAATTATTTCAATCCCTATAGTATAATTAAAAGTCTCAATTAAAAAGTAAAAAAGAAATATACTACTAAAGTAGAGCTATAATCACAGATTAATTAATTAAGAAAAAAAATATGTAATTGTTTTGTGGCTAAACACTGTTTAATATTTTATTTTGTCGATGATTGGTCCGCTTTAAAAATTCCTTTATACTAAGATTTTTTGCCTCTGTTGTGACAGCGTTACTCAATTTTAAATAGTTATGGGCGTTTCGGAGCAGCTCTATAATATTTGGAAGTGAAATTGAGGAAATATCAGTTACAATATAGGGTTTTGAGAATTGTATTAAAATTTTACCTTTGGCGAGCGAATTCTGCCCGTGAATACTGTAAAAGCAATTCATTAAATGCTCTAAACAATTTTTAACTATGTTATTGCTTTTTTCAGTAGATAATTTATGGGTCTCATACGAAACGACTCATTTCACAACAGGATTTGCTAAAACAGGATGTCACAAAACAGGATATCACAAAACAGTACATGGTACGCTACAGTACATGGTACGAAACAGGACCGATTAAAACAGTACATCACAAAACAGTACATGGTACACTAAAGTACATGGTACGGAAGAGTACATCGCAAAACAGTACGTATTAAAAGAGAACACCACAAAATAGTTAAAAGTCAATTTTGCAGGTTTTAATTCCAAAAAATTGTTTAAGTTTTACTTATTGTTGCAAAATAGATCAAAAATTTAATTAAGTATATAAATAAAATAAATTTATTATTTATATATTTATTTAAATTTTTGATTAAAATGAAAATAATGATTTAAATTAAAATAATGTTATATATTGTTAGGTGAAGGGATATTTTATTATAACTTAAAGCAATTATAATTCTATATAGTATACTGTCTAATTACTCTAGGTGAAGGTAAATATCCACTTGATAATATCCTAATTACTAAACGTATTCACAGGTCCTGTTTCGTACCATGTACTTTAGTGTACCATGTACTGTTTTATGATGTACTGTTTTAATCGGTCCTACCATGTACTTTAGTGTACTATGTACTGTTTTGTGATGTCCTGTTTTATTACATCCTGTTTTGAAATGTGCCATAGTGAGCGGCTTTGATAATTTATGCAGGTAAAGAGTCTGAAATAAAAATGAACCTAATTAATTATTATATGATTAGTAATAATTACCACTTGGTTCATGTATGGTTGCGGAGATAACTTTGTAATCAATAAAGCGAGATGTTATTCGTTCGTAATGGGTAGTTTCGGATATACAAATGACAAGTCTTTTATAATCGGAGTCTGATTTTGCTTCTGTAGTGGGTTCACCATTACCTGTAACAATTTTCTTTTATATCGGTTTGGTTGCATACAATTTTTTATGGTTTTTTCAATAGAGTTGTTATGTTTAATATATTTTCTATAATTATTGATTTGTTTTTTTTATTTTTTCTAAAATTTTAAAATTACTGCAACTTTCTTTATTGTCTGAATCTTCAATGATATTTCAAGCTATTTCTCCGTGCAAAATCTCCTGTTTTGAATTGTTCCAATTTAACGGCGTGAATCCTTTACTACTACATGGTAGTGGTCCATCATTGCCAACACTTTTCTGTGGACAATGTTCACCAATAATTGGTGTTAACGGTGCCACCTCTACGTTGTTACATATTTGTTGTAGGTTAATTTCGGAAGAATTTTGTATTAAAGGCGGTAGCAGCTGATTCTTATATTCTAGTTTCAATGACCATCTAAAGTAAATTATTTAATGTGCAATAGAAACTATCTACTTAACCAAGTAAATTAAAATTTATGTTAATTAACAATTATATAAAATTAGTTCAATAAAGCAAGAAAATATGTATAATCTTACTTTATTTTACTGGAGCTACATCCCATAGGAGGAATTTGGCCATATAATATTTGCGGTTACATTATTTATTATTATCAGTGTGATTGGTAGAATCAATCCTTAAGTGGCTTCCGAGCTGATTGAAGGGCATTGCTGCTACGGGATAATCTCATTTTCCTTCCATTTGTACAATCACGTTTTATCGTACTCTCACGCGGCGACCCACCTAGTATGTACTACCCCAAGCGGTTGCTTGAAATTGTCGGGATACGAAATTATTATTATTATTACATGTATTAATGAAATGAAAATATTTAGTTATGTATTTACATAATTTAGGTATGCTACTGTTTGATACGTTCTATGTTACGCAAAAACAAAACTTTTATGAAATATAATATTGATCAGGCATTTTGATAATTGATAAGTTGTAACGATATGACGTGCATATCGATACATGAAATTTTTTTTTGTCATGCTGCATTGTGTGTGACGTGACAATGTCGATTTCTGACACAAAACATAGGAAATAACGATATTGCATTGATTTAAGCATTTACAAATTATCGGTGGTTTTGTGATTGTACACATAGGTACATACATTTTATTTCTCTTGTTATATATACCCCACTGCATAATTGTTTTAATGTTTGAGTTTATGACTGGATTTTGTGTATAATAATTAATCTTTTTGTGGTTGTACATCTTAGTCATACTACCAGAGATGAGTTTAACATTTTAATTTTTTTTTTGCGTAATGATAATTCGCCATTCGATCCTGGATATGTACAACTCACTAAAATAGTATGTATTGTTATTATCTAAACCTATGTACTCAATTTTTTTCATTACACATACTATGGTCTGGTATACGAATCTATGAAATAATAAAAATTGGGATAGCATTTCATTCGAATTATAAAGTTGAAAGTAAAAATATCTCTTATTTAAAAAGTGTTTTGTTTTGCATATTGTAATATCAAGTGATATTCAATAAATTTTAATAATTCCAAGTGAATTTTTTTTGATAAAGGTTAAATCTTTTTATAAGTGATTTTGCTATTATACGAACGAAATTATTAAGTGGAAAACCCAACTAAAAGTGTGAATTATAAATAGTGGTCGCCAGAACGACATTGTGTTTTTTTTGTTTGTTTTCACAATCGCTAGATACTCCATTTTATTGTGTAAGAGGTACGTTAAAATTTCTTATTGTTGGTTTTTATTACACCGTGCATTTTACCTAAATACCTTTTATATTATCTTGCTGGTTAATTAATTGGGTTTCTTTTCTCCTTTCACGTTTTGCTTCCCTTAGGAGGAAAAAAAAAACAAAGTTCCGCGGAGCGGATTATTATGCATACTTGGATAAGCGGACGACCGCGCTTTCAAATGGCCTTGTAAGGATTATATACCGCAATAATTATAGTGCCAAAAACCGTGCTGTATCAATTCTTCAAGCACAAACGTGCGAAGAATTATTTTTTTTTTGGGTAGTTACTTGTACCAGTGTAACTTTCATAATTCTTATCGAAAAAAAAAAAAAAATCCAAAATAGAATAAATTTTTAATTACGTTCAATTTTATAATATTAGTTAGTAATTAGTAATATTTAGTTTTTGATTCGATCGCAAGAAAAAAAAAACTTTTCCGTACGTTGGTCCGCAATAAATACCTAACGGCAACGGGGGTAAAGTAACTTTAGCGATACAGTTTTTTTTTTGCTAAGATAGTTTATTATGAAGATCTTATTATATTCAATTATTGCTTTTTGTTATTTTTATTTTATAAAAAAATCAATTATATTTTTTTTTGATTTCTTGCATCTTATCTATATAATCTTATTCCGACTATTTAGTTTATTCGAAACTTATTGTGCCAAAGTGCGTATTATTCGGGCGCGAGAAACATATCATAACTTATATTCACAGGTGTATCAACGAACTTGGGTAAAGCGCTTCACCAGGGACCTTGATAACTGTTGGGTAAGTTCTTGTTGTTATTATATAATTTTTTTTTTGTATTTTACTCCATATTGGTTATAATTTGATAAAACTAAATATAACGAATAACAGATTACCTTAATTTCTTGTTTAAAAAATTTTTTTTATAAATTGCTTAAAATGATACTTATTTTAAATTTGTGTTATTCAAAATCATAATTTTGTTTTTTTTTATCTTTATTTTTTTTGTTGTTTAAATTTCAAAATAAATTAAATGGAAATAGTTATATGGTTAAAAATTTAATTCTTTCATTTATTATAATTAGTATTCCTATTTTTCTTCTCTATTTATTGTATATGAATTAGCATGATTGGCTAATTATTTCAAGTGTGGGATAGAGCGCAATTTTAACCAGACTCTAAAAACCATGTAATTGGTGAGTGTTCAGTGATTATTTGGTTCATTCGTTCATTTTTTTCTTTCCTTCTTCTTAAGTTCTCGTTTCGCATTTGACGGTTATTCACGATCCTATACAGCTGTAACAAGACCCACCCAACGACCCCGAGCCTAGCCGCGCTAATACACCGTCGTACAGTGTTGATAGGATAAACATTTTCTATACGTAACCACCGTATGTGGCTAACACCCAATTAAGGTCATTTTATTTTAAATCCGGTTAGCCACAAGGCAGTGTGTTACAAAGTTAATATTTGAAACAACAGAAATTCAATCTAAGGGATTCTGATACTGAAAATAATACTCCAATAAGATCATACTTCCATGTGGCCATTTTTGATAAAATGGGCCGAGTAAATAAATCTGTTTCCGGTCATCGATGATAAATAATTTGATGTTAAGTTTATTCCACCTGCATCATGTCAACACATTCCAATCGTCAATTCTTATAAGATGAAGAATATGTTAGTAATAAATATACTCAACAAAATAATGATGATTGTAAATGATTATTACGTCTTCTGATGGAACCGATATGATGAGAAGAGAGAGTTCAGAATATGGAACAGAGAATAGAAATCTGCGGCCCTATTCCTGAGTGCGATGTAAGAGCGGAATTTAAATTGAATCAGATTCGAACGATTCTTATTTAAAATTGAATAGGAATCTTGTACTTTCGTTTTCGTATCGCGCTCGGGAATGGGCAGCAAGAGTCGATACACAATTGAACGTAAATTTATTAGTTAGAAGTAAAACAAGATAATAATTTTTTTACGGAACCTGGCTAATATTACCCGGTGTGTATTTTTCAAATAATGTACCTATTAAAGTTAAAATAAAATATCTGTCTATCTGAAATAAAATTTAGTTTGTTTTATTGAATTCAGTTAAATTGTTCGAAAAATTATAAAACCTATATTATAATACTACATAGACAAAAAGGCAAAAATTATTTGCAAAATTTGAAATTGGAATTTAAGAATACTATCTTTTGTAAATTTTTCGGTTTTAGACGGTTTCTACGTTCGGACAGTATGACACCTATTTTGGAAAAAATTCTTTCCGAAGCAACAGATGATGCTGGAATGGCCAGCAGCCGTTTCGCTATTGTGGATACATGTGAATATATGTATCTTCAGGCTTGCCACCATTTGAAAGGATCGTCTTTTCCTGCTAAAGCTGCCTCTTCATTATACTGACGGAGTTCTATTATCGCCTTAGCGGTAGGAGAAATTCGAGTCTCAGTCGGATTTTGAGAGTCGAATAGACTCCAAAACGAAATCGGCTGTTCTTGCACATTATCTTG
The DNA here is from genome assembly GCA_947310385.1 of Nephrotoma appendiculata. NCBI lineage: Eukaryota > Metazoa > Arthropoda > Insecta > Diptera > Tipulidae > Nephrotoma > Nephrotoma appendiculata. Next base: position 164,666,003 of record OX371223.1, read on the forward strand.
TGCGACTAGGTTATCCTCTGGTACGGAAGCAGCTTCTTTTTAAATGAGGTCTGTTATCAATCGTATTATTCGGTCCTTAACCTGATTGCGTATGCTTTCCGAAAATTGTTTTCCCTTGAATCGGGTCGGGGGTCAAGGTATGTTGACAATTGCATAATGTAATGGCTTTCGGCTGATTGGAATCGTTCCAAGATTTTACTGTTGTTTAATGTTTAAATAATGTTCCACCGCTTCCAGTAAAACTAAAATTTTAGAAATTGTTACGCTTTCTTCGGCACTTAGTTCAACGGTAAGGCCGTCAAAAGGTTTTAAAATTTCGCAAATTTCTTTAAGTTCCGTAACTTCAGCTGATGATAGTACTTTAACTTGAGCGTGAAGCGTTGTTAAAGCTACTTCAACTGGCTCGTGTAATTGACAGAATCTAGAACGAAAATTATTTCGGTTAATATATTATTCAGTTGATCTAGTTTTAAGATTTACTTACTTTTCGATCATGTGAAATGTCTAATTCCATCGAGTGACAACACCATTAATTAATTTTAAAGAAACCGCTATCCCATTTAATTGTGTTTGTAGTTGCTTTAATTTATTATTCGCAACCGTGCTGCGATGGAAATACTCAACAATAACTTTCACTTTTCTTTGGAGTTGGTATATCTCCTTTATTCCGTCTTGAACTATTAAATTTAGTGAATGAGCGAAGCATCTAACATGCTCATTTTTGATGGGCAGTGATTGCCATGAAATGTTCACTATTAATTGAAGTCCAAGTATCAGTGGTAATAGCAATACTACCAGCGCTGCTTATGAATTGTTTAACATTATTTAAACAAGTGTCGTAATGATGCGGCAATAGCGATTTTGTTAATAAAGATCTCGACGGCAGTTGGTAAGTCGGATCAAGTGCTCTCGAGTAATTATGAAAGCCCTGATCTTCCACAATGGAGAAGGGTCAAGGTTTCTTGATTCGTGTTTGTTTTCTCAACCAAAGAAGAGGGGATTATAGACGACGGGGCTGTTGATGAAACGGCTACATTTGAATTGATAGCGTTAGTTTCCAATGAGAAGCCTGCGGTAGACGTGGGAGTCTCGTTATTTTTATTGGTTTTTGTTAAAACAGTAGGGTGTCGCGACTCAAGGTGGCGTTTTAAATTGGTGGTGCCACCACCTTTAAAAAAAAATAAACTTTTACATAAATCACACTTAGCACTTTTATCGTCAAGGGCAGTAAAATGTAGCGAAAAATTTAAAATTTAAATACGCACAGTACACAACAACAATACACAACAAGTAATTTAAATTGAGTCAAGCTCTTGGGTGGGAGTATTAGGTTAAAAAAAAGAGTAAGAGCATGTTAATTGTTTGTTTTATTTTTATATTTGTATTGTTTTATCTATTTACCAAAAATGGGAATTTGACTCTTCCTAAATCATTACAACATTCGGTAGAGAAAGAAATTTGATGAAATCTGAAAAACAGTAATATAAATATAGGATAGATATAAATTTCTATTCCTAGCTCTTTCTCACAATGTATGATTGTGAAAATGAGTACTAAATAACAATCACTTAATGAGTAATGAGTATGTTGGTTGAAAAGCAAAAGCTGCAATACTCAATAAATAGTTGAGTTATAGTACTGCGTTATTGTTCGAGCTAAAAAACTGAATAACCGGATAGTATGAAAAGTACTCATTTGATATTCCGGACAATTGAAGTATCAGGTTAAAAATATATGGTTAGAGTAAGTCCGAACATCATTACTAGTTTGGACTATCTATGATAATTAAAATTAAATTAAATGACGGTAAATGACAGTTTAAGAGCTTTTAAATCCATTCAAAATGAATAAATTGATCAAAGAATTTATATACATATTAATGTTGATTTTATATATTAAGTTGTGCGGAAAACTAAGCGCAAACTTGATTAAATTTTTTTTATTTCTTGTAATTATTTATCTTGCATTTAGATATTTAACCGTCCAATTTTGATTTAAAAACTTTTAACTGAACGTTAAACGTTTACATAAAATAAATCTAGTTTTATCAAGGATGCATAGAGTTTTATCTGTCTGCGAAACATATTTTTATATAAAATATTAAATTGGCGCCAGACTATAGTTGTATTTCAATCTTTATTTCAAAAAGCCGATGAGATCATACGTGGACTTTGCGCATTAGGACCAAATGCTGAAACTCGTGATCCGTGGCTAATCTACATTTTGTTGAGCAAAATTGATAGTGAATCAAAACAATTGTGGGCAAATGAATCGGTAGATAAGGATTTCAGTCTCTTCATTCGAATACTTACTCAAGTTTTTAAATAGAAGAAGTGATGCTCTAGAGATTTGCGATGCAGATACAAAAAAAATGTCCGCAAAGGTTCCAACCAAATCGTTATTTTCTGCAAATTCTAATTCCGCATTGAAGTGTACAAGTTGTGAGCAAAAGCATTACTTATTTAAATGTCCGCTTTTTAAAAATAAGAATGTGGATGAAAGAATACGACTGGTAAATGAACGAGGTATTTGTCGCAATTGTTTAAGAGGTGGCCATTCGAGCACTAAATGTCACACACAATTTCCATGCCTCATCTGCTCTCAACGCCATCACACACTGCTCCATCAAGTCGAAACGCAATCAGAGTCAAGACAAACGTCAACGAATCATCACGTAGTCACGAATAATCGAGTAAACGGAACAATTGAGACAACATTAACTACTAAATCCACCAGTACACCAACAGCAGCGGACGAAAGCCAGAACAATACACAAGTATACACACTTTATTCTTCGCCAACCGTGTTACTAACAACGGCGCTCGTATCTGTACGGTCACGTACCGGAGAGCTCCAGGCAGTACGCACATTACTAGATTCCGGATCTCAAACATCGTTTGTTACCGAAAACTGTGCCCAACGCCTAGGACTTAAGCGCAGTTCATATTCCATGTCCATCTACAGCCTAGCATCATCATCGACTGGACAAACAAAGAGAAAAATCGATATGACAATTCATTCTCTTATAGATAAACACTATAATTTAAAAGTTACTGCTCATATCATAGGTAATATTACAAATATGTTACCAACAAAACCAATTAATTTTAATAAAGAAGTCATGGATTTAAAACTTGCAGATCCATTATTCTCTAAATCCCACAAAATTAATATTTTACTTGGTGCAGGCGTTTTCTTCGAGATATTGAATCCAGAGCAACGGGTTGTAGACGGATTTCCAAAGCACAGTATAATCATCGAAATTTGGCTGGTTAGTAGCAGGGGTATGCAGCAAAGATTTATCGAATGCTATTAATTTATATACCACAAACGACCCTATTATTCAAATCACTGCTGATGACCGTCATCAACTGCTTAATATAATTTGGAAGGTTCAGGAGGTAGTTCCCCAAGCCAACTTTGATGCACCGAAACATCCTTGTGAAACATACCATGATCGAACGACAACACGCGACGCACGCACCCGATTCATTGTGAAACTACCGTTCAAGGAACCAAGGGCTTCACTCGAGAGGTCCATTGAAGCAGCACATCAGAGATTACAAGCAATGAAAAGGAAATTGGAAAAATACGAGATTTGTTTGATCCTTATAAATCATTTATGGACGAATGCATTGATTTAAGATTTAAGTTACATTTACCAAGACCAAGAGAGAAGGTTTCAACTCAAGATGATGCACGATACTTTTTACCACATCCTGCCGTTATCAAACCAGGGAGCAATACCACGATGTTACGAGTTGAGTTTGACGTTTCGTTCTAATTAAGCAATCAAGACAGAAATTGGACAAATTCAGAGACAGTATCAGCATGCACAGACGTATAGTAATGGAAACAATAAAATATGTCAACGTAGAAGTACTATTGGGTAAATTTTCTTCTTGGCTCCAAATTAAAAAATAATGGTCTACATATCGAGAACATAGTTGCATCGGAGGCCTTCTACCACAACCAACATAATGAAATTACACAAGTTGAAATGAAAGAAGCTGAAGCCGTACTACTTCGAAATATTCAAATTTTATCATTCAATACCGAATTACGCAATACAAGAAAAGAAAATGCTCACGTGCTGCAAAAGATCGCTTATCAACACTTGACGTATGTTTAGATTCATCAGGATTACTACGAATAGGTGGCCGGCTAAATAAATCATTTTTACCTTATTCTACAAAGCATCCAGTGATTTTACCAAAACCCCATGAAATTTGTCACCTTGTATACTTACTGTGTATTTTCGTTATCGATGTAATAAAGTTGAACATAAAATAGCGGATCTACCAATTGTCAGGTGTATGCAAGGACTAACATTTTCCAAGGTTGGTCTAGATTATGCGGGTCCACTGAGTATACCATAGCAAACGCAAAACAGCTCCAGTGGAAATGGCGTATGTTGTTTTATTTGTATGCCTTATCATCAAAGCAGTTCATTTGGAGTCAGTTTTAGCGGTACTCAAGCAAATCTTTCCAAGAAGAGGAAAACCCAGAAGATATTTGGTGTGACAATGGTTCCAATTTGATTTGTGCTAATCGAGAACTTCAACGACTAAAACAACAAATTGTAAGCCAATCAAATAATTCACTAATCATCGAATTGCTCTTGCTGAAGTCTGTAAAGTTTCTCTTCAATCCAACACATGTCCCCGTTAAATCTTTTAAATACCGTTTTAAAAGAATAATAATCGAAGAGGTCACTACCCTGGTAATTCAAATCGACGCACTACTCAAATTAAGGCCGTTGTGTAGAATAAATGATGATCTAGCTGATTTGGGAATGCTGACACCTGCACACTTCCTAGTCGGAGAAGCATTAACGTTAAACAAGTTGTCAAGGTTGCAAAATACTCAACAGAGACTTGAAGGGTGCTGGAATCGATGGCTTCGTGATTATTTTAGTACGTCACAACAGAGACACAAGTGGAACGTAAATAGTACTCATTTCAAGGTCGACGATATAGTTAATATTCGAAAAGACAACTTGCATCCAAGTCAATGGATACTTGGAAGAGCGACACATCTTCATTCTGGAAGTAATATCTACACTCGTAGTCACGATAAAACCATCAAAAGGCGAGTTCAGATGTCCAGTTAATAGATCAATCACATTACATATTAAGGAATAAGAATTTCTTAAGGCGCGGGAGAATGTTCACAACCAATTACTAAATTGTCCAGCCAATCATTAAGTTATTAACCTAAAAGTAAACAATAGCTTTATAACATTATTTAATACCACACATATACTTACCAACTCCATATTATATATTTGTATAAAGGTTAATTCAATTGAAATCAACCTGAAATGAAGAAATATCATATAAATATTATTTTAATTATAATTTGTAAATTAGAAACACATAATTTGTACTTACCTTTTCCAACTGTTGTAAACGTCAAAATCTAATCAAAACAACTTATCAGGTTCGTTATCTTAATTTTAAGATGTACCTAAATAGTACCTTTAACCTGGCAATTTTTTAGTATCATCTACATTAATTATTAATTAAGCATTTAAAATTGACAAAAATTAACGAATAATATTGTATTGTAAAATAAAATCAATTCTCTTAAAACTGGCGAACAGAAAGTTGTAATCAATCAAAGTTTTCTTTAAAAGTGTATATTTTAATCAAATAATAAAGTTTAAAAACTGTGATAAAAGTGTATTTAATTTAATCTGGCATACATAAATAAAAGTAGGGTGCAATTCATGAAACAAGTTGCCTCTGGTTCACATACGTCGAAATTTTGTGTGCATATAACTTAACAGCTCTGCAATCCAGTTATTCAACATCATTTTCCGCATTTCAACTGTAATTTCATCATACGAGTTAATTAGTGCTCTTAACCTGCACCGACCAAAGTAGCCCGCCTCAATGAAACCTGTACTATAATTTGTTACACATTTATTACAATTTATTACAACAACTCCCGATTTTATTACAGTTACCGTTTTCGAGGAACGAGTGGTCGGTTTAGCTTGTAATTAAACCTACACCGCCAAAATTGTAACTTTTGATGTAGCTGTGATATCGGGATGAATCTTGTACCAGAATTTATTACAAATTAATTACATTGGTTTAATAGTTCAAGATCAACCCAATATCTTGACTAAGGGTAAATTTCACCCCAAAAGGTTATTTATGACAAAAACATCGATTTTACCAATATTAATAAAGTATTACACCAGACCGCCACCAGATATTTACTACCAGATATAACTTTTCGACCTTGTGGAGGGCAAATCAACCTTATACAGGTGTGTAATAAATTATCTTTGTATCAGGTTACGCGGAATTGGCTCCAAACCGTAAAGGGTTCAAACGTCTAATTTATAGTTCGATTTTATCATCTTCAACAATTTATTACACCAGACCGCCACCAGGTATTGAGTCAAATATTACTCCTGGAACCTTGTGGAGGGCACATCAATCTTATACAGGTGTGTAATAAATTATCTTTGTATCAGGTTACGCGGAATTGGCTCCAAACCGTAAAGGGTTCAAACGTCTAATTTATAGTTCGATTTTATCATCTTCAACAATTTATTACACCAGACCGCCACCAGATATTGAGTCAAATATTACTCCTGGAACCTTGTGGAGGGCACATCAACCTTATACAGGTGTGTAATAAATTATCTTTGTATCAGGTTACGCGGAATTGGCTCCAAACCGTAAAGGGTTCAAACGTCTAATTTATAGTTCGAATTTATCATCTTCAACAATTTATTACACCAGACCGCCACCAGATATTGAGTCAAATGTTACTCCTGGAACATTGTGGAGGGCACATCAACCTTATACAGGTGTGTAATAAATTATCTTTGTATCAGGTTACACGGAATTGGCTCCAAACGGTAAAGGGTTCAAACGTCTAATTTATAGTTCGATTTTATTATCTTCAACAATTTATTACACCAGACCGCCATCAGATATTGAGTCAAATGTTACTCCTGGAACCTTGTGGAGGGCACATCAACCTTATACAGGTGTGTAATAAATTATCTTTGTATTAGGTTACACGGAATTGGCTCCAAACGGTAAAGGGTTCAAACGTCTAATTTATAGTTCGATTTTATCATCTTCAACAATTTATTACACCAGACCGCCACCAGGCACTGTAATGACCACCCTGTGGTTCTGTATGTAACACTTAGATCAGCTGGCATATTTCATTATTTATTTGAGTTTATCTCTTTTGGAGTTTAATGACCTCAACAAGATTACATTTGGTTATAACAACGGTGTTGCATTGCAGTACATCACTCTCGGACAACTAATATTGGTATGAGTGAGACCACACTATACTCCCGACCGGTACATCGTAAATACTCTTTAAATAGCACCATCAACCAAAAAAAGACTAAAAATTCATTTCGGTCTATTCAATTTGTGCATTCAATTAGGTAGAATCGATCAAAATCTCATAAAAAAAAAATAAAAAATCCATTTTATTGGAGTTAGCTAATTACCATTATAATTAGCTCAAGGTGCGAAGTAATTTATAAAATTATTTATTAAAATAAATAATTAATTATATAAGGCGCAGGGAAACGCGCGGGAATCTCACGTAAGTTGTCATCTCGAATTTTTTTCGGGATTTTTAGATATAGTGTCTAAATATTTCGCAATTCACGTGGTAATCTTGCAATTCAGATACGGGAATACATCGTACGGGACTCTTCAATTTGCTGTATTTACACAGAAGCATTTTAACTAAAATTCGGTCGTTTGATTGCGAGATAGGCGATACCTCAATCAATCTAACCAAAGTTCACAGTCATTTGGCATACGGATACATCGAAAACAAAAAAAATATCGGATTCCCTGGATGCATCCGAAGTGGTAAGAGGTACCCGCGTAATCAATCGACTTAGTCAAGCTAAACAAAGCATGTGGAAAATTTTGTCTACGAGCTTTGGTTATACGGTCTAAAACTAAAAAAAAATAAAAAAAAAACGCATAAAATTTATAAATGGTGTCCAGGTTACTACACCGAAATTACTAATTGGGCACGAATGTGATGGATAGTTAGTTATTAGGTTTTTTGTTTGTTAAGTTTTAGTGGAAATAAGGAAAATAATATTTTGAGAAAGAAAACGAAAATTCAAAAAAAAAAAAAAAAAAATTTAAGTAACAAAATCGTGAAATATTTAGTAAAATTCGAATGTGTGGATATCAGTGCAATAATAAATAAAATTTATAAATTTTCCGTCGTGACGTATCGTATAGGTACAACTACACAGGTACACCACCAGAGCGCTCTTGGGAGGAATCCACCTGCAAACCGTAAGTTTTTGAACAAAATAAAACTATTATTTCATTGGTAATAACACACACAAAAAAAAAATAATAATAATACTGAACAAAGAAAACTAAATCGAATCAAATAAATTAAAATAAATATTTAAATTCAACTACTCTCGATGGTGGAATAATCTATTTCTTATTTCTACATGATTTCGCTAAATTTATTATGTTCGCTTTCGTATAACTTTAATATTATTTAATACTTTATATTTCTTATTTAATACGTTTATAAGTTCTTAAATTATTAAATTAACTTCATGGGGAAGTTTAGAAACTATGTATACTAGTATTACGTCTTTGTATTTATGTTTACAATAATTATTTTTCTAACAAAAAAAATGAAAAACTAAATCTTTTAATGATGTGAGGATTTGTGATTTGTTGTGCTGCCGGAAGAATAGCTGTGAAAGTTAGGACATGGAAACTTTTTGAAATGGAAACACGAGGCCAATGAAATGAACCCCCCAACCGACGAACATACCCGAACACCTACCATGTCCGGCCTCTATACCGCGACCTTCCATTTACAGCACATCAACCTTACACAGGTGTGTAATAAATTATCTTTGTATCAGGTTACACGGAATTGGCTCCAAACGGTAAAGGGTGCACCCTTAACCGTTTGGAGCCAATTCCGTGTAACCTGATACAAAGATAATTTATTACACACCTGTGTAAGGTTGATGTGCCCTTCACAAGGTTCCAGTAGTTACATTCCACTCAATATCTGGTGGCGGTCTGGTGTAATAAATTGTTGAAGATGATAAAATCGAACTATAAATTAGACGTTTGAACCCTTTACCGTTTGGAGCCAATTCCGTGTAACCTGACGCATATATAAGGTATTGCACACCTGTATAAGGTTGATTTGCCCTCCACAAGGTCGAAAAGTTATATCTGGTAGTAAATATCTGGTGGCGGTCTGGTGTAATACTTTATTAATATTGGTAAAATCGATGTTTTTGTCATAAATAACCTTTTGGGGTGAAATTTACCCTTAGTCAAGATATAGGGTTGATCTTGAACTATTAAACCAATGTAATTAATTTGTAATAAATTCTGGTACAAGATTCATCCCGATATCACAGCTACATCAAAAGTTACAATTTTGGCGGTGTAGGTTTAATTACAAGCTAAACCGACCACTCGTTCCTCGAAAACGGTAACTGTAATAAAATCGGGAGTTGTTGTAATAAATTGTAATAAATGTGTAACAAATTATAGTACAGGTTTCATTGAGGCGGGCTACTTTGGTCGGTGCAGGTTAAGAACACTGAGTTAATTGGAATATCATCGCTTCCACAGGCTGGTTCTCCACAAATGTATTAACACTTTTAACTTTTGCCTTACGAGAAACGCCATGAAGTTAATTGTGTTTGGGATTTAATGCCAATTATTTATTATTATGATCCAAACGGAACGACATCCAAATCAATACCTCTTGATACGTATCAGAATATAAAATTCTGACTAACAACATCTTTTTGTAGAAGTTAAAAATTAATATGTCAAAATTTTGTAACAAATAAATAATAATGAAGTCATAAGGTGAATGTAATAGTCAAAAGTCATAAGGAAAAGTTTTTTGAATTGCGGTTGCGGCGTAACCGGTGGGCATTTTCTGTGCAACCGGATATAAATGAAGCATGCACAAATGTCGATTTGGAAGTGGATCAAACTCGATAATATATAGTAAGTGAAAGATATAATAATTTAATAAAATACAAGTATATTTTAATAATCCTTTGATTTTAAAGCTCAGCGGTAATTGAATAAAAAGGCACCATAGATGAATTTAAACGAATTTTACAATTCAGTAAATCCCATTTGTCGCCATGTTGTCCACACACGCAAAACATTTTTCACTTTATTACATTTATTCAAAATAAAAATATAATTATAAAATCTTACCTTGTTTTATTGTTAGGTAAAAATTCTGGCAGATATAATACCAGAGCCATCTATGATTTTGAAGAGCCGTAATATTAAAAAGAGAGCTTTCAGTAGAGGGGAAGCTTTTATTGAATTACTATAAGAAACCGTGGTAATTGGAAAATTTTTGAACATGAATTTATGAATAAAAAATTAAACAAATCATCTAAATTTTAATTTTATATTTTTAATAAACTATTCAAAGAACACATATTTGAAAATCAGCCATCATAATGTAGTATTTATTTGGTAAATTTAAACTAAAGCGGAGCATACATTTATTAATTTTCTATAAAAATGAGCTTTCCGTTTAGTTGTGTAGGTTTATAAAGTAAGATAATAACGGGTGCTGCCGCGGATTGCTCTTACATCCAATTTAAAATTTAGTTTTATAAAAATTTAACTTATTTGGTAAATTCTGGTCACATGCACATCAGAATTTTTGAGATGAACGACGTACTTAATATCAATCTAAACATTACCCATTTAACTATAACAAAATTAATGAGAAAACGTGAGCTGAAACGAAATTTTATGAATCACCATGTAGAAACAATAATATTATTCATATAATAAAATTTTTACATCAAAATCTATTTACGAAAATTATTTTTGTATACAAAAAATCAACGATGTCATGACAACGAAAATAACTTCAATTTTATCCGATTGCAAAACTGAGCTTTCTGTAATTTGAAAATCCGTTTACAGATGTCTCTGTAATAAATTTATTTGAAATTACAGAAAAGCGTAAAATAATTAAATAACTATTTACGAAAATAAACCGTTATTATTGTAAGTTAAGCGCGAAATCTTTAATACAATAATTTAACATAATTGATAAAACTCAAAACAATTATAAATTTTATTTATTGTTCGGTTGGCATAAATAGAGCTTACCATCGCAAAATATTAATCATCGTAGTTGCTGCGCGCTGAAAAACAATAATAGAAAAATGTCACATTTTTTCCAAATTTTTTCTTTTCTTATTTCAATTCGTTTGTATTCGGTTATTTTCAGTTCCAGATCTCAATAATCTATTGAACCAGTCAGTATACATAATAAATTGTTAAATTTTAGTTAACAAACATTTAGGTTTCAATATTTAACTTTAATTTATACTTAGCGACATCTTTTGATTGGTTTATTAATTGCGAAAAGCTCTATAATATAATGTTTTTATTCATTTGCTCCGGTTTGTTTATAACTACTACAGGATGAAACAGTATAGCCTGCGAATTTGTTGCGATGCAATTTTTAACAAATCACGAAAAAACAGTTTTCGAAGATTGTTCATCAACAATGCTGTAATAGAATGCAGAACATAATTACATAGCTACTCAAAAAGCATTTTTAACGAACGTTTGTTTTGGGAAAGAAATGCTGAAATTTTTGATGGAACACTCTATACTAATTTTTTACATACACATATAAACAAATTCTTATTTCTACAATAAAAAAAATTTTTGTGGTAGACTAATTTGAATATTTTTGCGTTAATTCGACATAATATGACTCAATTTTAGAATATGCTTTTCCTGAATATTGAACTAACCATTCAAATTAAAAATTGAAACGAAGCATTAATGTTTTTATATACAAAAAAGATTCTAAAAAAATATTAAAATACACCGATTGGTATGAAAAAGAACAAAAAGCTTCCCCTCTATGGAAAGCTCATGGGAAAAAATGGCGGAATCTTACGGCTCTTATATTAAGGTGGCTCTGATAATACTCGTATAAGCAATCGGAACACTTTAATTATCCAATTCACTACAATGTATTAAAATTATTTTTTTTTTGTTTATTAGCAAAATCACACCTGCACCATGCAATAGTTTTCTTTTAATGCCAGCATTTTGGTATGGAATTCATTTGGTCGTTGTCGTATATATTATAACAGAGTTATTCGAAATGAATTATTATTTCAATTTTTAATACAGACTTTTATGGTAATAAACCCATGAAATATAAATTAGTATTATTTCGTGCTACAATCGGGTTCTCTTCAATTAATTTTCGTTATTTTATTATTTTGTTTATTTTTTGGGACTAACTTTTTACGATCACCATACCGCAAGCTGTAATAACGTTGCTGCAATGAAAGGCTCTTCGGGATAGTTTTATTAATTTTTTGTTCACGACAGACTTTTTAAGGGCACAAAGCCATAAAATGTACGTACTATTTATTTCGTGCTACAATGGGGTTTTCTTCCAATTCTTTTTCGTTATTTTAATAATAATGTTCGTATAATTTTTTGTTAAAACACGATAGTTCAGGCTATAATCGGCTCCGGTCGATATATTTAGCTTTTGTTTTGGCATCATACGTTTATATTTTGTTTTTCTGAATATATCAAATCAGGAAAGCCGTCGTGATAATATTTTCAATTTTAAAATAATCTCTTGCGGTCCGAAATTGTTTGTCGGGCACATGGCCTTAATCCAACAAACGAATACTTTTAACGTGGCAAACTTTAATGTAATTTTTGTTCATATACGTGTTTTATAAGCATATCGGCTGCGTGCCTACAATTCGCAAAATTTAGAAGGAGCGAATATTATTTATGTAAGTATTTACCGTCATTTATAACTTTAGAAATTATTTTATACTTAGGCTATGTCCCAAACACCGACTTATGTATTACAGACTTATTTGCTTATTTGACGCCATCTTGAATAAGTCGGTCAAGTCGTTCCAATTCATTATACCGACTTATTTGTGACTTAATATCAAAAAAAAAAAAAATGCAATTTCTGTTATATGAAAGAAAAAATTTCCTTGTTGCCACTAGATTTGAAGAAAAAAAACTACATGATTACATTCACTCAAGGCACATTTTTGGAGACATTTCTGTGTAGACATACTTATTCAAATAAGTGTGCTCGCGAGGTGACTTTTTGAATAAGTCGGTGTCCTCAAATAAGTCGGTGTTTGGGACACAGCCTTAGAATCAATTCAAACAAACGATGGGCTGGGCTAACTTCCCACAAGAATAAGTGGGGTTTTTATTGATGAAAGTAACATGCTAGTTTAATAGAAAGTTTTAATGAATTTTCTAAATAATCTTCATGGGCATCAATACATGGTGGTATGACGAATAGGTTTTAGTCTCCAAGTATGTCCAGAACAAATCGTGAGAATTTTGTGGTCATTGCATAATGTCAGTAAAAGAGAGCTGGAGCTGTATCTTGTTGGAAGATTCAATAATTGGTTTTGGGTAATACTCACAAGTCAAGTGTTCAGCATGGAAACGAAAACAATTTGTTTATGCTAGATAACTCAAACGAGAGAAGGAATAGAGAACTAGATGTTATAACTTAAAATATCACGGCTTTTAAATTAGGAAAAATAGTCTTCGTATTTTATTGTCACTCGCTAATCTAACGTCTATTATTTATAAGCAACATTAAAATTGTGTACCAAATAAATTATGAAATATTTCTATAATTGCTGCAACTTCATTGTAATCAAACTTTTAAATCCAACAAAATAAAACATAAATGAAGTACGGTTATCTTAAAGAATTTTTTAATCTCCATTAAAATCCTTAAAAAACGGAAAAACGATAAATTTATCATAACTGATTAATCATTCAAACAATTTATTTTCTAAATCCAGCTAAAATATTACATCAAACTTAAATAATTTAATATTCTAAAACCATTAATCCACTCCCGCACATAATAAATCCACTATGGCTTTATTGTTTTTAATGAAAATCCATCAATTTTTTATGTCTTTATCTGTACAGAGCAGTAGTGTACCATATGGCTGATACACAGAGACTCTATAGCACATATAGGGTGTATATAGAGATGTCATTAAATTTTACCACCACCAAACACTTAATATTTCATTTTAATTTGTGAAGTTTTAATTCCTTTCGAAAAAAAAACACACACACACACAGAAAAAAAAAATTGAAAACCCGGAAAAACTGGCAACAAGAACAACAAAAATAGAGATGAATATATTGTTATCCTGGGAGCAGTTGTTTTCTATATACCATGATACACATAAACGTTTTTTTTTGTTTCTAACTTCATCTCTCTATAATTCAACATGATTAAAAAACACTGTATAGTGTAGATTTTCCAACAACAACAACAACAAAAAATGACGGAAAATAAAATTAAGCGGAAAAGAGGTTGAGTACATATTGCGATGAATAATATTCCTCTTTATACTCTCATATACCGAACAACCGAAGAAAACACAATGAAATTTAAGAAAAGTGCCGTAAACTTAACATCCTGCCGCACACACACACACACACATACACATACACCGATATAAAAAGACGACGACGAAGAATTATATTTCGGAATAAGTAGAGAGTGATTGATTTTATTATCATAATTTTTCCGTTTTTTTCCCCGCGCTCGCTCAACATAAAAAAACGACGATGATGAAGAAAAACAAATAAGTTAACTTTCTTTATTGTACTTGTTGTTATTAGTATTGTTGTTGTTGTTTAGCGGTGGGTTATTTAAATTAGCGGAACGACATAAAAAAATAAAGTTATACGAAAGACGCAGCTGGTACATATAAAAACTGATTAATTGTAATGATATCAATAATTTTACGTTTTGTAGCAGGAATCCTAAATTATTTTCCAATATGATTTTATAAATTGGGTTTAAATAAAGAAAATTGAATTTCTTCAAACCGCTAATGAAATAATAACGGACGACGTATAAAATCTTTTCAGTTCTGTCCTCGCACAATATTATCAAAAAGTTCAGTTCATTTTTAAGTAGGACCAGTCTGGGGTGATTTATTCTAATCAAAAATTTCCGTTGGAACCGTATAATTATTAGTTTCAAAATTTTAACCCTTTAATTGATTTATAAAATACCATAAGACCACACAGGTTTTAGAATTTGCCGGTATTTCTGAATTTCTTCCAAGAGCCAATCCATCTTTCTGTATTAAATGTTTAACTCTTGTTTTTTTCTTTTAGACATGCTCTTTCCATTTTAGTTTCACGTCTAGATTCATGTCGTGATATTTTATCGCGTTTGCATAAGGGATTTGCCAGAGCGCTTAACCGGCACCGACCAAATTAGCCCACCTCAATGAAACCTGTACCATAATTTGTTACACATTTATTACAACAAATCCTGATTTTATTACAGTTACCGTTTTCGAGGAACGTGTGGTCGGTTTAGCTTGTAATAAACACCTATACACCGCCAAAATTGTAACTTTTGATGTAGCTATGATATCGAGATGGTTCTTGGACCAGAATTTATTACAAATTAATTACATTGATTAAATAGTTCAAGATCAACCCAATATCTTGACTAAGGGTAAATTTCATCGCAAACGATTATTAATGACAAAAACATCGATTTTACCAATATTAATAAATTATTACAACAGACCACCACCCGACATTAAGCCAAATATCACTCCCTGGACCTTGTGGCGGGCAGATCAAGCTTATTTAGGTGTGTAATAAATTATCTTTGTGTCAGGTTACACGGAGTTGGCTCCAAATCGTAAAGGGTTCAAACGTCTAAATTAAAGTTCGATTTTACCACATTAAACAATTTATTACACCAGACTGCCACTAGATTTTGAGACAAATGTTACTCCTTGAATCTTGTGGAGAGCAGCTCAACCTTATCCAGGTGTTATTAACTGATTTTTGTGTCCGGCTAAACGGAATCGGATTCAATCGGTAATGGCTTCAAATATGTAACTTGAAGGTCGATTTAATCACATTTAATAATTTATTACACCAGACCGCCTTCAGATTTTAGTTTGAATGTTGGTTTATTACCAAGCATTCGATAAAGTTTGGCACGAGGGTCTGCTTCATAAAATAAATCTTAATTGCCAGAAATTTACCAACTTATGAAGTCGTGTTTGTCAAATCGCAGATATTATGTCAAATACAATACCTCTAAATCGAACGGGAACAACATTCTGGCTAGAGTACCTCAAGGTAGTGTGCTTGGCCCAACGTTATATTTAATTTTCACTTCAGATCTACCAACGTCTTTGCAAATTCTGACGTCTACTTTCGCAGATGATACGGCAATCGTATGTAGCCATAAAAATCCAAAAACGGCGTCCGAAATTCTGCAACAACATATTTATGATATCGAAATATGGCTAAAGAAATGGAAGATAAAGGTCAATGAAGAGAAATCGACCCACGTAACATTCACTTTAAATAAGCTTGCTTGTCCGCCAAATATCTAGGCGTCAAATAGAGCAAAATATCTAGGCGTCCATCTAGATCGACGGTTAACTTGGCGAAAACATATTGAAATGAAACGAGACCATATCAAATTAAAAATTGATAAAATGCATTGGTTGATGGGGAAATATTCAACTATTTACCTAAAATACAAACTTCTTTTGTATAATACAATGATTAAACCAATTTGGTCGTATGGTTGTCAATTATGGCAATCAACCTCAAACTCAAATATCGAAATTGTCCAACGAACACAGTCAAAAATTCGGAGAATGATTACAGGAGCACCCTGGTTCGTAAAAAACAAAAATATACATAAGGACCTTAGCATCCTAACTGTCAAAGATGAATTGAAAAAGATGCGGATCAGCTATGCAGGGAAACTGGTATCTCATCCGAATTTGCTGGCGCGAAACCTACAAGATATACCTACGTCTTCGCGATTAAAGAAGAAAACGATGGCTGTAATAGCATAAATTATAAAATTAATAAGTTTACTTATTGAACAAAAGTAGATTCTGCTCCCGCAGATTTACATAATTGCCGTACTTTTTAAGATTTGAAAACTTATTGTTATTTTCATGTTTGAAAGATTCAATAAATAAAGATAATGGGGTTCGTAATTTAATGGTCGGTTTTACTACCTTTAATGTGATATTATTTCAGAGTTCACCAGATAAGGGGTCGGGTTGAATTCAAATTTTAGCTTTTGTAAAGAGCAACTTGTTACGACTGTGTTGTCTTAACAAGACATTGTTGTAAATTTGTTTCTATTCTCCACGGTTTCTTGCGTCCGGGTTTTTGTTGTCTAAACGTGGTTTCTTGCGTCCGGGTTTTCGCTGTCTAAACGTGGTTTCTTGGTGAATGGATTCTTGTGTGTTTTCTTCTGTTATGTTGACAACGAAACGAAAATGGGAGAGAAAGAGAGAACAATGCGCATCGAGTGTGTGCAAAGTAAAACGTTTTGAAAAAAATGTTTTTTCTGGTATGTCTCTCTTTTGTACCAACGAAAATTTGGTATAAAGGAGAGACAGAGAAGAGAGATGCATTTTCTTCTAAAACGTTTTACGAGCTGTGCGACGCTCGAATGTTTTTTTTGGTATGTCATTCAGTTTGTGATTTTTTGTAAACACAGTCGAGTTTTGATTTTTGAACAAAATTCAATAAGAGTTTTTATAAATAAAGTCGAGTTTGGAGTTTTTTTTTGTGGAAAATAAATAAAATAAAGTTTGTAAAATTTTCAAGTTTTGTGAAAAAAAAAATAAATAAAATTAAAAGTTGAGAATTATTTTTGACTTGGAGTTTATTTTGTCGGGGGCAAGTTATAAAACCAAATTGGATAATTGAGTCCGATGAGAAGTGCGAATTACTTGGATGTTCAGTAAAATATTAGACGTTTTGGATTTCAACGGTGTGTTGCTGTGATCAAGATACTTCAATAGTTAGTGGTTGGCGGTGATTTTTTTTGTTTGGGTGTGGTTCGCACAGTTATTATTGGATAATATATCGGCAAGTGAACGCCGCAACGAGTTTTAATAGGCGTCTGTGCTCATGACTGGCCTAAACTTTGATGGTGAAATTTTTATTGGCATATTTTGTTAACGCGACATATTTTATTGATCGGCGTGAAGACGTCACAGTCAAAGTTATCAATTTAAAATCAGCGAGAAACCGGTCGCGTAGCCAACATTTAACGGTGAATTGATTTGGCGGATATACGCCTAACGAGTTTCGGGTGGCCAGTTGAGGCCATTCGTTTTATATTGGTATCGGGGAGAGGCCCCGCAACGATACGGGTGGCCAACCGGCCATTTGTATTTATTTGGTAACGGGGAAAGGCCCCGCAACGAACGGTAGCCAACCGGCTATTGTTTTTGTTTTGGTATCGGTGGTCTGCCGCAACATTTTGAGTCCCAACCGGGCAAAATATTTGAGGATCGGCGAGACAACGCCCAACTTATTTTGGCGGCCAATCGAGGCCAAAATTTTTACCGACCGCACAAGGTCGCAACGGTCCGGGGCGGCGACCCTGAGGCATGACGGCCGCGCAAGGCCGCAACAGGTGTATTATTAAGGTACAATTTTTTTTTTATTTTTATTTATTTTTCATTTTTTTTTGGTATATTTTTTATTTTTAAAATTTTTCTTAAATTATATAAACATCTTTGTAATCGAGCGCCGCACAGCGGGTGCACGCTCGATGCGTATTGTTCTCTCTCTCTCGTTCCCTCCCTTTCTTTTTTTCGGGAAGTTGTTTTCTTTTTGTTTTATCTTTTAAATAAAATGAATTATTAAATTTTTCGTTTGGTGTGATGGGAGCGGAGACTCCCTCTGTGTCGGTTTAGTGTTTGCGGTCCCTTGGTGCCCGCATCCAATTTCGTAACCGGGGCTTTGCCCTGTTTGAATTCGAATGGATGCGCGCACCAAGGCACCTCTCTCCCATTTATAATTTTTGAGTTGTTCGTTCCTCAAGTTCCGGCCGACGAATTTCGGCGGAACATCCGGGTTTATTATTATTATTTGCGTTTTATTTTTATTTAAATTATCTGTATTAATCACGGTGTAAGCCAGGAACCATGCATGCCTCAAACCCCACGACCCTTCGCACTTCTCCCTGAGAACGTAGCCGGCAAAATATCACCGTGGAGGCCTCTGCATGCGTTTAGTAAATATCTGCAGGTTGGCAGTAGCCAGCCTGTAACAGTGGCGCCCAAAGTTTCGCGAATTTTAATTTTGATAATTTTTATAATTTTTTTTTGATTTGTAGCTTCACTCCCTTTGGCGTGCGCGTCCAGTGTCGAAACCGGTGTTTCACACTGTTTGAATTCGCATGGACGCGCACACCAAAGCCAGTCTCCCGGTTGACATTCCCTATCTACGATCGCAACCAGCACGGGCTGTTTGATTGCGCGTAGATGGGGGGTGTCATCCCCTATTCTTCGGACATCCGACTTCCGAGCTCTTTCCCATTTCCACTATGTTGTGTCAGATTGTGGTGGAGCTCGGATGTCATTTGTCCGGGGTTTAGTTCGTTAGCTTCATTTCTTGTTTTCCCGAAATTCCTCGAGCGGAATTTGAGGAACAGCAACTTTTATTATTACTATTATTTTTCTTTATTTTTTTTATTATTTAGCTGACACGGAGTAGGGTTTCCACTCTCATCATACCATCCGTATTTTCGTTTTGGTTATAAAATTTTTTTTTTGATAATATATTTGATTTTTTGATATTTTGATTTTTTTTTCTTTTGGTTTAGCTGGGTTGTATTGGAACCCGCGGGTACTTATTAGTACTTCATTTTATATTTTTTCGCATTTTTTATTATTCTGCCTGCATACCGCTGGGTGTGTTGGTAGATTTGGATCTCCTTTTCTTTTGTTCTTTCGTATCATTTTGTGAATTTCAACGAGCCCCTCCAAATTAGGTTCTCATCGAAAAGCGCCACTTTGGGGGGTATCTCGTCTTCCGTCGTTAAACTAACCGTGGGAATACGGGACCCACAAACCATCACGAGGTAACCATTCCTTCCTTTTTATTATTATCTTACTTGTGTTTTTCTTGCTACTTTGCCTCCTTATCTGGGTGTGTTGGTAGTTCCATTAGCTACGTTATTATTATTATTCACAATTTTTTATTTTTTGTCTTTATTTTGTATGAATCCAAATCTGTGGTTGGTTATCGCGGTTTGATTCATGCGTTGAATTATGTATTATTATGTATTAAAATGATTTTAACGAGCCCCCCCAAAATAGGTTCTCATCGAAAAGCGCCATTTTCGGGGGTATCTCGTCTACATCCGTCGTTAAAAAAATTGTGGGAATACGGGCCCCACGACCCATTTATAAGGTAACCATTCCTCTTATTCTTATTCGTCTACATATTATATTTCGTGTTTATATTTTTTTTATTTATCTAGTTATAGTGGGTGTGGAATATCTTTAGTTGTAATTTCCTTTAACTTAAAACCTTCCGTTTGAGTTAGAGTTATTTTGAATTAAACTTTTTGTATTTTTTATAAATTAATAAAGATTACGTTTTGTCGAATTATTCGAACCTACTCATTATCCCTACCTAAATTCTAAAATGGACATAACATTTTTCGAGCAAGACGAATTGGAGCAAAGCTATATCGATGGACCATTATTGTCTGAGAGTGGCCTCAATTACACAGGATCTCCAGCGGGCATCTCCATCGACATGTTCCTGTTTCAGCTAGATACCATCGCTTCATCTCGGGGATTATCCGAACAAATTTTATTGTTGGAGTTACACACCATCTTGGAAGACATAGCGTTACAATGGTACTGGACATTTCGTAAACACAACCCGCACGCTACCTGGACCGAACTACGAAACGGTTTGATCGAGCGATTACAAGACCGCCGCACCAACTACGAAATTCGAAGAATGGTCGAAGCCCGGAAACAACAACCTACGGAAAGTTTTTTGGACTTTTATGATCACGTGTGGACTCTTACCCTGCAATGTCGCAAACCGT
This sequence comes from Nephrotoma appendiculata, assembly GCA_947310385.1. Classification (NCBI taxonomy): domain Eukaryota; kingdom Metazoa; phylum Arthropoda; class Insecta; order Diptera; family Tipulidae; genus Nephrotoma; species Nephrotoma appendiculata. The sequence continues at coordinate 164,686,982 of OX371223.1, forward strand.
ATTCCGACGAAGAGCTCATCCAAATCCTCATGAACAATATGAAGCCGACGTTACAGTTTCATCTCACCGATCGTCGGTTTAGCAGCATAAATGAGCTGATCAAAAGTTGCTCTGCTTGGGAGGAGTCTTTCAGGCGGATTAAAGCTACGGCGGACCCTGCAATCCATCCACGACGCGTGATCAATGAGTCATCAGGCAGTCCGTATGATGATGTTGGAGCATATGACTCTCATGAGAATTATCCCTTGACTGATGTTCTACCTGATAACTCAGTATCCGCAATTCACACGGGGAGCAGGTTTCCATCGGCAGCGGCGAGACATCCTGGAGGACAAATCTCAACAGACAACTCGAGATCAGATTATATACAGCATTCGCATACCGGTAAAAATGTCGTCACCACAACGGCCACGCAGACAGAGTGTACCGAGATCATATCCACCTCCACTCAGACTGAGTGTACAGAGAACAAATCAACCTCAACCCAGACTGCGGATAGTAGAGAGGATAGAGCAACTCAAACCGATTCTGGAGGACGCAGCGAGCAATACGGACGCGGAAATCCGCTCCTATTCGAATCCGACGAAGAAGTAAGCTCGTCTGCAAGTAATGATTCCTTTTCCGATCCTTCTTCCCCATCCAATCCTTCTCCCCTTCCTGTCGCTCTTAAATTTTTCTATAATGCCCCATCATTGGCAAAGTTAGATCGTTTAAAGCGTTCCAAAAAATATTGGAACCGTCGCGTCGCAATGAGAAATGATGTGATTTCCTCCGTTCTATTCTCCGAGGGTAGTGACACTCGGCCTTACGCCCAGGTCTTTATAAATAAGATTCCTTTTAAGGGTCTTCTCGACAGCGGGGCGAGTGTCAGTGTTCTCGGGAGTGGATCGGAGAAACTTATGTCAAATCCATTTGTTGAATTCCATAACTTTCCTTCCACTATAACTACCGCGAGTGGCCAAGTCCAACGAGTCTTTGGTTATATACGAGCTAACGTCGAATTTAACGGAGTTACTAAATTCATGAATTTTCATGTTGTTCCTTCGTTAGAACAACCGCTTTATTTGGGTATCGATTTTTGGATTCGTTTTGGAGTTTCCCCAAAAATCTCCGCGTTAAATAATTCGGACGAATTAGGTGAAGCTACCAACACACCCAAATTTCATATTTTAACATCTGATGATCGTCGTAAATTGGATCTTATCCGCGAATATTTCCCGAGCAGCGATATTTTAGGTTTGGGCCGCACATCCCTCATCACTCATATGATCGATGTCGGTTCCGCAAAACCAGTCAAACAACGTTTTTATTCCGTGTCCCCAGCTATCCAGAAACTCATGTATGCCGAGTTGGATAGGATGTTGTCTTTGGGGGTTATCGAGGAGTCACAAAGTTCCTGGTGTTCACCGGTCACGTTGGTGCGTAAGGCCAATGGGAAAGTTCGTCTGTGCTTGGATGCTAGAGAACTGAACAAGGCAACCGTCAAGGATGCGTATCCGCTGCCCATAATCAACGGATTGTTGGGTCGTTTGGGACACACCCGATTCATTCCGGCGATTGATTTGAAGGATGCCTTTTGGCAGATCCCACTCGACCCAGCATCCCGCGATAAAACAGCGTTTACGGTTCCTGGACGGCCCTTGTATCAGTTCAAGGTGATGCCGTTTGGCTTATGCAACGCCCCACAGACGCTTTGTCGCTTGATGCACCGCGTGATCCCGTACCAACTGCACGATAAGGTCTTTGTGTACCTCGATGACCTTCTGGTCACATCCTCCACTCTGGTTGAACATTTCGATTTGCTACAACAGGTTGCTGGATATCTGAAGGACGCTGGTTTAACTATTAATTTGACCAAAAGTAAGTTTGTGTTGAAAGAAGTAGACTATTTAGGTTATATTGTGGGTGATGGCTGCCTCCGTACAAACCCAGATAAATGTAAAGCTATTCTGGAGTACCCTATTCCGAAAACGACGAAACAGATTAGACGTTTTCTGGGAATGTGCGGATGGTACCGTCGCTTCAATCCAAATTTCGCCTCCTTAGCTTCTTCTCTCACCGATCTTACTGGTAAAAACACTAAAGTATGTTGGTCTGCAGCTGCTGATTCTTCTTTTAACGCTCTCAAAACCGCCTTGTCAACTGCCCCAGTTTTAACGCATCCTGATTATACAAAACCCTTTTTCATTCAGTGTGATGCCAGTGCCGTTGGGGTCGGTAGTGTCTTATTTCAGGTGGACGCCGAGGGGGTGGAGCGGCCCATTGAGTTTTATTCTCATAAGCTCAATGCGGCGCAGCGAAACTACTCGGTGACCGAGCTGGAATGCTACGCTGCCGTCCTCAGCGTGCGAAAGTTCCGTCCCTACGTGGAAGGTTATCCATTCGTCATTTATACCGACCATTCCAGTTTGCGCTGGTTAATGAGTCAAAAAGACCTCTCCGGACGTTTGGCGAGATGGAGTCTTAAACTCCAAGCGCTGGATTTTCAGATTGGATACCGAAAAGGTTCAGTTAACGTTGTACCTGATGCGTTGTCTCGAGCTTTTCCGGATGAATCCGCTCCTTGTGAGGATGATTCCGAAAGTAAGAGCACGCCTGATCCTGGTGTTCAATTTGGAGACCCAGCCTTGTCGAGTAAAAACATCGACCCTTCCGTGAATGCGTTAATACCTTCTTCAATCCCCATTCTGCACGTTGATCAAAATTCGGTTGCGTTCCAAGATCCAGATTACGTCGATCAGATCGCGAAAATTCGCTCACTAAAAGATTGTTCGCACAACTACAAGATCCAGGATGATAAACTATTAATATCCCCTTCGTTCGGTTTTAAATATACGGATACTGACCTCCTTTCGAACTGGAAATTAGTTATTCCGAACAGCTTGACCCAATCACTAATTGAACAGGCTCACGTACCTCCCACTTCAGCACATTTAGGCGGCAGCAAGACTCTCGAGCGCCTTCAGCGTCAATTTTACTGGCCTCAAATGGCAAAACAAGTTAAACAATACGTTGCTAGCTGCACTAAATGTAAAATGAACAAAGCTGTTTATTTCTCTACACAACCGGCCATGGGAGCTCAGGTTACGTCAACTCGCCCGTTTCAAAAACTATATGTCGATTTCTTGGGTCCGTATCCACGTTCGAAACTCGGAAATACCTGTATCGTTATCGTTCTGGATCATTATTCGAAATTCGTAGTTGTAAAACCCTTACGCGAAGCGTCTGCCTCATTATTGTGTCGATTTCTGGAAAAGGTATTCCTTTTATTCTCCGTACCCGAAATTGTTACCTCCGATAATGGGAAGCAGTTCACCTCAAATCTATTTAAAGACCTGTTAGCTAAATACGGTGTAACCCATTTACGTACGCCGGTGTACTCGCCCCAAAGTAACGCTTCCGAGCGTGTTAATAGAACGTTAATTGCCAGTATTCGTTCATATTTGAGCGATCACGACCATAATTTGTGGGACAAAAATTTGCAAGAAATTGCGGCTGCTTTACGTAATGCCATACACGATTCGATACATTATTCCCCTCATTATGTCGTGTTCGGTCAACATATGTCGATGCACGGTTCGGATTACTCACTGCGACGATTACTCGATGAACATGATCCCGGTGAAGTCCAGGCATGGGCTAAGCCAGATCGAGTAAATCTGTTAAAGGATCGTATTATACATTATCTGCGTGTGGCATACGAGAAGGGAGCTCAGCATTACAACTTGCGTAGTACTAAGCGCTCTTTTCGAGTTGGACAATCCGTCTTTATACGATCTTTTGCGTTGAGCGATGCGACGAACAAATTCTCCGCGAAATCAGCCGGAAAATTCAAACCCGCGGTAATTAGCCGCGGGCTAGCCAGCCTGTAACAAGGGACAAAATCCAAAAAGTACAAAATCCAAAAAAAAAAAAAATCCAAAAAAAATCCAAACTTTTTGGATGTATTGTTTAAAATCTATCTTTTAGGTGAAGGAGTCTTTATTTTTATTAGGTGAAGGGAAAAATGGCCTTCTTTAATCCCTATTATAGTCAAATTTTAAAAAAATCGGCTAAGAAATGGCACAAAAAAGATCGAGTTCAAAGAGTTTTAAATATTTATATAATTTTTGGATTATGTCTTTTTGGATTTTTCACATTTGGATTTGTCCTATTTGGATTTTATATTTTTGGATTTTTAAAAAAATTTGGATTTTGTCTCTTTTGGATTTTGGGTGACATCCTAAAAATTTCGATTTTGATCGATCGAAAAATATCATTAAACGATGTTTATTTATATTTTCGCCCCAATGACGATTATTTTTGGAAAACTTATTGCCCCTAGATTGCAAATTACGAAATAAAAGAGTGTACATGTTAAATGGTTATTCGTTTATTATAAGATGCAATGTTTTTGCATTTCAAATTCACGATTTTGCACTTCAAATTCACGATTTTGCAAATCATATTCAATTTTTTTTATTTCAATCTCAACTTTTTACTAGTCAACATCAATTTTTTACAATTCAACCTCATTTTTTTATACTTCATTGTCAATTTTTTGCAAAGCAAATTCGTGTTTTTACAAACTAATTTCAATTAAATGCAGAGCAAATTCAAGTTTTAATATTTCAAATTCGTAAATTTTTTGCAACTTTTTGCAAAACAAATTAAGTGCACCCAATTCTTAACCGATTATGATGGGATTGGGTATGTTGAATGGAAATGGGTTTCTTAAAGAATTTTTGGAGGAAATTCTGGAATATGGCCACCTGGGACGGTACTTGATCAATTCTTAACGGAATATGATGGGATTGGGTATGTTGGGGGGGGGGGGGGCGGTTTCTGGAACTTTTCCGAGGGTTCAGGGTTTCCGATTGCATGGAAACGATTACAAGGAGTTGTGATTTCCGGAAAATTCATTTAGGAGTCCTCTTAAAATGCTGTCATCTTACGTCATATTCCACCTTGTTGCATGATGTTGTCATGTTGCGTGATATTGCATTACGTTGATGTTGGATCTTGTTTAGGAACGTTGTGTGAAGTTCCACTATGATGCGTCATGTTGCACAATGTTGTAGAATGTTGCATTATGTTGCTGGCTGTTGAACCATGTTGTCATATATATCATGTTGCAACTTGTTGCGTAGTAGCCTACGTATTGCATCAAGTTGCTTCGCGTTGGGTCTTGCGTTTTGTGTTATTAGAGGTTTGGTGATATGTTTCATCATATTGAGGAATGTTGTGCTGGTTGCGTTTCGATGGTCTATTATATATTTTCGTTAATCGCGTCTCTTGAAAATATTCGTTGTTATGAGTAACAATATTGATTTGTAGCATTCACTATCACTTGTAGCATTAATTAATGTTAGGAGCTTAGTCCCTTTGCACATATTCTTCCACATCATATTATTTTGGAATAGTATGATGCCGCTTGCGCCCAATTGCGATGGATTCTGATTTCAGGAATTCATTTATTATTATTTTCTGTATCCGAGTAAGCCTAGTAGACGGTCGTGTTTGTTTTTTCTTGTTTAAAATCAAAATTTTTAATTTTTTGAATTAATTTTGATTTTGCGGCTTTCTCCTCTGGATTTTGGCTTTTAGGATTTATTCAATTTATAAGTATCGCTCCTCTTATTTAGTTTTCTGTTACTTTTATTATTTGGCTTCTCTTTAATTGTTTCTTTTTAGATTTTAACACTTGAAGTTCTGTGACCTTGGTTCTACCTTTAAAGAGGATAGTATTTATGTATATGAAATTTTGTATGCATGTAAGTATTGTTATTGAAGTGCGCCACAACTTGCGATGCCCACCGAGAGCATTTATTTCCCTTCGGTTCTTTTAAAATGTATGCTTCGGACTAGGTCCAACATGTTTAACGTGGTTAGTTTGAATGTTCAGAGCCTTACTTTGAATATTGACGAACTTCGTCAAACTTTTAATGGGGTCCCAATTGATGTTATTTGTTTATCAGAAACATTTTTGACATCCAGTATTTCTAATTCTGCGTTGGCCATTAGTGGCTATAATTTGTTCAGGCGGGATATGGTTCGTCCACCGGATAATTATGGTGGGGTATGTATATATGTTAAAGAGCATATTAAATGTAGTGTTGTATCGGTACCCCCCTCAATTTCTCAATTTATTCTCTCATTTCTTCTCTCAATTTCTGCTCGTTTCTGACTTTGAGTTTCTTTTTTAAATGTCTTCGTGAATAAGCGGAAATTTCTTTTAGGTGTGGTTTATAATCCTCTTAAAACGAACAAGAGGTCTTATGCTCGATTCAAAAAATCCCTTTTAGACATTGAGTGTCTCTTTAGATATTTTTCCTATCGGTATGATGAGGTTTTCATTTCGGGTGATTTTAATTTTGATATTTCTCAAGAGTCTGTATTTTCTCGTAGCTATTTGAATATCTTAAATAGCATTAACCTTTCAGTTTATAATACTGAAGAGCCCACTTACTCTTGCGCTACTGCAAGTGGTGATTCTTATTCGCTCATTGATCACGTCGTTGCTTCTGCTGATAATTCCATTTGTTTTTTCAATCAATTGTCTCTTGGTATTGGCTCTCACCTTGATCTTCTTGTTTTTTCTGTTAATTATTACTCTCGATCTAGACCTAAAAGTTTCAGTTTTAGGGATTTTTCTAAAATTGATGAATCTCATCTTTCATCAACTTGTGGCTCTATTTGTTGGGATAATATTTTTTCTCTCTCTACTTCTACTAGTCGATTTGACAATTTTAATTACTCTATTAACTATGTATTTTATAATTACGTTCCTCTCACTACTATTTATTTTAGACCTAGATCCCCCCTTTGGATGACGCAAGAGATTTTGAGTGATATTTCTGTTCGTTTTTCCAAATATCGTCTTTGGAAAATTAGCCCTAATTCTTTGTCTTATCTAGCTCATAAGCAATCTCGAAATAGAGTGGTACGTTTAATTCGCATCGCTAAGCAAAATGTTTTCAAGGATAAGTTAGATCCCTCACTTACCTCTAAAATATTTTGGCGTAACGTGCGCAACTTGGGCCTTGGTAGTTGCAAAGGGGCTGCTTCTGTAGATTTCAAAGCATATGATTTTAACCTTTATCTAATTAACTCTAGTCACACTCATGATATTTCCATTATTGATTTAGTTTCCGTCGAACCCCTTAATTCTTTTTCGTTTAGAAATATATCTACTGTTGATTTGCATTCTGCCATTTGGGAAATCGCAATCCACTGGCTTAGATATGGTTAGTTTCAAATTAGTTAAGCGCATTTTTCCTATTGTATCAAGGTATTTGTTACATATTTTCAATTTTATTTTAACGACCTCTTCATATCCCGCTCAGTGGAAGATGAGTAAAATTATTCCTATTCCTAAAATTAGCAATCCTTCTGAGCTTTCCCATTTCCGCCCTATTAGCATTTTAAGTTCTCTGTCCAAGGCGTTTGAATTGGTAGTAAAAAGCCAAATTCAATCTCATATTTATAGCTTTAATTTGCTTAGCCTTTTTCAATCAGGTTTTCGAAGGTTTCACGGTACTACCACTGCTTTACTGAATATTTGTGATGATATTCGTCGTAGTATGAGTAAAAGAGAAATGACTTGCCTTACTCTGTTAGATTTTTCTAAAGCGTTTGATTCAATTAATCACCAAATTTTGTTTAATAAGCTTATTTCGAACTTTAATTTTTCTCTCTCTGCTGCTAAATTGATTTTAGACTATATTTCGGGTCGCTTTCAGACAGTGTTTTATGACAATTCTTTTTCTGACTTCTTACCTGTCTCTTCTGGCGTACCTCAGGGGTCGGTTCTTGGCCCTTTACTATTCTCAATGTATATTAATGACATTGCATATTCCATTCGTCATTCTTCTTTTCATATATTTGCTGATGATGTCCAAATATATAGGAGTAATCGCTTAGATGATGATTCCATTCACTCTAATATTTCTTTAATTAACGATGATTTGGAAAGAATTTATAATTGGTCATTATCAAACCGACTTGCTCTTAATGCTAGTAAATCCCAGTCCATTATAATCTATAAAAAAATCTATAAATACTTCTTCTTTTCCTGGAATTTTTCTCGGTGAATGTTTAATTCCATTCTCTAATACAGTTAGAAATTTAGGGTTAATTTTTAATAAAACTCTTACTTGGGGTGATCATTTTTTTAAGGTTAGTAAAACGGTTTTTGGAATGCTTAGTTGTTTATATAAGGTTGTAGGGTTCGCCGATAGTAGTTTTCTACTTCACATTTTTTTTATGGTGACGTTGTTTTGTTTGGAATGCTTCAGGATAATATGAATGTTCTCCAAAGATGTTTCAATGCTTGTACTCGTTTCATTTTTAGTATTAGGAAATATGATCACATTTCTCCCTTCTTAAATTTGACTCTTGGCTGTAGTTTGGTTAACTTCTATGAACTTCGTGTATGTCTTTTTATTTTTAAGCTTCTCAGAAGCAACCTCCCTATTTATTTAACAAGTTATTGTTCAGTAGGTCCCATTCTTCAAATTTACGTTTACTTCCCCCTATAAACCTGTGCAGATCTTTAAATACATCCTTTTCTGTTAGGGGTATTTCTCTTTGGAATTCTATTCCCTTAGATATTAAGAGGTCAGCGTCGTCTAAATCTTTTAAAGCGTATTATTTAGCAGGGCGCGCTTGAATGATAATACCTGTAGTACTATTTTTGTAATACTTTTTTTCATTTGTAATATTTTTGTATGTAGTGTTCACTTCTTGCAGTATTCTCTGTAACAAATGAGCTTGAGCTCAATACGGAGGGTACTAGCATGGAGTGGATTTGTTTTTTGAAAAAATCTGAGGTTTATATACCTAATGGAAGTATTTTTTTTTTGTGGTTGTTGTTCTTCATTTATATTGCTTCCATATGTGCTTTTCCTTTACCAAAATTGTAATGTCAATGAACAAATAAATAAATAAATAAATTTAGAGGTCATCTCGAGATCTTTTGTTTTTCGATTCGAACGACACTCATAATAATTGTGAAGATAAGTTTTTTTTAGTACGAGATTGACATGAATGGGTTGCGATGAGTCCTAATTTTCTGAAAATTTATTTAAGGTTTTTGATCGCTTCGAACGATTTTTATAAAAATGTATGAGAAGGATTTCGAGTGCTAAGTACGTTTACGAGTATCATGAATTTTAAATTCAAAACCAAAGAGAATGGATTTGAGAGTGTCTGTGAACTTTGTATAGAGGTGCTATTTTTTAGCCGTTATGGGACGTCTTGTTTTACAATAGAACTACGTCATTTCTCAATTGAAAGACGTGGCACTTAGATCACATGATGAAATTAGAAATCTAATATAAATTTTGGTCGTGTTTGTGTAATTTTGTCATTTTAAATTAATCTAAGCCATTTCTTAACTATAGTGATTGGGATAAAACTCTCTTTACATGTTAAAAAAATGATTTTAAAATAAACTCCAGATGTAATTTTGGATAAAGGGTAAATCGGATAGAATGAAAACCGTACTCAAACGAATAGTTTGAAACCCGCTTCGTACCGGGTTTCAAATTTAATAGAACTCAGCCATTGCTTAACCAAGTTTGGTGTAATATTATTAACTTCTGGTAACAAAGCTTATAAAGGGTTATCCAATTCAAGCTTGATAAAGTAAACTTAAAAAAAACACACAAAATATTCGGAATGTATTGTAATTTTTATTTCATTTTACAGATTGATCCTTGCCATTTTTAGTTAAACAAGATATCATTCAAATGTCCTCCACGGGACTTCTTACAGGCCTTGATTCTTTTGAGGTAATTTTCAATGACTTTTCGGCACATTTCGGTCGGTATCTCGGCCATTACCTTACGAATATTAGTTTTCAATTCGTCAAGAGTTTGAGGATTGTTTGCGTAAACACGATCTTTCGCGTAGCCCCACAAAAAGAAATCCAAAGGCGTTAAATCACAGGATCTTGGAGGCCAATTGACATCAGCCAATCGCGAAATCAAACGTCCAGGAAATTTCTCTTGCAAAAGATCTCGATTTGCTCGTGTTACGTGACTGGTTGCTCCATCCTGCTGGAACCACATATCGTCAAGATCATAATCTTCGATTTTAGTAAAAAAATAATCGGTTAACATGCGGCCATAGCGCTCAGAATTGACGGTAACGGTTCGTCCATGGTTGTTCTCAAAAAAATACGGCCCAATCACACCACCAGACCACAATGCGCACCAAACAGTGACTTTTTCCGGGTGTAATGGCTTCTCTACAATCAATTGTGGATTTTCTGAGCCCCAAATTCTACAGTTTTGCTTATTAACGTATCCACCAAGCGAAAAATGAGCTTCATCACTGAAGAAAATTTTGTTCGAAAAATCAGCATCAGCAGATTTAATATTTTTAACGCGTTGGTCGATTGTTAAATGCTCCATATTCTTAAATGGCAGAATGTCAACTAAATAAATGACAGCGTACTTGACGTTTATCTTTGACAGATGTCGGTATACAGATTTCTACTTTATCAACCCCGAATTGGATAACCCGTTATAATAATACACCTACATAAACTCACTGATATTTTCTGATTTCTAAACGACATGATGTCCAATACCGAAAAAAGTACAAGTCTATAGTAGGTTTTTAGAGGTCCACGGACCTCCAACGGCAATAATTCCTCCAACCATATTTGTTCCAGTTTGTTCTTCTGGGATTCCTAAAGGCTTTCCATGCAACAGGTTTAATGTTGTGGTTATATGTTACATATCGATGATCAACGAATGAGTGCTCCTTCGCCACTCTCCAGCCCCTGATCATATGAAAGATCGTTTCTGACGCAAAGGCCACATCTAAAACCTCCTGTTGATTTTTAACAATGAATGTTGGTTGTCGCCCAATATTGCAAACTGAAAGGTTGGTATTTAATAAATAATCAAAAAATAACTCACCCCTCTCGTAAATGTTTGTGCTTCCCTAGATTGTGGGATGCGCGTTTGCATCACATCCGAGTATAACACCCTGCTTCCCGGATCAGTTCTCCCAGGTTATCCGGTGGAACCTCCTTCTTGCGATCCATATATGCTAAGCCTAGCCATAATTTATCACATACAGTCTCAATACTCACTGATGTAACATCTCCGCTACTAAATTGAGGAAGAAGAAAAATATTCACATTGTTTTTCACTAAAATACGAGATCTGATCTTCTCAACTGCTGCTTCAGTATAATAATTTATACCCTATATGATACCGCATGTAATGAACGGACCGCAACGAACGGGTGTAACACTGAGGAGCGATGGTTACGAGGGCTTGTAAGCAACGCAGCTGTACATGGCGCTTATGTTATTTCTTTGTGATCTCTGATTTAACTACTTCTTTAAACACTTATCAAAGGACAATGCATTTGTTTGAAATCAATTGAACTCTGCTGGTCATTATAAATGAGCTCGAACGGTCAAAATGATGGTGCAGTTCTTAAAATTTTTGTAACGTAAATAAACTAGATAAACTTTCGTTCTGAAGACACAGATCCTTTTTGGACCAAGTCGTCATCTGATTTAGTCAGTCTGAGAACAAAAGCTGCCGAGGCAGCCTTCGTGTGATGCAGGTTTATTTGTACAATAATTATTATTGTACTCTACCTTCCTTACTCACCTCTTCCTGCACTCCCTGCGTCGGGATAGTGCCTTGTTTTGGTCGCCATCCACCTCCTGTTGACAGTCTGACAGGACGTTCCCATTAGACTCTAGAGAGAGGGGGCTACCTCTAATCACTATGCTCCCCGCGTCCAAAACATTACTCTCCTTACCGTCTTCCGCTGGGGCAGTTTGCCGTCGCCCACAGGCTAGTCTTTCGCACACGCATCGGACTCGTCCTTTTTATATATTTTAAGGATGATCGACCCGAACCCGAAGTTGATCACTCCCTTTGATTTTACAAGGGAAGCCCGGGACTCTTTATTGATCCAATCTAAAGCCCTCCTTAGCTTCCTCTTGCTCTAAAATCCTCCAGTCTTTCGTCGGAAGATCGGGATTGCTGGCCCGAATGATATCGAAGATCTCCTCTGGCTTATCCGGCTCGGTTGGTAACTATACGTGTGTCCTCGGCCTGCTTGGGATTTCCTCCCTGCAGAGTGCCTCTAGCCTCGCGCCCTCCCACACCTCGCCTACTTCGGCCACTACCCTTTCATGAAGGTCGACTGATCTCTGGTCCGAGCAGGCAGTTAATTTCACGTGCCCTTGGTATCTTCCCGCATCTCTGCAGAACGGGAGGATCCCAGATTTGCTCTCAAGATCCGCAGAAAAATGAAGTTTAGTGCATTGTACACTATTTTCCACTTCTAACTCATCGTGGGACCGATGTCTTTTTTACACAGGGACCCTTTCCGAACTATCGCAGCTGACAGTTTATTTTAGCCCATGTCACAGAATCCCTTTGCTTTACTGTAAGCTGCTGCTCAGGGGTCGCGGCCTGGTTCTCTAAAATTTTGAACGCCCACCGTCTTAGGAGGGATTTCTCTCAATCCCCCATTAATTTGCCTGGCGGTTCCGCTTCTACCTGACTTTGATGCCATGTTGTCGCTTACCCTTGCCCCTGATGAGAGGGTCCCACTCGCCCCTTCATTTTGGTTTTTGGTTTTCCATGTTTCTCCCACAAGTATCGGTGAAATACAGGCCCACCTGTATATTCCCAGGTAAAACTACATACAACTGGAAGTTGCCTGGTATCCAGAGGGCACAGCCTACTCGTTCCTCAGCACGGGTGGCATAACACCTTAATCCAGCCCTTTGGCAACCAATCATTTGGATATCGCAAACCAATGGGACTCATTCCATTCAAGGGCTGACCCGTTTATAGGGTTCCCCACTCACACTTGGGGGACTCGGGAGCGCCGGTATATTCGACACTCAGTTCGCCGTGGTTAGTAGTCGATGGTTTTATGGCGCCATCAGTTCGCCTTTCTATACTGGGTATCACAGGCACTCAGAATTTAGTGAACTGAAGTTAACCACTACCCAGTTCCCAGAGACTTTCCTCCCAGCACAGCTGCGGTTGGGGCGGTTTATTTTATTCACCGCTAACCTACCTATCGATAGGCAGTCCACTATCCATCACCTGTGACCCCCAATAGCTGCAATAAGCCACGGCTCTTAATAAAATGAAGTAAAATAATTTTTAAATTGGCTCATAAATTTATTAGATTATGATAATTAGGTTAGAAGATGGACAAACACATATCTGACATTTGGGAAAACACAAAACAATCGTACCGTTGCAACCTAACTAAATTAGGCTCTAAATAAAATATTTTCATATAAACATTTTTGACCAAAAATAAGTTGAACGTCACTTTTGCAAAAATATGAATAAAATAGTACCATTGCAATCTTGTCTAATTTCTCTAGCTGATAATTTAACGATTTAGTTCATATTTTGCCGAAAGTGTCGTATGGGTCTGGCTATCTCAAAACCATATAGCTCTGATCCGATAAATTTATACTTTTTGCATGTCAAATTAAAATATTATTTTTTGACAAAAATATATCACATGGAAATATTTTATTTGGATCCTAATTTCGCTAGGTTGCAACGGTACAATTTGTTCGTGTTTTCCTAAATATCAGATATGTGTTTGTCCGTCTTATAATCAAATTATCACATTTTTATTTTTCATTTAATAAAATTCAGGACTAACTTCACATATGAAGTGTATTTGGAATAAAATATTAAATAAAATGGGGCGGGGCTAACTTCACAAAAGAGTTAGAGGGATGTAATTATTATATTAGTGTTGCCTGAATATTTTTTTTAAAATTTTGGGGATAGAATCCGGGGACAAATTCACATACGATACATCCAAACCGATTTTTTTTCGGCCTTCGACTTGGCCGTGTATATACGCAGTGATGGCATATATTCGGCGTCATTTGAAAAGAAAGAGAAAACCACATTCCACAACATTTTTTTACTTTTGTTTTGATTTTCTGTTTGTGTAGGTAAATAATAAGTAAAAATAATGTTTAATGTCCGGTTTACATAAGACCAACATTTTTCTTCAAAATGAAGAATGATGAAAAATGAAATTTTCTTCTTCAAAATGAATAAGATATAACATTGACTTTTTGCACATGAAAGACAAGAAAAGCAATATATCCCAACAAAATTTTGCAGAAGAATTTTTGAGCAAAAATGACCATAAAAATGAAAATGTTGCCATAAAATATATTCGATCCGAGTATTTTTATGGCAACATTTTTCAAATCAACAAGAAAAAAAATTATTTCGCATTTATAAATGTTGAGGATTCATAATAAAAACAGACGCCACAGATAAAAATGTAAATTTCGCATTTGAATTCATTGAAAGTAAATTAATAATGATCCTATAAAAAAAATTACGCCATTACCATATATGTTTGATTCTTTCTGGCACATTGATTATTTTTATATAGCGGATTCTTTCTTATTTACCTGCAAAAATTTGCAGAAGAAAACAATTTTCTCATGTAAACCGGGCATTATTCATGTCTAGCTACAGTGTTTAAATTGAGTCTTTCTTTGTTCGTCTTAAGCTACACGTAAAGTTAGTAGAGCTCGTCTTTTTCCATGGGTAAAATCTAAAAATTGATGTTGTAATTATCTGTGGTATTATCAGAGACAATTTATAATTGTCTGTGTTAAGTTATAATTAAATAATGAAAAAAGTAACAGAGCCCAAAAAATTTCTTTTTAGTTGACGATTGAAATGATTGCTGATTTTGGAAAAATTTGTTTAAGGATCCCACCGACGAGATATTGTCGCCTTTTGGCCTCGAAAGATAATGAAAATAATGGTAAACCTAAGGTCCGGTGGGATCGTGGGTATTTTTAACTAAAGTCTGTAACCATTGCAGTTCTCAAGCAACTATTATAGATCTCGATAATAACTTAAAAGGTAAACTGTTAGTATGCTGATATAACGATTTCAATACGAGTTCCGTATATTTTTGTGTTTTCCTATTCCCTATCTATCACTTACATAGATCGCAATAATTTCTTACATTTCGACGGATGGCTTGCTCAGATGGACGATTATGTGCGCCATAAAAATAACGACGATAGCACGTATCGACGATTGATTTTTAAAGTAAACTTTAATAATTTCGCAGCGTTATTCAAGCGTGAGTCTCATATTTTTCATAAAAATTTAATTTTTTGCTTTATTTTTTTTACAATTTCAAGTTCTATCTAAAAACCCGATACATAATTTTATTTTTACAACCCACTGTAACTTCTACAAATATCTGATGAATCTAATCGCTCCCAAAATGTTTAACATTTTTTAGTAGTCCACAAATGAAACCGAAGACTCCTTTAAGCATAAAAAAAAATTGGATATCGTCTTTATATAATTGGCCCGATAAAATCTATCTTACTAATAAAAACCGCATTCCCAAATTACATCCCTAACGAATAACCATGAGAACGTATATACGAGTATAATAAAACCACTGTCTTCAAATTTATTTGTTTCGTATTCTTACCATCGAAAGAAAAGAAAAGAAATAACATTTCCAAAAGGAAATTCAATGTGGAAGCTGTGTATGGGCGATATACATAATGGATCTATAAGGATGGATATTTTCATATTTATATTTTTCATATTTCTTATAAATTTAAAAATACAACAGCAATGTAATCAAAGAAACCGCAAACCTCTTGAGGAACAAGTGCTTCCCGTACCGCTGCAACCGAATTTTTTTTTATTTGCTTTCCTCCGTACATAATCTTGAACGGAATATAATAATAATAATATAAAACTAAAAGCTCACCCGTTTTGTTAAGCACAAAAATGATTTCTATGCCACTTTAAGTATTTTTACTATATATTCATTTTTATATCGTTATAAAATAATAGTAAAACGTTAAATAAAAAACTATAAAATTCTTTAATATTGGGTGCAGCAGCTCAACTCGGCTACAGCGCAAAAAAAATCTATTCACCAGTGTTTTCTTATTTATCATATTTTTGAGGCGATGAAAGTGAGACAATTTTGGTTAGTGATGTTTACGGCTATCGTGTGTATTTCTTCTAGGCTGCTAAGGGTTTTTAACGTTTATTAAATATCTGCATATTGTACAGGGACGTTGGTATATCGCACACGCTGTGAAATTATTTGCGCAATGTATCCTTCCTTATATCCTTTGTATTATTATTATCATTATATATTATGACTAAGTATATATTGTTCCATTATTTCTTCCGTCGATCTATTACATTATGTACTTTAAGGATGTCTATGAACATATACAACACATACATATTACATACATATATTATAATGTCTGAAAAGCTTTAATAGATATGATGTATACGAGTAATATTCTTAAAGTTGATTTAAATATACAAGATAAATTGTTGATACAAATTTTGCTCCATCGTCGTCGTAGTGTTTTCTTATTCTTCGATATCTTATTACTCGTATGTAAAGCAGCAGCAGCAGCAGCATTTTTGCTATATACATACTCGTATTCTTAAATTTTTATGATAAATGCTTGCGCTCTCGGTTGAAATGAAAAATAATAGTTTGCAATGTGGAAAAGCTTCTTATTTCAGATGAATAAAATTACGTAATGTATGCAGTTAACCGTAGAAACTGTTGAGGTTTGAAGAAAGGGGCTAATTCCTTAATTTGCTCGAGTTAATGATATTCTTATGGTGGCAGTGTAGATTATTCACGAAACATAATTGGATGGATAATTTGCATGGATTGTCAAACGGTGTCACGTTTTAAAATATTGTAGTAATTTAATTGAATTTGTATGACAAATTTTCTAAATCCTCCATGAGCATAAATTCAAACAATGTGTTCGTCTAATAAATGTATTTATGTACATAATGTACAAAGGGTTTTAGTAATATATTATCAGTGTAAGATAATAGCTGAATCTATTAAATTAGAGCCATTAACCACTTCTGTAGGATGTTGTCAGCAGTACAATTTGACGGCATTTCAATATTTCTCAACAAATTCCATCTACTTCCATCTGACTTATTGATCTTCATTTTCAATGTTCACGAGAGCCGTATCGAATTATCGTGGTAGTTTAATGTTATTTTTTAATACAACGATATCGATCTCTAATGTTTACATTTTCGATGTTAAGCGCTTGTAGTTTGTGCTATTTACATTTTTTCCACCTGTACAATCGGTTGCAAAATTTCCTCGCGCTCATGCAGTCTTGACAAATAAAAAAAAAAAATTTGCTAACTAAACAAGAGATTTTAAGCTAACTGTATAATTTATAAAGAAGCAGTCAATGGTCTGTACTGTCAAACGCTTTAAACTAGTTTAAGAAAACTCCGCACATATACAGAATTTTATGTACAGGGTAGGCAATCTGTTATTCTTTATTTCATTTGTAAATAAAACATACATTTTGGGATGATAAGTCAAAATTTTTTATTGATTCTATACCATTTATGTATGGAAAACGGTATGGAACATATGCCCACCACGGCTTCGTCTACAGGCATGCATCTGAACATTAAAATTGTCGATAACTTTTCCAATGAAAGCGGATCAACGACCTCAATTTCAGCTCTTAATACAGCAATTATTTGGAAGAAATGTATGCCCATCCACTCAAAGAAATTTCAAATGAACTCCTCCTAAATGGCTGGACCGATTTTAAACGTCTCTTAAGCTAGCAGAACCCATACGGCAGAACATTACAAGATAGTATGGATAATTATAGGCTAATTATAGGCTAATTAAATGCTCTATTAAAACATTTTGGGCTCCACTAGTTCTTGACCATATTTCAGGCCATTTAAACTAAAGCTAGCAGAACCCAAATCGAGAATCGAACCAAAACCGAAATTAGAATGCAAAACAAGAACAATTGACATACAAATAAGTTTAGGCTCATTATGGCCTAATCAAATGCCCCACTAAATATTTTTGGGCTCCACTCATTCTTGACAAAACTTGTTTGTATACTTTACTAATATTGATTCGCCTAGACGTATACTGTAGCATGCAAAACTCGCAGGCGTCAATCAATTGGTATAAATTAGTAATAATATAACAGGGTGTCACGGCAGTTAAAACAATATAAGAGTTGCGAAAATGGAACGCAAGTTACACTGTAAAATTAATTATACATGTGATGATATTTCCGTCGCTTTCTTAGATCAAATTTAACTATTAAATTTTATTTTGAATATTTCTACTTTGCAGTAATGTTGTCCGATGTCGCGGTCGAGATGTCGCCCTGGTCGGCCTCAACTAAAGTTAACATCAATAAAGTGAAGAAAATATTGACAGAAAATCATCAAGAGAGAGTTTGAGAGAGATAGCCGCTCCACTTTCTGTGACTCACGAAACAATTCGTACCATTGTACACAATTGGCGTTCGTTGGCGGCATGCGTTGCCGTCCGACTAGTTCCGAAATACCTGATTTTTTCGAAGGTCGCTGAAGGCATGCTAGAACGAGTCAATTCCAACCTCACATTCACAAAACGCATTATAACAGGTGATGAGACATGGGTTTACGAGTTTGACGTGCAAACCAGTCAACAGCTTCGAAATGGTTCCTTCCGACTGAGCCGAAACCGAAAAAAAGCATGTCAAAGTCGAACAAAAGTCAAGTTAAATTGTTGAATGTTTTCTTTGATTATCGCGGTATTGTACACTCTTGGAATTCTTAACAGATATGCGGCGTTTAAGAGAGCAAATTGTTCTTGTTTTGCGTTCTAATTTCGATTTTGGTCCAATTTTCGATTTGGGTTCTGCTAGCTTTGAAATGATAAAGCCTTTTGCATTTTCTAGATCGAGCAGAATAAAAAAATTTAAATAGGGCATTTAATTAGCCTAAAATGAACCTTTAATTTTTCAATTGTTTTTAAATAATTTTTTGATATGGGTTCTGCTAACTTTTTCTAAAGCTAGCAGAACCCGCGTTTGAGTTGGAAGGGAACCCAAAATTGTTTAATGTGGCATTTAATTAGCCTATGATTATCCATACTATCTTGTAATGTTCTGCTGTATGGGTTCTGCTAGCTTAAGGGGCGTCCCAACCAGAGGCAGGAAACAAAACGAAATTTTCTCATCGATTACGATAAATTTTTTTTTTTAACTACTTTATTGATATGGCTACTACAATCTTAAACATTATTAATTCATTAGTAAGGTTGACATTAGTACTTATGAGATAAGCATAAACTTGTGTGGGTCTGCTGGACCAGTGTCCAGTTCCCTTGGTTTATAATTTTCATACGGTTAACTTATGTGATTTGATTCGTTTGAGCCGCCTTACTTCGTTTGTACTGTCCAGTAGTTGTACGGTCTCAAGATTGGTATGGGTAAGAAGTCTCTTTTCATGTTTTATGGCACATTCGCGGATGACGTCGTCTATCAATTGTATTTCTAAATCATTGTGGATTTCCGTGTTAGCCACAAATCGGTAGGCGTTGGTGACCATTCGAAGAAATTTAATTTGGCTTCGTTGTACAATGTCTCTATTGGATTTATGTGTACAACCCCATAGCTGCACACCATACATCCATATTGGTTTGCAGATAGTCTGGTATACCAGTCTTTTGCAATACAGGTTAATTTTGGAATAATGTCCAATTAACCAGTACATTTGACGTTGTTTCAATCGTAGCTGTTCAGCTTTTTGTCTCACGTGATGTTTCCAGTTGAGCCTTGAATCTAAATGGAGACCAAGGTATTTTGCCGATTCAGCCTGCGGCACTTGCACCCCTTTGAGGTATATATGAAGAGTGTTATTTTTATGTCGGAGCGTAAATGTCACATGGGTTGATTTGAGCTCATTCAGTGCGATTTTCCAGTCAATTGTCCATTTAGTAACGTTGTCTATTGCTCGTTAAAGATTTTTCACTGCTCTTGGTTGAGATTCGTCTACTGACATAATTACAGTGTCGTCAGCGAACGTGCCGATGAATGTTTTATTCGTTGTAGGTATGTCCGCAGTATAAAGAAGGTAGAGGAGGGGACCCAATACGCTTCCCTGCGGAACTCCCGCAAACGCTGGATAAAAGTCAGAACATGTTTCTTCATGAATGACTCTGAATTGGCGATCAGAGAGGTATGATTCAAGCAGCTGGCAATAGTTTTGTTTTAATACTGACTTTTAATTCAACTAGTTCTTCTAATTTTTCTGTGAAGATGTCCCAATCCGTGAATCTATTAGTAAGGTTTTGATTTTTCTGTTTCTTTATTACTATAGCGCTTACTGACAACAGTAAAGGAATGTGGTTAGATGTTAGGTCATTAATTCCTTCGACTCTAATGTAACTTAGACGAATACCTTTTATGATGAAGAAATCCATTAGATCTGGCATTTTTCCTGCATCCGTTGGCCAATACGTTGGCTCGCTGGGGACAGATATTCGCATTTGTTTTCATGAATGGCATTGAACAAGGTGTTTCCTTTCCCAGGAGAAATAAGTCTGGAACCCCAAGCTGTATGTTTTATATTGTAGTCCCCACCAATAATAAATCTTGGACCGAGCTTATTGAAGACGTTATTAAATTGTAACTTCGTTGGTGTATGCCGTGGAGGACAGTACGCTGCTGCAATATTTAGATCTGCGCCATTATTTTGGACTGAGATAACAGTGGCTTGCAAATATTTTCACGAATATCCTCTTGTTGATTATGTTTGATATTATTTTTAATTAGTACAGCTGAACTACTTCTGGCTCTTTCACTAGAATGGGTTGTCCAGTAGGAATTAAAACCCCTTATTCTGATAAAGCTTTTGCTGGAGAAGTGCGTCTTTGAAATCAGCCTAATATCAATGTTGTTTGTATGGAGAAATATTTTCAGTTGTTGGGCCCGTTGGTTGAGCCTATTAGCGTTCCAAGCTACAATGCGTAGGGACGAGTTAATCATTTGTGAGTGCGTTGACTTTTTTGCTTGGTGGATAGATATAGATTTCCAGTTTTGCCACCCTCTCTTCTAAATGACCAAGTGACTGTTGAATTTGGCTAAGCATTTTAATAACTTCAATGTTATTAGCCTCGTTGGCAGCGTTGTGCCGTATTGTCTACATGGCGTAATAAATACATTGTCTACACGTGTAGACAATGTATGTCGAAAATTAAATAAATCACGTTGACAATGTCAAGAATGTCGAGAATTAATCATAATCATCAGATATTAACAAAACAATAATATTTATTAATTTATTTTAGATTTTTTTTGTTTATTACAAAATCTTTAAACATAAATAATGCATAATTACACAAAAATAATAGTAGCTAACGAATCCAAGTTTGATTAAAGATGAGTTTAGATTTAATTTCAAGTAAGCAACGCATATATAATCTGACTTTGCATTACTGTGTTAAAAAATATCGCTAACTTAAATTTATACAAAAAAAAAACAAATCAATTCACCTTTTTGCCCCTCCCTCGGCCTCAAGTAATGAGGATAACAACTGCGGTTTAATTTTTGAATAAAGAAAATTTAGTGTGACCGTGGGACTCCAGATATTATCGTGCATACTTTATGTGTTGGAATTATTAAAATGATATATATTTGATAAGGAAAACTATTTGTGTGCCGGAAAAGTGAAAATATGAAAAATGTAAACTGACTCATCTATTATATTAATACGGATAATTTAATTAAGGAAATAGGTGTAAAAGCCAAGAAACGTTTTACCTATACTGTAAATTTTATATATTAATCACGATGCCAGAATGTCATGACAAAATATGTTTGTATTAAACCGTCATTACACCGTAACAATACAGAACAAAACAGAAAACATAAAATGATTTTACTTCCATACATACATACATTTTGGTGTTAACAGTTGTGAGTGTAAAAATACAATTTTGTCATGGCACTCTATCGTCATGACAAAATTTTGCGACTGAAGATCGACCTTAATACTTACACAAACATAATATCTATGGAAAGTTTTGAATAATCATTTCCGTCAGATTTCAGGCAAACATCATGGGATCTCTTAATTTATGCGAAAAGGTTAAGTGGGAAGTTTCGTCCCGATATGCGGGTGATTTGTGTCCCAGTAATTTCGTAACCGGATAATTTATTAAGTTCTTAATTTCATGCTTGAACTAGCGTATCTGCTTTTTGTGTGGTGGTAAATCGTCTATATAATCAACATAAGTACATTAGTTTGGTTATGTTGTTAATACGAGATTTGCTTTGGAAAACGTCAAAATTATTCATATACAAATGAAAATAGCACACAAATACAGCGGTTCTTTTGTCCATTCGTATTAAATATTTAGATTAAGGTTGCGCGCCTCGGCAATTGTGTGCTTTTCCCTTTTGTGATTGTAATATTTAGAAAAGGCGCATTTCAACAACATGTATGCGAGTACAAACGAAGACCAGAAGGGCGTCATTAATGAGGTCCGAAACGCGCTCGAATCTGAAACCCGGTCATCGAAGGTCTTTTACTTTGACGCTCCCCTAACTTCGAAACATGATTCTGTTTGTCCCAAAAGTAGTATTATATTTTTAGTAATTTTTGGAATATACAATTCTTTGTTAAACATTCAAAATGAAGATTTTTCATATTTTTTAAATAATTACCATAAACTTACCATAAAATAAAAATGTTGTCTCAGCCGCGCTAATGTAAATTTTGGTTCTTCAATGTATTTTGTTGAGACAATCACACAAGACACAACACCACCATGGTTAAAGCAAAAACTAAAGCATTGTAAAATTTTGCTTTAGTTGAATATAAAGCAGAGCAAACTGAAGCTGAATAGCTGAATACCACTAGATGTGCAGCGCAAAACTATCAACCATTTGGTCATTGGCATATTTTCTTGAAGAAACCTAAAGCAAAATGCCATATTCTTAACAAAATACAGCTGTTGTCTTTGTCAAATGCTCAGTAAAAAATTTCTGTTTTCCCAATGGAATATAATATACGCATAAAACTTTACCTATCTAATTACTTATGGTGTTATGACACTGGATGTTTTTCAGTGTCTGAAAAATCCAAATGAAATGAGAAAAATAATATGTATACAAAATATTAATAAGCGTGAAGTCGTATACATACGTCGGATGGAAATCTGGGATTTTTACATCTCAATAGGATTTTTTCCTCAGAGATGAGTTTTTGTCAACTTTTTGGGATGAGGGGGGGCGTGTAATTGGGGGGCGTGTAAGTTGTACTATTTCTTTCGTTTGATTGGATAAAACGGCGAGATGTGAAAATCCCGGATTTCCATCCGACGTATGTATATGGCTTGAGTGTATGTATGTAATATATCAGGAATTTTGTATAAAAAATTGAGCAAAAAAAGCCGCCCAACGAACAGTTCTAGCAGTTTAGAATTATTTTGTTATATTTTTTTGACATCTCCGACTTTTTTTTATCAAATACAGTCAAAACGAATAGTTTTATGCAAATACAACAAAAATATTGTATTCTAAAACTATTTGAAGTGATTTGACAACCGTTTCAAATAATTTTTAATATTTTTATTGGTATCCCAAAATGTTTGTTTACCAACAAAATGAACATGACATTTGAAAAATTTTGTTGTCGCGTTCGTTTTAATTGTTTTTGTCCTAGTCATCGTTTATTTTTTTTTACTGCACTTTTTTCAAGCCAGTGCCATAATACCATTAAAATTATGTTGGTTGCAAACAAATAATTTTTAATAGTTGGCCAACATGGGCTTGTAGGGTATGCTATCAAGCAATGTTAAACGGTTTTGCCGTTTTCAACTACTAAATTTCACCCAAAACAATTTTGATATTATAATTTACATCAGAATCTACTTAAATATAAGCCCTGCTAACTCCACACATATGAAATAAACAATAACTAACTAAAGATGTATTGGTATTTTTTTTCTATAGTACATTTATTTAAATAACTCGAAAAAAATTCAAATTTACGTTGCAGTGTTACTTGTTAGTGTAAGCAACACACTCTTTGGTAGGCTTTTTTTAAATATGTATCAATCAATAAGTTTGCGCAGGATTATATTTAAATAGATTCTGTTTATATGCATTATTGTTATTGGCGTAAAAGTAATCGTTTTACTTAGAATTTATTCTACATTATATTACAATTGTTACAAATTTTACGTATTATATTAGAACTGATTTGAGTTTCTCGTTGGTTTACACGAACGAAAAAGAAATCCGTTTAAAATGTGTATATGTATTGATTTCTGTCAATATCTTCAGATATTAAAATCCTATTGCAGCTTCAACACGCACAATCATCTTGATTCGTAGGTAAGTAAAGTAAATAGTTACATATTTATTTGGCTACTGCCCTGCCGCCCGAGTTAAACTACTTTAGCCGTCTCCCAAAACAATTATTTGGATAATTTTAATTCTTATGAATAATTTAAAATAATAATAAAATTGAAATAAATAAGACGTATTCCCAAATGAAGGTCATATAACGAAGAATAATGAATGACTCATGCTCATACATGACTCTCTCGCATGGCTCATTATAGAATTGTACCAGAGGGCTGGAGTAACATTGATGCGTATCATCTCTGAGATGAGTAGTAGATGACATTTTATATATGCACCGTATATTACAAGCCTCAAAAGATTACTATGTGACTTGCTATTCCATTTACATTACATTGACTCGCTCTCAACCTGAAAATGACATCAAATTATAGAATTCAAATTCGAACAGTTGTATGTGGTGGCGCAAATTATTAGGCCAGTTGCACATTTCAGCTAAACGCCAGAAACGTAGTTTCTATTAGCATAGTTTATTTCGCACAGACACAGCTCATTTCGCTGTACATTTGAGCTAATTAGATCGCTCGCACATACATTTCAATCAAGTAAAATACTATGTCTGCCAAATTATTGTTAGAATCACATAGATGGGAACAACAATACTCAAATGTCATCCAAATTTCAATACATTTTAAATATGTACAGGGCTGGGATGTACTAACATCACTATTTTTCGATATTTTAACGAAGTCTGCGATTCTTTTTGCTAGAATTAATGTGACTTCTGTTTCGTTTATCAATTATTTCTTCCCAATTGCTATCACAACCTATTAGAATATATTTGAACAATATCTAGCTATTTCACTTATTTTTATTCTAGAATCGCAAATAAATTATTTGATGATAGAAACGCAGTAGAAATCACAATGTTGCAATATAGCAGGCTGGTAAATGATATAAAAATTGAAGCAGAGAAATAAACTTCGATAATTGATCGAAAATTGCTGATGTTAGAACATCCCAGCCCAGAATAATAGCAATGTATGTGTGAGCGATATAGCTGACTTTTGCAATCCAAAGCTAACCCGAGCTAAGTTAATTTTCATCGCTCAAAATAGAAAAACATAGCTCACATAGTTTAGCTCAAGTGTGCATCTTTCTATTACAACTCTTTATTGATAACCAAGAGCGATGAACTTAGTTCACATCGCTTAGCTTAGCCTAGCTGAAATGTGCAACGAGCCTTAATGTCCCGCATTGCAATATGTCATTAATTATTTTCGGTCGACTCGGCATGACTTGATGTTATACCTAATTTCGACACAATTGGCTAAACTAATTCAGCAGAAGTTCGTGAAATATAAAAACAGTTGTCATTAAAATAAAATTTCTAATCTGTGTGTCTAGTTTATATGTTAATTTATTTAGTATAAGATTGATATACATTAATTGAAAAGTCATCGAAAAGAATCCTCGTAAATTAAATTTTCATCGGCTTCGTAGTGAAAAAACGCAGAAGCTTAAATATTTAGCTTAGTAAATTCAGTTTCAATAAAGCATACAGTATGTTATAATAAATGAAACAGTTAATTATAAAGGTTAATATGATTTATTCAAACTCAACTGTAAAATTTAACAATGCCAAAAGAGAAGGATCAGTTTTTCTGTTTGTAATGTGCTTCTTTTAATGAAAGGCAATTTAACATATGTAATTTATATTATGGTTTAAAATGATTTCCACTTCATATGTCAAAAACTAGTATAATATTCAATACGATATTAAATTTTAACTGCCAAAATTGGATTAATATATTATTATTATATACAAATAAAAATATAAACCAATATAATATTCTACAATTTTCTACCAATAATCTACATTATCGACATATTCTACGCCAATTGTCTACATGGTCGACACCAAAAGCAATTGTCGACACATTATCGACGCCATGACTTCGAAAATTCCCAAAGACGCGTAGACGCACAACGCTAGTCGTTGGTGATTTGCGCATAGAATAATCCAACTGTGGTTGGTGTGATTGTTGTTTGTGGTTTAGCAACTTTGGTTTGTAAACGCTGCACTGCGCTTGTTCTATTATTCTGTTGACTTTTAATTTTGTTCTGATATACACGGCATCCTTTATAATTTGCAGTATGCCCTTGTTGTTGACAAAGAGCACAAGAAGGCGAAATATCTGGTGTTTTCTTGCATTTTGTCGTGTGGTGATTTTCCGCTCATTTAACGCATTTGGTTTGACGATAGCAAAAGCTCTTGGTATGTCCAAGTTGTTGATAATTCGTACATTGTGGAATTCCCCTTGTCTTGTTTGGTGGCTCAATACAGTACGCAAGTTTCTTGATATTGTATACTTCTTTATTGTTGTCTTTTTATTTTAAGTCGATTTAAAACAATGGAAAGTGTTTCCTGACTTTTACACCATCAATTGTGACCATTTTGTATATGTTGGTAATACCTGCGACTTCATGTCCCATTTTTTCTAAGTCTGCTTTAATTTCATCGTGACTAATAGAAGAAGGTAAGCCTCCGATAACCCCTCTATAAGCCTTTTCACTCTTCCGCTGGTAGGTGTGATATTGGATATTTTCTAGTTGGTTGCTAGATTCATTTTTTAATTCTTCCCGTAATTTTTTGACATTTCTGTAATCATTTTCATTTTGAAAGGTAATTCTAATGTCACTATTTGAGAGCGTCTTGAAATTAGTTGATTCACTAGTGGTTTTTACGATTAATGATTACGATTAATTACTAAATAAGTATGTACAACTAAATCCTTCTGAGGAGTGCAGATCTCATGTAGCTGACAATGCTCAGATGTTATACTGCATGTGGTGTGAGTAGGCCAATGTGAATAGGTGAATGTAGTGGTATCACAACGGACCAGCAGTAGATTGCCAATGTTATTTAGTGTTAAAGCCTTTGTAAGTAGTATAGAGGGATGCGACTCTGTAACAGAAATATAAAGAACTTTCAGTACTTTTTATGTTACATAGAAAATTGCTATTATTGTCTTCTTGTCAGTCCCACGAATCTATTAACACAATAAAATTGTAATTAGTTGTATAAATAGTAAATCAAAATAATAAAATTTAGTGGCACAAACAATAGTACAGTAAGTGGCACAAGCGAGGCTGCGGGTAAAAGGCCAATAAAGAGTAAATTAAAATAAACGGATTATGGATGAAAAAGATGAAATGAATTTCGGTTCAAGTTCGATTCCTTTTTCAATTTAGAATGGTTTGAAACCCCCCGCATAACATGGTCAAAAATACATGAAAAGAAAATGTTTCACAATTGAATTTTAGATTAATGTCGTTTGCTATAAGGAAATATAATAAATAATAAAAGCTGGAAAATTTTTTAACTTAATTTTCTTTTACAAAAATAAAAATCTAAAATATAAATTTTGTTGTTATCGACGGTAAAAATACCGTAGTATAGATGGGCAAAAAAATAAAATGTACATAGCAATGAAGAATTGTGCCAAACAATCACATATCGTATATATAGAAATATAGAATTCGACACGTAACACTTGCGTGACACCGTACACATTCTAAAAATACCATTGTGTAAATGAAGACATTCAATTACCACTAGATTGTAGAAAAATAACAAAATCCGAATTTTATTTCCCCAAAATTTCTTCTTATCTTTCTAACTGAGTACATTCATTTATACATTTACAGTTTTGGTGATGTCAGGACAATGTGATGATTAAGGATAACAAACAATTTCCTCTCTAATAATTTTCATGACTTGGATTGATTGGTTTTTTGTGTTTTCTTCATCTTAGATTTCCTTTCCTTAATATTCCTCGTTGATTTTTTTTTTAATTTATCAAAAAATCAAAACAAAAAAAAAGATGAACTCAAGAAATCTTCATCCATTGTTCGAGTAAAACATCAAATTTGTTATTTTTCGTGATGGTGTTTTCTTGTTAAGTCATCAAATACCACAATATTTCTGTTCCCCTCCTCCCAAAAATTGAAAAAATCGGTTTATCGATTTTATTTTATATATAGACAAATAAACACATTCACACGCACACAATATTGTCTTAAGGTATCTCAATTACAGAAAGGATTAAATTAATTAAAAAAATTTATTTTCAGAAAATCGCTGTATTGAACTGCATTCACCGGACGGAGTACATTCATGCATATTACGAGCGTCCGATCCACAAGAAGCGCTTATTTGGTTTAATGCATTACATTCTGCAATGGGTCGAACAACTCAAAAAGCACTACAGGATGCTAATCGGGCATTGGCCACAATACTAGGTGAATTGAAACATATTGGATGGCTTAGTCGAAGGATTGGCAGTGATCAGGTAAATTGTTTTATTTTTGTACTCGTAATATTTTATTTTTCTCCTCCATTGAACCTTAAAATTAAAAATGGAAATTTTTGCGAGATTTATTTTTTTTTTCTTTGGATATTTTCTGGTCCAATGAAAATTTATGATATTTATATCCTCGCTCTAGAAAATCAAAAAATAGAAAATCTAATCTTTTAAGAAATTTGTTGTATCTAATTTCCATATCATTTTCCATTATTGAATAATAAGTTAAAACTTTTTTGCTGTGTGTACTGAAGTTGAATCTTCGAGTTTGTTTGTAGATATTTTACCAAATCGCTGTGTGGATGTGAGTTTTATGGGGCGACATAATGGGAAGGAATTCAACCGATTAGTTTGCAATTATGTGTTGTTATAACAATTATTCGTGCTTAACGATAAATAGCAAAAGAACAAGTTATTATGCTGTATAAGATAGCGGAATTTTGACAGCGGAAAATAAGAGATTGCGTTACTCGCCGCAAGTGACAGCATTATCACTAAAGAGAATTAATTTTGTTATGTAGTAATTACCAGCGGAAATTTTTCATTCATTATGTACCACTTTTTTCACTAAACAAAATATCTCAGCGGAATAAAATATTAAAAGTGAACCTTAAAATGGCAAATTAATTGATCTCCGTAGTAAAGGAACTCGGTATATGAAATCTTGAAATTTAACAACAAACCGTCTATCCGCCATTTCTTCCACTAGTAACCAATACTTTCGGTTATTTTTCTAGTAGCCTAGGTAATACTGATACTATATAGAAAATTTGGGGACAATTCATGGACTGGAATTTTCCAAATAAGTGATTTTCAGTTGTTGGCCAATATCTCAAAAACTTCCACTAGTAATCAATACTTTCGGTTGTTTTTCTAATAGCTTAGGTCATACTTAGACTCTATGGAAAATTTGAGGAAAATTTATTTCATGAATTTTCTCCACATTTTCCATATATTCTCAGTATGACCTAAGCTATTAGAAAAACAACCGAAAGTATTGGTTACTAGTGGAAGAAATTGCGGATAGACGGTTTGTTGTTAAATTTCAAGATTTCATATACCGAGTTCCTTTACTACGGAGATCAATTAATTTGCCATTTTAAGGTTCACTTTTAATATTTTATTCCGCTGAGACATTTTGTTTAGTGAAAAAAGTGGTACATAATGAATGAAAAATTTCCGCTGATAATTACTACATAACAAAACTAATTCTCTTTAGTGATAATGCTGTCACTTGCGGCGAGTAACGCAATCTCTTATTTTCCGCTGTCAAAATTCTGCTATCTGATACAGCATAGTTGATTTAATTTTAAATAAAAGGTGGAGGACGTAGGAGATATGTCGGTAATATACAATAAACGAATCGTTCTGGTCACCGAAATATGATACGCAAAATAGTCACCAATGGTACACACGGGTACTTAACTAGTCTCTGAACACTAAATCTAAACAAAAGTCACGTAAAATGGAATACTATTAAATCCAGAAAAGGCGCTGTATAAGAATACGCTACTCGCCGCAAGTGACAGTACTATCATAAAAGAAAATTTTTTTTTAATTATCAGCGGAAATTTTTTATTCATTTTATATTTCTTTTTTTTCTAAATAAATCATCTCAGCGGTATAAAAAATTGAAAGTGATCCTTAAAATAACAAATTGATTGATCTCCGAAGAATATTCCATCTTTCCGCCATTTCTTAACGAATTACGAAGAAATTTGGATAGTCAGGGATTTTAAATTAAGGTTTGGACAAAATTCTAAGATCTCTTCTTGCTGGACTAAATTTGGCCATTTCATCACCAATCCTTACGAAAATTGGTTTCTAAATTGATTTTTCATTGATAAAATTTTTAGATGAAAAACTGGTATCTGTACATTCTCACGATTTAAGTGGATTAACGA
Organism: Nephrotoma appendiculata; assembly: GCA_947310385.1. Taxonomy (NCBI): domain Eukaryota; kingdom Metazoa; phylum Arthropoda; class Insecta; order Diptera; family Tipulidae; genus Nephrotoma; species Nephrotoma appendiculata. The sequence continues at coordinate 164,717,447 of OX371223.1, forward strand.
GCTTAATTTTACACGATTTAAGTGAACTTGAAACCTTGTACAAAATAAAACGATTAATAAAATAAAAGGTAGTAGACATACATACAACGGCTTCTTCCTGTCAGAAACCACAGAATTTAAGTACTAACATTTTTTTTAACAATTCGTAAGCAATTTTGAAGCGTTAACATTGGTCCTTCGAGCCGAATCACCCGTGGAAGGTGATCCGCTAAATCATTGTTTATTATTGAAAAACAACAACAAAAATAATTTGTGGCGTGTGCCTAGGCCAACACACGTTATAATCAAACAACAAATACACCAGAGTCTACGAACAAACTAAGCAAACAATAAGGAAAGATGAGCAGCATCGAAGAACTTGTAGATCAGCAAGTTCAGACTAGTGAAGATATCAGTCGGCTCATCAGCAATTATAAAAAGGATAGCAAGGATCGGAAAACAAGGAAAAGCTCATGCCCTTTACAAAAAATATTATGATACCGACATCATTATAATAAATTTATCGGCAGTGGATTTAAATTTGCCTTACTTCACCGAACGGGAGCAGATTCGCAGAAATTATAACTTCTTGCTGGATGATATTCATAAACGATTAGAAGAACAACCAAGTCCATTGTCTGGTCTTGAAGCTGCTCCGACCCACAGTCAACATGAAAGTAAGCTAGTTGAATCCAAGAAGGTCGAGGATTTCAATGAATTATTCAACAACAACAACAAGGACAAAATCCCAGTACCACCACCTGTAAAAAACACTGAGAATACAATCAACAATAATAAGCTGGATGAAGCGTCAGTAAAACTACTTAAAAGAGCCGTTGTAAAAGTAAATCATATCAACAGTTTATTGCACCAAGCTGGAGTATGTTTAGAACAAGATCGTGGTACTCCTCATCTAACCCAAAAATTACAACAGTTGGAGAGTAGCAGAGTAAAAAATGGATACGCTGAATGAGGAAATCCTCGTTGAAATACCAGAAAAACAACAACATACTTCGTACTTTCTCCATGAAATTTATGACAGAATGAGTCAAAATGTGGATGAGATGTCGGTGAGACTACAGGCAGCTATTCAACAACGAGCAGCCTAAAGGAGTCTACTTACTAGAAAAATTATCAACCGAAAATAAAATTACCACCCCTTGAAATACCAATTTCAATGGGCAATATAAGGAATGGACAGCATTTCATGATAGATTCAGTAAGTTTGTACACGAAAATAAAAACCTTACTAACACTCATAAAATAATAGACTACCTCAAAAGTCATACATTAGAGAAGAACTTTTGAATCATATATCAATATTTGAAGTAAATTGGTGACAACATCCACAACGCTCCATTCCGCGTAAAACAACAACGAAAAATGCAATGTACGGAATGAGGTGCCCTTGTTAGCTACCACATTGTTTAACGCTACATGTCGTATCGGATATCCGGTAAATTTACATGCGCTAATAGATCCAGGCTCTCAGTCATCATTCATCATGCAGGTATGTGCCGAACAACTTAACCTACCTAAATTCCAAGCAGATTTACAAGTTACTAGAATTGGAGGAACGAAAACTAATAAAATAAATTATAAGGTACACAAAACTATTTCACTTCATTACCCTTCGACATACAAGCAGGTGCGGGAAGCTTTTATCTTACAAAACTTAACTGAGCAACTACCAACAACGCCAATAAAGGCTCTTAACAAAAACACTTGGAGTAGGCTGACACTTTCTGATCCAAATAATGACTTACCTGGTCCAATCGATATGATGTTAGGAACAGAGGTATACGCCCAAATCTTGTTAGACGGTGTAATAAAGAAATCGTCATACCAACCAATAGCCCAGAAAACTTAGTTAGGATGGATTCTCCTGGGTCTCACGACAAAATCTGGATTAACGTCAAATTCACTATCTCTGGTAGTACAAAACAACCTAGACATGCAGCTGCGTCAGTTCTGGGAAATTGAAGAGCTACCCAAGGAACAGTTATACTCAGAAGAAGAAGAAGAGATGAGTGAGCAACACTACGCAATTACTCACAGAAGACTACTAAAAACACGATATGAGGTCACTATACCATTAAGGGATGCATTGGAAATAGGAGACTCAAGGAAATGTGCGGTTTCAAGACTAATTCAAGGAGAAAGAAGATTAGAAAGGAACCCACAATTAAAACAAGAATACCAGAACTTTATGAATAAATGTTACCTACTTCACCATGCTGTAGTCAAGTATAATAACCTAGGTGAGGGTAGTCTTTGATGAATCAATGAAGACAACAAACGGGATCAGTTTCAACGATATTCAGCTAGTATGTCCAACAATACAATAAGATCTGTTCTCTATTATAACAAGACGGAGTTAATACAAATGTATATACATCGCAGATATTGAGAAAATGTTCCGACAACTTCTGGTAACACCAACACAACAGAACTTACAAAGGATATTATGGAGAGCTGACCCAAACGAGCAAATTAAAGAGTACAAGTTACGAACAGTCACGTATGGTACATCGTCCGCTCCATATTTGGCCACTAGAACTCTAAAAGAACTTGTCATAGGCGAGCAGAATAGTTATCCAATTGCTGCTGCAATTCTGTTGAAGGATTTCTATGTTGACGATTTTCTCTCTGGTGCAGTGAGAAAATGGACATCGAACAACAGACCCATAATGGAGGGTATTACTGAAGAACAAAGGAAGTTTAAAACCACACTCATAAATAAGAACCATGAATCCATAAACACGTTAGGAATATTGTGGAATCCCCAACGAGATGAATTTTAGTTTTAGGTCAACATGGAACCCATGACAATAGTTCCAACAAAACGATCCCTTATCTCGGAGGATTCCAAAATATTTGATCCGCTAGGATGGTTTTCCCCAACAATTATTATAGGAAAACTATTGTTTCAGCAGTCATGGATTAGCGGACTATCATGGGATGAAGATGGAGTCAATATAAAACTATGTTCAGTGAGCTGCAAAAAATTAGGATTCCACGATGGGGTCATTTATTACACATTAGCTTACGCTGCAGTAGGTTACTGCAAAGTGACAGATACAGCAAAATCAACAATTACACTTATGCTCGGGAAAACTAAGGTGGCCCCAATAAGTCAGAAACTAAGTCTTCCAAGATTAGAACTTTGTGGGGCAGTACTGTTAGCAAAATTATTCAGACAAGTTTCAGAAGCCATGGGAATTTCAAACGTTAAAATGCAAGCGTGGACTGACTCAACAATTGTTCTGGCCTGGTTGCAAGGACACCCTAGTAAGTGAAACACTTTCGTAGCAAATAGAGCATCGTAGATTCATGCTATCCTCAGCCCTGTACAATGAAATCATGTAAAATCGAAAGAAAATCCCGTGAATTGTGCAACTCGTGGCGTAGATCCTGATAAGCTGGGTCATAATAAATTATGGTGGTCCGGCCCGGATTGGCTTAGGAGTAGTATCGAGCCATCATCGAGTAACGTAATAACAAAGACTGGGTTAGAAAAAAAGCGGCAAGATACTCTCTGCAGCATAAACACAACTACAACAGAACCGGAAATATTAGAAAGGTTTTCCTCTCTCACAAAAACAATTCGAGTACTCGCATATATTTGGCGTTTCTATATATGAATAGCCACCATAAAGGTGAAAAACGGAAGGGGGCGCTAACAGTTAAAGAGTTAGAAGCAACTAAAATAAGGACTGTAAAGGTGGCACAAGCTTTTCCATTTAAGGACGACATAAGAAAATTAAAGGAAAAATATCAGTGGGCTCCAAAAGTAAGATTCTCTCCTTACATCCATTTCCATACACGAACGGAGTACTTCAAATAGGAGGACGATTGCAACATTCAATTTTGAATTATAACGAAAAACATCCGATCATCCTACCACCAAAGGGTCATCTCACAAGTATAATCATCGATTGGGCACATAAAACTACTCAGCATGGAGGTTTGAACTTAATGCTCTCATAAGGAAACAATATTGGATCCTCCAAGGCAAAAGAGCAACAAAACAACACAATCGCCAATGTCAGAAGTGTTTTAGGTTGTAAATTATTTTAGAGAAAATAGTGCCAGCAAACTAAAAAACAGTCAACATTAAAAGGATGTCACTTCAAAGATTTAATTGTCATTACAAATGGAAATAAAAACCATTTTCCCTTTGCCATGCCGTAACACATATAAAGTCTAGTCCCTTAAATCAGTCTACAAAAAAAGAGGTCTTGAATATTTACACATTGCACGATTTTGAAATAACACGGTCAACAAATATAAAATAGCAATGTTTTACACAATTGATTATTGAAAAGTAATTAAGGGATTCACATTTGCTATTCATCAATTTTCTCCTATTTTTATTATTTGCATTTGGCATTCAGTTGTTAAACGTTTAATCTACATATAACATAATATAAACAATTGTTTCAATCTTAGTTTTTAGTGCTACTTAATCCTTTTAGACCTGTTGTACATGAGCATGTACAAATTTTTCAAAAAGACGTAGTATTGATGAAATTCATATTTTCTTCTCTTTGGCATGTTTGTTTCAGTTTTTCATCTCTTTTTCACAGTGCTGTGAAACGATTCAAAATTAATTTCGTTACAGTTTCAGTTATTTCATAACTTCAAATAATGGTTTTGGTTTCAGTTATTGTTTCATCGATTTGTTTTGGTTACGTTAACCGTTACGTTACTGTTACTTTTCGGAAATACTTACAATTTGGTTATCTCTCCTAAATCATTACTGAGAAATAAATTATAATCAATATTAATGTTATTGAACAAATAAAATGTATTTAAACTAAATTCAGTATTGTATTGTTGGTTTATGAAATAAAACATAAATAACACATACATATTAAATATATTTTTAAGTCTGTATTGGAATAATTTTTTTTTTCTAGAAAAGATAGAGCCAATATAATACCAGAATAAATAACAAAATCTGTAACTTAACAACTTTAAAAATAATTCGGGTTTTTGTTACGTTTTTCGTTACAGTTGAAATAAATTTTCCGTTTTGGTTTTTCGTAACGATACGCAAATTAAATTCCGGTTTTGCGTTACGTTACAATAACGTTTCACAGCACTGCCTTTTCATAATTCTATTTCTATTGCAACACATTCCCTCAAACTATTGTACAAAAATGAGATCAGTATTAAATATAACATCAAGGTACAATCACGTATTTTTTAGTAGTGGAAATCCTTTATTTTTTAGCCCAATTTTAGTGCAAATAAAAAAAATCCTGATAAGCCAAGTAATGTTTTTTATACATTTAAATATCCAACAATGTATATTCTAAAAACAAATTGTCGTTTAAGTCATATTAAAATGTGGTTTTTCTCAATTTCATATGATTTACATATAGATGTACAAATATAACCAACGGTTATATACATCCTCATGTACATTGTATAACATCATGTACTTTGGGACTTTGTAGCAATACAAGTGCCAATAAAAGATGTGAAACAAGAATCGAAGTAGAACAGGCGGTTAGTGAAGATGACGAAAACGCAAACACCGATCCGAAAACAGAACGAAGGAACTATCAAACGAAGGAACTGCAACGGAAATTTCATGAACAAGAACTGAAATTTCTGATTTCTCTCAACAACAATTGGGTTTTGGTACAGCAATCGCCCTCCATTTAATTCGACGAATTGAAGTGCCGGGACACAAACTGTACTTCGATATTTTTTTACGACTTACAATTTAATGGAAATATTAAAAAATAGAGGGATTCATGCAATTGAGACCGCTCGAACTAACCGATTTTACAAGCCAGATTTTTCGGAAGACCGCCAATTTAAGAAAAATCCCAAGTTTGAGCCTAAGGCTAAAAATTTAAACATCGAAGATGTTTTTTTTTATTTCGTTGCATATTCTTGGGGCAAAATTTCATTGCATTTTTCTATATAATGCGACCCTAAAAACATCTTCGATGTTAAAAAAGGACTGCGGTTATTTAGAGCAATGTGTCAGCAAGTATGATAAAATTATTGTGATCAAATGGCTTGATAAAAAACCTATTTGTCCAATTTTATGGGAAAGGGTGATACAAACCCAATAAAAAGATGGAACGCATTTCTAAAGCGATATTTTGACATTTCACAACCGGAAATTGTACATTTATATAACAACGATATGGAAGGGGAGGAGTTGACCTTTTAGATCGACTAATCCAATATTATAGGACATTTATTAGATCCAAATAATGGCCATTGCGAGTAATGGCGCATTTTTTAGATTTTGCAATCAGTGCAAGTTGGATTGACTACATAAGTATTATGCATAACTTCATAAGTATTATGCAAAAATAAAATATACCAAGCAAAGACATACTAGATTTGTTGGAATTCCGGTTGCATGATGTGTCTCTCTAAAGGGTGTCCTTTAGCTGATATTACCAATACCGGATTTCCATCTCATTCAAGAAGAATTCAGGTCGAAACTCGTGTAATCTCGGATATTCGGTATGATTATTGATTATTTTCCTGAATTTAGTCGAAATAAAGAGACAACTAGATGCAAGTTGCAAAGCTGTGCGTATCGCACGTACGTTTACTGTCGAAAATGTTCTATACATCTTTGTCTACTAAAATAGAGGTTCTGTTTTTTAAAATTCCATAAAAAATGAATGTGATTTTAAAAACTGTGAGACTGAAATATTTAAATTTTTATTTATTTGATGTTACTTTAGTTATATAATTTTTTTTATATTTTTTATATTATTAGTTACTTTTGCTAGAAGCAATTTGCTAGTAATGTATTTTTAATTATTTTTGCATTTCAAATACACATTTTTAAGTTGAATTTGAAATAATAAGTTTATAAACTTTTTCCTTAATACAAAAATAGTTACTCTTGGCTCGGTTTGTACATGTGCGTGCATTAGGTAAAACCTACCCTGACTTATTTTTTTAATTTTTTTTTTCTTATTTTTACTTATTTGCTTTTTACTGGCTTGGGTACCATACCCAAGCAACCCAAAATATGTTGCAAGTATAAACTGTTTGGCCCAGTTTTAAATCAGGACTCAAAGGGTTAGAATACAATTAAATTTAGTATTATAATTAGTTTAAAACGATTTATGAAGCACCACTGCTCAAGACTTAAGTCAAGACATTCCATAACGCAAACCATTTAAAAACAATTAAAAATGATTAACAAAACCTTATAGAGTTGACCGATAAGAAAAAAAGAGAAAAGTTATTTCGTTAGAGACGAAAATAGATATATTAAACCGGCACATTGAACTTCTAGTTCATTGGATTGGTTCGACAATTTAAATGTAATAGTCGTCTTCTTGCCACCTAACACAGCTTCTATTCTGCATCCTCTCGACTAGGGAATAATTATAACTTTTAAAGTATATTATGTAAGATGATCATTTAGATATATCTAAACAAAATGGGTGAGGATTAATCGCTAACTGTTGTTGACGTGTGGAAAAAAAATCAGTCCTGGGCTGTATAAAACATGTAGTTTTGTCCGTGTCTGAAATAGGGCCGATAGCGTTAAAATTGTAGGCAGTGCTCCGTCGAATATGGCCGATGAAGTGTACACGGAAATAATCAAGTTAGCACAAACAGTTGTGAGGGATTTTACAATCTCACTATTGGCGGTATAAATAAAGTAATTGCCGACAGAGTGCTTAATGATAAGGAGTTGCTAACAAATAATACAAGAAACAATCAACGTTAACTACAGTAGTGACAAGGATGAACTAATAACCTTATCTGCCAGTTTAATTCTTCAAGGTGTCCAGTTGGTAAATAAATTAGGAGGTCATTTCATGCTGAATGATCCAACGACTGAAAGATCCGCCAATTTTAAATCGGATTCAAATTCTTGTATGGGTCGCTACAAAGAACTTTATAAAGAACTGTAAAAATAAATCAATCTGCTATACGAGTAAAATTATGCCTGAAAATTTCTCAGATTTACGAGAAAGTGAATCGCTACAGAACACAAATGATACTATACAAACCATTTCCCAAGAAGACAGGAATCACACAAAATAAAATCTCACCGAAAATGAATCGGATTAAAATGAAATAAAAATTAAATCTCGTATTTCCCAGTTCCTGAATTTGTGATCTTTTTTGTTCATTATTTATATTTTTGTCAAAAGACTGAAGTCGTGCTTTTATCAAAACTATGTACATATATGAATTGTTGTATGAAATAATATATGTATGTCTACCCAATGAAAATTAAATTTGTATTTTTTGGTAAATTTATTAATCTAATAAGATCAAGCTCTTTACGTTATTTCGATTTTTATACACGGTTTAAATACGTACGATATTCTTTGAAACGTACGTATTTCTTCGGAAATACGATATTCTTTGGAACGCAATTAATCATAAATATATCAAATTAATTATTAAAATATTAAAATAATTATAAATAAAAAACAATCAATTATATCCCTTGTCCGGCCAGGAAAAAAATCAATTTTTTTTCTTCAATATAACTCCACCATTCACAAATGTGTATGTAAAAAATGACAGGTTGTAATGTCTTCCGGATTTTAACGGATCTTAGTTAAATCGGAATTATTTTTGAAAAAAGCATTATTATTTGGTAACATATAAATTATATAACATATTATTTATATTTAATTATGTTATTATTATTATAGTTATAGTGTTATTTTTCGGACAAAAACGATTTAAATGGAATGCACAAATGTGTATTTTGGTCCAAAATACATACAAAAATAACTATTTGACATTACATTTTGTTTTTCTTCACCCACATAATTGTGATTGTTTTATTGATTAAAATATATGTATTTAAAAACATAATGTTGAATATCCCTTTTCCGGGAAGTCAATTTTTTTTTTCGTAAGAACCATCTCCTGACAATTGCAGTGAGCCGAATTGGCTCAGCCGTTCTCAACTGAAAAACATCATTCGATTTTCCGAATTTTCTCACTTTTCCGAAGGATTATCCCAAAATTTTCTTTTCCTGACAATTTCGAAGACAACAAAAAAAAATTGAGCCAAATCGGTTCAGCCATTCTCAACTGAAACATATCATTCGATTTTCCGATATTTTCCCAAAATTTTCTTTCGTAAGAACCATTTCCTGGCAATTGCAAACACAACCAATAAAGGTTTCAGCCAAATCGGTTCAGCCATTCTCAACTGAAAAATATCATTCGATTTTCCGAATTTCCTCACTTTTCCGAATGATTTTCCCAAAATTTTCTTTCGTAAGAACCATCTCCCAGCAATTGCAAACACAACCAATAAAGGTTTCAGCCAAATCGGTTCAGCCGTTCTCAACTGAAAAACATCATTGTTCGATTTTCTAATTTCCGACTTTTCCGGTTGATTTTCCCAAAATTTTCTTTGTTAAGAACCATTTTCTGACAATTTCTAACACAACAAAAAAAATTGAGCCGAATTGGTTCAGCCGTTCTCAACTGAAAAACTTCATTCGATTTTCCGAATTTTCTCACTTTTCCGAATGATTTTCCCAAAATTTTCTTTCCCTGGCAATTTTGAACACAACAAAAAAAGATTGAGCCAAATCGGTTCAGCCGTTCTCAACTGAAAAACATCATTCGATTTTCCGAATTTTTTCGCTTTTCCGAAGGATTTCCCCAACATTTTCTTTTACTGGAAATTTCAAACACAATAACAAAAATTAAGCCAAATCGGTTCAGCCGTTCTCAACTGAAAAACATCTTTGTTCGATTTTCTTTTTTCCGAGTTTCCGGTGGATTTTCCCAAAATTTACATTTGTAAGAACCATTTCTTGAAAATTTCGAACACAACAAAAAAATTGAGCCAAATCGCTTCAGCCATTCTCAACTGAAAAACATATTTGTTCGATTTTCTAATTTCCGAGTTTCCGGTGGATTTCCCCAAAATTTTCTTTGTTAAGAACGATTTCCTGGCAATTGCGAACACAACAAAAAAATATTGAGCCAAATCGGTTCAGCCGTTCTCAACTGAAAAACATCATTCGATTTTCCGAATTTTCTCACTTCTCCGAAGGATTTCCCCAACATTTTTTTTCCTGGAAATTTCGAACACAAAAAAAAATTGAGCCAAATCGGTTTAGCCGTTCTCAACTGAAAAACATCTTTGTTCGATTTTCTAATTTCCGAGTTTCCGGTGGATTTTCCCAAAATTTTCTTTCGTAAAAACCATTTCCTGGCAATTTCGAACACAACAAAAAAAAATTGAGCCAAATCGGTTCAGCCGTTCTCAACTAAAAAATATCATTCGATTTTCCGGTATTTTCCCAAAATTTTCTTTCGTAAGAACCATCTCCTGGCAATTACAAACACAACCAATAAAGGTTTCTGTCAAATCGGTTCAGCCGTTCTCAACTGAAAAACATCATTCGATTTTCTGACTTTTCCGACTTTTCCGGTAGATTTTCCCAAAATTTTCTTTCGTAAGAATCATTTGTTGGCAATAGCCGAACACAACAAAAAAAGATTGAGCCAAATCGGTTCAGCCGTTCTCAACTGAAAAACATCATTCGATTTTCCGAATTTTCTCGCTTTTCCGAAGGATTTCCCCAACATTTTCTTTTGCTGGAAATTTCGAACACAATAACAAAAATTAAGCCAAATCGGTTCAGCCGTTCTCAACTGAAAAACATCTTTGTTCGATTTTCTATTTTCCGAGTTTCCGGTGGATTTCCCCAAAATTTTCTTTGTTAAGAACCATTTCCTGCCAATTGCGAACACAACAAAAAAATATTGAGCCAAATCGGTTCAGCCGTTCTCAACTGAAAAAGATCATTCGATTTTCCGAATTTTCTCACTTTTCCGAAGGATTTCCCCAACATTTTCTTTTCCTGGAAATTTCGAACACAAAAAAAATTGAGCCAAATCGGTTTAGCCGTTCTCAACTGAAAAACATGTTTGTTCGATTTTCTAATTTCCGAGTTTTCGGTGGATTTTCCCAAAATTTTCTTTCGTAAAAACCATTTCCTGGCAATTTCGAAGACAACAAAAAAAAATTGAGCCAAATCGGTTCAGCCGTTCTCAACTGAAAAATATCATTCGATTTTCCGGTATTTTCCCAAAATTTTCATTCGTAAGAACCATCTCCTGTCAATTACAAACACAACCAATAAAGGTTTCTGTCAAATCGGTTCAGCCGTTCTCAACTGAAAAACATCATTCGATTTTCTGACTTTTCCGACTTTTCCGGTAGATTTTCCCAAAATTTTGTTTCGTAAGAACCATTTGTTGGCAATAGCCGAACACAACAAAAAGATTGAGCCAAATCGGTTCAGCCGTTCTCAACTGAAAAACATCATTCGAGTTTCCGAATTTTCTCGCTTTTCCGAAGGATTTCCCCAACATTTTCTTTCCCTGGCAATTTCGAACACAACAAAAAAATATTAAGCCAAATCGGTTCAGCCGTTCCCAACTAAAAAACATCTTTGTTCGATTTTCTAATTTCCGAGTTTCCGGTAGATTTTCCCAAAATTTGCTTTTGTAAGAACCATTTCCTGGCAATTTCGAACACAACAAAAAAAATTGAGCCAAATCGGTTCAGCCGTTCTCAACTGAAAAACATCATTGTTTGATTTTCTAATTTCCGACTTTTCCGGTTGATTTTCACAAAATTTTCTTTGTTAAGAACCATTTTCTGACAATTTCTAACACAACAAAAAAAATTGAGCCGAATTGGTTCAGCCGTTCTCAACTGAAAAACTTCATTCGATTTTCCGAATTTTCTCACTTTTCCGAATGATTTTCCCAAAATTTTCTTTCCCTGGCAATTTTGAACACAACAAAAAAAGATTGAGCCAAATCGGTTTAGCCGTTCTCAACTGAAAAACATCATTCGATTTTCCGAATTTTTTCGCTTTTCCGAAGGAATTCCCCAACAATTTCTTTTGCTGGAAATTTCGAACACAATAACAAAAATTAAGCCAAATCGGTTCAGCCGTTCTCAACTGAAAAACATCTTTGTTCGATTTTCTATTTTCCGAGTTTCCGGTGGATTTTCCCAAAATTTACATTTGTAAGAACCATTTCTTGAAAATTTCGAACACAACAAAAAAAATTGAGCCAAATCGGTTCAGCCATTCTCAACTGAAAAACATATTTGTTCGATTTTCTAATTTCCGAGTTTCCGGTGGATTTCCCCAAAATTTTCTTTGTTAAGGATTATTTCCTGCCAATTGCGAACACAACAAAAAAATATTGAGCCAAATCGGTTCAGCCGTTCTCAACTGAAAAAGATCATTCGATTTTCCGAATTTTCTCACTTTTCCGAAGGATTTCCCCAACATTTTCTTTTTCTGGAAATTTCGAACACACAAAAAAATTGAGCCAAATCGGTTTAGCCGTTCTCAACTGAAAAACATCTTGGTTCGATTTTCTAATTTCCGAGTTTTCGGTGGATTTTCCCAAAATTTTCTTTCGTAAAAACCATTTCCTGGCTATTTCGAAGACAACAAAAAAAAAATTGAGCCAAATCGGTTCAGCCGTTCTCAACTGAAAAATATCATTCGATTTTCCGGTATTTTTCCAAAATTTTCTTTCGTAAGAACCATCTCCTGGCAATTACAAACACAACCAATAAAGGTTTCTGTCAAATCGGTTCAGCCGTTCTCAACTGAAAAACATCATTCGATTTTCCGAATTTTCTCGCTTTTCCGAAGGATTTCCCCAACATTTTCTTTTGCTGGAAATTTCGAACACAATAAAAAAATATTAAGCCAAATCGGTTCAGCCGTTCCCAACTGAAAAACATCTTTGTTCGATTTTCTAATTTCCGAGTTTCCGGTAGATTTTCCCAAAATTTGCTTTTGTAAGAACCATTTCCTGGCAATTTCGAACACAACAAAAAAATATTAAGCCAAATCGGTTCAGCCATTCTCAACTGAAAAACATCTTTGTTCGATTTTCTAATTTCCGAGTTTCCGGTTGATTTTACCAAAATTTTCTTTCGTAAGACCATTTTCTGACAATTTCGAACACAACAAAAAAAATTGAGCCAAATCGGTTCAGCCGTTCTCAACTGAAAAATATCATTCGATTTTCCGGTATTTTCCCAAAATTTTCTTTCGTAAGAACCATCTCTTGGCAATTACAAACACAACCAATAAAGGTTTCTGTCAAATCGGTTCAGCCGTTCTCAACTGAAAAACATCATTCGATTTTCCGAATTTTCTCACTTTTCCGAAGGATTTCCCCAACATTTTCTTTTGCTGGAAATTTCGAACACAACAAAAAAATATTAAGCCAAATCGGTTCAGCCGTTCCCAACTTAAAAACATCTTTGTTCGATTTTCTAATTTCCGAGTTTCCGGTAGATTTTCCCAAAATTTGCTTTTTTAAGAACCATTTCCTGGCAATTTTGAACACAACAAAAAAAGATTGAGCCAAATCGGTTCAGCCATTCTCAACTGAAAAACATGTTTGTTCGATTTTCTAATTTCCGACTTTTCCGGTTGATTTTCCCAAAATTTTCTTTGTTAAGAACCATTTTCTGACAATTTCTAACACACGAAAAAAAAATTAAGCCGAATTGGTTCAGCCGTTCTCAACTGAAAAATATCATTCGATTTTCCGGTATTTTCCCAAAATTTTCTTTCGTAAGAACCATCTCCTGGCAATTACAAACACAACCAATAAAGGTTTCTGTCAAATCGGTTCAGCCGTTCTCAACTGAAAAACATCATTCGATTTTCTGACTTTTTCGACTTTTCCGGTAGATTTTCCCAAAATTTTCTTTCGTAAGAACCATTTGTTGGCAATAGCCGAATACAACAAAAAAGATTGAGCCAAATCGGTTCAGCCGTTCTCAACTGAAAAACATCTTTGTTCGATTTTCTAAATTCTTACTTTTCCGGTTTATTTTACCAAAATTTTCTTTCGTAAGACCATTTTCTGACAACTTCGAACACAACAAAAAAAAATGAGCCAAATTGGGTCAGCCATTCTCAACTGAAAAATATCATTCGATTTTCCGAATTTTCCCACTTTTCCGAAGGATTTTCCCAAAATTTTCTTTTCATGGCAATTTTGAACATAACGAAAAAAAATTGAGCCAAACCGGTTCAACCGTTTTCAACTGATGGCGCGCGCGCACATACATTTTTTACACCATTTTTATACACATACATATATAGATTTTATAAAAAATATGAATTGAACTAGTGGAAGTTTTTGAGATATTGGCACAAAAAGGAAAATTTTCCCGAATTGGCCCTGTATCCCTGTATGTGATGCAAATTTTACAATTATTAATTAAGAAGAAGTTGAATTATCTCCAGTTTAAAATCCATTTAAATCGTAAAGAATGTATAGATACCATGTTTGCATCTAAAATTTATATTTCAATCAAAAATCAATCTAGAAACCAATTTTCTAGTTTGTCCAAAACGTACTTTAAAATCCCTGATCAATACTACTATCCAAATTTCATCGTAATTCGTTAAGAAATGACGGAAAGACGGAATATGTATTGTTAATTTTCAAGATTTCATTTACTGAGTTCCTTTACTTCGGAGATCAATCAATTTGTCATTTTAAGGATCACTTTTAATATTTTATTCCGCCGGTATGATTTAGTTAGTGAAAAAATAAACACAAAATGAATAAATAAATTCCGCTAAAATAACGTCTCTCTTGTGATAGTGCTGCCACTTGTGGTGAGTAGCATAATCCCATATTATCCGCTCTCACATTTCCGCTATCTTATACAGCATATTATCAAAATGTTAAATTTCAAGGATGAGGTACACAGTGCTTTTTGCCGTATTGTCTACACCGCGTAGATGGTTAGTACTCTAAACGTGTAGACAATGTATAATATGTACAAAATTAAAAAAACTGGCATCTATAATGTAGACAATGTGCACCTTTACGTGTTCAAATCCCAAGGGGGCAGAATGCAAGAACGATTTTTCATCATCTGATTACGAAGGGTGATGAAAATGAATACCGTTATATCGTACGTAAATTGACCCTGAGTACGTCCCGAATTTGGCTACTGCATAAGGTAGGACGTGGAAAGTGAACTGCGAAAGAGTTAGAAGTGCTTTTAATAATAAAAAATTACTCTGCAACGTATTCAAACGCAGTATATACGCAGAAATTATATAACTTTTACAAAAAAATTGCATTTTGCATACATATTTTCATAATATTTTCATTTGCATACATAACAATTTCCAGACAACAATACAAAAATGAATAACAATAAAAAATCGGGAATGGTAAAACGGAAAATCTATTCTCTATTATGATTGTGCTGTAATGTTCGTTTCCAAGTTAAATTACTTCCTTTAAAGTTTACGATGTCATACCGAATCATGTTGTTTATTGTGTGTGCGAGTATAAAGACATTTCTACATTTTAAATCATACATATATACGAATATGTACAAGAAATGTGTATATAAATTGGAAGAAACCAAAATCAAGACGATATATAATAAAAAAAAAGCTTTAAAGAATTTTTTATGTGCTTTTATAAAATGTAAAGATTTTAACTCCTTTTCAAAATCAACTTATTTAAAAGTGTACTGAATGATTTTTTGAACTTTTTGTGGTTTTTCCCAAGTCTTAATTATCTAAGTTTCGTTATAAAGTTATCACAGTACACAGATATCTATACAACAACATCCCTCCCCTACCGTTACATAATACAGAAGATAAAATACTCGTAAATAACAAATGTACAAATACCACAGGATCAAATGCAATAATATTTTTTTGCTCGTTGCAACCGCAAATAATTTAATTTATCGAGTCGTTTCTGTGAATTGCTTTCGAATGGTCTAAGAAAAAAATCTTTAATTAATTCTAAGAAGAAAATGAAGACAAGACATCAAGAAACTAGTACTTTACTTCTATTAACTTTTAGAGCTTTTTTTGATTAAATCCAATAAAATTTATCGTTTCGTGATGTACTCGAATTATTATTACATATTTCGAGTAGTACTTAGTTTTATGTTTACTGTACTCGAATGTATATGTATATGGAGTATATAAAATCTATACAATATAATTTGTATGGTTGTGAGTAACTAAAATTTGGAAAATTGAAAAACTATACTTTATACGTCAGAGTATAAACATTAATGTTTCTCATTTCGAGTGACAGCAGCTTTAAAATAAATTTTATTGTTTTTCATTTTTACGAGAGGGAAAGACATTTATATAATTTACAACGCAGTTGATGGAATGTGAATTGGTTGTGTACCAACGAGTAGAATTTGATAAATTATGTTGTTTGTTCGAGTACGATAAATTATTGTGAAGAGGTTTTCTTCGAACTATACAATCTGCGAGAATCGATTGCCTAACATTTTAGTGGTGTAATTTTTTGTCAATTACTCTGCTCAGAAATTTTGAACGCACAGTGTTTCGTAATGTAATTTTTTCGTCGGCATTATTTTGAAATTGAGATTAATTCTAATAAATCGAACTTCCCCTATACAACCGCTTGAAATTTTATTTGTGTATCATTATGTATCCGAGACTAAGATTTTAACATCGCATTATATAGAAAAATGCAACGAAATTTTGTCCCAAAAATATGTAAAGAAATAAAAAATAACGTAAAATACGAGAAAACCAAAATACGCTGGGGCGCCGAAACCCAATTTTTGCGCTCAAACTTTTTTATTTTTGGGTCTATATAAATACAAGTATTCTAAGACGTTATTTTGAACGTTCTTTCAATCCAATGCTTGGATTAGTTAGGTACAAAATGTATTTAATTCATTTAGCGCCAAATTCTAACTGAAAAACTATTCTGTATTTATTGAAAAATGAGATCCAAAAATGACTTTTAGACAATTCAATTTTAAGTCGACTATTGGCGAAAACTCTCATTATTAAAATTTTTCATCTTTCCTTGATAACAGGATTTAAAAATTTACTTCGAACCTCAAGCAAAAATTTTATTTAATGGGCGACAATTATTAAAATTAGACGAAATAAGCAAAGTATTAAGTAGAACGTGAAACACCCACCAATTGCTGTCACTATCAACCAATTATAAAAGAGGCTGGATCGGTAGCCGATTAAAAACGCTTAGAAAAGCCCCAGTGAAAATGAATAAAATATTTTCGAGACATAATGGAAAGGAGCCAGCAAATCCCTCGTTGACAACAGGATTTATTTTGGATCTAACCCTAGTTCTGCGAAGGTGGCAGTTGAAACCGGACTCATCAATAAACACTATTGTATGCCGTGTCTCGGGAGCACTTTGTGAAAAGTTAATTACATACGTTTTATGTTGCGCAATTGTACTTAAACAATTCATTCGGTCCAAATTTAATGTAGCATTCTTTAATGTTATTTTTGAAGTTTTCAATGCGTCAAATGCCTCAATACATTTGCTATACTTGTGGATGGAACATCGTCGTTTCATTGTTTACATTATTTTACAAATCGTCGTTATAGAACAAAAAGTAATCATCTACATATTTATGATTTCAGTTATAAAGGTTTTAGTATTAGCTTTTCTATTAAAAATCCAATTTTTTTAAATTAAATAGTTCGATTACTGTATTTTTTTATATTATAATAGATACAGTAATCAAATTATTTAATTTAAAAAATTTGATTTTTTATAGAAAAGTTAATACTAAAAATATTAAGCACAAGTTTAAATTTCAATTTTTGTGGTGTAGTGATAAAAAAATTTACTTACGTAAATCATCTGATGCAAAAGTGTATCACATATATTCATTCAATGATATCAATCGCGTCAACAAAAGCTGTTCCAGTTCCACAACATTTTCAGCGCAACCCAACATCCAGGCCGATGATTCCGGAAATTAAAATTATAAATCATAAATTAAGTATTTTTTAAGTTATTTTTTTAAATATTTACTTTTCATATTTATATATTTTTTGAAACTTACCTTGATGTTTTGTCATTTAGTTACATGACGTATAATGTCAAACTTTTGTTTTCACTCAGGTTTTTTATATAAATAGAACCTTACAAATGTTTAATGAATTGATAATTGGTTTTGTTCTCTACTACAATATTTTTTTTGTATTTATTTACAATTTATTTGAGAGTAGTTTGATGAGGAATATTCCTTCAATATTTGAGTGGAATATTAATATTTTTATTTATTGTAATGGCTAGCTACAACCTAGATAATATATTTAGTGATAATTGTATAAATAAATATTTCCTTTGCGGATCCGACTACAATAGACATATCAATTCGATCAAAAGCTCTGACTTGGATTTTACGCGTTATACAGTTTAATACTACAGGCATGAATAACTTTGATAAATTTCACTCGATTCTCGAATTCATTGAAAATCTTAATTCCGATTTTCATATAATTATTGTTAGTGAAACCTGGATTAAAACCCAAAATGTTAATTTTTATAATATAAATGGTTTCAGAAGTATTTTTTCGTGCAGAAATGATAGAACCGGTGGTGGTATTGTGATGTCTATTAGGAATGATGTAAACTTCGATATAATCAGAACCGACGAATCAAATTTTGAATTTCAGTTTATACAAATAAAACTTAACGAATTTTCACGATATTATGTCACTGCGTTTTATCGCCCACCTGACTCGAATATTGATATTTTCTTTAGAGAATTAGAATTAGTTATTCATAAAAAGTGTATCAACATTATACTAGACGATATTAATATACCTTTAAATAAGTCAACTCCTGTAGTAATAGACTATAAAAACTTATTTGGAAACCCTGTTTTCTGGATGTAGTAATCAATATATTGTGTGCGTGGAAAAATAATTAAATTATTTAGAAAGCGGCAATTTTAATTGCTAAAAGTTATAAAATATACATAAGAACTAAAGATGAATGTGTTGCAATGTAAGATTTGTGAAAGTTTGAGAATTAAGTGAATAAAATAGTAAATTAAAATAGAAAACATTTGACACCAGTGCAAAAATTAAATTTTTATTTTTATTTTTATGCAACTAATGCATTTTTTCACATAATTACGATAAAAATCAGAACAGTTAAACCTTTTACACGCGTGTTTATCTTGTGAAGTGAATGAAGGGTAAAATTTTATAAAATGTCAAATTGTGAAAAATGTAAAAAAGCTACTGATTCGAGAGAGCGGACTACAATTAGATGTTTCGGACGGTGCAGGAAATTATATCATTACGCTTGTGTGGATTGGAACTTTGAAAAGTTTGTAAAGTTATTTAAAGAATGTCCATATGCAAGATTCATTTGTCTTGAGTGCCAAGGCTATGAAGAAGATACGTTGTACGAAGAGTTCAACAAAATTAATTTTTTTATCATGGAAATGAAGCAACATTTAACGGCAAACCATTTAAAGATAGGACACCAGCTAGGGGAAATTAAAAATCAAGTAGAAGAAATTCAAAAACCAGCGGAGCAACCACACTCTTTTGCAGCAGTAGTAAAGAGTAATCCCAACAAGTTGGTTATGTTACAACCAAAACAACCTCAAGCTAATAAAAAAACTAGAGAAGATTTAACAATGTCACTCGATCCAAAAACTATACCAGTAATGGGCTGTCGCAACATTGCGAATGGTGGAATTATTTTGCAGTGCAACACTAATGATGCCAAGGAGAAACTAAAGACAATCGTGACGGAAAGAATGGGAGCTGATTATGAAGTAAAACTACCAGCGGAGCTTAAACCAAGGGTAAAAATACTTGGAATGTTGGAGAAGCTAGAAAGTGATGAAATAGTATCTGCGCTAAAACAGCAAAACCATTTTCTCGCTAATAGTGATATCAAAGTAATAACCACTTATTGTAGAAGAAACTCGCAAAAAATTGATACAATCATAGAAGTAGGCTCCATAGATTTTACAAAAATCTTACAAGCTGAGAAGTTAAATATACATTTTGATAGATGCCATGTCGTAGAGTCAGTAGGGATCTCAAGATGCTTTAACTGTAATGGTTATGGCCATCATAGCAATAGGTGTACCGGGAAACTTTGTTGCCCAAGATGTAGCGAGAATCATAAGTTAAGTGAATGTAAAAGTCATGAAGTAAAGTTTAGCAATTGCATTGCTGTAAATACAAAGCTCAATTTAAATGTTGCTATTAACCACACGACTTGGGACACCTCTTGTGCAGTATACCAACGAAAGATGAAAACATTGAAAAACCAAATAAGTTATCAATAGCAGTTCAAAACAAAAGACCTTCTATACACTAATATTCGCAGCTTACCCTCTAATTTCTTAGAGTTATCACAAATAATTATTCAATATAAACCGTCAATTGTATTACTCAGTGAATCTAGAACAACAGAAGACATGTACGACTCGGAATTTTTTATTGAAAATTATAAATGTGTACGGTGCGATTCGGATAGTCGTCATACTGGAGGGGTTGTCATGTATATTCACCAAAACATAAGCTTTAAAATAATTTCGAATATCGAGAAGGACCGCGCTTGGTTTTTGGCGATTCAGATCATAAAAGGATACCATACAACAGGAATATTTGGCGTAGTTTATAGATGATACCAAACAACAAAAGCAGCATTTTTAAATAATTTAGTTGTTCCAGATTATACCAGAGTCACACAAACCAGCAAAAGTTTAATAGATCTTTTGATAACTAATTCAGTAAATACAAAATGTGAAATTATAAAAGAACAACAAATAAGTGATCATTGTATGTTATACAACTGACGCAAACAAAAATTGTTCAAAGTAGAAATAAAATCCCTTGGTTCTCAGAAAATTTGTCATTATTAAGACAAGAAAAGGAGCGCAATTTTAGTATTCTGAAATTAATAAATTCAAGCGAGAATTGGGAAAACTATAGAAAAGCTAGAAATATTTACAAACAATCGTTAAGAAAGCAACAATCTGAATACTTCAAGAATAAGTTCATTGAAAACCAATATAACCCAAAGGAGCTATGGAAAACTCTCAAATCTATGTATAAGACTAAAAATACGATGCAATGGAGTATTCAATTTAATAACAAAACACTCACCGATAAACAACAGATTGCAGATGCACTAAATCACTCGTTTGTGTCCACCGCTCGTTTGTGTCCGTCGTAGATATTCACCGTAACATCCCTGAAATATCGGATTTTGAACTTCCTAATGCTGTTTTGAACATACAAAAATTTCAATTCCAACAAACATCACAAAACGAAATATTAAAAATAATAAGCAGAATAAAATCGCAATATGGAATAGATGGTATAAACAAAATTGTCATGCTGGATGCAATGCAGAACCAAATGTTCTCTGAACATTTTACTGATATAGTTAATTGTAGTTTAAGGCAAGCAGTGGTACCAGATTCATGGAAAATATCAACAGTTGTTCCCATTCCAAAAATTTCGAAGCCAACCACGCCAGAAGAGCTCCGGCCAATAAATATGCTCCCACTGTATGAGACTGTTCTGGAACGAGTAATTAAAAACCAACTGGTAAATCATATCGCTGATAACAATATATTGGTTGATCAACAATCTGGATTTAGAGAATCCCATCCTTGTGAAACGGTCTTAACCCTAATGTTGGATAGCTGGAAAAGTCAAATAGATGACAACAAAGTAATCATTGTAGTCTTTTTAGATTTTAAAAGGGCTTTTGAAACCATCGATAGAGGAATTCTACTTAACAAGTTAACCAAGTACGGAGTTGTTGGGAAAGAACTAGAGTAGTTTCAGTTATCTTCAAGGGAGGCAACAATATACGAAAATTGATAATTACACATCGTCACTAATACAAAATAATCTTGGAGTACCTCAAGGATCAGCCCTGGGTCCGTTACTCTTTATTCTGTACATTAATGACATAGTCGATGTTATTCAAAATTGCAAAATAAATATGTTCGCAGATGATACTTTACTTACTATTTCGGCAACAACTCTTCCAGAAGCAGTGCAGAAAGTAAACGAAGATCTCGAGAGTCTACGGAAATGGCTGATGTTTCACAAACTATCACTGAATATCTCGAAAACGATTTACATGCTCCTATCAATCAAAGCAAAGTTCGAGAGTAATGCAGATATAATAGTTGACAACCAAATTATCGAACGAGTAAAACAGTATAAATATCTTGGTGTTATTATCGACGAGCACTTAAGTTTTAACGATCATTTGGATTATATCGCTAAACAAATGAATAAAAAACTTGGATTTTTCACCAGGATTAAAGACAAATTACCAATGCAGATAAAAGTTGTTTTTTTGAATCAATTGTGACTCCACATATTGATTATTGTTCTTCTGTGCTGTTTATTATGAATCAAACTCAAATTACACGTCTTCAAAAAATTCAGAATCGATTCACGCGACGTATCTTGAATGCGGAAAGTAGAACACACATAAAAGACATGTTGGAAATTTTAAACTGGAAGTCAATCAAACAGAGAATACAATTTAATGTGTTAAAATTCTTGTTTAGGCTGGAAAAGGGAGATCTGCCAAAATATTTAGATACTTTGCTTTCTTCTAATAGAAATGTTCATACTTACAATACTCGGAGTACACACTTCAGACTACCAATGTATAGTAAACCATTTTCACAACGGTCGCTGGGATATAATGGAGTAAAGTTGTATAATTCATTGGGTGACTATTGCATGCTAGGTGAACTTCAAGAGTTAGAGTACGGTCAATTTCATAAATTATTGCATACATTCATTAAAGATAAAGTAGACATTTAGTATATAAAATAAAATTTAATTAATTTAAATAACAATGTATTATAAAATGTCATTATTGATAAATAAACAAACAAATAAATAAATAAATAAATAAAATAAATAACTTATTGTTAAGTTTTGGGATAGTTGCAACGAACAATTTTGAAACTCGGTCTAAATCAGGAAATATAGTTGACCATGTGCTCTGCGGGTTTATTGGATTACAGAAGGTTGTAAATTCAACTCTATTCTCTGATATTAGCGATCACAACTTTATTGCTTCACATTTCTCGTATAAAAACAAAAGAGTTAATAAACTTTTAGAAAAGAAAATAATTGATTATAATCGAGTAAATGCTGATTTTGACAACTATTTGACAAGTCTGGATGTAAATTGTTTTGAACCGGATATAATTTTGTCTCACATTACAAAGAAATATGAAGAACTAATTACCAAATACAAACGCACTATTAAAAAAACAGTTAAATTAAAAAATTCGTATTGCCCTTGGATCACGTATGATTTATGGCAATTAATTAATAAAAAGGAATCAATCCTAAAGAAATCCAAGCGGCAACTCCGTAATAGTTCAGCAGCAAACCAAAATGTAAGCGATTATAACCAAAGACTTCTAGAAATGGATAAGGTGATTGAACGTGAAAAGTATTATGCCAAAAAGAGATATTTTGAAAAGGTTTTTGGGGGTGTTCCTAACCAACGTGACTTGTGGTTCAATATAAATGCTACTAATAGCAACAATCATAACCTTGTTATTAATATTGGTGGGGAAATTATATCTGACGGATACAGAATTGCATCTCAATTCAACAATTATTTTACGAATGTTGGGGAAGATTTGGCTGGTCAGATTAATAGTTCCAAAAATATTTTTAAATTTAATACCTATCACGTTGTTAATCAAACTATATTTATAAAGCCTACGTCATTTGTTGAAATATTTAACTTAATTATTGATTTGGAATCCAAGAAAGGAGGTGGACCATATTTGCTCGATAGTAATGTCCTAAAATTCCACATCAACAATTTTTCGGAGATTTTATCAAACGTTTTTAATAAGGTTTTTGAAACTGGAATATATCCAATTGTTAGCATTACGGGTTAATTCGTTCTTAGAGACTCACAATTTATTATATAATTTTCAGTATGGTTTCCGAAAATGTTCAGGGACTGATGTTGCTTTGGTTGAAACAGTTGATATGATTAATAGTTCCATAAATTACATAGAACTTAATGTATGTGCTTTGTTTTTAGATCTAAAGAAAGCATTTGATACAGTGGACCATGAATTATTATTAGATAAATTGAATTGGTATGGATTTAGAAAGAAATCTCATGACATATTGAAAAGTTATCTCGCAAATAGAAAACAATTCTCTTTTGTTAATGGCGCTGGTAGTAAGAGTAGTTTGGTGAAGTACGGTGTACCTCAAGGCAGTGTACTCGGCCCTATGTTATTTTTATTATTCATAAATGACATGGGTAATCTCCCATTAAAAGGAACACTTAGGTTATTTGCTGATGACCCAGCACTGTTTTATGAAGTTAAGGATCCGATTGACGGACTGCAGTTTATGTCACATGATCTTGACATTTTACTTGATTTTTTTAATGAGAATATGTTATCTTTAAACTTGGCTAAAACTAAATACATGGTATTCCGTTCAATTAGCAAACCTCTTCCTACATTACCTAGTCTTGCTGTAGCAAATGCCAATATTGAGCTTGTCGAAACTTATAGGTGTTTAGGAATGATTTTAGACTCGCATCTTAATTGGCATCATCATATTGATACGGTCTGCTCTAAAGTTTCTCCAATAATTGGTTTTACACGTAAGGCCTCTCATTATATACCTACGAAAATACTTCGATGCATATACTGTAATGATTTTACGCGACACGCGTTTGGCTTAAATGCTTCCTGGGTGACATAACAAATGTTGCTTTGGTAGGGTGACTTATAATGATGGATGTGCATGTCAATTACGATCGATGATGATTAATGGGAGACAACAATATACCTTTTCATGATTTGTGTAGTGTAGAAAATAAAAACGCGTTGCCCCTTTCTCTCCAATAAAAAAAAAAAAAAAAAAAAAACGAAAAAAGACAGCTCGATCGGATGAAAAGTGGGGAGAGGCAGTTAATTTTTGGCGATTACCAAGATTGGTTGTATAATTTTTTTTGGTTGTGCAAAATTTTGTTGCATAAAGTGCATACAATAAAATTTTAGTTTTTTGAGATTGATTTGTTTGGTGTGCCAATTCGAAAGGCAATAAATTGTGAAAAAAAACAAATATAAAACAAATAATACATTTAGTGCAAAATAGTTGTATGTATTATAATAAAAAAATCAAAACGGTTTTTGTGAATTTTTTCGTTGGTACCAAGCCATCTAGTCCAATGTGACTGTTGAGGTATAAAAATAAAAAGAAGATAAAAGGTGCATAGCGGGTCACTTAACTCCACCATTTTGCGTTTGGTATACGTACAAACATTATAGGCGTGTAAGTTGCCAAACGAGTTAGTGTAAAAGGGCCAATCCCAAAGCTTTTGTTTGGCACCACCAACTCTCGTCGAACGTACTGGTAGCGGTACAGTTACTGCGGGATACAACGTCAAACCGATTTCTGGAATAAGAAAGTTTATTTTCCGGGCAGCGACAACTGGAACCAGCATCTAAACTATTGGAGTAGGAGGAAGTGCTGAGCAAAAACGAGCGCAGGGGCGATTCCAACTACGCCAACATGGTATAACCAGAAAATAATTTTGTAAGGTATTCTGTTAATTATTTTATGTTAATTTTTATTTGAAACTGTAAACATATACATACAGTATATATAATTCTTCGAATTTGGCAGTAACGTAGTTCTAGCAATTTACATATTTTGGATTGATTTTTTTGTATGCGATTATTGTAAATGCAACCTAATTTTGCTCTCATCTGCTCGCGTACGCACGGATTCGAGTGTTATCTGTTATCTTTTCGGCTCTTTTTTTACGATTATTGTCGCAGTGCATCGAATGTTAATAGTGATGTCAGCCTAAATTATATAAGGATTAGTGCAGATCGCGTGCAGATATTTATGCATACCAGGTAACCGTAATCGGCTCAACATGGTAGACAGTATTTCGGAAATTACAACCCGGCCGTGACGAGCAACACCCGCAAATACTAACACCTGGTTCCGAAACCAAGCGAGCCATTCCAATACTTTGCCTTCATTCACTCTAGAATTACTTATGGCCTCGTTGTTTATGGCAACTCATCCCAATCGCGATTGAGAAAGCTGCAAGTTCTGCAGAACCGTTGTATTAAAGCAATATATAAATTACCAATTCTATATTCATCGAGAGATTTATACGCTCTAAAGGCTGAAAATATTTTACCGGTAAAAGCCTTACACTTCATGCAGACTGTCAAGTATATCTATAGGATAAGAAATGCTACTCAAAGCGTGAGTAATATTAATTTGAGTCCGTATAATCACCAATATCTCACGCGTAATAAAAATAATCTGAAACCTTGTACTATTATAAATGAGTATGGTCGCAAACGAATTAGTTTCGTAGGCCCTAAAATGTATAACGAAGTCCCTGTTGACATAAAACAGCAAAATTATGTTAATTTTAAAAAAGGAATGGTTGATTTTTTAAAAGCGATTATAAATAAATATATGGCGAAAAATACGTGAAATCACAAATTTGGTATATGGAAGCGGAAGTCGTGTTTAAATTTTTTACTTTTTATGTTTTGAATGTGTAGTAATTGTTAAGAAAAAAAATACTGTAGAACAAAAAAAAATTTTGTAGTTGTTGTTGTTAAAGTTACAGGGTGTCAAATATTAATAAAAATGATGAACATGATGTTGTATATATGGCTATAAAAAGAAAACTAATTATCCGATACTTATAAACTTGGGCTCATTTTAAAGAAGATAAATGAAGAGAGATTCTAAAAAAATTATAAAATTGGTACCATGTTTCAACTCTTCCTATTCAAAATGGCCGCCAAAATAGTATTTTAGAATTTTCTCAAAAACCTATTTTTTTTTTTTTTTTTTTAATTTTTCCTCATTTAATTCTATTGAACACACCAAAAAATTGTACTTGTGTTATTTTTTGTTTTCTTGCAAAAGACGTTTGAGTATGAAGATCTACCCATTTTTTGTATATAAAATCAAAGTCAATGTGGTATTTTTTATTTTCAACTATTTTTACGATCAACTTGATAAAGTTACTGTTTAGAATTATTCAGTTCACAAATCGTTCATAAATTACATCACCCTAGGTTTGATCATTTTTAACTTCCTTTCAGCGTTTTGCGTCTACACGTGTTTATTTAGCAAAATTATTCCATTTGATTAAAATTTTTTTGCGATTTTCAACGCTATCTTGTTCAAAAGATGGAACAATAGCTTCTGATTGCAAATTGTTATATTGAATGTTTATCCTATCAAAGTGACTGCTGTAATTATAATTAGACACGTTGTCACGTGACGTCATGTCACAATCTGTCATTTTATAAAACTCTTCCTCCTCCAGCGACACACGTCACAACAATCGATACTCCTTCCCCCATAAAAATGTGAGATAGTTTATGGATAGCCCCTAAAGTAATTAGTAGAATAATAAAATTTTGTCATAAACTCATTTATTTTGTTAGGTTTAATCACTATTTTCTGTACCTGAATATAACTTTTTGGGTCGAATTTTTAAAAATTTATTTGTATTCCTGAAATAATTTTTTTGAGATTCTATAGAAGGGGGAGTAGGCCTGTAAAATAACATAACCAGTGGCTTTTGTTAACATTTTTGTATAAATTAGAGTTTAAGTTAGTTTAACTTGTGAAGTTCTATTTGAAGCATTTGCTTGTTTAAATAACAAAAAATTAATTTAAAGTAGTTCAATTAATAAGTGTAATAATGTCTAGGCTCAAAAAGTGTTGTAAGCCGTTTCCTGAGACGAAATGTTCGAAAAATTTAAGAAAAGTTTCTGATTATATTAAAAGTCATTTGCCGCGCTCGACTGAAGTAAATGAAGATTCATCGATTTGTACAACGTGTTACCTGGTATCTTCTAAACGTCAGGAAATTGAAAGCGAAGTGTCACCCGTTACTGACTCATCAAATTCACCTGTTACCCCGGAGACATTATCAACACGCAGTGACGAGAATATTTCGAGTAGTAGTGAAAGTGAGGAGTGCCAAATAAAAAGTGATATCGCTCGTGAAAAACTTAATAAAATATTACCAGACATTGGCATGTCTCCTATATATCCGAGTAAGTTGGAATCCAGGCAATATCATGAGCAGCAAAAATTACTAAATTTAACTACCTCACTGACGCCATCATCAACATCTTCGGTATCTGGTATCGAGCCTCTTTTGACTCACTCAGCGGAAAATAATCATAAGGCACGCCTTTATGATGAATTCATGGATCAACTAAAAGCCAAATTTCAACAGTTGGAGAGAAATTGTGATGAAATACAGTTGCTATCTACATTGCCGAAATCACTAACAATACAAGAAATCCAGGAAGAATTTAACACAACGCAGTATATGGTACGAACAGCGAAAAACATTCAAAACAAGAATGGGTCACTGAGCCTTCCAGCACCCAAAGCTGGCAAACGGATAAGTGATAAACTCAGAGACTCAGTGATAGAATACTATAATGATGATGATGTTAGTCGTATAATGCCTGGGAAAAACGATTGTATAACTATTGGAAAAGTTAAACTTCAGAAACGTCTAATGATGTGCACATTAAAGGAGTGCTATGAGGGGTACAAAATCAAATATAAGGATGATGAGTCAAAAAAAATTGGATTTTCAAAATTTTCTCTGCTTCGTCCTAAATACTGTGTGCAACCAGGAAGCAGCGGAACACATACAGTTTGTGTTTGTATAATACACCGAAATGTCAAATTAATTATTTATGGAACCAGGATGGAAACTGTCACCAATGGAAAAATTTCGCGGTACCAGGACTGCATTTCATCCATATTATGTAAAGATCCAGCATCAACATGTTATCTTCTGCAATGCGAGAACTGCCCAGGATTGGATAATTTTCGCGAATATTTGAGAAACGCATTTTTGGACAATGATTGTCTGGATGCTGAATTATTGTTCAGTCAGTGGGTTTCAACTGGCCGATGCAATTTGGAAAAGTTTTCAAAACCATTAGATGATTTTCTGGATTACTTCATAATAAAGCTGAGAAATCTGATTCCCCATTGCTTTATAACACTGCAACAATCTGGTTTCATCAAAAATAAAAAGTAACTCTGGAGCCCACAGAGGTACTGGTTTCGTGTGACTTTGCGGAAAATTATGCGTTTATAATGCAAAATGCAGCACAGGGTTTTCATTGGAACAACAAACAAGCAACTATTCATCCGTTTGTAATTTACAAAAATCAAAGAGATAAATTGCAGCATTCCAGCTACATTATAATATCAGATTGTCTCCATCATGACGCCGTAGCCGTTTACGTGTTCATAGAAAAATTATTGCAGTTTTTGAAAACAAAAATTCCGGATTTATCTAAAGTTTATTATGTTAGTGATGGTGCAGTAACACATTATAAAAACAAAAAAAAATTTATGAATATAACTAAACACAAAGAGGATTTTGGAGTCGATTGTGAGTGGCATTTTCATGCAACTGCTCATGGAAAGGGACCATGCGATGGACTAGGAGGTACTTCTTACACCAAAGAATATGATGATACCATAACTAATGCTGAAGAATTTTTCAAATGGGCCCAAACTTTGAAAACTGATATGATTTTTGAATTTTGCTCAGATGCTGAATATAAGTTAAAACAAATTCAACTGGAGACTAGACTAGGGAATTTGAAAACAATAAAAGGGACCCGCGATTTTCACGCAATTATACCTTCAGGAGAAGGCAAGTTAAAATGTAAAAAATATTCAAATAGTGAACATTATGTAAAATGTAAATTTTGATTGTGTAAATACTTTTAAATTTCTTTATTTATTTTGTAATACATTTAATAAAATAATAATAATAAAAATATATATACTAAAAAATTGGACTTGCGATATTTTGTTTCCTTGCAAAAAAAAAAAAATTAAAAAATACCACATTAAAATTTGATTTTAAATACAAAAATAGGTAGATCTCTTTACTTAAATGCCTTTTGCAAGAAAACAAAAAATAACACAAGTACAATTTTTTGGTGTGTTCAATAGAATTAAATGAGGAAAAATTACAAAAAAAATAAAAAAAAAATAGGTTTTTGAGAAAATTTTAAAATACTATTTGGCGGCCATTTTGAATAGGAAGAGTTGAAACATAGTACCAATTTTATAATTTTTTTAGAATCCCTATTCATTTAACTTTAAAATGAGCCCAAGTTTATAAGTATTGGATAATTAGTTTTTGTTTTATAGCCATATATACAACATCATGTTCATCATTTCTTTCAAAATTTGACATCCTGTATCTTTAACAACAACAACAACAACAAAAAAATTTTACACAATTTTTTTTTTTTTAATCAAGACTATACATTGAAAATATAAATTCAAACATGACTTCCAAAAATTTGTGATTTCAGGAATTTTTCACCATATACATCAAGGTGAAGTTATCAAAATGATGGAAGTTTGGTTTCGAACTAATGAAACATTGAATTTTTTGTATTAAAAAATTCGTATGAAAATTCAAAGTATTTTCAATATTTTTGTAATTTGGTCACTGCAGTCTGATGAGACGACCGAATTTTTTAATACAAAAAATTCAATGTTTCATTAGTTCGAAACCAAACTTCCATCATCTTGATAACCTCACCTTGATGTAAAAATACCACCTGGCTATCAATCCAGAATAACCCAAAATTTCAAATAAATATATTATATAAAAAGGTATAGATGCCAAGATTATAGTAGTCTTTATTTACAATGTATTTTTGAAATATGTTATTATTTGTAGAGTATAGAATTGAATATTGTTGTATGCAATTCTCTTTAAGCTGTTTAAGGTTTCAATTCTCTTTAAGCTGTTTAAATTATAAAAAATAAAATGATAATTATTATTATTATTATAAAAGTTAATTGTAATATAATATTTTAATTAAATGTAAAAATGTAAAAAAATAAGAAATTGTCAATAGAATGAAATAGGAAAATAAAATGATTGAAAAATGGTAGCTGAACCGTGACATAATGAAAAAAAAAAAAAAAAAAGAAACCCTTATAACTGAAATCATAAATATGTAGATGATTACTTTTTGTTCTATAACGACGAAATATTGAATTAGAAGTGAAAAACCGATAAAATAAGACCGTAAAACTGAGCCTTCTTTGATCAACACACCTTTTAAAAACTTGACTATTATATACTTGTTGTTGGTATTTGTAAGTATAATTTCTTCCCTACGCAGAACTGCTTCAAATAGACCAAAATTGTAAACATAATGATATTTAAAATGACGATCAAGTAAATTTATAACTAACGATTCGATTAGTGCTAAATTTGACACTAAATAGATGTTTTGATTTACTTTCAAAATAATTTGGTTTTGACGCAAAATTAAAGTATTAATACGTATTTTATTACTGTAAGGGAGTTAATTTTCGTGTTTAACCAAATACCTCAATTAACATTCGTTGGTCAATAATTTTCTTATTTTAGGTAGTCAATTTTCAATATATGTTCATTTTACAATTTTTAGATAGTAATTTTAGCAACATTTATAATAGCTAAATTATTTTTCAAAGAGTCTTAAACATATTTTAATATCTTTAACGTCTCTGTAGGTTAAGTTCTCGCTGGTGTAAGTTAAAAATTACGTCTAATTTCTAACCGTGTATAGCCCAAAACAAATCAGTAGGCTTAAGCTTTTTTATTTAGGCATTAAACAAAATTTCAAGCCCCATCTTCGATGTTTATATTTTTAGCCTTAGGCTCAAACTTGGGATTTTTTGATATTGATTTTAAGCAACACGATTTTTTGTGAAATATTTTGGAATTATATTTAGATGGCCAAGCTAACAGGTAGATGCAGTTATGGATGCAGTTCTGTAGTTTGCATGAGCGTGACCCAGTCTTCAAAATTTGAAAATTCCTAAGGGTAATTTCCACACTTTTCCTCCTCATTTTGGAGTTAAGTATAGTGCTAAAATCAGCAACAGGCCTCTTGTATCTGTTATTCATTGCTAAACCCTTCTCCCAAAATAGACTTAGTGTGTTGTAAACAAATTAAAAAACGAACGAGTTAGTATTCGAAATAGTTACGGATAAACATCTTAAAGATATGGTATATACCACAAGTGAAGCCTGTGCTTTACAAAATAACAATTTTTTTAAAATAATGAGTTCCGAATAATGAAGTAAGTGAAGTAAAGGCCCTAATCTGTCCTAAAATAAAAAACAAATGTTTTTGTGTTGATGACGAGCATATTGGTATGATAATCGCTTCTAGTGTTATGGTTTAACAGTAATGTTTTTATTGCTCCCAGTGTCGATTAAGAATTTGAGGCTGTTGCCTCTTGATAAAATATGCTAAAGAGGCTTTGCGTCATAAAATTTAATTATGAGTTTATTTCTGTGGATTTTATTTCTGCCAGAAAGGCAGGCTTTTAAAATAATTCGAGCCTCCTTTCAAGTCTTTGTGTGAGCTTCTCTTGAATTTGCTCAAGTTGTATCATTTTTGTTTTTTATTATTATCATTTATTATTTCGTAATTATTATTTATGTTTGACTTACGTTAAGATAAATAGGCTTTTCATGTGCCAGTTGAATATTATCTGGGAATTTCTGTTCCCACAGAGATCTTTGTACAATAATTCTGTTGAACAATTATTGGACAAGATGTGTTTCTTCTGTTTGGGGAATAAGTGTTGATAGTTGGACACTAGTAGTATAATGACTTATCACGGTTTCTATCTAGATTCACTACTTCGGTGGAAAAGCCTAGGTTTATGTGTTCTTATGCTTGTATAATGTTTGGATTTATCCTTCTTGTTGTAAAAACTACTATGTTCTCGTGGGTATAATGTTTTGATCGAAAATTTGCTGTCCTTTAAGTCAGTAACTAATAGTTTTTGCTCAATAAAATTCTTCTATTGTATTTGACGTTTTCTTTAGTCGATTTAAATTTTAGTCATTGAAAGTTTTTATTATCTTCCAAAGACTTTTTGCGTTTTTTTATTTATGTTGTTTAATAAATTGTTTAATTCTAGATATATTAAATTCTGATCCGGGAAAGCGGGCAAGTCATTTATTTAAAATTATTTTCGTGTTCTGCGAGCGAGATACATCGAGATGCAGAAATATGAAAATACCAAAGCGTGCTCATATACCCCCCCCCCCCCCCCTCCACTCAAGAATCCTTAGGTTTATTTTTATGTAAATTTTGAACGCTTTCATCAAGAGTTTTGGGACCCCATTATGATAATAGCGATCGAGCGAAAAATGGAGTCTAATGTTGGCAAATTCGTCACATACGTTTTATTAGCAAAGCACAACCGGGTCTTGGCAAGTAGTAATACATCGAAAAATCTAGAGAATGTTAACCGGATTTTACCATTTTAGCAATCAAATTCAATTACATACTAAGAAATTAATGTGTGATAAAAATCCAAAAATGCTAATATATTTAGAAAACCTGCCTTAATATACATTTCGATTATTATGACAATTTTTCATGGCATTTTTTTTTTGTATAAGAAAGCTGTGTTCAAAGTGGATGCTGCGTTTGCTCACATTGGACCAAAAACAGCAATGCGTCAGTTGATTCAGAGCTGAGTGAATAGCAGCTGATCTAAGCCGTCTGATGCGACCAAAACGCAAATATCGGCCGATGTTGGCCTTCGTATTTTGGGGTGAGAATGGTGGAAAGACCATCAACAACGAATTTTATATGGCGTTATTTGTGCGTTTGAAAGAATAAATTGCGAAAAGTGGCCCCAAATACAAAAGAGAGAAGTGTTCTTTTACAAAGACAATGCTCCATGTTCAAGTTGTGGGCTACGATGGCAAAATTGCACGAATTGAAGTTCAAATTTCTTCTCCAAATGACATATTCTCCGAATGTTTTTCTCCAAGCGACGCCCGGGGAAGAGCTTTGTGTAAAATGTTGAAGTCGTAGCCAAAACAAACGCCTGTTTTAAGGCCAAAGATAAATCGTTCTTCAAAAAATTTAGAGAAGCGTTTGAGAATGTACCACTCTTTAAGGAAACTATGTTGTGGCCAACACCCGGCGTTAGTATACATAGAGCTCGAATACACCACACTTCATTTCTAAAGCGGAAAGTTATAAACTTACCGGACTTTGTAAAACTGTTTTGTGTAATCAAAAATCATTTTTCTTGCATAAACTTTAGAAAGCTAGCAAGGTCAACCCTTATTGAAAATTAAAGCTTAACATTTATTTGAATCTTTTAATTCTTCGTCGTTTTTTGTGAATGCTAAACTTTCACCATCATTGCAAAAATTGATAAAGCTCCCATGGAAGCTACCACTTCTCGTACACAGATTTCTAATTGGGACCTCCAAATTATAATGGAAAAAGGTTAAGTATTAAGTTTAATTACGAATAGTCAATACGCTTGGAATATACAGATGCTTATTTTTGGTAATATATAGTTTTTTTTTATCTAAACTCGTCATTTCCTGTACAATTTAATAACCGTAACAAATTTTGGTTGAATGTTAATATACAATCGGCGGACCGATTTTTACCAAAAACCACTTAGATTTCTCCCAATTTATCTTTTACCTTAAGTATAAAGATTTATTACGGTCAACCAACCCGTCTAGGCTGCTCAAGAGCCAAATTTATGTTTAAAAACAGTTTTTTTTACTCAAAAATCTGGTATTTGCTTGGAGCTTTGATTTAACAGCCATCTTGCGCCTACATAAAGTAGGCCGTTTTTATATTTGATAGCTACAAACTTTTAGATAGTAAAAAACATATTGTAACACGGCTTTCTCGAATAATTTAATGTTTATTATAAAACGTAATAAAACTTGAATAAATTTGGGGTAAGCCAAGTGTGCGACACCTTGCAAAGGAGAAATATTCTAAGGAAAAATACTTCTATGAGTTGTATCCTCCTACTAAGAAAACAAAACCCGCTCCCATTAAATGTGATATTTCAGAATTACCGGATGAAACAAATACTGCGACATATTTAAAAATTATGTATGCTATTTTGTATATAGACGTAAAATGAAATTTATAAAATGTCCTATTTATTTCCAAATTTCGACACGGCGCGCAGTACCTGTATTTTTGTTCTCCCTTCCACACTTTTAGTTCTTTGTCGTTTCGTTCTTAAATGGTAAACTTTTCAAAATATTCTCAAAAAACGAAGAAGCCCTAAAGGCTTCCACTTCCGGTTGACAGATTTCGTCCAAAAATCTTTAAATTTATATAAATCTTTTCATTTTTTGTATTGTGACAAAGAAAAATTGTCACGGCTGGTTAGGATCAATGAACTAATCACTCATTATCCGAAAGGAAAATATGATTATGAAACCTCATTTGAGGCGGTCAAATCCCTTGATGGGATATAGTGCCAGAGAGAAAGAAAGCTCCTATGGAAACTGTGTTCAATAATCTCAATTAATTAGTTTGATTACCATACATCCTTAAGAGAAGTGTTTATTAAATCGCTTAATTCAAACTGAGGTTAAGCTTTTCTTATAATAGCTTTAAATCGTAAAATATGTTTTGTACCTATGTGAGATTTTTTTTAAATCCTCAGGATGGAATGTGATTTTCGCATTAGGGGTAAACAAAAATTTGATTGGTGTTCATATATTTTCCCGTACATCTACTGTTGCTAACTCTGTCACTGACGGTATGATAACTTGAGTTAAGGGCATCTAACACGCTCCGTTTATGTCTCAAAAAATTGGTAATTTTAATAACTCGGCTGAGTTCGAAGAGAAGCGTGTTTAACGACGTTTCCTAAGCAAATGAGACTTTTTTTTTGCATGGATTAGTATTTTTGGCAATCCACAAGATGCGGGAAAGCTATTTGCTACCCATAAAGTTGTACTAACGGAAGATTTCGTTCATGCAAGGACTTATGTTTTATTCTAAGCTGAATGTTAGACAAAAAGAAGGCCATGAAAGCTGTTGATGACTCAAAAGAAAGAGTTAGATACTTTTTCATTGATGGGCCTGCAGCAAGTGGAACATTTATTTGCCATACATTGAGAGGTCGCAGTGATACTGTGTTACCGGTTGCTTCCACTGGAATTGCAGTCACTCTTCTTGAGGGAGGGAGAAGTTACCATTCCCAATTTAAGGTACCAGTCCCAACAAAAACGGACTCAGTATCTAACATGAAGCAGACGTTAGACAACGGAAGTTAGGAATGCCAAACTTATCGTTTGGGTTGAAGCTGGAATGACTCCAGGGAAAGCCCTGACATGTGTTGATAGACTTTTGGCAATATCACCATTCTTTTTGGAGGCGATTTTCGGCACACATTGCCATTTGTAATCGGTGGAGGTCTAGTATAAATCGTGGAAGATACACCTAGGAGGTCTCCAAAGAGGAGTCATATTATTCAGATCAAATTGATTGAGAACATGAGAGCTGTAAATGACTCTCAATATGCTGAGTGGCTAATGTCCCTCGGTAATGGCACACTCACCAATGCTCAAAGTTTTGGTGAGAATATCATTGAAATACCTCAACAATGTATATTATATGACTCATTAGTGGATGCAATATTTCCTGATTCCTTTTCTCCGGCGGAGGCAGAAACATATGCCGTGAAAGCATTTCTGTGTCCTTTAAATGAGGACACTTTTGTCATTCATGACCAAGTTTTAAGTCTTTTAGTTACACCTGAAGATAGACCTTAAAAGTATCGTCACCGACGATGGAGAGGAAAGAATGCATTTTCCAATATAGTTTTTGAACACTCTATATCAGGCATGCCTGTATTTGAATTGGAAACGAGATCTTTGTAACGGTGCAAGACTCATTATCACGAAGTTGTTAAACAATGTGATTTTTGCCAAAGTAATTTCTGATGGCAAGTCAAAGGAAGAAATTATGTTCATTCCAAGAATGGCACTAACACCTTCTGAAACTCCTTTCCCCTTTGAGTTACATAGAAGGCAATTTTCCGTAACAGTGGCTTTTGTCATGACTATTAATAAAGCTCAAGGACATATTCTTGAGAAAATGGTACTGTATTTGTTACAACCAGTATTTGCTCATGGGTAATTATACACTGCCTTTTCAAGGGTGAAAACCTTTGAAAGCATCAAAGTTAGAGTCAAAGAGACTTAAGTGCAGGGAAAACTAGTTCCCAATTGTGGCAAAATGTACACGCGAAATGTCGTTTACCCAAAAGTTCTTTAAATTTTAATGAACATTGGGCGTGGTCCAGAACATCCGGGCTGGATGAGTGGTGGTTGCCCTTAGAAACAAAAACGTGTCGAATTTTTGCTTTAAAGAAATTTTTGGAGCACATTTTTTGATGTTCCGTTCAAAACATCAATTTTTTTTTTAATTTTGAAGTTTTGAAACACCGCTTCACCCAGTCATGTTACTTTCCTATTCGTAGAACGGGTCAATTTACTGGTAAATAAATATTGCGATAATAAAATCAAAGTAGAACTTAACATAAGAAATTTAAATAAACAAAATGAAAAATACCTAATGAATTGGGTCCATTTTTCTTTCCTATTGTTTGTCGAACTGTATTTTAAAAGTTTATTTATTTATTTATTATTTATAAAAATATAATGTCAAAATATAATGCAAACTTTAAGCCGAAAAACGACAGAAGCAAATTCGCTGGATATGTACAAAATTTAAAAATATAATTCTAATATTTAAAAAATTAAAAAAAAAAAAAAATTAAAAGAATAATCAATATGATAAACAGACTACAATGATGTGAGTTGGCAACTTGGTGTATGAGTGATGGTATATTCTCTTTAACGCATTTCTTTTGATGTGCAAAATTAGAGTTCCTAAGTTGTCAATTTTGGATTTTGTGTTAAAGCACAAGAAGGGGCCAAGTATCATCCGGAGTTTGAATGAGGTTTATGTTCGGAATTTTGATTTCGATTTGTTTCTTAACATAGATGGCGAACGGTGACAGTAAATGATCATCCGTAACAGTATTATCAGCTTGTCTTTGTGGTTTTCACCTTCGGTCCAGCTATAATGATTCTTCTTCTTATGCATTTCTCCCTCCTGTGGTGTGTGAATGAAAGTGGTTCCATCCAGGATAGAATGGATAATATACTCCAAAACTATGTCCGCGATGACAGCTGAGAGAGTGCTATCCATTGGAAGCCTATTTAAAAACTTTGTTTTTGTATTGTGTGAATGCAGACGTACCATTACAGAAACGAAGTAGTTTGACTACTTCAATTGTTCAATTTATTCATTGAATGGTCCGATGCGTCCGGTCGTAATTTCTTTAATCAACATAGTCTAATTTATTAATAATCAACATTTTGCTTATTTCACATTTTTCTCAATGTTCTCATTCGTGCTCCAAAATTTGTATGACTTTGGTATATCGTTTTGCACCTCATATGCACGAAGATCAAATTTCTTTTCACTTCATAACTATCGATTTCCTCTGGTTTCTGTTTCAAAATTTCTGCAATTCAGTAATTTTACAGTTTTGTGCAGAAGCTGCATGCAGAAAGAAAGGAATCCCGTACAACCATAACAGAGGAGAAAAACACTGGCCAAAAGCGGGCCGATAAAGAAGGGATGTGAGAGTAAGTTTTACCGAGTACGAAAAGAGTGAGCAGTGGTGATATCGGTTCCATTGTATTCGGTTATCCGTTCTCCTCTGTAAGGGTCTGGGCGAGTCTGTACTATTCCCATTTCCCATCTGTGTATGGATAGTGGAGCGATGAGTGCCATGAGTACACATATAAATAAGCTCTTAAAAATTGTAAGTGGTGGTTACGGCAAATCAATTTGTGATTTAAAGCAATTGCGCACACTTTAGAGTTTTATAATTAATATATTTTTGTGTTTTCAATGTTGGATGAAAATTGTAAAATAATTACGGGTGTTTTCAATAATATTCCGAAAGTTGTAGTAATTAATAATGTGTCCATTGTTGTAAACTATGCAATTGAACTAGGACGTTATTTGAAAAATATTCCTCCTATCGGGATTCACACGTGGTATCTTCCCGATCCAAACGCCAAAGGATTAACCACTGTGCCGTTTGGTCGGTGATATCTGTGTTTTTTATTTTTTTTTTTTTATTTATTTTTATTGTTCATTCTCATTCAATAACAACGGCGGATTATCCAGTGAATTTAATGTTCCTTTAAGGATAATCCAAGTTGTTATACATAATTATGTATATAAAAGTTACAAAATTTACATTCATAGATATATAAATATTATAAAATTTTTAAAAATTAAAGATAACAGAGATTTAGTTCCAAAATAATAGAATATTTGATTTAAAGTAATTTTTAATATTTTTTTTAAATTGTAAGTAGTTTTCAGATTGCTTTATAATTTCAGGTACTTGATTATAAATAAATGGGCCCATAAACGTGATCGATTTTCTTCCAAATTCAGTTCTAATATGATGCGAATCAATTCTGTTACAGTTTCGAGTTGAATACACATGATGAGCGTAATTAAAGTCTATATTAGACATAAATGAAGATACATTTAGGCTTTTATACATATAAAGGGTTAATTGAAGCTTATATAAGACATTTATAGGCAATATTATAATATCATCTTTGCTATATAATAACCTAGTGGAAAATAGAAGTGGCAATCTGTATACTGCTTTTACACTTTTGTTTTGCATAACTTGCAATCTCTTCAGCCTGGTTAAGGTAGCTGTTCCATATACGATAAGGCCATAACTAAATCGCGAATGAATAAACGAAAAATAAATCATAATCAATACCCTAGTAGGAACAAAGAAAGATAATTTTCTGAGTAACCCAACAAGTGGAGCAATTTTCTTACTTGTGATATTGATGTGATCATCCCAAAACATATGTTCGTCAAATGTAACTCCCAAATATTTGAAAGAACTAACACTCTCAATATTAATGTTATTAACTTCAAATAGAGGTAAACTAGTCATCGATTTATAAGGGGAACGAAATACCATATATTTGGTTTCAGATATATTGAGAGCTATTAAATTGGAATTAAAATATTCTAAAAGTATGCTAAGGTCATGTTTCATATCAATCAATATACTGTCTGGATCATGGGTTTCATAAAATAAAGCCGTATCATCTGCAAATATTCTAATATGACCCTTGAGCGGCAAATAGGAAATATCATTAATATAAATGAGGAACAAAAGTGG
Organism: Nephrotoma appendiculata; assembly: GCA_947310385.1. Lineage (NCBI taxonomy): Eukaryota > Metazoa > Arthropoda > Insecta > Diptera > Tipulidae > Nephrotoma > Nephrotoma appendiculata. The sequence goes on from OX371223.1 coordinate 164,757,427, forward strand.
TCCTAAAACACTACCTTGAGGGACACCACATTTGATATCTAACATTTCACTTCCTACTCCATTTATCATCACATACTGTTTTCGATTTGATAAATAACTTTTCAATAAATTGTAAGGAATGCCACGTACGCCATAACAGTATAATTTACTTAGAAGTAACTGATGATCAATACAATCAAATGCTTTCTGTAAATCCAAGAAAAGCGCCCCAACATACCTTTTTGAATCAAAAGCAGTATATATCATACTCCCAATTTCTGCCAATGCCAATTCAGTTCCTAAACCTTTTCTAAAACCATATTGGTAGGAATAAAAAAAATTATTATAATTTAAAAACGTTATTAAACGCGAAAATATTAATTTTTCAAAAATTTTATCGAATATAGAAAGAGTAGAAATAGGCCTATAATTATTAAGTAAAGAAGAATCTCCATTCTTTAGAATAGGAATTACTTTAGCGACTTTTAGACATTTGGGATATACACCAGTTATTAAAGTTACATTAAAAATATCAGACAACATGTTCGAAAAAAACTCAATTCTACATTTCAGCGCGCAGCTATTAATTTTTTGCGGACCTCCACCTTTACCACTGCTAAGCGAACAGATATAACATTACAAACTTCAGCAGGTGTAATTGGTGATAGATACATGCCATCTGAAATCCTTTTAATAGTTCCAAACCTGTGTATGTCTCTGTCGGAGGTAATAGATTCACTGATTAAGTAACCTGCGATAACAAAGAAGCAATTGAAAAGATTAGCTATCTCAAGAAAATCACTTACGTATCGGCCATTTAAGAAAATTTTATCAAATTTAAGTGAATCGAGATTTTTATTAAAAAATAAGTTCACGTTCTTCCATAAATCTCTCTGATTTAAATCTGTCAACATATTACTAAAGTAACGCTTTTTAGCATAATATTTTTTAGAAGCTAATAATTTAGATAGACGTTCCAATTCAGATTTCAGAGCAACGTTACTAGGATTACGTTTAATTTTTTTTAGAACTTTATTTTTTTTACGAATGTCACTCCAAATGTCAAGTGTGATCCACGGACATACCGTATTTTTCAGCTTAACATCTACACTTATTGTCTTTGAGTAACTATAAATCAATTCACCATATTTTTCAACAATAATTTCTATAGTATTATTCGGATCATTCACATTAAATGGCATTGCAAGTAGAAAATTATTGAACAATTCATTAACTTTTGCCATGTCTACTATCTTCTTTTCAAGAGTTTTCTTAATATACTTAGAAGTAAAGAAAAAATTTGACAAAAGGAAATTGTGATCGCTAATAGTGGAGTATATCGTAGAATTGACGATTTTAGTTATATTTATGAAACTAGATACGGAATGATCTAAAATATTGTCACTTGCGGAACGAGTTGCGTACGTATTTGTAGTGATCAAACCATGGGTCATCAACAGATTATTATACTCAATGACATTACCATCTGTTTTATTAACGGCAATATTAATATTAACATCATTGTTTTAACTTTTAACATCTAACTTTGCTCTAAAAGTAACTGATTTACGACCTATTACATTTTAATCTAATACACAAATATGCCTTGATTATAGAGTAACTTGCTCTAACTGTTTAAAAACATAGAAATTTGTTTTTAACGAGAACGAGAAAAATATATGACATAAATTTTTCAATACAGAAGGGATCTGCAGACTGCAAAAAAGTGCCGCCTTACGTGTAATGTTAGAAATGCTAAATCGACAACGCATTGTTCTCTAGCTTGGTCCAGATAAATTTGGAGTTTTAATAATAAAAATTTGATAGTGTGTAGTGTGTATATTTATTTAAGAACAAAATGATTTTTATCTATCCAAATTGAATGACGAATCTAAAAAAAAAAAATTTTTCTTTAATTACATTTAATTTTAAAACTGTTGGATATATAGTTACGAAACGTACTGTAATTTATTTTACTATTAAAAATAAAAAAATTTCCTCATCCTTTTTTCTTTAAAATGAGCCCTGTTTTAGAATTATCGGATCACAAGTTTTCTTTTTATAGCAATAAATACAGCATCATGTTCATAATTTTTCTCAAATTTTGGCACCTTCTATCTGTAGCAATAACAACCACAACAACAATAGCAACAACAGGAAATTCATGTTCTATTTTTTTTTAATGAAGACCACATTCAAAACATAAAACAATAAAATTGACTTCCAAAAATTTGTGATTTGACGCATTTTGCCCCATATATTTTATTGCAGACTACTCGTAGCTATAAAATGAGAAGATTACAATATGCCATATGCAAAAAAAAAGCGATTTTGCAAATATTTTCTGCAAATGACATGAAATTTAAATTTTCTATTCGAAAATTGCATAATTTTGCTTGGAACGAACTTTTATTTATATCAAATAATAGTTTACAATTTTAATATGTTCGTGGGGAGCACTCAATTTGTTCTAAAAAATGTCGCAAATGAGTCGACACCTCGTAAAGGTTAGGGTGTTATGTGCAATATGTTTATCGCGCAAAATATGGCAAATTGTAGAGTACAGAGTATTTAACGATTAATTTTTATTCGCTGATTTGAAAAATAAAAATGTGCAAATTTTACGGGAAATGAGTACACAAAGGAGTAGGTGGTAGGAAATGTTCGCGCGCATTCAAATAAAAAAAAATCAATTTCCCATATAATTCAATTCAGAATGCATTAAAGAAGTTTTACGATTTGATCATGTTAATGCCACAGTTGGATATAAAGAACGATATACAAATTTGTTTGTTTTGTTGATTCAAGAATGCTACGTGTGCATGGCGGTGAGATGCAGTGGGATTTCATTTTAATGGTAATGGTTTATTATTGTTTTTCAACAACGTATCCGGTTGGTAATCTCAACAAAAAACCTTAATTTTAAGCAGGTCACGTGTTTAAGTTTTATTATTCCACTGATAATATAGATTTTTGTTTTTAAATGACTATACAGGTGTAATCCGTTAGCCATATGTGTCCATGAAGATTTGTTTGTGCGATTCGTTTCTTTTATAAGTGGCCGATATAATCAAGTTTTAATTCAATTTTAGATTATTGAACTCTTCAAACTCTTCGATACTCCGTTTAATGTAGAAGTGAACTCCGAACCAGAAAATGCCCAACTGGAACTGATTGGAGCTACAATGCAATGATCTGTTGCGAAACAAATTTTAAGATTCATCTTTACTAGATTTGCTATACAAAATATCTGCTAAGTGTGTTTCGCCAAGTGCCTACGGCAAATAGCGTAAAAAGTATGAATATTTCAGGTGATATTTCCTCCCAGACATGTAGCATGGCTAGTTTTGAAATCATTTATTGTTTCGAATTGTCTGTTTTTAAGTAAATTTTTCGAACTAATAGTCCCCTATGGTTTTCAATTGGGTTTTGGTCTGGTGGAAAAGCGGGTTAATCTAATATGGGTATGTAACATTCTGCAAACTATGAATTTGCACTTCGACTCGTGTATACTGGAGCGTTAAAGGTAAATGGTAGAAAGTGTTTTTCTAGGATGCCAATATACCTCGATGTTTATTTTATTGAAAGGAAAGACTAAGACGGTGGTATTCACCAAAGAGAACGCCTCCCATACCATTAACCTACCACCAACAAAATTCCGCTTAGAAAACTACCTACTTTGGGTCTTTTCTGAGATTAATCCAATAATATTAAGTACAATCTGACCCATCAAAATTTTTATTTTTTCATAGGAAAAAATGACCTATTATTAAATAACGGTTAGTTATCATAAAAGCAGAGCAAGTTGTTTATCAATTACCTTTAACCAGTCAGGATTAATGTTTGCCCTAACAAAGTTAGAGCGCGCAGCTTTGTGTCCTGGTAATATCTATGGTATTGACATCATTTTGCTGTGTTTTAGATGTAAAGCATCTTTTATAGCTTGCAGATTGTGCTTCGAGACATAATTAATTTACGCTGGCTTTTCAGGCCCTTAATAATTTAACAAAAATTACTCGCGGCCTTAATCATCTGTTTTGGTCCTCCGATTATGGCAATGTCATAATTAATTGAATAGTTCTAAAAATTACCATTGGTATTATAATAGCGGTTAGATCTTCGATAATTGAATTACATATCAGTTTTTGTTTCATAAGTCAGTAAGGTGGTAACAATACAAAAATTTAAAAAAAAATTATGAACGTAACCTAAAAAAAATTATGTTTGCGATAAATGCCGTTTCTATGTGCTTTCTCCCATGGAAAAATTAATTTAAATTAAAAAATTTAACGAACCTTCATTAAATATGAATAGCCACAAGACAACAAAAAAAAGATTTTTGGCATCGAATAGTTACTGGAGATGAAAAATTGATTTATTATGAGAATCCCAAACGGAAAATATCTTGAGCGAAGCCTGGTGAAGCGGATCTGTCGCAACCAAAGCGAGATATTCATTTCAATAAGCTCAATAAGGTTATGTCGATGTCTGCTGAGGATAACTAATACGTGTGAAGCGATATATAGAGGAAAAAGGACCAGAATGGGTAAATAGCTACAACAAATTAATTTTCAGCACGACAATGCAAAACCATATGTTGCAAACATTGAGAAAAATTATTTAAAAGGAGAGGACTAGAAAATTTTACTTATTCTTCAGATTATGGTCGATGCAGACGTCTCTTTCTGACCAGTGATTTAGTTCTTAGTCTCGCGCAGCAATCGAAAATTGGCTTATTGATTGGTTTGCCTCCAAATACCAGAACTTCTTCAGAGAGATAATCCGTAAATTACCTGAAAGATAGGTGAAAGTTGTAGCTGCAGATGGAGCATACTTTCAATAAATAATTCTATCATTCTCTAAACAAGCAGATCGGTTTTATTTTAATAAAATAAGCAGAGTCTTATTCACACACCTAATATTACATTTAAATTTTTAATTTTAAGAATTTTCATGGGATGAATTTTTTAAATGATTACAACGTTGTTCTTGGGTTTTGTAATTAAAATAATTTTATATTTCTACTTATATGTAAATGTTTTAATTTTTGTACAAAACTCAAATTCATAATTTCCACGAAGTTCAAAAACAACAATATCAACGATGATAATAAAAAAACTTATTTCTTTACGGTTTACAATTTTTTATTAAAAGTGAGGCTGTCCAAAAGGTCGACTGAATAATTTAAATAGTTACTTTATCAGGTCGATTGAAAAAATGAATTGAAAATTGAAAACACCACGCTAGAATTTGATTGTATATTCAATAAATTTGTGGATGTCGTCATGCTTACGTTTAAGTTGCAAGATCTGTATCTTTAAGTTCAACAACAACAATATAAAAATCATGTTCCACATTTTTTTTAACCAGCACGAGTCATTCAAAACATAAAATTTTAAAATTTCAACACGACTTCCCATGTATCAAGTTTATGATTTGATGTATTTTGCACCATATAATTAGTAGATTTGTTTGCTAAAAAATAATTTTATTTTTTTACTACGAAGCACTAAACGATTTTATTTTAATATCATTTCAGAATGGTCGATCAAGTTCGGAAAGTTCAGATGACACAGATCGATGGCAACCTTTATTTGTGGCGGTAACAGATCGAGAATTTCGGTATGTTTATAGCACATAAAATAATTCAATTTATAAAACTATTTTTAAACTGTTACTGGAGGTACGAGAGGTGACATTGATAATTTCAAAGCGACATAACAAAAACTAGTGCTAGTGCTATAATACTTGCAAAAGTATTTGTGTTTTGAGTACACGTGGCTCACATAAAATAATTAACTGGAAATACACGAATTAAGAAAAGTTGAATTAAACAAATTGGTACTTTTAAAAAAAATTGCCACTTTTTTAATTCGTGTTTAAAGCAATTTTCTGAATTAAAAAGAAGTGATTTACAAAAAAATCTTTATTCAAAATTTCGCCACAGATAATATACACAGATTGGGAATACATTCAGAATATTTTTTCTCACGTACGTAAAATTCGGTAAACCTAAGTGTAAATGCATACTGAGCAAAATAAAACGAAACAAAATTTGTGATCTGCAAGACTTCCTGAAATTATTAGACTAGTGGGGGTTCCCAAACTTTTACCAGTCGCGACCCACTACTTAAAACCCTAAAGTGTTCGCGACCCACATGTAAAAAAAAGTAAAAAGCAAAAAGATAAAAGCTCTAATTCATTAATTTATTAATATTGTTACGATTTTGCCTTGTCACTCAAGGTTCGAATCACTGGATTGTGAATAAATACAACTGCTTCAAATTTGAACTCACACAATTTATTTACACAACACAATTTATTATACAACACAAAATTAACAATTAATTATTACAATTATAACACACTTTTTAATTATCACTTTAATAATCGCTTTAATAATCACTTTAATAATCACTTTAATAATCTTTCTATTTAACCTTCACTGTATCACGGTTAAAATAAGACTTAGCATTCCACGTCAACGCGCGTCTTTATATACCAAAATATTTGTTTCTAGAATAATTCTAAATGCGCATCGAGCAAATATGTTAGTATAGAAATGACGCCTAAATGTTGAGAATAAATCATAAATGCAATTGAACAATTAATGAAATTAACTTATTCTATTCTAATCTAGGTGTCACCGTAACAATATCAAAAAATTCATTAATGGGATGAATGGGCCTGTTTTCTATTTTTGCTAATAACATCTTCGACATCTACTTTTGTATTAGTTATTTTAGGACGAAATGAGTTTGATAATTGTAATTTATTGCGATATTTGTTATTTAATCCAAACATTGCTGAAAATGCAATTTCTCATATATATGAGACGTTGTGAATGGAAGTAGTACTTTTAAAGCTGCAGTGTGTAAAACTGGGTATGAATTTTGTACTGACAACCGAAACGTAAATTGTTGTACAATTGCCGACCCACCGTTCACGTAAATGTACAGGTTGACATGGAGCTTGCAATGTGCAGGTGGTATACTATAGTTGTGTGAGTAGGTGAATGGGTTAATGATGTAGCATGAATGTGTGGTATAACAATGGGCCAAAATTGGCCTAAGTGTCAACCACTGAAACCTAACCTATAGAGATATCACTGTGAATTCTTAATTATGCTTGTCAAACAAACATTTTTTTATTATCATGATAACAAATGCGATTGATTTGCTAGTCTAAATTTCCAACTAGTTAAATTGATGGTTAGTTTACGCCAGTCATTCATAGATGGCACAAGAAAACTGTATAATTAAAAATTGCTAAATACAGTAAAAAATTTCAATCTCCATAATAATTTTAAATAACGATTGAGAAACCTAAACTATGTCTTCAGTTTAGAACTAAATATCAGGCACATTTTAGTATATGGACTTTAGCCGCATCTTTCAATAACTAGTATGAATAGCTAATCGGAAATTTAGAACAAAATTGATGGCAAGCACACCGTATAAGTCATAAATTGCATCATGTCGACATATTTGTCTAAATTTCGGACTCACTAAATTGATGGTTAGTATGGAATTTGACCGCGGTTCAATTTAAAATCTTCAACATAAATTTTAATAATAATTAAAATATTTAAATTTCAATAATCTGAATTGAAAATTCCGCTCATATTTCGATTGAAATTTCACAAACGATTCTGATTTGTATGTAATGAATTTTCAATTACTTTGTCAAAACCCTAAATTATTGAAGCGTTATCCATTTTATTCGAAATCACTTGAAGCGAGAAAACGAATTCGAACCGAATTAAGAATAATTATATTTTGTATTTTTTTTTTGTATTCAATTCAACAATCTAAGTATTTAAGCAATTCGTCTTAATAAAATGCAAAAGAAAAGCACAACAAAAAACAAATCAATTTCATTAATGTTTTATTAATACTAATTACGAGACACACACACACACACAACAACAACAAATTATTTCAATTTTCCATTAAAATGAGAATACAAGAATTCAAAAAAGAAAAATTGAAACTCGAGATATACAAATACATAAAACAGAGTAACAGAGACGCAAAAAATGCGCACAAGAGGAATGGAAAAACGTGCGGGAAAACAATGAAGTAGAAATGTATATTCATTAAAAATAAATTAAATTTAAAAATTGCTTTAAAAAAAAAAGTTTTTGTTTAAAAATTTAGAATTAATTTTTTGTTTTTATGTTTATAGTTTTCTAAAAAAAAATATTGGATTTTAATGAGTCAGATCTAATTTTTCGATTTTCTTGTTTTTTACCAATTTGGTACTTTGATTATTGATTAGAATTAATTACTGTAGAATAAATAGAAATACGTGTGGATACTTGAGTATGGTGTTTAAACGAAACTACGCCTACATAAGTCCACCCCAAAACTACACCAACAACTTGTACATATAATTTGTGTAATCATTAAAAGCTAACTCCCATATACAAACAATATATAAAATTAAAAATTACAAAAAGCTCAAAATAATGATGATAAGAGCTTTATAATTGTTGTTTTTGTGTGCTCAACTGGTAAAACACTTTTATATCGAGTTCAAACGATGAATTTTATTTGTATTTCCTCTTTTATAAGTTGCATTACGTATTTAAAAAATACGTAATGCATCTTGTAAAAGAGGAAATACTTTTGTTGTTAAATACTTTTTTGTATCTATTGATATGATTAGAAACGAGGTATTATGTGCATATTTGCATAATAACAACCTTAACTTCCATTGAAATCGATTATCAATCCGTGGTACAAAAGATTTCCGAACTTAAAGATGATTTTTCATCCGCCCCTGACGGTCTACCATCCATCGTCCTAAAAAACTGCAGTGATTTTTTTGCTCAGCCATTGACGACACTTTTCCAAAAGTCGCTTTTGCTTGGAATTTTTCCATCTTTTCCATTTCGAAAAGTTCTTTTATAGTTCCGATGCATAAGAACGGCTGCAAATCAGACATCTGTAATTACCGACCTATTGCAAAATTATCTAGTATTCCTAAGCTGTTTGAAAGTATTGTGTATGATTCTCTGTACTTTCATTGTAAACCGTTGTTTTCTAACAATCAGCATGGTTTTCCCAAAGCACGGTCCAAGACTACAAACCTTATTGAATTCACTTCACAAACACTAAATACGATGGAAGCAGGAAAAGAGGTTGACGTTATCTTCATCGATTTTAGCAAGGCGTTTGACAGGATTTCTCATGAAGTTATTTTGTTTAAGCTTAGGGCCCTTGGCTTTCCGCCCCAAATTCTCCGTTGGGTGGGCTCTTATCTCAAAGGCCGTTTATACCATGTTCTATTCAGGTTATCAGTATCAACTCATATATCAGCAACATCTGGAGTGCCCCAGGGCAGCCATATGGGGCCAATTTTTTTCATTCTATCTATCAACGACGCTGATTGTTTAATAAAAAATTCATAGATATCTATATACGCCGATGACATGATGATTTACAGACGGGTTTCAAACACTACCGACAAGAGCCTATTACAATCCGACCTCAATAACTTCTCCACTTGGTGTGCAAAGAACAACCTTGATTTGAACGTGGCTAAATGTCAAACTATCACCTACTCTCGAAAACGTGTACAGTCCATTTCTCGCAACTATTACATTAACAGCGATGCCATTACCAGAGCCAGTTCTGTTCGTGATTTGGGAGTCATTTGCGACAGTGAATTGAATTTCAGACAACACACCGATCGTATTATCAATCAAGCCAACTCTGCCCTCGGTTTAATCAAGCGTTGGTCGAAAGAATTCGATGATCCTTATGTTACGAAGGCTCTCTATTCAACATTCGTTCGTCCCCCGCTCGAGTATGCTAGCCAGGTGTGGTCGCCTTATCATGAGATTCATATTAAGAGGATTGAAGCAGTCCAGCGAAGATTTCTTCGCTTTGCTTTACGGGGGCTACCGTGGGTGGACATGTTCAACCTGCCTCCATATCAGGATCGTCTAAAGCTAATTAAATTACAACCACTTAGTAAGCGCCGAGTTGTTGCAGACGTGGTTTTCATTCATTCAATACTAACCGGCGGTATCGATTCTCTAGTTCTGCTTGGTAAAATTAATCTTAATATAAATTCGCGAGATTTAAGAACGGTACCTATGTTTAGAATCGACCCTCATCGAACTGATTACGAAAAGTATAAGCCCGTCTCTAGAATGCTGTTGGAAGCTAATCAGCACTTCCATTTGATCGATTTTAATATGACGAAACGCATGTTGAAACAACTTTTTTATTTTTCTTGATTATAGTTTGATGTTTTATTTAACTTATTTGTTTTTATTTGTTTCATTTTATTCTGCTTTACTTTATCTTGTTTTATCTATTTTAAATCTGCTTGTACTAAGCAGACTCGACTTCCGTTTTCCTTCCGTCTGCGATGGGTATCGTTTTGCTTAACTATTCACTTAGCTATTCATTTATAATCATATTTGATTTTTATACTTTGCATATTTAGCCGTTTCAATATTCAATTTTTCAATTTCACTGATTAAGCAACTCGATATCCTTGTTTATAATTCACTTCAATTATACTCAAAAAAATAATAATAATACAGATGAAGACTCCCCGCGCGCGGTTAGGAGGGGTAATTGGGATAATTATTATTATTATTATTATTATTATTATTATTATTATTATTATTATTATTATTATTATTATTATTATTATAAAATGTATTCATACACTGCGTGTCACGTGAATATGACTAGCCGTTTTCATTTTACTTTTTGAAAAAACTTGGCCGTAGTAAAATATTATAGAGTAGGCCAAATAATTGTTTGGCACTGAACCTAGCGTACGTGTTAAAAAATTGAAAACGGATTAAACCACTGAAATGGTCCATAGTATTTCAAGGCTCCCCGAATTAAAAAAGGCTGACTTAAAACCAGCGTTTTTATTTCATTTTAAAGTTCACTTAAAACCTGTAATGAAAATTAAATAAAAAAAGCTGACTTTATTAATACATATCATAAGTCATTTTGAAAATGAAATAAAATGTGTATGTAAAGTCGAAATAAAACATAAAAAGGTACTACAGTAAAAGCTCGATTATCCGGCATCCAATTAACCGGAACACTCAGTTAACCGGAATTTTAATTGTTAGGAACTTTTTTTGCTCATTCATTTTGAAATTTGCAATTGTTTCTCGTTAATTTTCATTAATGAAAGCGTTACGTTAATGAAAGTGTACGTTTCGACCAAAGAATTCGTAGCTATTTTAGCAAAGGGAAATTTGCGTTGCTTTGTTTGTGTGAGTATGTTGATTTGATATCCCTCTATAAGTATTAGAATCAGTTTGACGTTTCATACAATTTTTTGTGGTTCACAAATCTTCAAAAATTTCATACAAATATAATACATATTTATTATTTAATTATTAAAACATACAAAATTTTTGAAAATGGATGAGTACGGTGAGATATGTTTTGCTACTCTGGCTATAATAATAGTTAACTTTAACAGCTATTAAAGTGCGAAGTCAGTTAGCTGAACATTTTATGACCGATGGGTCGATATCATGTTAATGGGGAGCTTTCTAAAACTTTATATAAATAAAAAACAGAAATTACAAATTTATTTTTGAATTATTTATTTTGAATCATCATTCATATAACTCAAAAAATATATTTGGAGTCTTTTTCGTCAAGCTCGATATATTTACTTACATGTAATTTTATTTTAATACAAATTAATTTAAAATTATTATTATATTAATATATATGTACATATACATATTATATTAATATTATTAAATAAAGAACGATTTTTGTGTGCAAAATTATGTACACAACACGAGAGCTGTCATTCATGAGTGAAGGGATGTACAAATATTAAATTTCCCATAGGAAATTCTATATTTTAGTACTAATGTAAAAATAGCAACCAAAAAACATCTCGGCATTAGTACTTTTTGGTTGCTATTCTCTTTGTTTTTTTAATATGTGTGTATAAAAAATTTGTGTTTGAACACAACTTTTTTGGTATGTATACTATCCGTGTGAGCTGCTTTGCTAAAATAGCTACGAATTCTTTGGTCGAAACGTACCCTTAGTTGAATATTTTGGATGGCTTTACTTTTCATATTTCAGTAAAAGCTCGACTATCCGGAATGCTTGGGGATGAGAGTATTCCGGATGGTCAAAAATTCCGTATAATTGAATGTTTCATTAAACTAGAAATTTTACGAGAATTTTACTTGATTTCATTATTTTTAGGATTCTCGCATAATTACGTAAATTTTATGTTTATAAGTTTATAATGTGAAATAAAATATGCCTTTCTTGTGTCATTTTGAAATCAAATTTGTTTCTGTAAAACACCTTTATTAAGTCAGAAAATTTGTTAAAAATATGATTTTAAAAGGTCCCATTTTTTCATATGAAAACACCATTTTTAAGTCAACCTTTTTAATTTCAGCCTTTTTTAATTCAGGGAGCCGTATTTCAATTGTTAAATCTGTTTCAAGTTTATGGAAAGAACAAACGTTTAAAGGATTTAGTTTTTATGCATTTAGTGTACCTCCACCCCCCCCCCCCCCCCCTTTCTCTCTCTCTCTCTCTCTCTCGCTTCATATCCCATGAAGGGATTTTGCCGCCCGCACTATGCTCCTCCATCCGTCTCGGTCCATCTCTCTCCTCCTCCAGTTTCGACTTCCTAGTGAATGCAGATCTTGTTCGACGTCGTCACGCAAGCGCAGTTGGGGTCTTCCTTTACGACGCACTCTGGCTGGTTGTTGATGGAACACTTTATTGGTCATCCGTTGTTGTGGGGACCTTGTAACGTGGCCGAGACATCTAACTCGATTGGATTTGATGAATCCGATAATATCGCAACCTCCAAGAATTTGCTTTATCTCGTGGTTCATGGGAATCCGATATTCGCATTGTTCGCGACTTTAATTGGACCAAAGAGCGCAGGTCTTATGAGTGCTTTATAAAGTGCGAGCTTGCACGACTGCGATAGATGTCTAGATCGCAATAATTTTGATGTATATACTTGTTGCAAGAGTGGCGCCTCCGAGTTTAATTAATTCTGCGGGGGTTCCATCGAGACCGAGTGCCTTGCCGGTTTTTAATCGACTAATAGCTGCATCTACTTCCTCTGCTGTGGGATATTCGACAACGACCTCTTCACCTAGAGGAGCTATTGCTCTAATGCGGGTCACTTTATCATGCCGATTTAGCAGCTTTTGAAAGTGGGTTTGCCATACTGAGAGAACATCAGCCACGATTGTTCTCAATTCTACATTCCCGTCTTTGATGGCTGTACTTCTTGGGTGGAAGTCTTTAGTGAGATTTATGGCATTAGCAAAACAGTCCATTGAATCTCCTACTTCCGCTTGGTTGTTGATTGAGCTGATGTTTTCAATGCATGACCTCATATGATCGCGTTTCTTTTGTCGAAGGAATTTAGTCGTGGGTTTCCTGGCGCGGAGATATTCTGCTTGTGTGCTTCTAGTGTTGCGAGCCAACCATTTTTCACGAAGCTTTCATTTATTTTCGATGACCAGGTGGCATTGTACATCGAACCAATCATTTCGGGTCTCGGAGGTCTTCTTCCGACGGTGTTTTTCGCCGCGGTGGTTATGGCTGACTGTATTGTGTGCTACTGCTCCTGGATGTTAGAAGGAGCTTCTTCGTTGTTGCTGGGCCGCTTTAGATAGTTAGTGGCAGCTGATTGGTAGCTCTACAGTGACCTTTGGTCTTTTAGAGCATCAACATTCCATCGAATGGTTTTTTGTGCTTGTCTGTTGTAGGTAGATGACAGTTTGCACTTATATTTGAATACGACAAGCATATGATCGCTGTCCATGTCTGCACCCCTGTAGGATCTAACGTCAGATACCCTGGTAAAGTGTCTCTTAGACACCATGACGTGATGGATTTGGTTTTCTGTACTTCCATCATTCGATCTCCACGTTACTTTGTGGATTATCTTATGTGGGAAAAACGTACTTGATACAACTAAGTTGTACATTAATGCCAGGTCGGTGACGCGTTAGCTGTTGTTGTTACTAGTTGGATGCAGGCTGTAAGGACCGATGTGCGATGTATTTTCTGCGCACCTACCGATTTTTACCACGCTTATATTAGCTCGCTCTGTGTATCTGTTTGTATCGTCAAATTTTGTAATCAATTTTTCAACCACTTGCGATTGTCCAATTGATCTAAAATTTTGCATGGATGCTCTGGCATATTTGGGGTGGGGGGAGGGGGTGGTGTTCAGACCTGTTTGCATATGGACAAGCTTTATGTAGCTCTAAGTCAAGTCAGATCTCTCGAAGGTTTGCAAATAGTGAAATTGACAGGAAAGAAGCCATGTAATAATGAGGCATTGGCAGAAATGGTGAGACTAAGATCTGTGGGACTCGAATAACTGGCCAAAAAACACATATTGAGAAAGACTTATAAAAGTTGGCTCTAATAAAAAACAATCTTATGGCATAGTGCTCTCGGATCGCACTCTAAAAGGTAAGGGCCAAAGATAGATATACCATCTATCTTTTTGCAACTTTCTGACAAATGTTAACATGATCGAAAAATTGATTGCAAATTTCGATAACTAAAAAGTAGAAAATAAAATATATATAAAAAAAACTTTTAAAAAACCACGCTTATATTTAAAGGCTCTAAACAGGAGATGATAAAAGGCTTTGAAGAGTAGAAAATACAATTTTTCTTCCTTACTCCTATTAAGGTATATTTATAACAAGTAGAAATTTAAAATTAATATGACAAAAATATAAGCGTGGGCGCTCCTTCTGAATGTATGATAGGTACTATCTGTCAATATATCATTTTTACGTTAATACTGAAATACTCCAGCAAAAAATCTACTAAAAGACTTTACTTCATATGTCTAGTAGTCTTAAATTACTAATGTCGTAAAGGAGCGCCCCACGCTTATATTTTTAGTCATATTAATTTTAAATTTCTACTTGTTATAAATATACCTTAATAGGAGTAAGGAAGAAAAATTGTATTTTCTACTCTTCAAAGCCTTTTATTATTTCCTGTTGAGAGCCTTTAAATATAAGCGTGGTTTTTTAAAAAGTTTTTTTTATATATATTTTTTCCATTAAAGTCGCCCACTAATATTTTAATGTCGTGGTGCGGTATGTTATTGATGACTTCCTCCAGCTCGACAAAAAATAGATCTTGATGTCATCCGATTTATCTTCGGTGGGTGCATGCACATTAACGATCGTGATGTTAAATTTCTTAGTGCGAAGCCTGTCCGTGCACATCCGCATGTTGATAGGGCAGAAATCGATGATATGATGCTTCACGCGCCGATGGATGAGGAAGCCAACTCAAAATTCTCCTCCGTTCTGATGGCCGCTGTAGTGAAGAATCCCACTCCCAGACCATATACGCTCTTGTAGTGCAAGTACGTCTAATGTGTAACTCTTTGCTTGGTTCGCAAGGTTCTGGAGATTTCCAGTTCTTAAGAGGCTACGCACGATCTATGTTCTCATTTTTAAACTGTGTACAATTTCCGAGGTCGAGTTTGTAATGAATCCGATATGGTAATCCGAGGCCTTTGTTTAGGGTTCATAACTTAAATGTTTTTATGAGGGAAGGTTGTTGGCCCGCTCAACCCGCTTGTTACGTGTGTGGGTCACGTACTGGTGAGAATCTTAAGGCATCCAGTCCTACCTTGAAACACATTTATATAGCGAGCCGCTTGATACAAGACAGACGCCTGCTTCAGCCGCTCCTAACCTGGACAACAGACGCTGATTTGGTATTGGTTTTAGGGCGCTTATAATCCGCCCTGACATGTAGTGTCCATGACAATAAACAGGATTTCCCCTGCTCGGCTCCACTACACCGCCTGATTCATTTAGCGTTACCCAGGGAATCTCGGACTTCGCCCTCACCCCCCCCCCCCCCCCCTCTTCTATTAGGCCATCTCACTCTCCCTACTTTATAAAATTGAAAAAAAAATCAAAAGGAATATTGAGCTATTTATGAGCTCTCGAAATCCGCAGACAAAAGATTTTGAGCTCGCTCATTTGGGACGGAATTTAAATAAATTTAGTGGGGGGAGTAAAACGGAATATTTTGACTAAATTAGGGGTGATAAATTAGCTCCACCGCTTTATTCAAATTGTAATATTTTAATTTATCAATTTGTGAATACGGCTTTTGTATGCCATGTGTAACATGTAAGTTACAGTACAAGAAGTTTAGAGAATACCAAATTTTTTAATTTATCTTTTGGAAATATTTGTTCGTTATTTATTAAATCAAAGCATGCTGCTTGCATTGCTTAACATGCGTACAGTTTGGTAGGGTTAAATAACTCTGATTTCAATTGGTTTGAATATTTGATATGTATGCCGCCACACTATCCAACCCCCCAGAGATTGTAGTGAACGATTTGTATTATCGAAAACGAGTTGGCTTGTTAATCAAGCGACCGGTCTTCGACTTTAGTTGTTCATTGACACTCGATGAAAATGTTAGTCGTTTCGGTTGTATTGTGGTTAATTGACCAGTACGAATAGTGCTGGGTTGAGTTGATTCTGATAATCTGATTGTGATTCTGATAGCTGAAGGTTTAAGCCGAGTTGTCGATACCGTAGATTCGACACCTTTGATCATAAGGGTGAAATATGTTTTGCTTCGTTTAATGACCAGGAATGGTCAATCGTGAAGAGCTTGTAATGACTGTCGAATAGCGACTGTTCTAATCGAAACAAATTCACACGTCGATAAATCCTTCAATACAAATACGTTGTTTTACGTAACTGTATAACGTATATTCGGATTGACTGGTATGCTTGCTTGGTACTAGGAAATGATGATCTTAGACCGATTAAGATTAGTGGCAATGACTTTGCCCACTATTTGTTGGCTTCGCACATAATTGCGCTTTTTAGGGTACAGTGCCATTGTTCATAAACCATAACATGCTATATTGTATGCCGTTGTACGTCTATATTAAAATCCTAGTGTTTTGGATAGCTCATCAAAGAGCTATCTCAAATTGTGTGACTTATCGATTACGATGCCTAATGGTATACCGAAACCGAAATAAACAGTTTTTGGTATGATTCGTAAATTTGTTAACGAAATGATTTTGGAATAAATAGGCGCCGAGAACCAGTTTGAACGACGCACAAAAGTTTGTCCATTCCAAAGGGTGGACATTTCGTAAAAATCAAAGTTGAATTTGAATCCATTAGCGCTGCGAGTTCCGAATTGTGGATTTGTGCTTCACCTAATGAGCGTAATCAATGGGCGCCCGTTGTCGACCCGTTCAATATGTGACAGGATATCCGTTACAATGTTACAACTTCCTGAAATCTGTTGAATTTCTCATGTGAATTGCACAATAAAATTTAAATGTCGGCGATATTTTTGCGAAACCTTGTCCATGTTTTCGCGTAACAAAAATGTTAAGGGTTTGTGATCTGTGAATGAAATAAATATTTGACCTTCAATAAAAATATTTAAAGTGGTTATTATCCGAATAAGCCGCTTATATTTCCCGATCGTAAGTACTGTAACGGGTATCGGCGTCGTGTAATTTTCGCGAATGGAAGAACAGTCGTTGCCAACCATCGGTACTGCTTCCGTAGCTGTGTTCGCGACATAGTTTGCGAATTTAGCGTTCGGGTTCGGATAAACTAGTTGTATGCAATTCACTAAGTTTTTTGCACAATTCGAATGCTTTGATTGTTTAATCATTCCATGGTATTAACGATTCATCTTTCTTTTTACGACCTTCTAAGAACTCGATTAATGGTGCTTGATCGTGTGAGCGTTGTCGGTCTTTGACTGATTTCAATCCTCTGTTTTTCCGGCAGTATGCCATTTGTAGAGATTTAGAAACCAAGGAAAGTTATTTCGTCTTTTCCAAATCGCACTTATTTAGATTTATTAATACACCCCCGCGTCGTTTAATCGCTGGAAGACAATTCATACGTGTTCAATATGTTCTTCCGTGCTTTTCGATGCGATTAAAATATCATCGATATAAGGAAAAAACAAATGCCCGCAGCCACGATACAATGAATGAATTACCCGTTGGAATGTTTGAGCTGCATTTCGGAAACTCAAACAAACCGAAATTTGTTACTATTGCTGTTTTCTCTGTGTTGTTGTTCAACGGGAAATTAATGATAAGTTCGAACTAAATCGATTTTCGTGAATTTGGTACAAGGGTCGAACTGATGTGTAAAATCGGTAAAAAATGGAATTACATAACGGTTGGCGAATAATCTGAAAGACGGATTGGCTAGTTCAGTATTTGTTGGTAACATCACCTTAACGCGTGTCAACTAGAAATTGTAGCTTTTTTTGTGAATCCGTCGCTTATCGTTTGAAGTGTGGAACCAAATGGTTAGCCGACCTCGATATTATTTGATTGACATCGTCCAAATTGCATGCGGTTTTTTAAATTTTTTTTGGTCGTGAACCGTGTTTGTTATGATACTTACACATCGGAGACTTGGCTATAATAATAATAATAGTAATTCCTATAACGGCCAATCACCCCTCCCTGACCGCACGCGGAGAGTTACCATCACATTATTATTATTTTTGGAATATTTTTCCAGGAAATTATAAATAACTAAATTAAAAATTAAAAAAGAAAGAAAACGGCAAAAAATAAATTAATATTAATCGAAATGAAAAATGTATTAAAAAAGCTATGATTGGGAAAATTAAAAGGCATAGATTCAGCCTTTTATTTTTTTATGAACTAAATTTAGGAGAATGATACCCCGTCGCAAAAAAGGAGAGACCGACTCTGGTCTGCTTAGAGCAAGCAAATTTAAAACTGGAAGAAAAACAAGGAGAAAAAAAGAGAGAAATAAAAAACAAAATTAAACAAAAATAAAATTAAGAAACGCAAATGGAGAGCCGAAACAAATGTCATATAGAGAGCCCTCGTAGCATAAGGGTTCAAAAATTCCTTAGACCAGCGTTTCACAAATCCAAGCAAAGAGTTTGCTCTGTTGGCAATAAAATCGATGTGATCTCTAAAGTTTAGTTCGCGGTCACAAATTACCCCTAAATCCCGTATGGTTAAAACTTTTACAACAACAGCGCTGTTGATGGTCTACACTCGACTAATGAAATTTGAGCGTTTTCTTGAGTATGCTACGCATTGGCATTTACTCACATTCAGACCAAAATTATTTTTAGTACACCAAGTTATGAAGTTACTGAGGTCATTCTGCACAACATCGGTGGAACTTGAAATTTGTCTGTAAATTTTCATATCGTCTACATAAATGGAAATTGACGAGTTTTTGATCACGAAGTCGACATCGTTAATAGATTAAATAAACAAAAAAAAATAGACCTAAGATGACTGCCTTGTGATACCCCGGAAGTAGCTATAAAAGGAACAGATATGGATGACGTAAAGATAACATTATACCTACGTTCCCACAGATAAGAGCCCACCCATAGTAAGAATTTAGGTCCGAAACCAAGAGCCCTGAATTTAAACAAAATTATCTTATGGGAAACCCTGTCAAACGCCTTGCTGAAATCCGTGGTAATAACATCAACTTCCTTTCCAACTTCCATAATGTTCAAAGTATCAGATGCAAATTCGGTTAGATTAGAAGCAATGCTGATTCATTGAAAACAATGTTTTTCATTGAAAGTAAAGGGAATCGTACACAACACTCTCGAACAACTTGGGAATACAGGACAGTTTCGCAATCGGCCTATAGTTATAGACGCCTGATTTACATCTCTTCTTATGCGTTCGAATTATAAAAGAGTTTTTCCATATTGATGGAAATATTCCTTATAGGATCGAATTTTGGAACAGCATTGTAAGAGGCTGCGCTAAGTTACCAAAACAGTTTTTTTAAAACAGTAGGAAAAATCGTCTTTTAGCTTGTTGATGCTCCTTACCACAGTTTCAAGTTCGATTTGAATAGAAACCGGAGGCGCTAGAGCGCTGTTATTCATGTAACTGAAGTAGGAGGCATCAAGCTCGATAACGATTTTTAAAGTGGGCGCTGTTAAAAAAATTTGCGAAAAAGCCAGCAATGGTTTTGGGGTCACCAGAACAATGATCGCCTAACTTCATCACAGAAGGATATTCAACTGATTTCTTCTTATAGTTAATGAATTGCTAAGAGCCCTTTGGGTCTGCGATTATTTCTGACTGCATACATTCACATAACGTAATCCGAGTCCAATCTCCTCTAAAAAAAAAAATTCAGTTTTTGTTTCTTTGATTACCCAGTGATCGTAATTCTCTGTTGTGCCAGGGTGGAATTACCAGTTTGTGTTTTCGTACAGTATAAGGAATGGACTGTTGAAAGCATTCAACCATCGCGGCATAAAAATTGAGAGTTTGGGCTTCCAGGTTGTGATTATTATCGAGAATGAAGTTAAAATTGCCGTTACGGAAATTAAAACTGGGTGAAGTTTCGCAATTAATGTTAACTCTACATAGTTCGCGGGAAAATGAAATTAAAAGATGCAGATGATACAAGTCAATTGTACTGAGAACCAGATTTGTTTCTAAGACTCTCCAAATTTTTGCGCTGGCAGAGAATACTAAGTCAAGTTGCCTGTAAAGATTGTTCTTGACGTTACTATGATCTGCATCAAACCGGAATTAGAAAAATTATCAATAATCAAAATCTCAAATACAGATCGTGCATTCTCAGCAACGTAATGGGTATTGTGTCCTCGGATAGTGTTCATATAAGGTACGGGAGGTTAAAGGACCAGGCTATCTGGTCCTTTGAACGAAATTGACTGCGATCGGATCGAGATCGGGTGGCTTTTTTCAAATTTCGGGTTTTTAAACAACTCCGAGATGATTTGGAACTACTTCAATAGCTTGACCTGGTAAACCAAAGCGTCCCGCTGTGCATTTAAATTGTACACACAAGCTGGTTTCTGCACATCAACAATTTTGTCGGCTGCTGTAGCATGTGTATTAGGTTCTTGTCGTCCATACAGAATAATATCTCTTTCGGGTGTCGTTGCAACCACAAGTTTCGCAGAAACAGTTCAATGACTTGACCAGTAGATAATGTTTCAATTTCCCCCAAAAGCTGCAATGGCTTTTGACCATCCAGGGCCACTATTCTAGAAATCGATGGATATTTCCGTCTGCGGATTATAATTTGCATTAAAATTCTTTATATTATTATTCGAATTTTTTGCCGGCTTTTTTAATCGTTTTTTTTAAATTTGCTTGCAAGTCTTCTATTATTTATTTCCCTACTAAACAAATAATTGCGGGTTAATAGAAAACTTGCAAACAAATTTGAAAAAATGATTAAAGTAGCCGGCGAAAAATTCGAATAACAAAGAATTTTAATGCAAATTATAATCCCCAGATGGAAATCGGTGGAAATTTCCCCAATCGGAATACAATTTGCTTTGAAATGCTTCATATTATTCGGATTTTACGCCGGCTACTTTAATCATTTTTCCAATTTGCTTTCAAGTTTACTAATATTTGTATCCCTAGTAAGCAAATAATTTCGAATCGATTTGCTCAATCGGAATTTTTCCCTTAGTAGGGGAAAAAAATTATGTTTCTTGATTTAAAAAAAGGAAAGAAACATAAAAAAAATTAACAAAGTAGAGGGCGAGAAATCCGAATAATACAGAGAGTTTCGAAGCAAATTGTATTCCGATTGGGGAAATTTCCACCTATTTCAAGAATACGGCCCCAGTTGCAATCCGGATAAAAATCGGTCGAGTTTAATTTTCGCCGACTGACACAATCTCTTCACACACGATTTGATTTGAACATTCTTCTTCTATTTCTTCTTCTCTCTTAAATGTTGAAATGTTAATCTGAGATTCGCAAATTTGTAAGCCTTGGAAGGTACAATTATTGAATTCTTAAATCAAAATGTTCGACCGGTTCCTTTTACCTGATTAGCTGTACTAAATCCAAAAATTTAAAATACCAATTTTTCCTATGATAAACAAAACACAGAAAAACACAATAAAATTTCCGTTGTACCCGATTTGGAGCACTTGGGAAAGCGATACGCCACTAGCATTTTAGAGACCAGTTGTTTAGTTTTGAATTAAAATTCTACAAAATTTTGGTGGCCAACGCGTTAAATCCACTTCACGAGAATAAACATAATTTTAAAAATAAAAGCTCCGGCCCTATCCAAATAACGCGTAGTGTATTTTAATGCTTTCGTTGTATCCATACTAAGCCTGATATGAAAATAATACTCATTATTTTTTCCACATTTATTTATAAATGCATTCATTTGAATTTTTACTTAAAAGCACAAAAATCTTTGTGTATCCAGTTATGTATAAAACAGTAAACTACATGTAAAAGCAAAGCAATATGTGTGTGTATTATGAAAATGTAAATCCATTGAAAGCTCGTTGATGCATTTAGCAACTCAACAACATTATTTTTTGTTGTAATACGATTTCGAGCTAAAACATTTCGATTGTGCTGGAAAAATCGATTGAACAAAATATCAAATAGGAAAAAATGAAATGCAAAAAGCATAATGATAAGAGCCTTAATTGTTTTTGTTTGATGTCATGACATGATTCATAACATTAGGTTATATTAAATTGTGTTAATTTTGTATTGATTGAATGTGCTTTGCCTGATGTGGCCTTTATCAGCATCTAATTTGTTAATTAGCAGAAAGTATAGTTGTTGAAGTTCTTAATTCGGGTTTCAATTCTCTCTACTTAAACCTTGTTGATAAAGAAGAATACGAAGCTTCACTCTGAGTGCTTTTGCATTTAACATTTTGGATTCTTACTTTAACTTTACTTTCTTTTATCAGTGAAAGTAGCCACTAATAAATTAACAAATGATAAATAATTTCAATGCCATTAAACTTTGTTAGAAAAACTTGTTTGGTGCAACAGTTAGTCAAGTTTTTCAGGTTCGTATCCTGATTCTTTCCTGTCCGAGAACGATGAACCGAAATATGATTGCTTATTGGCACTCATTGTTCTTATAGACTAATGTTAAGTTTTTTTTATCAAAATCGATTGTATACAATTTCCAAACGTATATAAAGTTAGCCCACCTTTCATCCCATAAAACTAAAAAATGGCAACACTTAACTATCACGACAGTTGTTCCATCCCAGGATATTACTGTCAGCCCAGGATTTATGCTATATTTTAACATTTATCATCCCAGGAAAAACTATAACGACACTAAAATATCATCCCATAAAATAATTTTAACCCACCTATATCTGTAGCGAAAGTTAACTATCCGATCAATGTCAACCCAGAAATTAGATATGTATCAGGATAAATTAATTAAAAAAAAATCTGAAGCGACCACATAATTTAAAAATGTATATCCTAAGGTAATATACTGTCCGCCCAGAATGTGTCATTAAAATTATGCAAAAAACCTATGTATACAGATCAAACATAATAACAATATAAAAAACAATGCAAAATTGAATAAACATATTTTATTCTGTGTTGCGAGTACATATTAGTAAGAATTGTGATAATAACAAAATCTTTTATCGATATATCGATCTTTTCGTTTGGGTTCCTCGTTGCACCAGTTTTTTTTAAAACAACATGTAAGTGAGGGTGTTTTTTAGATAAAGTACACCCATATGATCATTAAGGGTTGCTTCCAAGTAACTTCTATGCGTATGAGCGACGCTATACATTTTTGAATTCCAAAATCCGAATATCTTGTGATAAACCACGATTCACTATCCACACTCGGTGTGCCAATTATTTTAAAACGACATGGTAGTGAGGGTGTGTTTTAGATAAAATACACCCATATGATCCTTACGGGTTGCTTTCAAGTAACTTCTATGCGTACGAGCGACGCTATAGATTTTGGAATTCCCAAATTCGAATATTTTGTGATAAACCACGATTCACTATCCACACTCGATGTGCCAGTTATTTTGAAACGACATGGTAGTGAGGGTTTGCTTTAGATAAAGTACACCCATATGATCATTAAGGGTTGCTTCCAAGTAACTTCTATGCGTACGAGTGATGCTATAGATTTTTGAATTCCAAAATCCGAATATCTTGTGATAAACCACGATTCACTATCCACACTCGGTGTGCCAATTTTTTTGAAACGACATGATAGTGAGGGTGTGTTTTAGATAAAATACACCCATATGATCATTAAGGGTTGTTTCCAAGTAACTTCTATGCGTACAAGCGACGATATAGATTTTGGAATTCCCAAATTCGAATATTTTGTGATAAACCACGATTCACTATCCACACTCGGTGTGCTAATTATTTTGAAACGACATGGTAGTGCGGGTGTGTTTTAGATAAAGTACACCCATATGATCATTAAGGGTTGCTTCCAAGTAACTTCTATGCGTATGAGCGACGCTATACATTTTTGAATTCCAAAATCCGAATATCTTGTGATAAACCACGATTCACTATCCACACTCGGTGTGCCAATTATTTTAAAACGACATGGTAGTGCGGGTGTGTTTTAGATAAAATACACCCATATGATCATTTCGGGTTGCTTCCAAGTAACTTCTATGCGTACGAGCGACGATATAGATTTTGGAATTCCCAAATTCGAATATCTTGTGATAAACCACGATTCACTATCCACACTCGGTGTGCCAATTATTTTGAAACGACATGGTAGTGCGGGTGTGTTTTAGATAAAGTACACCCATATGATCATTAAGGGTTGTTTCCAAGTAACTTCTATGCGTACAAGCGACGCTATAGATTTTTGAATTTCAAAATCCCAATATCTTGTGATAAACCACGATTCACTATCCACACTCGGTGTGCCAATTTTTTTGAAACGACATGATAGTGAGGGTGTGTTTTAGATAAAATACACCCATATGATCATTAAGGGTTGTTTCCAAGTAACTTCTATGCGTACGAGCGACGCTATACATTTTTGAATTCCAAAATCCGAATATCTTGTGATAAACCACGATTCACTATCCACACTCGGTGTGCCAATTATTTTAAAACGACATGGTAGTGAGGGTGTGTTTTAGATAAAATACACCCATATGATCATTACGGGTTGCTTCCAAGTAACTTCTATGCGTACGAGCGACGCTATAGATTTTTAGTTACAAAATTCGAATATTTTGTGATAAACCACGATTCACTATCCACACTCGGTGTGCCAATTATTTTGAAACGACATAGTAGTGAGGGTGTGTTTTAGATAAAGTACACCCATATGATCATTAAGGGTTGCTTCCAGGTAACTTCTATGCGTACGAGCGACGATATAGATTTTGGAATTCCAAAATTCGAATATTTTGTGATAAACCACGATTCACTATCCACACTCGGTGTGCCAATTATTTTGAAACGACATGGTAGTGCGGGTGTGTTTTAGATAAAGTACACCCATATGATCATTAAGGGTTGCTTTCAGGTAACTTCTATGCGTACGAGCGACGCTATAGATTTTTGAATTCCAAAATCCGAATATCTTGTGATAAACAACGATTCACTATTCACACTCGTTGTGCCAGTTATTTTAAAACGACATGATAGTGAGGGTCTGCTTTAAATAAAGTACACCCATATGATCATTAAGGGTTGCTTCCAGGTAACTTCTATGCGTACGAGCGACGCTATAGATTTTGGAATTCCAAAATTCGAATATTTTGTGATAAACCACGATTCACTATCCACACTCGGTGTGCCAGTTATATTAAAACGACATGATAGTGAGGGTCTGCTTTAAATAAAGTACACCCATATGATCATTAAGGGTTGCTTCCAGGTAACTTCTATGCGTACGAGCGACGATATAGATTTTTAGTTACAAAATTCGAATATTTTGTGATAAACCACGATTCACTATTCACAGTCGGTGTGCCAGTTATTTTAAAACGACATGGTAGTGAGGGTGTGTTTTAGATAATGTACACCCATATGATCATTAAGGGTTGCTTCCAAGTAACTTCTATGCGTACGAGCGATGCTATAAATTTTTGAATTCCAAAATCCGAATATTTTGTGATAAACCACGATTCACTATCCACACTCGGTGTGCCAATTATTTTAAAACGACATGGTAGTGAGGGTGTGTTTTAGATAAAATACACCCATATGATCATTAAGGGTTGCTTCCAAGTAACTTCTATGCGCACGAGCGACGCTATAGATTTTGGAATTCCAAAATTCGAATAGTTTATGATAAACCACGATTCACTATCCACACTCGGTGTGCCAGTTATTTTAAAACGACATGGTAGTGAGGGTCTGCTTTAGATAAAGTAGACCCATATGATCATTAAGGGTTGCTTCCAAGTAACTTCTATGCGTACGAGCGACGCTATACATTTTTGAATTCCAAAATCCCAATATCTTGTGATAAACCATGATTCACTATCCACACTCGGTGTGTCAGTTATTTTTAAACGACATGGTAGTGAGGGTGTGTTTAGATAAAATACACCCATATGATCATTAAGGGTTGTTTCCAAGTAACTTCTATGCGTTCAAGCGACGCTATAGATTGTTGAATTCCAAAATTCGAATATTTTGTGATAAACAACGATTCACTATTCACACTCGTTGTGCCAGTTATTTTGAAACGACATGATAGTGAGGGTCTGTTTTAAATAAAGTACACCCATATGATCATTAAGGGTTGCTTCCAGGTAACTTCTATGCGTACGAGCGATGCTATAGATTTTTGAATTCCAAAATCCGAATATCTTGTGATAAACCACGATTCACTATTCACACTCGTTGTGCCAGTTATTTTGAAACGACATGATAGTGAGGGTCTGCTTTAAATAAAGTACACCCATATGATCATTAAGGGTTGCTTCCAGGTAACTTTTATGCGTACGAGCGACGATATAGATTTTGGAATTCCAAAATTCGAATATTTTGTGATAAACCACGATTCACTATCCACACCCGGTGTGCCAGTTATTTTAAAACGACATGATAGTGAGGGTGTGTTTTAAATAAAGTACACCCATATGATCATTAAGGGTTGCTTCCAGGTAACTTCTATGCGTACGAGCGATGCTATCGATTTTTGAATTCCAAAATCCGAATATCTTGTGATAAGCCACGATTCACTATCCACACTCGGTGTGCCAATTATTTCTAAACGACATGGTAGTGAGGGTGTGTTTTAGATAAAGTACACCCATATGATCATTAAGGGTTGTTTCCAAGTAACTTCTATGCGTACAAGCAACGCTATAGATTTTTGAATTCCAAAATCCGAATATTTTGTGATAAACCACGATTCACTATCCACACTCGGTGTGCCAGTTATTTTAAAACGACATGATAGTGAGGGTCTGCTTTAAATAAAGTACACCCATATGATCATTAAGGGTTGCTTCCAGGTAACTTCTATGCGTACGAGCGATGCTATAGATTTTTGAATTCCAAAATCCGAATATCTTGTGATAAACCACGATTCACTATTCACACTCGTTGTGCCAGTTATTTTGAAACGACATGATAGTGAGGGTCTGCTTTAAATAAAGTACACCCATATGATCATTAAGGGTTGCTTCCAGGTAACTTCTATGCGTACGAGCGACGATATAGATTTTGGAATTCCAAAATTCGAATATTTTGTGATAAACCACGATTCACTATCCACACTCGGTGTGCCAATTATTTTGAAACGACATGGTAGTGCGGGTGTGTTTTAGATAAAGTACACCCATATGATCATTAAGGATTGTTTCCAAGTAATTTCTATGCGTACGAGTGATGCTATAGATTTTTGAATTCCAAAATCCGAATATCTTGTGATAAACTATCCACACTCGGTGTGCCAGTTATTTTGAAACGACATGGTAGTGAGGGTGTTTTTTAGATAGATGTTTAAAATTGCATTGTTTATCTGGTTAGTTTTGTTGGTAACAACACGAAGTATGTATGTTGAGTTGTAGTATTAGTTTATTAATATAAATAGTAAACCACATAATAACGTTTTTCTAGTTTTTCAGTCTCGTTAACACATTAATTTACTATTTTGTTTTTTTTGTGAATTAATCTGCAAATAAACTACATAGTTTATCTTTAATAAGATATACTTAAATTATTTGAAACTAGATTTTTATTTGTATTGAAAATAATTGAAAGATCCTACCGGGAGTTATTTTTTAATTGTCACTTGTAACAAATTTAGACAGGTTGGACTACATTTTACAGTTTTTTACTGTTTTTTTTTCACATAACCACACTATAATTTATATTTCATAATATTATATTTATAATATATTAATAAATACAAACAATAGTGTGATTATATAGAAAACCAATAAACCAAATTAAAATTAATTTTACTAAGCAATTAATAAAGCACCATAATAATAATAAAAATATTTAATTTAGATATAACTAGTAGGTTATTTATTCGGAACAATAATAACATTAAAAAAATAAACAGAAATACAATTTAAATCTACCGTCCAATAGGGATTTATAAACTTATTTTTTACGTAACATAAAGAAAAAAAATATAAAATTGTAAAAGAGAGATTACAGTTATAATACTCGTATATCAGGAGATAATAAACACATTACAGAGAAATGTTTTGTTTAAGTTGTTTCCTTGTCGAACATATTATCGAAAATTGATACATTTAAAAACGTATGAGCACGTAATCAAATAATATTTGGTGTATTATTTCTTGATTTTTAATTGTACTAATTTAATTTATGGTTGCTTTTTATAAAAGTGTTTAACTACATGTATGCATAAACAGCAGTAATATAGCAGCCTAAAAAGTTTTATCTTACAGTATAATTTTCTATAATTTCATATAAAATAATTGTTTCAAATTTTTGGTGTTGTGTTTTTTTACTATTTATCTAACAAGTCACAGAAATTATTGCTAATATAAATTTACTATAAAATGGTTTTTAAAGATTTTTCATTTTCGGAAAATTCTTATTCAATAATTCAAGATGCCATACTAGAGCATATTGCAAATATGGAAAATTTAAAATTAGGTAATTCTAAAAAAAATTCTTTATTTTTCAAAATATGTAAAAATATTAATGGCCTTAAATGCAATCACAAAAACCGAATGAAACTGAAGCGACTGTTAAAAAACGATGATTTCAGTCAAAGTTTAAAAGAAAAATTCTTTGAAAGGAGAAAATCTGACTTACAGGTGGAAAATACTGCAGACTGTAGCATTCAATTATGCGATATTGTCGAAGAATTTGGAAGTAACACTAAGCTCGAGCAAGTAGTTTGGCATTCTAATATAGACCAAGTAAACAATTTGAAAGAAAGTAAAACTAATTTGTTGACTATTGATGGCCAGATAGGTTTTAACATTGATAACGAATGCAACGATAATTCCAGCACAATTATTTCACTGGACGATTTAGATAATGAAATATTTGAGCCAAAAAAAATAAAAAATTTAATGAAAAAATCAGTTTTACCAATAAAGCGAACCGTAACGGGTACTAATTTTACCATCTACATTGGTGAGATTGAGGTACCATTAAATATTTGGTCCGAATTGTATTGCCATCAAACAAAAAAACTGGATTCAAAAAAATATCAAAATATAATGAATGAATTAGTGAGTGAAAAAACAGGGTGTTTTATAAATATAAAATCGGTCGATTATTTCAAATTTTCCCTGAACATTCGAGCGTATTGCGGACATTTCAATTGCAGAAAATATAAATTAACAAATAGTAATTTAGAACGTGGCATTTTTAATATTCACTGCACAACAAAAGAACAAAATCATAAGTTTATAAAGACTCGCCAGTTAAGAGGATTTGATAGAATAAAAATGAAAAACGAAATTGCAAAGAAACCGACGGAAGAAGTTTTTGAAATTTTGATACAAAACGAAGATCCAGAATTTTTAACTAAATACAATACGACAAATGTGAAATCCATGAATGTCTTGAGGCAAGTTCGCTCGGAAGCATTAAAAGAACAGGATAATGATTCCAATGATTTTAAAGATTTACAAAAGGAAACCATTTTAAATCCTACGCTCATCCAAAAATTGTCTTTTAAGCCCTTTTACGTTGTTTGTTACAATAATAACCAAATAACGATGCTAAAATTATTATTAAAACGAAATGGAGGCGAAAAGATAACGGCGTACATAGATGCAACAGGAGGATTGGTCAAACCCCCTGAAAGCCATATGACTTCCATTTTATATTATGCATTGGTTGTACCGATACAGGTTGAAGATTCTGAACCATCAGATCCGTTTCCATTGACGGATATGTTAAGTTCAAGCCATAATATTGATACGATAGGAGCTTGGTTGAGGTCATACCGCATAGAAATAGAATATAAATTAAGAATATGGCCTATTTTTGATTCTATAGTTAGTGATTGCAGTTTTGCCGAAATTAATGCCATTATGGACGTGTTTAACAAAATGGATATAATCCAATATTTAAAATTGGCCTATTCAGGTGTTACTGGCCAACCTAGAACCAACGTAGAAATAGTGAAACTACATTTGTGTGTTTCTCACCTCATGCACAACATTACAAAAGACATAAACCAAGCTTTTCCAAAAACGTTCCACAAAATAAAATTAATTAAAGAAATAATGGCATCGTTATTTTTAATCGAAAGCTTTGATTTATTAAAATTAATATGGAAATACCTGTCGAACATTTTCAAATCAAAATATCTGACGCCTTTAGTTTTGAATTCTCTAGACGAAGTCGTAAAACATATACAAATCGATGTCCACTTATATATGGAATCCCCAACCACAAATGATGCGCCATGGATTGACTGTTCCCATGAAGTTAGAAATTATAATAAAACTTTGTATTCGCAAAGCCCATTTTATTTGACATTTAAATCTATAACTGATTTGGAGCAGGGATCTATAGAAAATGAGGGATCAATCAATTCTTTTTATAATCCATCACTACTGGAAACTATTAACAGAAAATATCTGACTTTTCTCCCATTTTGGTCGAGTATTTTTCATTCACGACGTCTGAGTAACAGTCATATTGAAAGTTATTTTGGCACAATTAAAAGGCGAACTAAACGGAACATTGCGCTGGGTAAATTGCCAACAAAAGCGCTAAGATTCATTAAAGAAATCAATGGTCGAAACGAAAGTATATTAAAAAGGTTTACGCTAAATATTCCAAAGCACATACAGTCGAATTCAATAGAACAAAAAGAGCATATTAATGAAGAAGAATCGTATGCGTCAGTTCTAAATTTAGAAGAATCCTGGAAAAAACGAAAAATTACTTCCAAAAGGACGGTCACCAATTTTAATTTACAAACGTTAAGCTCACTAAATAATATGACACACCAAGAAAGAAGCACTCATTTAATTCAAACAGCAACACTTAATGAAAAGCATCACTTAGCAAAAAAGTGCAACTCCAAAGTTAAGATAAAGACTCCATATTTGGCTTATTTAAAAAATGGTTCTATTACAGGAGAGAACCATTTTAACACTTGCGCATTCGACGCGTTTACTACCTGCATTTTAAATCTAAAAGAAATAAAGCAGTTTTCTTCCCAAAATAATTTTATTAATCTTATTGAAAGTTTACAACAAAATAATAAAATTAAAGCCGCCGAACTACGATTTGCAAATTTAATCGAAATATATGGGCTTGAAAGAGATTGCACTAGCAACATAACAAAAGTATCTACATTTTTATTAAAATCCCTTAACTATTTCAGTGCGCAATCTGTTTTAAAATGCAACACATGCAATGAAACTTGCATAGATTTGCTGAATTACATTCCAACAAATCTTTTTAAATTGGATAGGTTGGGTATAAAAAACTTATCGAAATGTTTAGATGATAGCAATTTAGTGGTTTGTCCGGTTTGCAAAAAAAATTACAATAGGCAAATTTTTACTAGCCAAATTGCCTTTATTTATGTAGAACCCTCAGAAAACGTTTTGACGAAAATTCCGATTTCTGATTTACCTGAAGAATTGACGATTTTTAATGAAAAATTTATAATTAATTCATTTGTTAATTATATACCATCGACCGTAGCAGGTCAAACTTCCCATTATGTATCCTACTGTTACCGAAACGGCCGCTGGGAGTTATACGATGACTTGAAGGACTTACCTCAAATAAAGGTAAATAGGAATCAAAGAGTACTTCCCCATTTAATAGTTTATGAAAAATTAGAATAAGTGAAAACAAAAACTTGCCAATATTGGGATCGATTCGATTTAAATAAATGATTGAAATTATGAAATATATTGTTGAATTGGGAAAAATATGGAAATCCAAAAAAAAAAAAAAATTAAAAATTAAAAAAAAAAAAATTTAAAATCCAAAAAAAAAAAAAAAAATTTAAAATTAAAAAAAAAAAATAAAAATTTAAAATCCAAAAAAAAATAAAAAATTTAAAAAAACCAAAAAAAAAAAAATGGGGTGCAAAATCCTAGATTCATACCTCCTCGCGGTGCTCCCTGGGTAATTCTAAATGAATCAGGTGATATAGTTGAAATGATGATACTGCGAATTATTGGTATTGCACTACAAATATCACATTAACGTCAGTTTTTCAGGTTAGGAGCTGCTGAAGCAGACCTCTGTGTTGTAGCAGTCTGTCTTGAAGCAGAACAGCTGCTTCTATGACAGATCAGCGACCGTTGTGTCAAACCATGTTACGCTTTCCAACAGCGTAAACATAGATTGTCTACAAAGCTTAATCTTCGGTAGCACCACTGGAATTTCGTTTTGAACAGTAATATGCAAGAAAAAGAATAACATTTGCGGAGGATTAGGTCATGATGAATGCCGAAAATTCAAGACTGGACATTCAGGAGAAACCACAGAGCAGAAATATTCAAATTACTTGAAATCAACCCTTAATGATCATCTGGGTGTACTTCATCTAAAACACACCCTCTTTGACATTTTAATTAACAATTTTCTTTATTTATTGAAATATTCAAAAATAAAAAAAAATAAAAATAAGTGTTCAAATCTTAATAACTAAGGTAATTACGTAAATCTGCGAGACCAAAAACTATTTCTTATCAAAAACTAAACTTGATAATTTTAAAATTTAAGTAACCTCTCTAACATGTCGATTTAAAATAACTGGTACACCGAGTGTGGATAGTGAATCGTGGTTTATCACAAAATATTCGGATTTTGGAATTCAAAAATTTATTGCATCGCTCGTACGCATAGAAGTTACTTGGAAGCAACCCTTAATGATCATATGGGTGTACATTATCTAAAACACACCCTCACTACCATGTCGTTTTAAAATAACTGACACACCGAGTGTGGATAGTGAATCGTGGTTTATCACAAGATATTCGAATTTTGTAACTCAAAAATCTATAGCGTCGCTCGTACGCATAGAAGTTACTTGGAAGCAACCCGTAATGAACATATGGGTGTATTTTATCTAAAACACACCCTCACTACCATGTCGTTTTAAAATAATTGGCACACCGAGTGTGGATAGTGAATCGTGGTTTATCACGAGATATTCGGATTTTGGAATTCAAAAATTTATAGCATCGCTCGTACGCATAGAAGTTACTTGGAAGCAACCCTTAATGATCATATGGGTGTATTTTATCTAAAACACACCCTCACTACCATGTCGTTTTAAAATAACTGGCACACCGACTGTGAATAGTGAATCGTGGTTTATCACAAAATATTCGAATTTTATAACTCAAAAATCTATAGCGTCGCTCGTACGCATAGAAGTTACTTGGAAGCAACCCGTAATGATCATATGGGTGTATTTTATCTAAAACACACCCTCACTACCATGTCGTTTTAAAATAATTGGCACATCGAGTGTGGATAGTGAATCGTGGTTTATCACAAGATATTCGGATTTTGAAATTCAAAAATCTATAGCGTCGCTTGTACGCATAGAAGTTACTTGGAAACAACCCTTAATGATCATATGGGTGTACATTATCTAAAACACACCCTCACTATCATGTCGTTTCAAAATAACTGGCACACCGAGTGTGGATAGTGAATCGTGGTTTATCACAAGATATTGGGATTTTGGAATTCAAAAATGTATAGCATCGCTCGTACGCATAGAAGTTACTTGGAAGCAACCCTTAATGATCATATGGGTGTACATTATCTAAAACACACCCTCACTACCATGTCGTTTTAAAATAACTGACACACCGAGTGTGGATAGTGAATCGTGGTTTATCACAAGATATTCGAATTTTGTAACTCAAAAATCTATAGCGTCGCTCGTACGCATAGAAGTTACTTGGAAGCAACCCTTAATGAACATATGGGTGTATTTTATCTAAAACACACCCTCACTACCATGTCGTTTTAAAATAATTGGCACACCGAGTGTGGATAGTGAATCGTGGTTTATCACAAGATATTCGGATTTTGGAATTCAAAAATGTATAGCGTCGCTCGTACGCATAGAAGTTACTTGGAAGCAACCCTTAATGATCATATGGGTGTACATTATCTAAAACACACCCTCACTACCATGTCGTTTTAAAATGATTGGCACACCGAGTGTGGATAGTGAATCGTGGTTTATCACAAGATATTCGGATTTTGGAATTCAAAAATGTATAGCGTCGCTCGTACGCATAGAAGTTACTTGGAAGCTACCCTTAATGATCATATGGGTGTACTTTATCTAAAACACACCCTCACTATCATGTCGTTTCAAAATAACTGGCACACCGAGTGTGGATAGTGAATCGTGGTTTATCACAAGATATTGGGATTTTGGAATTCAAAAATGTATAGCATCGCTCGTACGCATAGAAGTTACTTGGAAGCAACCCTTAATGATCATATGGGTGTACATTATCTAAAACACACCCTCACTACCATGTCGTTTTAAAATAACTGACACACCGAGTGTGGATAGTGAATCGTGGTTTATCACAAGATATTCGAATTTATTAACTCAAAAATCTATAGCGTCGCTCGTACGCATAGAAGTTACTTGGAAGCAACCCGTAATGAACATATGGGTGTATTTTATCTAAAACACACCCTCACTACCATGTCGTTTTAAAATAACTGGCACACCGAGTGTGGATAGTGAATCGTGGTTTATCACAAGATATTGGGATTTTGGAATTCAAAAATGTATAGCATCGCTCGTACGCATAGAAGTTACTTGGAAGCAACCCTTAATGATCATATGGGTGTACATTATCTAAAACACACCCTCACTACCATGTCGTTTTAAAATAACTGACACACCGAGTGTGGATAGTGAATCGTGGTTTATCACAAGATATTCGAATTTTGTAACTCAAAAATCTATAGCGTCGCTCGTACGCATAGAAGTTACTTGGAAGCAACCCTTAATGATCATATGGGTGTATTTTATCTAAAACACACCCTCACTACCATGTCGTTTTAAAATAATTGGCACACTGAGTGTGGATAGTGAATCGTGGTTTATCACAAGATATTCGAATTTTGGAATTCCAAAATCTATAGCGTCGCTCGTACGCATCAATGTTACTTGGAAGCAACCCTTAATGATCATATGGGTGTACTTAATCTAAAACACACCCTCACTACCATGTCGTTTCAAAATAATTGGCACACCGAGTGTGGATAGTGAATCGTGGTTTATCACAAAGTATTCGGATTTTGGAATTCAAAAACCTATAGCGTCGCTCGTACGCATAGAAGTTACTTGGAAACAACCCTTAATGATCTTATGGGTGTACTTTATCTAAAACACACCCTCACTACCATGTCGTTTTAAAATAACTGGCACATCGACTGTGGATAGTGAATCGTGGTTTATCACAAAATATTCTGATTTTGGAATTCAAAAATCTATAGCGTCGCTCGTACGCATAGAAGTTACTTGAAAACAGCCATTAATTATCATATGGGTGTACTTTATCTAAAACATACCCTCACTACCATGTCGTTTTAAAATAACTGGCACACTGAGTGTGGATAGTGAATCATGGTTTATCACAAAATATTCTGATTTTGGAATTCAAAAATCTATAGCGTCGCCCGTACGCATAGAAGTTACTTAAAAACAGCCCTTAATGATCATATGGGTGTATTTTATCTAAAACCACCCTCACTACCATGTCGTTTTAAAATAACTGGCACAGCGACTGTGGATAGGGAATCGTGGTTTATCACAAAATATTCGGATTTTGGAATTCAAAAATCTATAGCGTCGCCCATACGCATAGAAGTTACTTGGAAACAACCTTTAATGATCATATGGGTGTATTTTATCTAAAACACACACTCACTACCATGTCGTTTTAAAATAACTGGCACACCGACTGTGGATAGTGAATCGAGGTTTATCACAAAATATTTTGATTTTGGAATTCAAAAATCTATAGCGTCGCTCGTACGCATAGAAGTTACTTGGAAACAACCCTTAATGATCATATAGATGTACTTCATCTAAAACACACCCTCACTAACATGTCTTCAGACGAGGAGATCGCTATATCTATAAAAAATTTTGTTATTATCACATTTCTTACTAATATGTACTCGCAACACAGAATAAAATATTTATATTCAATTTTGCATTGTTTTTTATATTGTTATTATGTTTCATCTTTATACATAAGTTTTTTGCATAATTAAATGACATTTTCTGGGCGGACAGTATATTTTCTTTAGATATAGATTTTTTACATTATGTGGTCGCCACAGATTTTTTTTTTTTTAATTAATTTATTCATATACATATTTAATTTGTTTGTTGACATTGATCGGATAGTTAACTTTCGCTACAGATATAGTTGGGCTAAAATTATTTTATGGGATGATGTTTTAGTGTCGTTATAGTTTTTCCTGGGATGATAAATGTTAATATATAGCAGAAATCCTGGGCTGACAGTAGTATCCTGGGATGGAACAACTGTCGTGATAGTTAAGTGTTGCCATTTTTTAGTTTTATGGGATGAAAGGTGGGCTAACTTTATATACGTAGTTACGAGCTCGCCCATTGGTTTGATGGACCTATAATGCAGCGTGAGCGAGACATTTATTCAGAAAAAATTGATCATTTAAGGTTTAGAAAATTGATAAAAAATGAGGCTATTAGTGATATCTAGGTTTTGTTACAATATAAATATTGTCACTGTATTTTTTTATTTGAATCAGGTTAGAAGTTTTTATTTAAATGTACTTTGCGTTTTCAAAATTTTCTATTATATTAAGTTAGTGATGAATATTCATAATGTAATCTAGCTATCTGGACATAATAAAATTTTCGGAAAGATGAAAAATTTGTTTTTTTTTTGTCCTTCGAGTTCTTTTAATAAGAAATGATGTGATATGTTGGTCATGAAAATTCAAAGAATGAATAAATTTTAAAATTTGCAATTTTTGTGTAATAAGAAAAATATATTTAGTTTCTGAACTTTTAATTAGTTAATTTATTAATGTTTGGTTGGTAAAGAACAAAGATGATAAATATTTAGATCTTTGGTATATAGCAATATAGACGTTCAGAGAAAATAGTTTTTTAATAACTTGCATAATCATAAATAATTTCTTAAAAATCTTTATCTATCTACTTATATCTATATCTATATATCTATATAAATAAAACAAAGTCGTGTTAGTTACACCATTTATAACTCAAGAACGGCTGGACCGATTTTTATGATTTTTGTTTTGTTGGATTTGACTCCGTTCCGAATAGCATAATAACTATTAAAACATTGGAAAAATTCACCAAAAAAAAAGTTATCAAGAAAATTCATTTTCTCATATATTTAGTACATTTTGTTTTTTTATTTTGTTCGTCTCAATACAGTGGTGGTTTAGAAAAAAAGAAAAGTCGGAAAAACTCAAAAGGGAAGCCCCAAAAATCTAATAAAAAAACCTTTTTTTACATAAATTTTGTAGTTGTAGTTTGTATGTGACGAGTGGTGCAGTGGTTAAAGCTTCGGCGCTTGGACCGCAAGGTACTGGATACGAATCCGACTGGAGGCTGCATGCACATTTACCATTTTATTTTTTATCCAATTTTTTTATTTTATGTACTTAGCTGTATAATTCATGATGGAAATGGTGGATTATTTTTCTTCGATGCGCCCGGGAGAACTGGGAAGTCTTTCCTCATGTCATTGATTTTGGCAACTGTTCGTGCGAGATCCGATATTGCTGTAGCAGTTGCATAGCGTTGAAATTGTCGATAAACCTTCAATCGGCTGAAAACCCGACTTGCAACATTGCGAAACACTCAGCAATGGCGAAAGTTTTGGTAGCAAGTAAAATCATCATCGATTATGAATGTACAATGGCGCACAAATGCGCATTGGAAGCACTTAATCGAACTATGAAAGATCTACGCAATGACTCAAGATGTTTTGGAGGCGCGATGATTCAACTGTCCGGCGATTTCCGTCAAAAAATACCAGTGATGCCAAGATCGACCGCTTTCGATGAAATAAACGCTTGCCTCAAATCATCGACTCTGCGTGGTGCTATGTGATGAAACTTCAGCTGACGACAAACATGCGAGTTAAATTGTTAAACCAAAGACAACCTAAGAGAGATATTTCATCCTATGTAAACGTAAAAATTTAAACTGCGAGTTCATTTTCTGTAAATAGCCGCAAACAACCGAAAACATTTTGTTTTTTTTGCTTATACGTATACGCAGTTTAACGAAAAATGACAGATACAACGATGACATTGGAATTATCAGAAATATATTTTGTTTTCATTTTTTAGCTCGAAAGAAAAATTTAATTTGATTGTCTGTGGCTAAACGATCCATCTGCCGAAGATTTCTCCAAGCAGTTGCCGACTGTCGGTAATAGCCGTGTTCCGGTCGACAAATCGAACGGATTTCGTTTCCTCAGAACTTTTGCAATTTTGTCTCAACGAAGAACTAGCTCATCAACAAAGTGTTCCCGAACATCATTACTAACCAAAAAAATCACAATTGGGTGAGTGAACGAGTAATTCTTGCGGCTAAGAACAAAGATGTGAATCATTTAAATTTCACAATTCAAAATCTAATCGTCGATCTACTTCATTGCTTCAAATCTATCGATTGTGTGACAAACAAAAACGAAGCAACCAACTATCCAACTGAAATTTTAAACTCATTGGATCTGGTTGGCTTGCCACCTCACAATTTAGAACTGAAAGTTGGTGCGGTAATCATCATGCTACGAAACCTGATACTATCAAAACTATGTAACGGAACGCGTTTGGTATTGAGAAAACTCAAGGAAAGTTCAAAGGTGAGGAAG
Organism: Nephrotoma appendiculata; assembly: GCA_947310385.1. Taxonomy (NCBI): domain Eukaryota; kingdom Metazoa; phylum Arthropoda; class Insecta; order Diptera; family Tipulidae; genus Nephrotoma; species Nephrotoma appendiculata. The sequence goes on from OX371223.1 coordinate 164,796,596, forward strand.
TTCTTATTCTGAGAATTCTGATGATCCCAACCGATATGTTATTCGAGTTTAAACGAATTCAATTTCCGATTCGTCTTGCATTCGTCATGACGATCAACAAATCACAAGCCCATCCTTGAGTGTTTGTGGCTTGAATCTAGAAAATGAATGTTTCTCTCACGGCCAATTGTACGTAGCACGTTCACGTGTCGGCAAACCATCCGCTTTGTTCGTTCTCGCTCCTGACACTAAAACAAAATTGTCGTAGATCACAAGATGCTTTACTGAAGGGAATCGACCCTATTGCAACCCACCCAGCAAATAGTTGAAAAGAAAGTAGTACAACAATGCTACGCGAATCATTTCGAATCAATTCAATAAAACGAAAGCCTTGCTGCCACGTGAATTACATTCATTTCAATGTAATTAAAATATATTTCATTTTGGTTAAATTTAATTAATTTGGAGTATTCATTTTATCCGCTCCGCAGGTCTCGGGTTCGATTCCCGGTAGTGACAAGGAAAAAATTGCACGGCTGGTTTGGGATCAATGAATTAATCACTCATTAGTCATTATCCGAAATGAAAATATGATTATGAAACCTTATTTGAGGCGGCCAAATCCCTTGATAGGATATAGTGCCAGAGAGAGAGAGAGAGAGAAATTCATTTTATCTTAATAAAAAACTCAATTTAATTAAGCTATAATAACTTTAAACAACATTTATTGATTTTGAGGCGGTACGAAGTTCGCCGGGTCAGCTAGTATATATATAAAACAAAGTCGGGTTAGTTACACCATTTATAACTCAAGAACGGTTGGACCGATTTTTATGATCTTTCTTTTGTTGGATTTGTCTTCGCTCCGAATAGCATAATAACTATTAACACATCGGAAAAATTCACCAAAAAAAATTTATCAAGAAAATTCATTTTCTCATACATTTTGTATGGAATGGCTTTTATGATGATATTTAGAGAATAGATTCACAGATTTCGATGATTTTTTTTATTTTGTTCGTCTCAATACAGTGCTGATTTAGGAAAAAAGAAAAGTTAGAAAAACTCAAAAGGAAAACCCGAAAAATCTAATTAAAAACCTTTTTTTTGTATATTGTATTGTATTTTTTGTATATGAATTGTATGTGTAGTTGTTATGTGACGAGTGGTGCAGTGGTTTAAGCTTCGGCGCTTGGGCCGTAAGGTACTGGATTCGAATCCGGTACTGGATTTTATTCAATCTTTTTATTTTATCTACTTAGCTATATAATTCATGATGGAAATGGTGGATGATTTTTCTTCGATGCTCCCGGTGGAACTTGGAAGGCATTCCTCATGTCATTGATTTTGGCCACTGTTCGTGCGAGGTCCGATATTGCTGTAGCAGTTGCTCAGCGTTGAAATTGTCGTTAGACCTTCAATCGGCTGAAAACCCGACTTGCAACATTGCGAAACACTCAGCAATGGCGAAAGTTTTGGTAGCAAGTAAAATCATCATCGATTATGAATGTAGAATGGCGCATGCGCATTTGAAGCACTCAATCAAACTATGAAAGATCTACGCAATGACTCAAGATGTTTTGGAGGCGCAATGATTCAACTGTCCGGCGATTTCCGTCAAAAAATACCAGTCATTCCAAGATCGACCGCTGTCGATGAAATAAGCGCTTGCCTCAAATCATCGACTCTGCGTGGCGCTATGTGATGAAACTTCAGCTGACGACAAACATGCGAGTTGCATTGTTAAACCATAGACAACCTAAGAGAGATATTTCATCCTATGTAAACGTAGAAATTTAAACTGCGAGTTCATTTTCTGTAAATAGTCGCAAACCACCAAAAATATTTTGTTTTTTTAAAAATGACAGATACAACGATGACATTGGAAGTATTAGAAATATATTTTGTTTTCATTTTTTTGCTCGAACGAAAAATTTAATTTGATCGTCTGTGGTTAAACGATCCATCTGCCGAAGATTTCTCCAAGCAATTGCTGACTATCGGTAATGGCCGTGTTCCGGTCGACGAATCGAACAGACTGATTTCGTTTCCTCAGAACTTTTACAATTTTGTCTCAACGAAGGACGAGCTCATCAACAAAGTGTTCCCGAACATCATTACTAACCACAAAAACCACAATTGGGTGAGTGAACGAGTAATTCTTGCGGGAAAGAACAGAGATGGGGATCACTTAAATTTCACAATTCAAAATCTAATCGTCGGTCCACTTCAGTCCTTCAAATTTGTCGGCTGTGTGACAAACAAAGACGAAGCAACCAACTATCCAACTGAATTTTTAAACTCATTGGATCTACCTGGCTTGCCACCGCACAATTTACAACTGAAAGTTGGTGCGGTAATCCTCATGCTACGAAACCTGAATCAATCAAACCCATGTAACGGAACGCGTTTGGTTTTGAGAAAACCCAAGGAAAGTTCAAAGATGAGGAAGTTCTCATTCCGAGAATTCTGATGATCCCAACCGATATGCCATTCGAGTTTAAACGAATTCAATTTCCGATTCGTCTTGCATTCGCTATGACGATCAACAAATCACAAGGCCCATTCTTGAGTGTTTGTGACCTGAATCTAGAAAATGAATGTTTCTCTCACGGCCAATTGTACGTAGGATGTTCACGTGTCGGCAAACCATCCGCTTTATTCGTTCTCGCACCTGACAATAAAACAAAAACTGTCGTATATCACAAGATGCTTTACTGAAGGGAATCGATCCTATTGCAACCCACCCAGCAAATAGTTTAAAAGAAAGTAGTGTGACAATACTACGCGAATCATTTCGAATCAATTCAATAAAACGAAAGCCTTGCTGCCACGTGAATTACATTCATTTCAATATATTTTAATATATTAAAATATATTTTATTTTGATTGAATTTAATTAATTTGGAGTGTTCATTTTATCCGCCCCTAAGGTCTCGGGTTCGCTTCTCGGTAGTGACAAGCAAAAAATTGCACTGCTGGTTTAGAATCACTGAATTAATCACTTATTATCCGAAATGAAAATATGATTGTGAAACCTCATTTGAGGCGGCCAAATCCCTTGATAGAATATAGTGCCAGAGAGAGAGAGAGAGAGAGAGAGAGAGAGAGAGTGAGAGAGAAATTCATTTTATCTTAAAAAAAACTGAATTTCATTAAGCTACAATAACTTTAAACAATATTTATTGATTTTGAGGCGGTACGAAGTTCGCCGGGTTAGCTAGTAATCCCAATAATACAAATCAGCGCACAATGAGCACATAAACAACATATAATACTGTGCTTGAATTGCAAACTGTTTTTTCGTGACAAACTGGGCACCTGGGTGAACCTAATTCGAGTACGCTGAATTCAACGGTGCTAGTCCCATTTTAAAGTTAGTCCCCATTTTTGAGATATTGCATTCAACATGTTTTGGCTCTGAGTCAAAATATACTCTCATTTTCACGTTGATAGCTCTTTAACCGTCAAGATTTTTGTTATACTTTCTTCAGCAAAGTTGTTGCGCAGGTCAAGACCAACAACTTTGCCGAACATATCAAGACCGAAAAACCACATCTAATTTGTTTTTGCTTTTCATTTCGACGAAAAACACTGTTTTATCATTTTTAATAATTTTGTTGAATTTAAATCGAGTAGAATCGATCAAATAAACATCGCATCGACAAATATAGATATAATAGAAACTATTTAAAAGAAAGTTAAACCGATTCAATTGATTTTATGGTGATTTTTCCTAAAAAAAAAAATCCTAAAAAATTAAAATTTTTATTCTCTTTGACAAAACAATGGCGTGCCGTTGCGATAGTGGATAAAAATCCTGGAGTTTTCCATCCCATCGTTTTAACCAATTACATCACGTAAATTATACACGTAAATTAAGAAACATCTACATCAATATATCAGTGGCGTGTCTGTTCAAATATTCCAAATATTTGACAAATATTCCAGAAGCGGTGTAAATTACGAGTATTATTCTAAACGGTCGAATTCTATAACGTTATTCACAATCTATTAATACGAACCGGATTTGAGAGGGTAAATTCGTAAATATTGGCGCCAGCGGCGAATTAACCGGGCTACCTGGAACCTCCGATATGGCGCAATTATTAGTTGTTAAACTCAAAAATTGACCAACAAAATCAAAAATATATTAACAAATGCATCAAACAATAGTTATAACGTCTGGAGCAAAACAAAAAATTAAAGAAATTCGAATAGGCAACGAAAGATTCGAGGGGAAACTAGATGAAAAATTTCTAGAGGTACACGTTAAAGTGGAGAAAGTCACGGTAAAAGAACAAAATTCAACTGATTTTTAAAAATGATTTGTTTTTTAAATTCATTTGTGATTTTTAAAGAGCGTAAATGAGTTGTGTGCAAAACTAATAGCAGATCTTAAAGAATGAGTGAGTAGCCGAAATATTGCAAATAATTTCCGAAAATGATCGCAACAGATACAGGGCGATAAGGAAGGCGCTGGATCAGAAATTCCGAAGTGAGCATAAGCGAAAACTATATCGCATAGACATAAAAGGACGCCACCAGAACGTCGGAGAAGCTCTGCATGCGTATATGTAACAGAGTCAAAATGTATGCTTTCATTAATGGCACTCAGAATCCATAGAGACACGCCGAGCGGTGGTTTTGTCACCGAAATAAACTCGCTGAAACCATTGCTTATGCTTTAATTAATGAGAATAGCACAAGCTATTACCAAACTATCATTTAAAGTTCAGCGGATGTCATTGGCAAAGGACGAGAACGAAGTAAAAGAGAGAAGTAAAAGGGTCGTAAACTCCAACGAGTTAGCTTAAAGGGACCCAAAGTGGCTACCACAACTGATTGCGCCTGAAAAGCCTGTGAAATTTTTTATTATTTCATTGCTATTTTATTACTTTCGACATAGGAGCAACACAAACGGTTGTTTGCAAAGATCTCATCAGTGGAAGCACACATCTAGCCAACGGGTTGAAATTGCAAACAGTGACTACTAAGAAAGTAGTGAAAATAAAAATTCGGGATACTAATTTTCAACATGAAGTACAGGTCGGCGATATTTTTGATGAGGTCGTACAATGTATGAACTTTATGAGGATGAATGGCTTTGTGTTTGATGTTGGACAAGGAGTACTGAGCTACGATAATGCCGAAATGATACTTCGACTCAGCGGTTCAAATGTAGCAACCATGAGGTGGGTAATAATTTATCACCGAAAAAAGCTGTCACCAAACATAGTAACAATTACTTGAAGAAGATTGGAGAGAGGTTCTGGGTCGCCCAAGTTATGCGTTGTAGAAGCCAACAACGGAAGAAGAAGCTATAGAAGCATTGATCGTGAAAGCCATAGTAATACCAAAAAACGACGATAGGGTTCCAAGTAGAGGTCTAAATCTCTCGAATGTGTCAAAAACAATCAAGAAAGGGATAATCTTTGGAAAATTTCAAGAGGTAAGTACCATAGTGAAATGAGAACAGAAAAATCCGGTGAGAACGGTCAACACAGGATATAGGATTCAAATTGGCTATTGGGAGGTATTGTATTGCCATTTGGATTATGTAATGCCTCAAGCGACTAAAGCGCTTACATTGGGAGAACGTGTCCTACATATTTAGAAGATATACTATCGTCATGGGTAAAACTTTCGAATATCACATGAGAAACCTAGCTGAAGTCTTCGATCGAATATAATACGCCGGATTTAAGTTAAGTTCTAAGAAATATCTACTCTTCAAAAGAGGGGTAAAGTATTTGGGTCACAAAGTAACTGCCAATGGAATCCATACAGACAAATCTAAAATATTAACGGCAAAGGAGTGGCTAAGACGCAAAAATGTACATGAGTTGGTTTACGGTTCTGGCTGTATCACAACTGGTTACGGTGATACCTGTACCAGTCATTTCAACTTTCGTGTGATTAAAAATATGCGCGGCTTACTTGGCCATCGCACGTGTAATGTTTCCTGTGTGTTTCCATAACATGACTGAAAAAATAATATTAATTTTCTTTGTTAATTTTTTTTTCGTTTTAACAAGATTTATTTCATTTTAGAATGGTTATAGGTTTATTATGCGACTTGGTGAGTTTCATTTGTTGTAAAGCGTCTTTCGAACTCGTAATTCGAACAGTTTTTGCACTTCCGATATTTGATCGGGCGAACTCAGAATCATAGACTAGTTTGAGTCTCTATCATTTTGGAATGAGAATATGTCGTTTTAATTTGTTCTACTCATGTCCGTTAGAATGAGTTTGTCGGTGTTAGTGGTAATTTGAGGAGGTAGGTTGTTGTTCCACACAGAATTCCCCAAGAAGTTTGATAATTTGACCGCATAACTAGTTCAGCTAGATATATTAGGTCACATTTGAGTGTTGTTCGGATTCTCTATAAGATGATTGGGACCTTCATCTCCAGTTGATGAAATTTGCACGAGCCTTGAAAGCTATTTTAAGTTGGCGATGGCAGTGCTCAACCATACCGTGTATTGTTGGGTGGTAGGCAATTCGCGTTCAGAAACTGAAAATAACTTATAAGGCCGAACAAAATCAAAAAATTAAAATGAAAATTCTAACCGATAAATTTTCCCTAAATTTCCACTGTAGTCTAAGTATATAACCTTAACTATTAGAAAAACAACCGAAAGTATAGGTTACTTGTGGAAGCTTTTGATACATTGGCTAGAAACCAAATAAAACTTATTTAATCTCCCTTAATTTTTTTATTAGATTTGTAAGTTGCCAATCTTAAATTAAAATGCAACCCTGCGCACAATATTTTTATATTTCTTTGCAGGGAAGCACGTCTACTGCACGCATCAATTGACTGAATTCAGAACTTGGTTCGAAATACATATTAGAATTTAAATATAGAATTGCGATGCAAATTTTACAATTATTGATTAAGAATTATCCGAGTTCTGGCTAGCTCAAAATCCATTTTAATCGTGCAGAATACCAGAACTTAACCTAAAATTTATGTTTTAATACAAAATCAATCTAGAAACCAAATTTTTAAGAATTTGTTATGGAAATGACCGGAATTTGTTATGGAATTTTTTTAAGAATTTGTTATGGATAGTCTAACATGAACAGATCCTAGAATTTTGTACAAAACTCATTCTAGAATCCCTATCCAATACTACTAACCAAATCTAATCATAATTCGTTGATAAATGTCGGATTGCTACTACTTGCGGCGAGTAGCGTAATCTCTTATTACTTGCTGGTAAATTTCCGTTGTCTTGTAAATAATATATGCACATTGATGGAGCATTTCAGTGAGCATGGTTAGTTACGTGCCGCTCGGGTTATTGCAAAGCAAGACACATGGTTTCTACGATGACCTGGATGCGGCTCGTGTTTTCTTGTATACGCACTAAGTGCTATGCTAATTGTAACAAGATATGCATGCCTAAATTCTTGATACGCATCCCACACATATACTCGTAAATTACGTTGAAACATTGGAATTGTCGAATAGGAACCAGAAACCCTTAGTTTAGTAAAACCATTTTCAGTATTCACAATAAAATGTTTCCACTCTACTTAACCGTTTTTTTCCCCAAACAAGTCAAGAATTGTATTTAACCACAGAAAAAAAGGAAAAACACAAACCCAAATTTCCACGTTAATTTCCCTTTTTATTATGTAAGTGTGTGTGTGTGTGTTGTTGTGTTACATTTTCTCATCCTTTGTGTATCTATACATTGTTCCTCGTATAAAATGTTTTCATTACATTTAATTTTAATTCATTCATTTTCATTTCCTTTATTTTCCTTACATTTTTTTTGTTTATTAATTATTACGATTACTTCTTTATCTTGGAAAATGAATTAGATAGACAGAGAAACGAAGGGAAATATAATTAAACATGATTTGCCTCAAATTTCCATACACGTATACCATACCACGATCATCATCATCATCATCATCATTATGTTATTATCAACATCGTCATCAGCGCGCATTAACATTGTTTTCATCTTCCAGCATGTACACAATAAAATTTATTTTAACCGTAATAATGAAAATTAAATGAAAATGCTGCGGTAAATTCCGTTGCCATATAATTAGTGAAAATCGCAAATAATATAAAACAAATAAACGAAAATATACATATATCGAAAATTATGTACGCTGGTTTGGAGTGGTAAATATCACCGTCGTCGACCCACACCAAATCCGGTGTCTAGACAATGAGTGTGTGTGCCACACCATTTCCCTGGAAAACATGTATAGACTATTATTTTACCTCAGCCATTACTCGAGAACATGCCGACGACAACAAAAAATTACCATTCATAGTAATAAAATAATAGATAAGATATTTTCATAATTACAACCATTTTATGCTCCAGTATTAATTTTTTGCATAAATATGTACTAAGTGTGTTGTAACATACATAAAGCACTTGTTAAAATTTCCGTTTTTCATTTCAGTAATTATACAACAAAAAAGAAATAAAAATTTCGTTTTAAAAACCCTTACGAAGTAAAAATGGGAAAATGGAAAATCAAAAAATGTCTATTGTGCTGTATGAATGTGGTTGCATTTCGAAAAAATATTCCCATTTTTCCTAACCAACAACAGCAACCATGCACATTGACTAAAATTTGTATATAAACAAAAGGAAATTCTAACTGAATAGTTTTTCCCAGTATTCTGAAACTGAATAGTCACATCTCTCCGCTCCTTTCTCATAGCATATATTTATACATTCGGAGGACATCTATTCAAAAATATTTATATTCTTACATCCTTTTAATATACGATGATGTAACTGAGCGATAATTAAAACAATGAGAATATTATATGTTCACATAAAGGTATAACATTATAAAAATAGTCAGGCGGAAATTATTTTATCGTTACACTGTCATTGCTGTTAGTGGGAATTTAACGGAAATTACAAGACAAAATGTTTACGGCGGATGCGGTTGAAACATAGGTAAGAAATTAGGTATCAGATGAAAACTAAATTCAAAAGTGATTTAACTACTAACTATTTTTAAGAACACCTGTTAGTGCACGATGTTACCGAATCAAGTATTTCACCGATTAACAAGCTACAAATTGCAGAAGCGGCATTTCAACAGAATTTTCGTACCTAATTTGTTTCTAATCACATGCTAACTCATTGTATAAAACAGGGGAAAACCAAATGAACATGATAAGTTTCGACTTAAGCGTCAATAAAATAGGCAAGACAAATTTCACTCACAACAACACACACACTATAAAAATACACCAATCAACTACTATCAGAAAATATTGTAAATTGAAAATCAAATAACTTTCATCAATCAACACTTCATGCGTATCTAGCAAATATAAATTCTGTATTGTAGATTGCGGAATTTTGACAGCAGAAAATAAGAGATTACGCTACTCGCCGCAAGTGGCAGCAATATCACTAAAGAGACATAATTTTGTTATGTGATTACCAGCGGAAACTTTTCATTCATTATGTACCACTTTTTTCACTAAATAAAATATCGCAGCGGAATAAAATATTAAAAGTGAACCTTAAAATGGCAAAACTTCCACTAGTAACCAATACTTTCGGTTGTTTTTCTAATAGCTTAGGTCATAATGAGACTATATGGAAAATTTGGGGTAAATACATGGACTGGAATTTTCACTAGAATTTTTTGATTTTCTGCGGCCATAAACGTGATTTTTTGTTTTTGACCAATATCTCAAAAACTTCCACTAGTAACCAATACTTTCGGTTGTTTTTTTAGTAGCTTAGGTCTTATTGAGACAATATGGAAAATATGGGGAAAATTCATGGACTACTAGAAAAACAACGTAGGCTACTATAAAAACAACCGAAAGTATTGGGATATTTGGTATTGAATACTAGTGGAAGTTTTTGAGATATTGGTCAAAAACTGAAAATCACTTATATGGCCGCAAAAAAATCAAAAAATTCTATTGAAAATTCTAGTCCATGAATTTTCCCCAAATTTTCCATATAGTCTCAATATGACCTAACCTATTAGAAAAATAACCGAAAGTATTGGTTACTAGTGGAAGTTCTTGAGATATTAGGCAAAAACTGATATTCACTTATATGGCCGCAGAAAATCGAAAAAATTCTAGTCCTTGAATTTTCCCCAAATTTTCTATATCGTCTCAGTATGACCTAAGCTATTAGAAAAACCACCGAAAGTATTGGTTACTAGTGGAAGTTTTTGAGATATTGGTCAAAAACTGAAAATCACCAATATGGCCGCAGAAAATCAAAAAGTTCTAGTAAAATTTCCAGTCCATGAATTTTCCCCAAATTTTCCAAATAGTCTCGGTATGACCTAGGCTACTAGAAAAACAACCGAAAGTATTGGTTACTAGTGGAAGTTTTGCCATTTTAAAGTTCACTTTTAATATTTTATTCCGCTGAGATATTTTATTTAGTGAAAATAGTGATCATAATGAATGAAAAATTTCCGCTGGTAATTAAATTATCTTTAGTGATACTACTGCCACTTGCGGCGAGTAGCGCAATCTCTTATTTTCCGCTGTCAAAATTCCGCTATCTTATGCAGCATCATTTCTTCCAATAGTAATCAATACTTTCGGTTCTTTTTCTAATAGCTTAGGTCATACTGAGACTATATGGGAATTTTGGGGAAAATGCATGGACTAAAATTTTCACTAGAATTTTTGGTTTTCTGCGGCTAAATAAATTATTTTTAGTTTTTGGCCATGTCTAATCTCATCTCACCTCAACTTCCACTAGTAACCAATACGGCCAAAAACTGAAAATAACTTATTTAGCCGCAGAAAACAAAAAATTCTAGTGAAAGTTCTAGTCCATGAATTTTCCCAAAAATTTCCACATAGTCTCAGTATGACCTAAGCTATTAGAAAAAGAACCGAAAGTATTGGTTACTAGTGGAAGAAATGCTGGAAAGACGGAATATTGTTAAATTTCAAGATTTCATATACGGAGTTCCTTTACTTCGGAGATCAATCAATTTACCATTTTAAGGATCACTTTTAATATTTTATTCAGCTGAGATGTTTTATTTAGTGAAAATAGTGATCATAATGAATGAAAAATTTCTGCTGGTATGTAATTACATAACAAAATTATTTCTCTTTAGTGATATTGCTGCCACTTGCGGCGAGTAGCATAATCTTTTATGTTCCGCATAAATATAAAGCTTTTAGTGCGTCTCATCTAAACTATCCACAAACTTTTTGTAGGATGATATAGAGAGCGTTGGTCTGCGTAGATTGTCAATTTTACATGGTTCCGTTGCTATCCTGAATTCCGACTGAACAGCTAAACCCGTTTCTACCACACCAGAATTTGAAAGCGTTACACATCATTGGAAGACTTATTTTCAGTTAGGTAAGCGTTTAGTAATCATTATTCGTTCTCTACCGTAACCTGGTTCAACTTTCTTAAGGCTTCTCAGGTCCACTTCCTGGTTTGGTAATTTGGTACTAGGGGACTAGCTTTAATCATGTTTACGTTCCAAGAGGTAGTTTTTACTCGTTCAACATAAATCCATGAAGAACAGATGGCGGACAGAGAACATCCGATAGATGGCTAGGGAGCACTGACGCAGAAGAGTGAATTTTGTACCTCCACTCCCCAATTATAGACTCGACAAAGATGTAATATTTTACAGGAGGCCTGAACCAAATCAAAAAACCATTCAACTTGGTCCATCACTTTGCAAATTACTTACAGTTAGTTGGTTACGGCAGAATCCAGCTCTTACTCTACCGCATGGCTTAGGTTGGTGAACATTTTCACTGCTTCGTTTTCGTCATGAATGTCCGTGATTCATTTATAACTGTCCAAAAATGTATTTTTTCAATAAAATTATGTCCAGTAGTAGAAAGGGCAACCGTATGAATTTTATACTTTTTAGTAAAATTGGAAAACATCTTTACAACCTTTCTTAAAAAACTGTTTCGCTGTCGAACCTATGGAGAAATGATAACTTCGAAAAAATCTGACATTATAATATTGTAAACTGTTACGTTTGGGTCCTCGTTGACATTTTTTTTTGACTATTTGACTAAATGATATCGATCATCAAAACGCTGACTAAGCCAAAGACTTCCAAGGAAATACTTGAAAATTTTTATGTTGACAATTTACTATCTAGTGTAGACCCAGTCGAAGAAGCACTCCACGTTTTGTACAATTTGACGCAATATGATATATGACCGATAAAATTCGATACGATTTCATACGATTCGATACGAAGTGTAACGATGAAATACGACTCTATGCGATTTGATACGATTCAATACGAAGTGATACCATTTAATAAAATTGGCTAGTAAGATTCGAAATGGTTTGATTCGATTCGTTATAGGATATGATATGATACAATTTAACACGATTTTAAACGATTCGACCAAATTCAATGCGAACTCGTACGGTCAATGCGACATACGATGAACGATTTGATACGACTAGATGTGATTCGACCCTAAGTGATATGTTTTAAAGATAATTTGAATCCCTTTTCGGGATGCCCCTATCGGGATTCGAACCCGGTACCTCCCAATCCAAACGCCAAAACTTTAACCACAGTGCCGTTTGGTCGGTTCGATTTGCACCGATTTTATACGGTTTGATGTCATAAGATTTGATGCGATTCGCGATGATTTGATGTGGACCTATGTGGAGAATTGATTCCTCAGAAATCATCTGACATTATTAAATTGTAAAATGTTTGGTTTTAGTCCTCATTGGCATTATTTCTGATAGAAACCGTCAAAATTCCTTTGATGGTGAATTGTGGGTTCGTCTAAAACATGAATTTATTGAGTTGGAATCCATTATGTGGTTCGTCAATGCATTGCATTATCAACGGCCCCGATGTTCGTACGATTCTCAATTGCCTCTTGTGATATCTATATCGCAATGGCTCGTAAGTTTTACACCTCTACTTCTTTCTGCGAGGTGAGCTCTTTTTATATTTAGAGGCTTTGATTTTATTTTTATTACCTAATTTGATAGGCAACCTTCTAAGTTAAGATTCTGAAGTCTTACCTGATTATCATCTGTCACTTGCGTGCTATTCGGTAAGACTCTTTTAGGTGTGGTTTTAACCGAACTACATGAATTGGTTGGATGAGATATATGTGGTACTGGCGCAGAAACCCCTATCGATTTATTTGGCAAGCGTTGCGTTTTGTGCAATTTCCGCAATAGTCTGAGATGTTGTTGCGGCGCGTGCTCATTCATATAATGGGTATATGAGACTGAATTAGTTAATGGATTATTTGGTGGCATCAGCGCAGTCGTCTGCTGATCTTGCGCATCATCATTAATTCCCAGGAGAATTCTGGTTTCGTGTGACAATACCACTGATTCTTTTAACTGATTATCGGCCTCTCACAGCGTAATATCGTATTATACCAAGGACCTTCCGATATCCATTAGTCGACACCACCTTTGTCTCATCTCGCTGATTGTATTGTCGAACACTTTGCAATCTGTTGCGATCTGTAGAAAACTGGTTTCAGCTCGTCTACGGTTAAACCACCCCATATCCAGGCTATCAGCAATTTCCGAACCTTCTCCAACTTATTAACACACATTATTGTCTCTTGAAGTGGACATTCTTGGGCTGCCCTATGTGCAAATAGCGGAGTACAAAGAAAGTCTCCTGGATCAAATAAGGATAGGAAAAGAGAAATGTAATCAATTTGGATGAAATAGCAAATGTCAACCCAATCAGCAATGGCATTCATAACTTCCATTTTCTCTCATTGCCTTGGTGCAGCCATTTGGTAGTTCACTAATTTACCTAATTGACTGAGACAGTCCTCCTGCCCTCTTATTTCACAGTCACCATTCAAAATCTCCTTGGATGAGTATGACTGTGTCAGTGGCAGGTCGAATTGTCTATTCAACTAGGAACAACAACACGTCGGTTGCTGTTGCGAATTTCCGTTACTTTGTGATACTAACTTGACTGATTTATGGCCAGCTTGTATTCATTGCACATCCACTTGCAGACCTCTAAGCGTGACCAACCAGTGCAACCGTACTCTGGATGTAACTACTATCTAAACTGGTAGACCTGCGACCCCATCCCGAGGAATGATAATTTTAAATTTCAAAACAGAATTGGAAAATACGTGAAAACTTAAATACAAAGTAATAAATTGGAAATTCCATTTTTCTCTGATTATTTATATTTGAGAAAATTAACCTATGGCAAATTCTAGCTACAAGCTAAATTTTGTCATCCTGAAAATTTTTTGAAAATTTTGATTTTACGATTCCGACTGGGATGCGGAATGATGGGACGATTTGCCTTAGAATGAGCAGCCCTTTATATCACCCAAGATCATCGCTTGGCAGGAAAAGGATATGCTCAAAACTTGCGGGGTCACATCACTCACCCTTGCCAGTGTAAAATTGCAAAACCATACATTATACAAGGTACTCGAAAACCGCACAAACTTTTTGTTAGTGCATAAAATCAACCATTGTAAAAAGAATGGATCGCCAAGCTCCATATACCACCACAAATACCAGTTCAACCCCCGGAGTATGGGTTGGGACTTGTCACAGGCGAACTGAATATTCGGAGATCCGGTGCCGGAAAACGACAATGTAAGAAACTCATCTGTGTGTGTTAGACCCACCCAGTTTAGGTCAGGCACACCGAAAAGGCATAACCGCTCTTCACTAGGCATTCATTACACTGTTTATCACTTAAATCACTTTAATCACTAAAAACCAATTAGGCCGATTCTCGGCTACACTTAAGACTGTCTTGAAATTGAATTCAAACTTGCACTTACAATATGTAACTCAAAGGATTGGAATGTTCTCAAGGTGTTGGAACTGTGTTGTAGGACAGATGAAGGCAAGTATCAGTTCTGCGGTAATAATGAGGATAACAAGGTAGCGATCAAGCAAAAGTTGTTATCTTTAAGCTTGTTGGCGTAATTTAACTAAAAATATTTATTCAGCATCTTTATGGGTAGCCGGGTGAAATCGGATGAACCATTGAAGCATGAGTTCACGCAAATCTGATAATGAGCAAAACCAAAGTATTTCTTTGGACCGAGTCCAAATTGTATTAGACACGCTGTTATCACTGGAAACCAGTGGCAATTTCGTTGAAATCGAACGTTCGAATCGAGATACATTCGATCGCTGGACAAACCAATAGAGACTGAAACTGTCCCCATTCTTTGACACAAGGAAGTAGTAAGTAATTACAGCAAATAATTCGCAGAGAAGAATTGCCATTCTTAGATAAATTAATGCAATGTCGTAAAAGAACTGAGTTCATTCATGAGAATGGCAAATTACGAACTGATGGAAGATTATCAAATGCAAAAACTACGTATAATGTCAAGCATCCAAAAATTTTACCATTTGATTCCCTAATCTGAACTTGAATAGTTAAAGAATCGAGCATCACTATCGGACCTGCACCATTGTTGGCTAATTGAGGACAAAACTTTTAAATAATTCTAAACGAATAATACAGAATAGGCTCACACAATCACCGATTTACCAGCAGTAAGCACGGAGCTCATTAGACCATTTCTCAAAGTGGGGTAGACTTGGCATGAAGATAATAAAAGAACCATTTATGAAATTCTCATAAAAAATAATTATCCACATAACATAATTAACAGAGCCATCAACAAAGCCAAACACACCACCAATCACAATAGAGGCGACAGCAACAATATTGATCACAATAGTCCTCCCGTTACATCAACTCGCTACCACGGATTGACATACGTTAATGGATTATCACAACAAATTGTGAAAATTATCAAACCCAATGACCATATTGATTGGAAGATTGGTTATAAGGTCCCCAACAAGAATCAACGCACATTTTCCAAACTCAAAGACAAGATTCTGATGGACCAACAACATGGTGTGGTTTATGAAATTCCCTGCGAATGTGGAAAAATATATATTGGTGAAACCGGTAAC
This sequence comes from Nephrotoma appendiculata, assembly GCA_947310385.1. NCBI lineage: Eukaryota > Metazoa > Arthropoda > Insecta > Diptera > Tipulidae > Nephrotoma > Nephrotoma appendiculata. The sequence continues at coordinate 164,812,525 of OX371223.1, forward strand.
AAACTCAAAACAAGAATGCAAAACCACAAGAGTAACGTCAGGTGCAAAACTCGTTCGACCGCCCTTGCAATTCACTCAATAGACAACAATCACAACTTTAATTTTGAAGAAACTAAAATTATACACAGAGAATCGAACATGATCAATAGACGAATCCTCGAATCAGCCCACATCACATCCAACCTACCCAGTAGTGTGAACTTAAAGTCCGAAACAAAGAATTAGGGCGATGAATTTAAAAAAACTATTCGTAATTATAAACAATACCGCAAAAAATAAATACAAATAATTTTTTTAAGCACAGCACCATCTTCCTTTACAGTTTTATAACCAAATAATCAATAGTATAGAAACATATATACGGGTATAACAATTTACGTATTTATCAATAGTACACTTTAACAATTTAAGTTAACAACACCATCTACCGTTTAGGTAATTTATAATCATCACTTCTGTACTACACACACACATATACATAAACATAAACAGTAGAAGTACTTGTACGGTTTCTACCAATGTTCCTCAATATACAGGTCAACGAACTACATCATATGCTTTTGCTACGCTCAAAATTGATAACAATATTAGTAATTAACACAATGGTGGTATCAATACCTAGGTACGCTCAACGATGTCATCTCTTCTCACAGTATTGCATAGTACGAGTATATACATATATGCAATCTATATAAGAACTAATATTGATGTCTTAAATTTATTTTTGCAAATCCCATTTTATTATTATAATGACGACCGGGCTTAAAGTCACCGACTTAACAATAAAAAGATTTCGTAATTTTTTTAACAAATTTTTAACAAATTACACAAAAAATTTTTTAAATTCATTTAAAACTAGCTGACCCGGCGAACTTCGTACCGCCTCAAAATCAATAAATGTTGTTTAAAGTTATTATAGCTTAATTAAATTGAGTTTTTTATTAAGATAAAATGAATTTCTCTCTCTCTCTCTCTGGCACTATATCCTATCAAGGGATTTGGCCGCCTCAAATAAGGTTTCATAATCATATTTTCATTTCGGATAATGACTAATGAGTGATTAATTCATTGATCCCAAACCAGCCGTGCAATTTTTTCCTTGTCACTACCGGGAATCGAACCCGAGACCTGCGGAGCGGATAAAATGAATACTCCAAATTAATTAAATTTAACCAAAATGAAATATATTTTAATTACATTGAAATGAATGTAATTCACGTGGCAGCAAGGCTTTCGTTTTATTGAATTGATTCGAAATGATTCGCGTAGCATTGTTGTACTACTTTCTTTTCAACTATTTGCTGGGTGGGTTGCAATAGGGTCGATTCCCTTCAGTAAAGCATCTTGTGATCTACGACAATTTTGTTTTAGTGTCAGGAGCGAGAACGAACAAAGCGGATGGTTTGCCGACACGTGAACGTGCTACGTACAATTGGCCGTGAGAGAAACATTCATTTTCTAGATTCAAGCCACAAACACTCAAGGATGGGCTTGTGATTTGTTGATCGTCATGACGAATGCAAGACGAATCGGAAATTGAATTCGTTTAAACTCGAATAACATATCGGTTGGGATCATCAGAATTCTCAGAATAAGAACTTCCTCACCTTTGAACTTTCCTTGAGTTTTCTCAATACCAAACGCGTTCCGTTACATAGTTTTGATAGTATCAGGTTTCGTAGCATGATGATTACCGCACCAACTTTCAGTTCTAAATTGTGAGGTGGCAAGCCAACCAGATCCAATGAGTTTAAAATTTCAGTTGGATAGTTGGTTGCTTCGTTTTTGTTTGTCACACAATCGATAGATTTGAAGCAATGAAGTAGATCGACGATTAGATTTTGAATTGTGAAATTTAAATGATCCACATCTTTGTTCTTAGCCGCAAGAATTACTCGTTCACTCACCCAATTGTGATTTTTTTGGTTAGTAATGATGTTCGGGAACACTTTGTTGATGAGCTAGTTCTTCGTTGAGACAAAATTGCAAAAGTTCTGAGGAAACGAAATCCGTTCGATTTGTCGACCGGAACACGGCTATTACCGACAGTCGGCAACTGCTTGGAGAAATCTTCGGCAGATGGATCGTTTAGCCACAGACAATCAAATTAAATTTTTCTTTCGAGCTAAAAAATGAAAACAAAATATATTTCTGATAATTCCAATGTCATCGTTGTATCTGTCATTTTTCGTTAAACTGCGTATACGTATAAGCAAAAAAAACAAAATGTTTTCGGTTGTTTGCGGCTATTTACAGAAAATGAACTCGCAGTTTAAATTTTTACGTTTACATAGGATGAAATATCTCTCTTAGGTTGTCTTTGGTTTAACAATTTAACTCGCATGTTTGTCGTCAGCTGAAGTTTCATCACATAGCACCACGCAGAGTCGATGATTTGAGGCAAGCGTTTATTTCATCGAAAGCGGTCGATCTTGGCATCACTGGTATTTTTTGACGGAAATCGCCGGACAGTTGAATCATCGCGCCTCCAAAACATCTTGAGTCATTGCGTAGATCTTTCATAGTTCGATTAAGTGCTTCCAATGCGCATTTGTGCGCCATTGTACATTCATAATCGATGATGATTTTACTTGCTACCAAAACTTTCGCCATTGCTGAGTGTTTCGCAATGTTGCAAGTCGGGTTTTCAGCCGATTGAAGGTTTATCGACAATTTCAACGCTATGCAACTGCTACAGCAATATCGGATCTCGCACGAACAGTTGCCAAAATCAATGACATGAGGAAAGACTTCCCAGTTCTCCCGGGCGCATCGAAGAAAAATAATCCACCATTTCCATCATGAATTATACAGCTAAGTACATAAAATAAAAAAATTGGATAAAAAATAAAATGGTAAATGTGCATGCAGCCTCCAGTCGGATTCGTATCCAGTACCTTGCGGTCCAAGCGCCGAAGCTTTAACCACTGCACCACTCGTCACATACAAACTACAACTACAAAATTTATGTAAAAAAAGGTTTTTTTATTAGATTTTTGGGGCTTCCCTTTTGAGTTTTTCCGACTTTTCTTTTTTTCTAAACCACCACTGTATTGAGACGAACAAAATAAAAAAACAAAATGTACTAAATATATGAGAAAATGAATTTTCTTGATAACTTTTTTTTTGGTGAATTTTTCCAATGTTTTAATAGTTATTATGCTATTCGGAACGGAGTCAAATCCAACAAAACAAAAATCATAAAAATCGGTCCAGCCGTTCTTGAGTTATAAATGGTGTAACTAACACGACTTTGTTTTATTTATATAGATAAGTAGATGAAATAAAAAAAAATTGGATAAAAAATAAAATGGTAAATGTGCATGCAGCCTCCAGTCGGATTCGTATCCAGTACCTTGCAGTCCAAGCGCCGAAGCTTTAACCACTGCACCACTCGTCACATACAAACTACACCTACAAAATTCATATAAAAAAAAAGATTTTTTTATTAGATTTTTGGGGCTTCCCTTTTGAGTTTTTCCGACTTTTCTTTTTTCCTAAACCACCACTGTATTGAGACGAACAAAATAAAAAAAACAAAATGTACTAAATATATGAGAAAATGAATTTTCTTGATAACTTATTTTTTGGTGAATTTTTCCAATGTTTTAATAGTTATTATGCTATTCGGAACGGAGTCAAATCCAACAAAACAAAAATCATAAAAATCGGTCCAGCCGTTCTTGAGTTATAAATGGTGTAACTAACACGACTTTGTTTTATTTATATAGATCTAATTTTTTAAGAATTATGTAACTAATTATAATATATGGTATTGTGTTTTATAGTGTTAAATATAACAATAATTGTGCATATATCAAATTATAATCTATTATGTAAGTTAGTTTATTAATTTGAAAAATTATAATTGTTGCTTATATACTCCTACCGTAAGATTTTAACACCTATTTTATATTTTAATTTTTAGTATCTTGAAAATGGGCATTTAGCCCGAAATATCGATAAATCAAATTGTTAAAATTCGACAAAATGAATTTTAATTAATTTCAATAATCGCTGGCTGTAACCACATATTATATAATAAGGAGAAATTTACCTAATTATATATATATATATATATATATATATATATATATATATATATATATATATATATATATATATAAAAATATATATATTTGCCGCTTAGTTTGTCTCAGGGTTAAGACTGGCCACCTTCTATCGATTTGTCTCTTGAAGAGATTTATGTCCAGATATTTACTCGATGCTTACAAAATAATCGAATCTAATTAATATTCTCATTTCTTCTGAAGAAAATTTGTAACCACTGACTTCTTGTGCAAAAGAATCTCATTTCTCATTAAATTCCCGAAAAACGGAGTGATTTTGTACTTCATAATCCAAAATTGTAACACTCTTTTTTATTTAAGAAAAGCTCTTTACTTAAAAAAATTTTTAAACATTTTATCTTTCACCTTTCAATTTTCAAAATGTTGCTGCTCTATCCAGTTTGCTTATACTGAACTTAAAAAAAGCACGGGTATGCACTAAACGGGTAGGCTTATTTTGAACCAATCTTTCAATTGGAATTGAATTTCTAAAACTTTCAGAAGATACAAAAATTGCTCACAAATGAGCTTTAAACCAATTGACTTAAAATAATTTAAATACATATTTAAAACGCGTTTAAAAAATTATTATTCACTGCTCCGTTTGCAACGGTTTTTCCCAAAGCGAAATTTTTAAACACACCCAACAAAACTTTTTATATAAAAAGCTTTTTTATAAGCTTTTATTATGTTGTTTTGTTATTTCAACTAAAAATACATAAATGTGTGTGTTTGTGTGTGTATACGAATGTCAGAGATATAAATATTATTTTTGTACAAATAAATAAACCGGAAAATGGTTTTTCATATCAAAATGTATATGCATGAAAATTTAAGACAGCACAAAATAATCATTAATAATTACAAAACGCCGGACCAAATAAAAAAAAATATTTGTTCAAAATGAAAATCTAAATAGCTCAACTCTCATATATAAAAGTTGGATTTATCCTTTTTCCATTTACATTCCACATAGATGGGCGAGTATGTATACCACCGAGTATGTTGGGCACTCAATATTCTTTTTTGCCCCGTTCGTTGCCTAATGTGTGAACGGTTACAGTATTGTGTGTATGCGGTTTCATTTAATTTCGCCTTTTTTTGTTGGTAATGGTTTGGTTAATCCAAAGCACCAAAACCAGAAATAGCACAACAAGATTACACCATTAACAAAAATTAAATAAATAAATAAAAACAAGATTTTCCACAGCTTTCCATAATGTTTTTTTTTTATGTTCGGTAGACGTGAGTTTAACACTCACACAGATTGGGGTGTTTGGGTTTTAAATTAATAAACACATTTAAAATAAATAAAAATAAATCTGCTTGTTTATGCTTGGGTAATAAAACAGTTCATTTACATTTTGTTTCATGTGTGATACATGATTAGTTGACTTGTGTTACCAGATTATATTTGTCAAAGGCATGAATTAACGGAACAAATTGAGAATTATGAGCTGAACAATAATTATTAAATTTACCCCCATATTTACCCCAATGATACGTAACTTCATTTAGTCTCGAAATATGTAATTTTTGTTTTACTTCACAAAAATTTAAATTCACGCTAGGTATACCCGCTGGTAGCCTGATAATCAACAGCATACTTTAGCTGTTTTCATAAATAGAGAGAACCCAGTGATTTTTGGCCGAAATTGATCCACCGGAAAAAGCAGCCTCTACAGGAGTTTTTTCGTTTTCTGCAAATACTTTGAAAATTTTATCATTTACGAGAAAAATGATTATGAACTTAAAAATGGATGAGTAAATATGGTGTGGCCAACACCTGTCTTTGTTTTACCATGAATATAAATAGATCTAGAATACATCACACTTGATTTCTAAAGAAAAAAATAAATTAACCCATTAATGACCACCTATATTGCTACAGACCTAATTTTTGAAATGCTTACTGATGGTTTGTCGTCGAAGCAGTTTCTAAACTAAAATTTCGTTAATTTTGCCCGGGTTGGCGTAGGAGGGCTGTTACCATACGGCAACGCTGAGCATTACATAAAATAAAAATGTGTGCAAAATAAAAAGCGTTTATAAGACTCCAAAATTAAAAAATGTTTTATTGCTATATAAGTATATAGCAGTAGGTCTATACAGTCTTTCACTTCAGATGAAATAATTATTTATAGGCTCTAAATTTAAAAAAAATAATAATTCATGTAAACGAATACATTTTATTGCGAGATGAAATGATATATGTATTTCGTTAAATTTAATTCACAACCCGACATTACACTTCTTACAACAGCACAACGACGTTTTTTGTTTTCTGGGACTCTTACGAAAAAATGTTCAACGTTGTCGTACCTTGGTAGAAACTCCATTGACTATTTTGGACGCCGATAGTTAGTGGGTGGTTTGGAACCACCAAAATTACGTCAGTAGCGCAATGCAATTTGACGTCTATATTCTAGCTGAGGCATAGTATTACCACCTTTTCGATTCAAAAGCCATGCATTCTGAACTGAAACGTCCACTAACCAAGTGAAAATAGAATATCACCATTTTTTTCCTCTAGCACCTATTCTATACGTATTTACATTTTGGTCCATGCGGTCTGTACTGCCCATGCCAGCATTATATTCTTTGAAGCACATGGTCGTTGCACCTGGATTTTTTGATGTGCCGCTCTCGAATATCGAGTAGTATTGGTAATTGGTAACTTTCCATACAAAGTTGAAGCTATTGCAACAACAGAGGTAATCTACCCATTTTGTAATTCTAATATCTGACCCATCCATATTAGTACTCACAATTGTTCCACGTGATGAGTTCTTCAAATCCATTTTTACTAGCAACCGACAAGAATAGTCCCCGTCCCGTGATATCCATGATTTTTCAATCCAATCAGAGCAGCCGGTGATGTGAATAAATTATCAAAGAAAAAACAGAATTCTAGCTTTTTTATAGATTCATCGAACTCTTCATCATGCTGGGTGAATTCAGGATTCAATCTCGGGTTATGACCTTGGTACATTTCGAAATTAATCATATACTCGGACAGTGTATTCAGACACCACATTTTATAGCCAAAGCGAAATGGCTTTCCTTTAATAAATTGTTTACACCCATGAAGACCAAAATATTGTATCATTGATTCGTCGTAAGATAAATCTTGTTCTGGATGAAAAGGTTTGACAAAGCGTCTTTTTAGTGCATTGGTCAAAGGCCGTAGTTTCCACACACTGTCGTTTGGCTGTTGTAGATTGTAGTCAATGAAATGTAGGAATCGAAAAATAGTTTCAAATCTACGTCGACGCATAGCTTGGGAAATCATTTCATTATGCAGATCAACATCGTTTGACCAATAGCTTCTTTTAGCTGGAACATAAGAGTACCCTAATGATACGATCAATATGCCAATATATCTTCAGATCATTTATCGTAATGTTTGGATTTTGTTCGCCTCTAATAACTGCATATTCATTAGATTCCTTGCAAATGAGTTCTAGAACTTCATCATCGACAATCATCTTAGTTTGTGTCCCAACTAAACTAAGGTTTGAGTGCATTATCATCGTCCTCGACCCAACAGATTTCTTCTGGTTGAGATTTCCTTTTCTTTGCAGTTGATGGTGTTGCAATTTGATCAAAAGAGGTTTGTGTAGTACAACGTTTACGTTAACGAGGTGTACGTTTAGCTCGACGTTTTGTTGGAGTTTTATCAGAGCCATCTATGATTTTGAAGAGCCGTAATATTAAAAAGAGAGCTTTCAGTAGAGGGGAAGCTTTTATTGAATTACTATAAGAAACCATGGTAATTGGAAAATTTTTGAACATGAATTAATGAATAAAAAATTTAACAAATCATCTAAATTTTAATTTTATATTTTCAATAAACTATTCAAAGAACACGTATTTGAAATTCAGAAAGCGGAGCATAAATTTATTAATTTTCTATAAAAATGAGCTTTCCGTTTAGTTGTGTAGGTTTATAAAGTAAGATAATGAAGGGTGGTGCCGCGGATTCCTCTTACACCCAATTTAAAATTTAGTTTTATAAAAATGTAACTTATTTGGTAAATTCTGGTCACATGCACCTCAGAATTTTTGAGATGAACGATGCACTTAATAGCAATCTAAACATTCTCCATTTATAACAAAATTAAAGAGAAAACGTGAGCTGAAACGAAATTTTATGAATCACCATGTGGAAACAACAATATTATTCATATAATAAAATTTTTACATCAAAATCTATTATTATTTTTGTATACAAATAATCAACGTTGTCATGGTTTTTTTAATTAAATATTGTTACAAAACAGAACAAAACGTAAAAAACTTCAATTTTATTCGATTGCAAAACCGAGCTTTCTGTAATTTGAAAATCCGTTTACAGATGTCTCTGTAATAAATTTACTTGAAATTACAGAAAAGTGTAAAATAATTAAATAACTATTTACGAAAATAAACCATTATTATTGTAAGTTAAGTGCGAAATCTTTAATACAATAATTTAACATAATTAATAAAACTCAAAACAATTATAAATTTTATTTATTATTCGGTTGGCGTAAATAAAACTTTTCGTCGTAAAATATTCACCATCATAGTTGCTGCGCGCTGTAAAACAATAATAGAAAAATGTCACAATTTTTCCAAATTTTTGTTTTTTTTTTATTTCGATCCAATCCAGGCGGGAATTCTTACAATGTACACGAATTTGTTAATACAAGGATTTATTGAGGATTTTTGATGCTTAAGGCCCTGGGCTTAGGTGTATGACAGACAGTTCGTATACATTGTAGTAATTCCCGGCTGGTTCAATAGATTATGCAGATCTACTGGTCAACACACAACAACGATCCCAGAAAACGTGCACGAACGAAACTATAAAAATGAAACATGAAACATGCATAGCCTTTCAACTATGCATGTTTCATGTTTCATTTTTATAGCTTCGTTCATGCACGTTTTCTGGGATCGTTGTTGTGTGGAATTCAATAAAATAACCCAAGGCCTTTGTATACTGTTAATAACTTAATGGTTTTTGTGAGTATATAAATGGCCCGTGGCTCTACCCATTTTTTGCATGGTTGGCTCATACGGATACAAAATCTTAAAGCACAAGTCGTACTTTAAACTCGTTTATACAACGAGCTGCCTGCTATAAGACACGCCCGTTACAACCGACCTAACCTGGAGACCCCCTTTCAATTTGTGTAACAATTTCTATACGGGTAATTTGAATTAATTTATTAATTTGAAAGCGACATCTTTTAACAGGTTTAGTAATTGCAAAAAGTTTTATCAAATTATAATATTTTTATTTGGTGAAGCTCTGTTTTGTTTATACTACAGGATGAAACAATACAGGCTGCGAATTTGTTGCGATAAAAAATCAAATTTGTAACAAGTAACGAAAAAACAGTTTTCGAAGTCTGTCATCAACAATGTTGAAATAGAACCGAAAACACAATAATCCCCATATTACATTGCTACTCCAAAAGCATTTTTTAACGAACGTTTATTTTGGAAAAATAATGCTGACTTTTTTATGGAACACTCTATACTAATTTCTAATTTTCTGTACATACACATAAACAAATTCTTGTTTCTACAAAAAAAAAAAAAAAAAAATTGTGCTTTTCCTGAATATTGAATTAACCATTCACATTGAAAATTCAAACAAAGAATTTATGTTTTTATATAAATATATATACAAAAAAGCTTCTAAAAAATACTAAAATACACTGATTGGTATGAAGAAGTACAAAAAGCTTCCCCTCTATGGAAAGCACATGGAAAAAATGGCGGAATCTTACGGCTCTTATATTAAGGAGGCTCTGGTTTTATACGATTTTTTTCTTGCTGTTGTTTCATCCAAAGGTGATGCTAGTTCATCTTGTTTGGAAGTGTTTTCAGTTGAATGTCATATAGCACCCGACGAGCTTTCAGCATTTGTCTGTTCTATTGTTCCTTAAATGTCCATTCATGTTAAAGTACTTGCTTTTGCAGATGCACAAGATATACCAGGGAATATTGAATCAATGTTTCGTGGCAAATCAATGTCCTGAGCATTGTTAGTTGTCGATGGTATTGTACATAGTAAGTCAACATCCAAGCTATTAAAAGAGATTGCCATTGTATCTTCGAGAGCATTATCAATAACCATTGATTCTGTTCCATCATTCACATCAAGGTCATTCAATTTTCTCATAATCACTTGACAGGCAGCTTTCTTGTGATTTTTTCCAAGATTTCCAATATAACCAGATCCGTCTTCTTCGCCATCATCTTCATCAGATTGAGAAATTTCGGTTGGTGGTGGCTCGATGTATAAAGTATTTACAAATTCAGCATCGTCGTCTTCCGAATCAAGCGACAATAAATATTCGTGAGCTTGCTCAATCGTCCTTGTTTCTCTAAAAATAAATAAAACTGTTGATAACACCAAAACATAAAAATAGAAACAGTTCAAAGAGTCGAAAAATATTTAAAGCCAATAACAAAAATACTTGCTATTCAATGACCACCGTTGCCATATGGAATTTAAACTAAAAATTGGTTTTGTTCTATGTAACGTCCAACGTAGCCATATGGCAACGTACTTTTTTGAAGTGGCATGATACGTCCAAAAATCGCTCGATACGGTTACATTTTTTTTTTCTAATTGTAATAAACTCAATTCACTAAAACACTATATAATAGATCTTTCAAAATATAGAAAACAAATAATCTTACCTTGGATAAGCAAACATTTTTAATGTTTTTTGACACTTTAAAAAAGCATGTTCAACATTTAACCTTTCGTATCGACTCTAGCATTCAACGGAAAATAATTTTTTTTTTATTTTATGTTATTCTTCTACATTGTCTCTTTCCTCTCACCTATACAGACAAAATTATATAGTTTAATTTTGTTTTTACAGGTGAATTAAGATGAGAGTGCGCACGTTGCCGTATGGCTGCGACGGACAATAATGGGTTAATTAGACTTTTGGTCAAACTCTTGTATAATCAAAACCATTTTCCCTGCCAAATTTCAGAAAACCAACAAGGCCACCCCTTGGTTAAAAATTTAATCTCTAAATTTATTCAAATCTTTTAATTCTTTGTCGTCTTTTGTAAATGTTAAATTTTTCAACATCATAGCAACAATTTAAAAATCTCCCATTGAAGCTGTTACTTCCGGTAAACGGATTTCTCCCAAATTTCATAAATGAAATATTTTTCACAATTTATGCAGCAGGTTGTCATTACAAAGACGTGGCCGGTTGATGTTCCGCACCATAATGATTATCGATCCGACTTTTAATTGCAGATTATGAAGTGGTAATCTGAGCAATTCCAGCGAATTTAAAAATTCCGTTTGATAGTTGACAACATCATCTTGTGATTAGTAAATTGTCGCGCAACCAAACAGACGACGTGTCAGCATTAATTTTCCCATTACCAACGTCGTTCGACTCTCACATTCATATTGAATTTGAGTGTTTTGACATATTTCTATAAAATGGACGACTTCAAACATTCATTAATGGCAATGTTGTCGAAAATCACATGCCGCAATAGAATCGTCGCACCACGATGAAGCCTCCAAAGATTTTTTGTGTGCCATCGCGTATTCATCCCAAACGAGCAATTTGCTTTGTTGCAACACTTTATCCATCGCAGAGTTCCTCGAAAGGTTTCAAGTTGGAGTTTCAAAGGTTTCCATGTTCAACGGCAACTTGAGTGCTGAATGCAAGTGCAAGTGCAATTCCATTTTGTAATCGGACCGTTGCCAAAAGCAATAATATCAAAAACGTTTTACTAGTTTCACCGGGAGTATCTAAGAAAAAATTCCGCAAGTTCACTACTTTCATGAGCATCGATGGAAAATACTTGTGTGTAACCTGGAAATGGCTGTCCTTGTTACCATCGTTGACATTTCTTTGACGATTAATTCCAGGTTTAATATCTTGGCATTTCGGATTAAAGCAGCGTTCGGGCAAAGTCTGTATTTTGGCACATTTCAAAGAAGCTGAGTAATGGTGTCGATGGTGGCCTGTCAGCTCGTTGCAATACGTTCTCCGATGTAAAATACACTCTTTGATCATTTACCTAATGTACAGCCAAGTGAACAACAGTGGGTTGTGTTTCATGTATAGCATCTATAGTTTCATAAAATACGACACATTGCTTCGCTTGGGCATAGCCGCCCATTTGAAATTGAGTGATTTCATCGTTGGAATTTTCGGCAGCAACTCTGAACGTGCTTTAAATGTCTTGAAGAGTAACGGTGAAAGCGGAATAACCCAATGATTATCAACTTCAATGTCCTGTTAACTCACTTTGACTATTGTTGATCTTCCATTGTCATCAGTGGTTCGGCGGCGATAAAGTGGATAACATTTATTTCCAGTAATAGTTTCTGTTACTAATTGTCTTGGATAGCATTTTGAACATTTTCCGTCGACCATACATGGAGAATTGGGATTCAATATTCAACAGGGACCATTGAAAAATGATACTCATCTTCACCTTGCTAAAATAAGATAGGATATTGTAACGCATCGTATGATCGATGTGTTTCGGACACACGCTGCAGTTGATCGTTCCGCCGATGTAAAACAATATCTCTGTTTTATAAATTTTCAGCCACTACGACAGTAGAGACTTCATCAATTGTTGGCGCATTAAAACGTCTTGCGTGCTGCCCTGCAGGCGTCTTATCGGCTCTGATGACAATTTTGTGGTTATCAGTTGGCATGTGGTCTATAATGTGGTCTTGAATAATGCAACCAATTCGTTGTGATGATGGAAAAATGTTTGGAGTTGTTCCACAATTGGTCTTTCACCGAATTGTGGTGTGTACAACGCTAATCGACTTGTCTTCTTGAATCACCCGTGAAATAAATTTGCAAAAATTTGTAGTCACTATTTAATGTTGGCAATAAGAAACCTGTTCGATGATATGACCCTTAAACGGCAAGGGTAAACAGATGAAATATAAGTAATTGTACAGCGAAGTGTTTGTACCGCCATGTGGCTGGCAAAATACGTTGCCAGCACTGCCATTCCCCCTTCAACTTCTGTAAACACACTCACTTCTATGGTTGCTTTTGGCAATTCACAGCTACCAACGTACTTTACACCATGACAATTGAAAGCTGTTAACGTATTTTGTAAGAGCCTCATCGCGGTGGTAAAAGTTTATCTCTTCCCAGTATACTTACTTTGCAAGTATAGGCATAAAATTATCTCTAATAGCTTTTGTTGCGCCAAATGACGTGATTTGAAAGCAATTATTGTATTGCTGGATATGAGTCACAGAATGTTTATAATCTGGCCTGGGGCGGCTGGTGGTACTTTCTACCATTTCAGGTTGAAGCATAATACTGCTTTATCTTACGTTCAAAGCTTATACTTACGCAAAAATCAAAACAGTGGCCAATATTGCTAATGTCCTTCGACATCATATTGATTGGTTCATTTACGCCGTAGTTGGTTTATGTAGGTTTAGTTAAGGAAACACTCCGGTTTTAAGGGTCCTACTGGGTACCTATTTTAACCAATTCCAGTAAAGCTGGTTCATCAATCTGATTCAGTAGCACGTTACAAATAAAAGAACATTTTAGCAACTCACTTCTTTTTTGGAGTTTCGAAATGTTGTAAGTTTTGCAGCCAGTCAAGTACGGTAAAGTTGTTGTAAAAGTATGCCATTAATACGATAGTGCTGTGTAACAGAGCTTACTTTCCGATGGAATGATACGATTTTGCACGTATAAATGTTCAGCATGAGAAGGTTAGAAGCACACCAAGTTGCTTGATCGTTGACATCTTCTTGCAGTTTATTAGTATTGTCAATGTTTTCAACAGTTCTGTAAATTTTAAGATCATCCGCGAACCATTAATGACAATGCTGAAAACCCAAGGACCAATATGTGATCTTTATGATCTCCCTGAAGTAGCTTGAATTAACCTCTATCTCTTATTTCCCAGTTCAATATATTGAATTCGATCATTTATATGTGATTTAAACCAATCTACAAATTGGTTGGTGAAGCCAAATTTCCATAAGGGTTCAAAGTTTAGCAATGAGTGATGGAATCGAAAGCTTTGACATAAACTGTATAAACGACATCAACTTGCTTAAGGGTTTCAATTTCTGGAAAATTAAAATCGCCTGGTGATGAAGATGACATTAGATGAATCCGCAACCATGTTGATTTTCTTAATTGTGTCGCAACAGGTGTGACGACACCGGGTTCGGGGATGCCGTTGCCAAAAGTGAAAAATATTAAAGTATTTTCCAAATTACTATTGGAGTCGAATGTGACCCACCGAGTGTACAGACTCCTGTTTGTTTCGCCGCTAGCTCTATCGGTGAAGGTATCTTTGGTCGTGGGTGGTACACTCGGAAGGTGTTTCGGATTACATTGGAAAGGAAACCCGTTCCGAATTAAAAGGAAATAAACGATACACAGATACACAGCACTCCGACACTCCATCCCACTACTTATCTCATTCCATCACTCAAACCGGTCCATCTCAACTCACTCACTCATGATATACATAGCTACACATTGAATTCATTTTTAACAAAATATTTATTGACAAAATAATTTCAAAAGTTAAGTTCATATAAAAAAAATTATTATCAATTTAATTTTCTCATTCTAAATTATCCTGCCAACTATATATTCAAATAAAGAAATTATACTCAAGCAAATTGTCAGTTGGCATTTTTCATTTCTAAATTAATTAATTAAAATAGAAAAAAAAATAGGAAAACAAATTTATATACCTTAAATACCATACAGAGGTTACCTTAGGTCCGCGAATGTCGAAAAGCGCTTTCTTGCATCCGGGCACGGCACATGAAAACAAAAAGGTTATTATTTACATATTCACTAAAAAAAATTAAACATATGAATTAATTAATTTTATGAATGCAATTCGCTAATTTGAACAAAAGTACAGATTAAGCAAATTAAATTTGGAATAAGAAGAAAGTGCAATTTATAACAATCAAACAAAAAAAAAGTTGTCCGCTCGCTCGCCACCTGTATTACACGTCCTTGTCCTGATTACGTCAACCGGTTGACCGGCACAATGTTTCTGGATACCCACAACAACACAACTCGACGCCAAAATCTCCCGCCAGCCACATACGTTATAGTCTGTATAGTTACGCGTAATTTCTATACTACACCTGCGCACACCTCCAATTGATAGTATAAAACTCAGTGAGTATTTTGATATACTGTACTATCTTAGCTGCGCAAAATTCAGTTGATTCTTATACATAATATTGTAACGGCAGAATCTTCGTATAGCTGCACTGATAACATTCAATGATTCTTGCACTAATGTTTTACGATAAAATTGGCATATGTATGAGGCACTCAAAGTGTAGCCCTTAATTTAATTGTTTGGCAATCTTGATTTATCTTTTAGCCGAACTAAATCACACTCTGTGTGTTACCGGCGCTTTGTAACAAAACGATTCATCAAACATAATACTTATATTTACACAACTATGAACTTTTATTTAGCTTATTGGTACTTTTCGTTTATAGTCTGTACAATCCAACGCGAACAAATAATTTTTTTTTCTTTCTTTGCGACTTTGCGCGACCGAAAAGCACCAAAGATCACAAAAAAAAATTATCACTACTTAGCAAATTATATTATTAATTCTTTTGCTAGTGTATTTACACATAAACTTCTCACTACTTCACTGCTGCAAGTTTATTCTTTTAAAGATTACATCGAATGATCGATCAAAAAAATAATATTATTTTTTTCTCAACAAAAAAATCTCGGTATCTAGAAAAGTCCGCTAGCGCCATAAAAAATATCGTATGATTTGCGGACTGCGTATGGTGCATCCACCAATTTGCAAATCATTACCATAATGATATTTCGCCGAGAGTATACTATTACACCAACAGCATGCAAGCATCGCAGGCGCAACCACAATTCAAATGGTACAGTTTGTGATACTAAGCAATCATCTAGGCGTAATAAACCATAATTTATTTAGTTTACGTACAGTTGAAGGCGAGATATTTGATGGCTTGCTGCGTAACTGGAACGCACGTTACACAGGAATTATAAACCGAGATGTGAGATGACTTTTGAGCGTTAATCCTCAAGGGTAATGACAGGGGGTAATTGGTCGGGCGATAATGACATGGGATGTTCGCTTTTTCGGGATTTTTTTTTTAACTTTTCTGGAGTTAATTTGTCTGAGAAGAGTTTTGAGTTAAAGTTTTGGATAGATGTTAGTCCAAACATTATTCTCTTTTCAATATAGTACCGTGCAGTATCTTTCATATCTAGTTCACTCTATTAATCGAGTATAATTTTGTCATCTGCTTTCTTGGCTCCTGTACGAGCACTAGTTTTCGAGGAATATGCGAGGTGTAAAATTCATAAAAAAAAATTTTTATATAGTAGCACTTGTATTATCAAGTGTGTGAAGTAATCTTAGATATATCATCCCAGAAAAATAAAAAATGTTCCTCACTCAATACTAATTATCCCATCCTAGGATTATAAAATCATTCCAAAAAATTTTGAAATTATCTACACGAAATATGACAATAATTGATCTAAAGTGGTAATTCCTCACATAGCTATGTCCACTATTTAAAAAAAGTTTCGCATGACCATCCATATGTTGAAATTGGCGCTGTAGCTTCCTGGGATAGCCCATTTTATATAAAATATACTTTTAAGATTTAAACTAAGGGTTGTCTGGAACCTAAATTCACGCATCGTCATGTGAATTTTATGTTAGATAGTGGACATAATGCCGTGTTTATATCAGAAGATATCGGTCACCGGTCAATCAGTGCCGACTCAATTTATCAACGGTGCGTTGAATCTTCCATTGCAATACTCTATCTGCAATTGTATTTTTCTCTGGTTATTGGCATACACCTCTTGTTTCAAAAGCCCCTAAAGAAAGAAATTCAACGGCGTCAAATCGTAAGATCTTTTTGAAACCACATATATTCTAGATCCATTTCACTAAGGGACAGAAGAAGTTGTTTATCATCTCACGGTAACGAACGCCGTTGACGGTAACTACATGACCAGCCGCATTCTCGAAGAAGAACGGTCCTATCATTCTGCCAGCCTAAAATGCACACCAACCAGTGGCTCGTGGTAGATGCATATGAGACATTGAAAGATCACATCTTATATTCTCAGCTCTCCAAATGCGACAATTTTGTTTGTTGATATAGCCATCAAGTTCGAAATGTGCCTCATGGGACAAAATAATTTTCTTCGAAAAATGATTCACTAGTTGGTGCTCTAAGATCCATTCTGATGAGTTGTGCATCCATGTAATTCTCATAACTATACCTCAACATTCACAACTAACAAATGTAAAAAAAGCTATTCTACCAACATAAAAAAATATTTTACAATATTTAAACAACGATAGAAGTTAGGTGAAATGTTAGGTGAAACATAAGGTCAAAAATGAAAAATCACGTATGTCCTCGCTAATTACAAGAAATTGATGGTTATCCAAACACTGCAGTTCCTTGCGGAGTTCGTGCATTTTGGGAGTGTGATTTTGGAGGCGATGGAGGAATTTGTAATTGTTTTTAGCAATATACAATAAACCCTCGATTTAACGGACGCTCGATATAACAACCAATTTTTTATTTTCCATTTTTCGGTTACCCATTATGATGGATGAATTCAGGGATTCTTAAATATTTTTGGAAGAAATTCCGGAATATGGCCACCTTGGACGGAACTCAGGCAGTTTTTAACCGATTACGATTGGATTTTTTAAATGGAAATGAGATTCATTAATGATTTTTAGAAGAAGTGTTTTAATATGGCCACCTGGAACCAGACACTGCTATTACCCAACTGATAATGATAAAATTCGGCACGTTGGGTATATATTTCTCTCTCTCTAGCATTTACATCCCTTGAAGGGATTTTGCCGCCCGCACTATGGTCCTCCATCCGTCTCGGTCCATCGCTCTCGTCCTCCAATTTCGAAAGCGTTGTCCGTGTACAATTTCCAAGGTCGAGTTTTTAATGAATCCGATATGGTAATCCGAGGCCTTTGATTAGGATTCATAACTTAAATGGTTTTTATGAGGGAAGGTTGTTGGCCTGCCGCTCAACCCGCTTAGTTACGTGTGTGGGTCACGTACCGGTGAAAATCTTAAGGCATCCAGTCCTACCTTGAACACATTTATATAGCGAGACGCTTGATACAAGACAGACGCCCGCTTCAGCCACACCTAACCTGGAGAACAGACGCTGATTCAGTATTGGTTTTGAGGCGCCAATAACTCGCCCTGACATGTAGTGTCCATGACTATAAACAGGATTTAGTCTGCTCGTCTCCACTACAAAGCTGATTCTTTTAGCGTTACCCAGAGAGCACCGTGAGGAGGTATGAATCTTGGACTTGCCCCCCCCCCCCCCTCCCCAACGTTGGGTATATATGGGATTACTAAATGATAAACAACTGTACTAGCCAGAGAATGAGAAACCGAATCATAATTTTCCACTTTCCTGAATAGGAATTTTCCACTTTCCTATAGTGGAGAGTGTAATTATTGGTGGTTTTATGGAATTAACTCCCAGACCATTTATGCTCTTGTATTGCAAGTTCTTCAAAAGTGTAAATTTCTGCTTGGTTCGAAAGGTTCTGGAAATCTCAAAGTCTTAGACATTATATTCCATGTTCTCGTGAACAGTTATCGAGGTCGTTGTTGATAAGAATACTACTATAAATTTATTCGAGCCCTTCATGTAGGTTGCATAACGTGATTTTTTGTGAGAGAGGTAGTTGGCCTGCCGCTCAACCCATTAATTACATGAGTGGGTCACGTACTGGTGATAGATGTTAAGGCATCCAGTCTTATCAGAAACATGTTAACATCACGAGCCCTTTAGCTTTAAGAAAAACGCCTGCTTGTTGCTGAATTCCATCCTTTTTAAATTACCGAGTTCCGTCTCAGGTGGTCATATTCCACAACTACTTCCAAAAGTTATTGAAGAATCTTATTTCCATGCAACCATATTCAATTTCAGCATAATCGGCTAAGAAATTATTGAATTCCATTCCAGGTGGCCATATTCCAGAACTTTTCCAAAAATCAATAAAGAATCCCAGTATACCATCCACAATCGCTCATACTTGTCACATACTCAATCCCATCATAATCGGTTAAAAATGGATCGAGTAGTTCCATCCCTTGTGGTCAAGTTCGAGAATTTCTTCCCAACATCATTTAAGAATATACCATTATCATCCAACGGATTTAAGGTACTCCCCCAATTAGTCCGTTAAATCGAGGTTTTTTTGATTAACATTTTACGTTAAAATGTCACGTAATCAACGCAACAATTTAACGCAACATTTAACATAACAGTATTTAACGCAGCTTGTAACATGAACCCAAAAGTAGTCCCCTAAATGTTTTACCAAACTTAAAATGGGCCATCCTAGGATGCTATAGCACCAATATCAAGAAACGCATCGTAATATGAATTTTATATAAGGCATTACATTGTAAGAAGGCAAGATATAAGGCATTACATTGTACTTTAGATCAATTACTATCATATTTCGTGCTATTTCAAACTTTTTTGGGACAATTTTAAAAATTCCTGGGGTATGATAAAATGAGTATTGCCTAATTAACCTTTTTTATTTTTCTGGGATGAAATACTCGGATAACTTCACAGACGTGCATTATCTGGATAACGTCTAATTTATTATTGGTCCAAATTGTTTCACCTTTTCAATAGATTTTGTTTGGAGCAGTGGTACGTACAAGTTTTACCGTAATCCTGGTAATTTTATTCCAACCCTATAAAAATATTTTCTTATAGCAAAGCTATCTTGTTGAATTTTCCTCTTCTTCAATAACCCCAAGTACAATAGATACTCCATGTGTAATGGTCTATAAAATTAATCCTATTTAATGGCCATGTCATAAACATTAACCGTTATTAACTTGCCCCCACTACGTCGTGTAGTCTGTTTGTATTTTAAAATCGGTAAACTTTTTTTGTTTGTTGGAAAATTTCGACAGCCATGCCGCTTTTGGAAAAATATACTCGTATATATACGAGTAACATAAAAATAATCAAATCAATCATAAACGCTGAAACAACAATAAAAAAAACACTGTGCGTATATTGGTTTTGTTGTAAACGATGTTTACTTACAACAATAATCGGCTCGTGGGTGTTTACTGATGGAAGAAAATTATTTTCGTATATAATATACAAAGAGAGTATAGTGGATGAGTGGGCGCGAGCTTTTTGATGTGTGATATACGAGTGTATGTATTTTGTGCATGGTGGGATGGGAAAACATTTTCAATTTTCTTTTTTTTTCGATAAAATTTATCAGTTGATTTATTATAAATGTGTAATGCACGATTATTTGATTTTTGTTCAAAATAATTAAAAAATGATTAATAATTTTGTTGTTATGCTGGGATTTTCCATCAACAAACATCGATCGATATATAATTTTGAGCCGTTCAATTTTAATTTTTGTGCGTAGAATCAAAATATTGTTAAACTGAGTTAAATGGGAAATTTTATTAAATTGATGTGCTTGATTGGCATATGATTGGATAATTAGAATTATTTTTTGTATATAGTTTAGTCACGTTCCTATATATTAATGTGTGTTGCCTAACAATTTTTGCGTTGCCTCAAAACATATTTATAGTTACTTATATACCTAAATAAGCCACGTTTCGATTGAATCGAATGATTAATCAAAATTATTTCCGGCATGCACGCTTTTCACACTTTAATTTTCTTATTCATATACGAACGAGAACGTTTATCATTCTCGTACGCCACGCAGCATGCCAAAAATATACATTAACAATCACAAAAGTTGACAGTTATGTTATGTTCCTACGCATATATTAAATGCCAAATAAAAAGACAGATGGATATATGTATATGAGCATATATAACGTTCTTATACGTAAAAGCATTAGACAGAGAACCGTCTTAATATACCATAGAATATCCAATGAGAACATGTATTTGGTTTTCTTCTGTTGCCGTACGATAAAGTAAAAGTTAAAAGTTCCAATAAAGTTGATGTAGTTTAAAAAACAATAAAAATGAAATTTAAATGAGGTTTTGCGATTCATGCCATCCGTTATAATGTCAATTTAATTTATAACGCATGAAATTTTCCCGATCAAAATATATCGTACGACAGACATATTTGCTATAAATATATAACCGATAAACACATTTTTCCGATGAAATGGATGAGCTGTACGATATATGTGTACGTTTCGTTGTTGTTCCATAATCTATGTTGACTTACAAGATTTATCCAGCATAAATATTATAATAAATATTCATCTTCCTTAAATCGAATTTAGTAACAAAAAAATAAATCTCAGAAGTTTCACAAACTCAACGACTGAAACATATTTTGAAAAATTATTTTGCTAATGTGGTGGTGGGATATTTTTTTGCTGGTATATGGCTAGGGGTTATTAGTTGTAATGTAAGAATATCGAAAATCAATTTCCCGAACGTAAAATTAAGAAATATGACGTAATGAAAGAAGTCGGTTTACGTCGATCATAATTATTTGAGGATTGATATGAAATATATGGTCCCGATGGTCCTCCAACTGCTGCTGGTCACTCTTTTGGATTCTGGTTTAAATCCGCTTTTAGGTCACCATTGATTTCATTAATTATTTGTTTGTGGATATTGATGAATGTCGTACCAGATATTAAATTAACTTGGATTTTTAATTATACTTTTATGTTGATGACAATTATAAGAACATAAAATACTGTGTGACATGATTTTTTTGAATGCCTTCATTTTTCACAAAAAAAAGTACATTAAAAAGGAAAAATCAAAAACTATTCGTAACTTCGAACAGCCTTCTATATTTTATTAACACTTGCCCAGTTATCCGCGATACTGTCGATATACGCTACATACTCCCTCTCGAGCGAAAACGCGGTTTGAGCGAAACAGCGAGTCCTAAAATCGCGAAGGTGTCTTTATCTGACGCCCGCTCTTAAGCAGGAAAGCGACGGTGTGATTATTTTTGGATCATTGAACGTTACATGTTTTCTAACAATATCGGGACTTGGCTTAGTATAAGTCTGTCTGTGGCCCGACAGTATGTCAGCGCTTTGCGTGAAGTCTTGTTGACCAGTTGTGTCAGCTGCCGTGACACAGGGCTTGAGTCGGCCAATGGAAACGTTGACTTGTCTATTGTGGAGATCGATAATAAAGTTTTTGTCACCGTGCTTGATCACACGGTGTGGACCAGTGTACGGCGGTTGTAAGGGTTTCATACGTAAGAAAACATGAGTACAAGTCTTTAGTTCCTGACTGACGAATGTTTTTTCGGTGCAGTGCCGAGATGCTGGCGATGGTTTTAGTTCGATGAAGTGATTTTTTAACTGTCTCACGAACTCGCTTTATGGGACTATGTTTGAATTGTCAAGGAATTGTCCAGGTAGTCTTATCGTGGTTCCGTAAACTAACTCAGCACAGGAAGCTTGCAATTGCTCACTGAACGACGATCGTAGTCCTAACATGACTGTCGGAAGTATGCTGGTCCAGTCGGAGCGCTCATGACACATAATGGCAGCCTTAAGAGTGCGGTGCCATCTCTCAACCATACCATTACACTTTATATTCGTTTGAACCCTAGTAATTGGGATAGTTCTTCGAACAGTTCGAATTCGAACTGAGTTCCCTGATCTGTAAGAATGGATACTGGAACGCCAAAACGAGATATCCAAGTTGTATATACGGCGAACGCAACAGTGGCAGCATTTATGTCCGGTACAGAAACCGCCTCAGACCAACGCGTGAGATCTATTAGCGTGACGCAGTATCGCTGGATATCAGAAATCCTTGAAACTATCGACTTTTGACATTGTATGCATTGTTGAGTGAAGTATCTCGAATCTTTTCGGAGGGAGGGCCAGATAACATTTTTAGTTAATATATTGGTGGTAGCTTGGATTCCGGGGTGTGTAACCACATGGCTTGGTCGCAAGGCTGGTACCACCGTCGTACCATATGGTAGCTCATTGTCGGCTAGGGGGTCCTGTTATCCGACGGTACAGGCCGCCATGTTACAAAAGAAAAAAATCCGGAATTCTGCTTCGTTAGAAACTTAGCAGAAAAAAAATTAATAAATAAATAAATAAAAAGTACATAAGAAAAGCTTGTCTGCACCACACTGTGATCCCCTTCCACCATTACTTTTACTTTACCTAGACATAACCTGCCTTAAACGACACAGACCAAAGAAAAAGAAGAAGATATAATCATGGCTCCGGCTTGGTTAGGCAAAATATGCCAAAAAAAAAATTAAACTAAGATGCCGCAAACAAGGAAATCGTAGAGAACCAAAACCTCAAAAAAAAGAAAAATGTTACAAATAAAATATTCAAAAAAAAGAGATCTAAAATAAAAATGGTATCATTAAAGGAAAATTTAAGAAAATATAACAAATAAGAAAATCATATAATAAAAAAAAAACAACAACAAAAATGCATGCAAATACGTTACACTCTTAACTGGATGAGGTTGACCGGATGACGATGGTGTTGCCTATCCCCATAGATGAACCGCTAACGGTGTACTCGAAAATTTTCAGAAGAACTGGAATACTGCAGCCTCGATATATGTATTTGCCCCTTTTGCCGCGTGATGATCAATTCGGGTGCAATCCGCCTTCCGTTAAACTTACTTAAATGTTCCGTGATATACTATATATCCCGTTGTTATTTATGTTCCGTTGTTGGTAATACCGTGCCGTTTGTTACGACAAGATTTGTATAGAATCAGTTGTTACGCCCTCGTCCCGTAATTTAGCAATGCCAATACTCGATAGTGAATATATTTGGGTATTCCCCGTTAACTGGTATACCCGCACAGTTTGTTCGCCTTATATAGCGGTCAAAAGAAAAACTTAGCAGTTATCTTGTTGCCAGGAAATAGATATCGATCACACTAGCACTTTACTTTGAAAATTTTAGCTCTTTATGTTTTTATACTTCGTAAGCTTTGTTTACCGATGAAAGCACTAATATTTATTTGTTTAAAAAAAATACAATTCAATAATAAATGAAACACACAAGTTTATTTTGTATATACTCGTATAGTATATACAATATATATGCATATATTCTAAATGAACACAATTTATTCACATTCACAAGTCTTTTACATTATATACTTGTTTAAATTCATTTTATTCTTATAATGTACAATAACTAAGAATTCTAATTAACATCACTGGTTATTTATAATCAAATTTTTTTTTATGAGATTTTAACATTCTAATTTTATAATTTTAATAGACAATTCTATTTTATATTTCTATTTTTCTTTTCTCCTAAATTTTTGTTCTCGACCGTTCTTGTTTGGCAAACTCGACTCGAATCCCTTTGCAAAGCCATCATCTCTTCTTCAATACCTCGCTGTCATTGTCTTCCCGCGCTTTTTCCCCTCTTTCCCCAAATTGGCACCAATACATATTTGTATTCTATGCAATGAAATCAGCTGATCTTAATTTTCTATATTTGTACCCCAATAAGCCGTTGTACGGTAAGTATGGAAAGATGCTACGGACATAGTAACGCAGGTAAGTATAAAAAGCTAAATGAAAGAAAAAAGTTAGGTTGTAGATTAAGCCGATTAGTACAAAATTTAACGTCATCGTTACAGGGCAGGTTAAAATTACTTTATAAAGTTATATAGTAATTTGAAGCTGAAAATAGTTAAATGTTAGGCCACGCTTTATGTCTTGATGTCCATTAAGTGGTAGACACCTAAATTTTTGTGATTTTCGTCAATAAGGCGATAGTATAGTTCACCCAGTTTCTCCTTTACGAAGGCTTTTTTATAAGGATACGCGAATTTAGAACTGAACTGTTTACTTGCATCACTCATCGGATGTTGTTTCACAAAAACTAGTTGATCGATATTGAGCGTTCGATGTCTGGTGCGGAGGTTGTATTGATTAGAAAATTTATTATATGCTTTAGTTAGATTAGATTTTACTTCCTCATGTACAATGGACAATCTATCAGGCGTGTTCATCCAGTCTAACGCGTTTTCGCTTAATACATTCACATTGCGCAGCATTTTGTAATCTTTGGCATGAAGAATTTTGTGATAGCCATACAGTAGAAAATGCGGAGAATATTTCGTTGACTGATGAACTGCGTTTCGCAAAGCACTTCCAATTTCGGGGAGGAATTTGTCCCAGGTTGTATGTTTACTACTCACATACGCTCTTCAAGCTGCTATAATGGACCGGTTAACCCTTTCGGATGCATTACTTTGCGGTGAATAGTAGGCCGTTTTGATGTGATTGATTCCTAAATCCCTTAGTAATGTTGCGAATTCCTTCCCCACAAATTGGACGCCATTATCAGTGTGTATTGTTTCGGGCACGCTAAATAGTGGAAATAATTCGTCCCGCAAGAATTCCGTGATTTTATTTGCTGTTGCCTTGGCTAAAGGTTTGAGATAAACAAATTTTGTGAGACTATCTAGTACAATAAGAATCGTTGTTTTACCACTTGCTGTTCTTGGGTAGGGCCCCAATAAATCGATATAAATTTTCTGCCACGGCCGCTCTTGCAGTGTTTGTTTACCTAAAGGTGGACGTAAACATTGGTTTGTCGCCTTCGTTTGTTTACACATAACACAATTATTGACATACTTGTGTACCTCTATTGACATTTTGGGCCAATAATATAATCGTCTCAATCGGTTTAAGGTTTTAAGAATCCCTTCATGTGCTCCGCTTGGTAAGTCGTGTTCATTTGTGATCAGTTTTTCACGAAATTCAGTAGGCACCCACAACTTCCAACAAGGAATATCAGTCAAGGGGACATTTGATTTTGGCTCGATTCTAATAAAAATTTGGTCATCAATTAGTCTTAGATTCGGATACAATTCTGGGTTGAGTTTTATTTTCGAACATAGCTGAATGTAGTCGGAGTCCTGTGTATTTTGAAAAGGAAATTCATTTGCGTCATGTAGTTTGAGATCTTGGTTAATTTCGACAGCAGCATCGCAATGGATTCGTGATAGCGCATCTGGAACTATGTTATCTTTGCCCTTTTGGTGAATTATGTTAAAGTCGAAGCCTTGCCACTTCAGACTCCATCTAGCTAGTCGTCCACTCAATTCCTTTTGTGGCATAAGCCATTGCAGACTGGCATGATCTGTAATTATTGTAAATCTGTAGCCGTCAATGTACGGACGAAATTTCTTGACACTAACAATAGCTGCCAAACATTCCAATTCTGTAACCGTATAGTTACGTTGTGCCGCATTTAGTTTTTGTGACATAAATGCTATCGGCTTTTCATTTCCATCGCAGTCTTTTTGGAAAAGAACACTTCCAATGCCTTGTGTGCTGGCGTCGCATCGAATAAAAAAACATTTCGAAAAATCGGGATTGTGTAATACCGGAGCATTACTCAGTAACCACTTTAGTTTTGTAAAAGCCGCCTCCGCTTCAGGTGTCCAATTGAATTTAACTCCATTCTTTAAAAGATTAGTTATTGGAGCGGTTACTTCGGCGTAGTTGAGTATAAACCGCCTGTACCAGCCGGTCATTCCCGCAATAATCGGCGGGTTTGTTTCACAGAATTTGGAGCTGGAAAATTGGTTATCGCTTCTATTTTAGACGGGTCTGTTCTTAAGCCACGTTCGCCTATTAGGAACCCCAGATACCTCGTCTCCTTGAGTACGAAGTGACTTTTCTCTACGTTTATTGTCAGCCCAGCATTGGACAACAAACGTGCCACGGCCCTTAAGAGTCCCAGGTGTTCGTCGATACCGGCTGAGATAATCAAGAGGTCGTCCAGATAGACGAATACCCTGTCTCGAAGCTCATGCGGTATCACTCGATCCATCAGTCTGCACATGGTTTGGGGTGCATTACACAACCCAAACGGCATGACACAGAACTGATAGAGAGGACGGCCTGGGACCGTAAAGGCCGTTATCTCTTTCGCACTCTCGGAGAGAGGTATCTGCCAGAAGGCATCTTTCAAATCAATGCTACTAATATACCTTGTTTCCTGTAGTCTCCCTAATAACCCATCGATTATTGGGAGCGGGTATGCATCTTTTTTGGTAATTGCATTGATTTTTCTCGAATCCAAACACAGCCTTGATTTACCATTTGCTTTTGTTACTAACACGACCGGGGAACTCCATGAGCTCGTGCTCTCCTCTATCACACCCAAGGCTATCATTCGGTCAATTTCTTGAAATATTAGTTCTTGTTTGATCGGAGATACTGGATAGTGCCTCTGCTTTATAGGTTCAGAGCTCCCTACATCAATGTGATGGGTTACCAAACTCGTTCTCCCTAGACCTCTCTCACCAAAAGCAGGGAAACTCCTAATAATTTCGTCTAATTTCCTGGTGTGTTCAGGGCTTAATTCATGCTGATTTTTACTTTTTGTGGTTTCCGGACACATTGTTAGTTCACCAATAATATCCGGCGCTACATTAAATAACTTCCAAAAATCAACCCCCAGATAAATTTCGGACTGAAGCGTTGGTACTACACAAAACTTTAGAACTTCCGTTTTCTTCATATACGATATTGGAAGGGAGGCATATCCGATTACTATATTGCTGGTTCCATCGGCTGTTAATATGGCTGAGCTCAGTTTTTTCATTGGAACTCCTAGGGATTTTAGAAATTCTTGACTTCCTCTGCCTAAAATGCTGATACTTGCCCCACTGTCTAACAGGCCCAATTTCACATGTCCAAGAATTGAAATTTTTGCATACGGTCGCGGGTCATTTTCCAGGAACTCAGCGATGGTTGAAGAACTGCATAAGTGGTTAAATTCTTTTATCCGTCTCCAGTAATTTTGCACGCGTTTTAGTCGGTTGTTTAGTGATTGATCAGGTAACGATTGTGGGGTTTTCGATGATATTAGGCATTCACGTACTTCTGGCTGACTGTTGTCCTGGGATTCGTTGGTTTTTCCGAACGTGAGTCCCCAGCGTTTGTCGCGTTCGGTTTGAAATTTCCCACCAGTCGTTTCTTTTTGCATCTCAAACAGTTGTTAACGTTTATGTTGGCTAAACCACATCCTTCACAGAAATCGTGAGTTTTTTCCATCTTGCACGCGGAGAATCGGTGGCCCAGATCTTTACAATTCCAGCATACTATAAGTTGGTTTCGGTTGATTGCGCTAATCTGCTGGGATTCTTCATGGTCCAATTCATCGTCTGTGTCTGACTTGTTCTCGATATCGTGATTCTGCTGGCTCGTTGTTGGTTCTCGCTGGGTAGAGAGTTGGGCTATTGCTGGGGCACGTCTGGTTCTAGATTCGATAAGCCTGCGAGGGTCAAATCCCGATGAGTCCCACAACTTTTCAAAGTTATCGCATGTTTTACGTAGGGTAGCAATATTATCCATTTTAATGAATTGCGTGGCACTCTTCAATGCGGGGTTCATATTGTCCAGTAATAATTCCAAAATTTCAGTATCAGGCAGCGGATTTGTTAACCGATAATTGGCACTTTCTATTTCGGTTAGAAAATCATTAAAAGTTTCCTTGGCGTATTGTGTCCGACTCCGAATGTATTTCCTGGTTTCTCGATCACCTTCCGCACTGCTAAACCGCTCTAGTAATGAATCCTTCATCTGCTTCCAAGTGGCATACTTGTTTCCTCTAATGAAGTTATAGTACCATTTGTCGGCTTTATCCGTTACAAAATACCTAATCAGATTTACTAGTTCGTGCTGCGGTACGTCGTCCTGGTACGCATGGTTTTCAAGTCTCATTATAAATTCCTGGACATTTTCATCGCTACGCTTATGTTCTCGTCCGGAAAATGACAATTTCCACTTCGTTGGATCGCACCGCCTCCTATATTTTGAATTAACAGAGCGCGAATTATTATGTTTTCGATGGAAAACTTCCGACTCTTCCGAATCACTCTCGGTTTCAGATTTCCCATTTTGCTGTCTTGACTGTTTCGATTTATTATTCTTCCCAAAATTCTGTTTTGATAATGCTTCCAGTTTTTCCATGAACTGTTTCGACATTTCATCCAGATGTTGCGAAAATCTCTTTTGTAAGGTATCATATTCGGACTCCGTTTTCTGGTGTTCGGTACGTTCTTGATCATGATCGGTGTTATTCTTATCTTCGTCTTTGGAAGTATGTGATTTTGAACGTCCGCCTTTTTTCCCTTGTTCAGTGTTATTTTCGATTTTCCGGATATCTCTACTAATGAATCTTGCAAGCCGTTCGAGAGAGTTGGTTATTACCATGATTCCACCTAAATTTGGAAATGAGTTACACAACCGTTGCGCTCGGTCTCTCCAGTGTAGAATCCGAAAGAGCATCTTTTTCTTCTCATGTATTGTACTTTGCTCTATTTGATCCAATGCATTATCCAACTCCGCTGTTTGCTGGCTTAACAAGTTCAATTCAGTGTCAGGATCTGCTTTGATGTGTGAATGTTTAGGCTTCAGGTTTATATTTTGCGATTCCTTTTGAATCGTTTCTTGCAACTTTTTCTCGACTCCAACGGTAGTACTTGACATTCCCCGAACTTCGTACTCCACTTCCATTTCCTGAACATTTAGACTTTCGTAAAATATTTTAAATTCCATTGTGCGTAGTTTTTTTTCACAATGGTTGAATCCTTAATCAATGCAATTCAATATTACTATCACTTCACAAAGTCGCGAGAAAAAAAAAAGAAATATTTTTCGCAAAGATATTGTACTCTAATTTAGTAACTCAATATAAGTTCGTGCTGTACCTGCTATTAAGTTTGTATATATAGATAATTAAATATATACGAAGAAATAAAAATAAATAATACGTATAGCGTTCAGACTAAAGATTTACGAGCAAAAATATTTAAGAAATATTAATTATTATACGTAGAAAATTAAGTTGGTTAAATATCGCGAAGACCAACTATTTTTACAAGCTTCCCAAATTTGACCAGCGTTCAACTGATAAACAACAAATATGTATTGGTACGATTAAAGAAAGAACAAATCAGAAAAATAGATAATAAATAATATAATAAGAAAAAAAAATAATAATAATTAAATAAATTAAATTTTATTAATATAACTTTTATCAATTGGCTCAATTCATAAAATGTAGAGGGATCACAGTGCAGTGTTATTTTCAATTAGTTGCTTTAATATTTAATAGACTCATCATATAAGCAACTAATATGAGTGCGTGCTTTTCTAAATGTACATAATAAAAAAAATAAAGCTGCTTTACTAAATGACTGTCATAACTATTAAGACTACCTTGATTCGAAACGATACAATTATAAATTAACAGGACTATTGAATAAATTATTAGAAAGGAAAGAAATTTAAGTGGGGCGAGGAATTCGGATTCTCCGAACCGTCAATCGACACAACATTAAGTTTTTCGTCAATCACTAATAATCTATTAAGTAACCGTGGGGATATATAAAATAAAT
Source organism: Nephrotoma appendiculata (assembly GCA_947310385.1). Classification (NCBI taxonomy): domain Eukaryota; kingdom Metazoa; phylum Arthropoda; class Insecta; order Diptera; family Tipulidae; genus Nephrotoma; species Nephrotoma appendiculata. Next base: position 164,843,076 of record OX371223.1, read on the forward strand.
CGATTAGCTGTTTTTAAAAAAAAAAAATTCTAAAATTATCAAAAAAAAACAAGCAAAAGATTGATTGATTCTAAAATTAATTTCCATGAGGAGCCTTCATACTGTAGCACACGTCATTCAAATCATGAAAATTCAAATGTGATACAAGTATGAAAATCTTCGATCAAAAAAAAAATTAATATAGATTAGGTTTGTAATGAAATGTAAATTAGATAAATCAAGAATAGTCATTAAGGTAAAAATAAATTGTAAAAAAAAATTATGGTGTGCAAGTACCCAAAAAGAAAGTACTTGATAAAACCTGAAGGGCAAAAAAAAAAAATATAAAAATAAATAAATCCCCCGCAAATTAAGCAATAAATTAAGCGGTTAATTGATCTATTTGTAACTATTAAGTAGTGAAGCTACTCGGATGCCTTATTGGGGCCACCAACATCCATAATCTTACGTTACAACAATAAAAAAAATTAATTCATAATATTTATAACGACCATTTTACGGTCCCTGTTTCGGCGCCATTTGTAACCACATGGCTTGGTCGCAAGGCCGGTACCACCGTCGTACCATATGGTAGCTCATTGTCGGCTAGGGGGTCCTGTTATCCGACGGTACAGGCCGCCATGTTACAAAAAAAAAAATCCGGAATTCTGCTTCGTTAGAAACTTAGCAGAATTCCGGATTTTTTTTTTTTTTTGTAACATGGCGGCCTGTACCGTCGGATAACAGGACCCCCTAGCCGACAATGAGCTACCATATGGTACGACGGTGGTACCGGCCTTGCGACCAAGCCATGTGGTTACAAATGGCGCCGAAACAGGGACCGTAAAATGGTCGTTATAAATATTATGAATTAATTTTTTTTATTGTTGTAACGTAAGATTATGGATGTTGGTGGCCCCAATAAGGCGTTGTACGGTAAGTATGGAAAGATGCTACGGACATAGTAACGCAGGTAAGTATAAAAAGCAAAATGAAAGAAAAAAGTTAGGTTGTAGATTAAGCCGATTAGTACAAAATTTAACGTCATCGTTACAGGTGTCAAAGATTATGAAATGATTCGAAAACTTATTTTCGGAAGTTTAACGGAATGAATGGTCGAGGTGTACCAGCCGAAATATCGCAATAACTGTGTTTATTGGAGTTAAACGTTATTGGAACTTGCTTGAGATTTATAGTGACATGCTGTTACTATGCAAGAATTCTCGCAATTCTGCATCATTGGTTTGTGCATCCGCGATTATTATATAGTCAATGCTTTTCGGAATGGAAATTTGATCTATACGTGATAAGGTATCTGCAACGAAGTTGTTAACGCCGGAGATGTGCTGGATATCGGTGGTAAATTGACCGATGAAATCTAGATGCCGAAATTGACGTGGAGATGCTTTATCGGGATTTTGATGAAATGCGTACACTAGATAGGGGCTTGTGGTCGGTAAACAATGTGAACTCACGACCTTCGAGGAGATGTCGAAAGTGCTTAATGCCCGAGTAAGCTGCGAGCAGCTCTTTATCGTAAGCACTGTAACGTTGCTGCGTCTCGCTTAGACGAACTGAAAAAAAAACTGAACGGCTCCTGTGCATTCGAGACAAACTGCTGTACAACTGCTTCGATTGCGTGATTGACAAGTAGTGCCGCTTGACATAGTTTCTCCTTGCAATTGTTAAATGCGTCAATAGATGCTGAAGTCCATTCTATTGGTGTTTTTTTTATTCTTCGTGTAGCCTTTCAAGAAGTCGTTAAGCAAAACTTGGTCTGCAGCAGCGCAGGAAATAAAACGTCTGTAAAAATTGATCATACCCAAAAATCGTTTCAGTTGATCAACCCTTACAGGCCGTTCGAAATTTTTAATGATTTGAACTTGGTCTGAAGGTGGAAGAATGCCTTGTTCGTTTATTAAATGACCAAGAAATTTAATTTCGGGTCAACACATTTGTCGGAATTACCGATTAAACCATGCGTTCTGATAATTTCTGAAAAACAATCTTGAGATGTTCAAGATGGTTTTCGAATGACTTAGATGCGATTAGAATATCATCTAAGTAGACGAAGCAGAATTTGAGGTCGAATAATATAAAATGCATCAGTCTTTGAAAAGTCTGTGCTGCATTCCTTAGGCCGAAAGTCATTTTTGTAAATTCAAAAAGACCAAAAGGTGTTGAGACGGGCGTCTTGGGTACGTGCGATGGTTCAATCGGGATTTGGTGGTACGCTTGAACAAGGTCGATAGTCGAAAAAAGTGTACAACCCGCGAGTTGATATAAAAAGTCCTCTAAGTTTGGTATTGGGTATCTGTCGGGAACCGTAACTCGGTTTAGCGCCCGGTAATCACTGCATGGTCTCCAGTCTCCATTCTTTTTCAATACAAGGTGAAGAAGGCTCGCTCACAGACTGCTACTCTGACGACAAATACCTTGCGCCATCATGTTATTGAATTCGACTTTTGCGATTTCAAGTTTATCCGGTGCTAAGCGACGAGTTTTTACGAAAAACGGCTGACCAGTATAGTCTCCAGCCGATGCGTGACGTTATGCTTGAAAGCAGTCCTGCTTAATGAGCGACTTGTGATCTCCGGAAATTGTTTAAGAAGGTTTTGAATCTGTGTAGGGACTGTTGTCTGATTAGACAGACAGTGAAGTCACCGAATCGATAATCCTTCATCTACTAATGTCAACTACGAGACCTGTGCATCTTATAAAATCTGCACCGAGTATAGGCATCGAAACGTCTGCGATGACGAATTCCCAGATAAATTCGCGGCGTAAGCCAATATCGAATTTTAAAATTTTTGAACCGTACGCTAGCACCGGTGTACAGTTTGCTACATACAAATTTAGATTAGATATTGCTTTTAATGGTTTAAAATTTTTACTAGGTACTATTGACAAGTCTGCGCCAGTATCGACAAGGAAATTATTTTCGCCAGTGTCTGATGGCCCTTTAAATTTTTTTTTTTTCGAAATGTCTGGATTTTGTCAATTACCAACATTGTTTTTAACACGATACGTGCATCCGTCAACACATTTTTCGGCTTTGTCACATTTGTAATTGTAATAGCACGTTTTATATTTGGGATTAATACGTCGTCTCGAGTTAGATCGACTATGTGTATGCTATCGGTTGGAACTTACCTGCGAACGTGATCTGATTGATTATTGCTGGCCGCAACTAGCTGACTGACTTTGCTTATAATGTTATCGCGTAATCGTGTTAACAATGCCTCGATGTTCAAAGCCTGGTTGGCTACAGCGCTTGTGGATTGCTCTTATGAAGAAACGCTGTCGATTGCGACATCCACGTCGTTCGCAAACGGCGTGAGTACAAATTGAACCTGTTAAGGTAGGCATGACATCCAGAGTTGCTGTAAAGTCTTTTCGGCGAAATCTCCGCCAGCGTTTAGTTTAAAAACGCTTAGAAGTTGCGATGGTTTTTTGTCACCGAGCGAGAAACCGTGAAGAATATTGTTAGTTTTCAATGTTTTAGACTCTACAAGGACGTGAATTACCTCGTCGCGAAACGTGGTGTAAGGCGTGTTGTTTTTGTCGCGTAATATGAGATCCGCGAACGTATTGTGAAGACGCGAATCAAGCGAGCTAACGGCATGTGAGTATTTGGTGCTTTCGGTTGTAACTTTTGCAACTTTGAACAGTTGGTCCAAGATGTTAAGCTAAAGCGGCTGTGGTGCACCCAAAAAAATAATTGCATATTATTAAAGAATCCAGCTATTAATACAAATAAATATTCTTTACTATGTAGCCGAAGAACATTTCATTAATACGATGTATCAGATATTGTTAAACTTGAAAAAATCAAACAAGTAAATTATACTGGTTTTTAGTATTCTATCATAAACAATCAATTTTTGGTTTAAGTATATTTCATTGGGATAAAGAATTCGTTTTTAATTCGTTTAGTCATGCCCACTGTAATTGTTCTTATTTGAGACAATTGTTAATTAGCTTGAGGAATATTACTACAATAATTTTTTTTAAATGTACAAAAAATACTTAATATAAGGAGACTTAATAAAACTACTATTAAAGTGATCAAGTAACTTTCTTTAAATTTCTGTGTTGTTTTCCTTACAGTGAAGTGCCCGTACAATTCCAGATTATCAATAAACTTGTCAGTCATGAAAGATAATGTTTCTGAAAAATAGCACCACTACAACAGTTTTTCCTTTTTAAACGGAAATTTACTACTTTCCTACAAAAGAAATATTAATAGATAAATTAAACCATGGTCCTTTATTTTCGTAATTTTATTAAAAATTTTCTTAAAATGAGACGCACATATTTTTTTTAAATAGTAAACCACAATAATAAATAATTCTTCTTCTTCGTTAAAATTTGATTTATAACTATTCGCTCGCGTAAGGCAGTTGCAAATATTTACTTATGTATTACATTTCAAAATTATTATGAAATAAAAAATAACATTTGAAAGAACTTGTAACTAAAAACTTTAATTAATTGTAATTGGTATTTTTTCCTTTTGAGGCTGTTTTACTTGATTTTTATTATGTAAAAAATTGGTCTTCAACTTGATCTTGGCTCGAATAGCATAACTCCATAAAAGACATCTGGGAGTCTATGATGGTAAACTTTATAATTTTTTTGAAGAAATGTCCATTCTTCGTGTTGCCTCTTTTATCATTACATATAAGAACAATGCAATTTTCGTGAACCTTCGTGCGTCTAAATGTAAATAAACAATAAAAAAAAACTTTAATAAAATCCAATTAGGTAATGCATTTAGAGCCGTAAAAATTTGCATGATGCCAAATACATACTCGATTATTTTGCAAGCGCAAATAAGCAAATTTATTTGCGATTTTTCTATGGATACTTATTGTAGTTTGAAGTCACTTATCCTTTGAATATAATTATTATAAAATTAACTACATATGTAGTGGTGTAGATATATGTAGTGACCATAGTAAAAACGCAAATAAATTTGCTTATTTGCGCCTGCGCACTAATCGAGTATTTGGCATATTATGCATAATGCAAATCATTTACTGCACTAAATCGGTAAATGACATTTATAGTAAAAAATGCACATATTTATGCGATTCTTATATAACAATTATTTTTAAGTATATTGATATTCAACACTTCGTTTAACGTCAAACTGTTTAAACATTTTGTACACACAACACTTTAATTAGAAAATGCACTTGCGAAACTTACCAAATTTGTAATGGCTGAATGCTGATGGTAACGCCACCGTTTGATAAAAAACCACTTTTAGTGTTATATAGGTACACTAATATTTTTTAATATATATTGTTATATATTTTGTAAAAAATGAAAATATATATTTTTTTGTTTGAGTTTACTACTCTTTATTTTTGTAAACCGGCGAAACATTAAAAATTAGCTATTTTGTATTTTTTAAGTAAAAAAAAATACGTAATTTACTACACACAATAGACCACAAGTGATTAAAATTGCAAAGAGAAATTTATTGGTTTTATTTTTAACACGAATTGCATTTCGTGTTACATTTATTTCGTATTTTGTGGAAAAATTATTTCGTAAAGAATGATTACTTAATGTAACAATTAAACGTTTATATTAAAAGTAATTATTCTTTAAATTGTTTGAAATATAAATAAAGAATATGCATTTCAATTAAAGAGTCTTTTTTGTTTGAAATTTGGATAGTTAATGAAATTTCTTTTATAAGAAAATAGTTTTCTTTCTATGAATATAAGGTTTACTTACCAAAAAATAATTTTAATATTAACCTAAACATATTCGTTAATAAAATTAATAATAATTATATGCCATATAGCATTTAGAAACATATTACTAAATAGTATGAAATGTAGTTGTTTTAACAATTAAATTCATAACCAGGCAATATTTATATTAATTAATTGAATTGTGTTATATTAACGAAAATTTGTAAAATTATAAAGTAATAAACAATTATTGTTCCTTCGTATTAGAATAATTGCGTTGGCATAATTAATTTTTATTTATATTAATGAATCGATTAATTAGTTTATGAAAGAATGTGTCGTCTTTAATAGCATGTAACGATTTTTTTCGGTGTGGTTTGAATGCCACACGGGTAATGTGTGTCTCTGTGGACTGTTCGACCCTTGGAAGATAGCGAGTACGCGAACTATTGCTGTACATGTCGGAACCGTCCTTCTGTCTGTGTCCAATGCGCTGTTCCACCGAATCTGGACCCGCTGCACCATTCGAAGCCGCTTCCACAAATGAAGGAGTGCTATTCCCGGACATTATAATTTAAGTAAAAATAAATACGACCGCAATTACGAAATTAATTTTTATTTTTTTTCGGGTCCTCAAAATGTTAATGAAAATACGGAAAACTACTCACGGTTACGAGGCCATCCGCCAAATGTGATGTTATGTTGCCGCCTGATGTTGCTGTCTTACGTTGCCGCCTGATGTGAATCCCGGTTGCAGTTAAAATTGTTCATATGTATTACCACGTGCTAAATTTGTTATTTGTGGTGAAACGTCGAGGTTACCACTTTTATGGTCCCGTTTTGTGGTCCTCCAACTGCTGCTGGATACGCTTTTCGATTCTGATTTAAATCCGCTTTTAGGTCACCATTGATTTCATTAATTATTTGTTCGTGGATATTGATAAATGTCGTATCAGATGTATCTGTTTAACAATGATTATAACACTTTCTATATTTTTATTTTAACACATATAAATATTTATTTATTCAATTGTCTTTTTAACATTAAATTAACTTGGATTTTTAATTATACCTTTATGTTGATGACAATTTTAAGATTATAATACTGTGTGACATGATTTTTTTGAATGCCTTCATTTTTCACAAAAAAAGTACATTAAAAATGAAAAAACAAAAACTATTCGTAACTTCGAATAGCCTTCTATATTTTATTAACACTTGCCCAGTTATCCGCGATATTTATTTATTTATTTTATTTTTATTTATTTCGTATAGAAAAGAAGGCTCCAGAAAAGAAGAAAATCAGTGCGAACAACACTGTTACGACACCTTGAATGTCATAATATGATCCAATTTGTTTTTTTTTAATTTTTCATTTTTAAAAATAAATTTCGTTATAATCGAATAGGTGGTGCCATCTACTACTCGGCATTCATACAATAAAGTTTCATTTGGAAGGCTTTAATATTCTATTCTGTTTCGTTGACTCACCCTTTTCTATTACATCAACGTTGAGAGAATGATTGGAGCGAGACCAATGTGTCCCTCCTTGTACGTGTGTGCGAGCGACCAGGGTACAGAGGAGTATTTTTGTTATGTTTTTTGTTTTGGTGCGTGCAACTGATGCGGGGGAGAAAGAATGTGCAAGTGACGCGCACGAAAACAGGAAAAAGTATTCTTCTATATTTTTTTTGTGGTGCGATAATTTTTTTGTTAGAGTTTTTTTCGTATTGGGTTGTATAAAGAAAAGTCGAGTGATAATTTTGGGTGCTCGAGATTTTTTTTTGATTGCGATCAATTTGCGTAAATTGCAAATTTAAATCCATGAGTATGGACCTATAGACTAAAATCGTTTTGATAATTTAAGATTAATTATAATGAAAGTTTATGTGATTAATTTATGTGATTACTTAAATTTGATGATTTAATATATGAATATAAAATTCTAGCGAGTTCATAGTGAAAAGAAAAAAATTTTAGTTGCGAAAAGTATTTCTGAGTGTCGATTTTGTACCAAAAATGACAGCGCGAGGTGAGCAAACCGGAAAAACATAGTAGTGGTTATTTTATTAATATTGGTTTGCTTGAGCGCATGCGCGTTATTTTGTTTATTTATATTTTTTTTAATTGATGTGTCAATGAAAAATCAAATCACATAGCAAACAATCGATTCCACTGCTCAAAATCAAGCGAATAGAAGAGGTGAAGTCATCATCATAAATATTCAACCGTTTCAACCGAAACTTTTTATTTTGCTACTTGCCTTTGAAAAATTGACGAACAAAATGCACAGACACATGAGAGACAAAATACAATACAAATATAAAATTGTATATTATGCAGTGTATATGTACACACAATTATTGGTCACCTCGCCAGCTCGCGCTCTAATTTTGGTACAAAATCGACACTCTGGTTTTTATATCAAAATTCGAGAAGACATAGAAAAATATAGTAATATCCTTGAATGAGGAAAATTTTTGTATAAATTGGTTACTGTTAATTTGGTGGATAAACAGAAAAGTGCCTTGTCCAGGTGAACTGGATTTAGTTTAACAAGGCAAGAAAACATACCGTAACCCATACAGGGTGGCCCGCCACGAGGCCATTCGTCAATTTTTTTTTTTCTTATTATTTTGAATACCACAACTTACGGGTGGCCAGTTGAGGCTATTCCTATTATCAGTAAGGCGAAAAGACACCCAAAAGTTAGTTTTCGGTAAGCGTAACAACACCCAACGGTATATGAGTTAAATCAAGACGACGCTCAACGAAATCTGTTTGGGTGGCCAGTACAGGCAACGTCATTGGTTTACGGTTAGGGCTAGGCAACGCCCAATATCATATATCTTCTGATTAAAGCGGAAAGTCGCCCAACAATTATTTACGGCGGCAAGTCAAGGCCAAATATATTGTCAGCGTGCAGACGCCCAACAAAATATTTTTTTTCTTACGGTTTGGCGGGATGACGTCCTATATTTCAACGGTTTAAGGCGAAAGAATACCCAACCAAACTCTTTACGGGTGGCTAGGTGAAAACACTTCATTTTCCTATGGTTTGGACGATCAAACTCCCAACGGTATCGGTGAAAAACACCGCAACGTTGTCTTCAGCAGACTGGGTACTTAGAGATCCAGTCGTCTTTGGGTGGGCTCATCCAGTTATTATTAATTTTATTTAGTTCCTCAAGTTTCGATAGACGAATTATGTTTTATTCATTTTATTTCAGAGGTCATTTGCTTTGGATTTTGATTTTTTTTATTCTACGGTGTAGGCCAGGAGCACGCAAGCTTCTAATTCCTCCACGATCCATGCCAATACCCTCACATTTAGCCGGCAAAACATCACCGTGAGGCAGGCCTCTGCGTACTTCATTGAAAACTGCGGGTTGGCTGCGTGCCATCCGTAACAACATATTTAGATGATTATCCGAAGAGACATTTTGCATGATAGAGCAGCACGAACTTCAATTGAATAATTTTTTGAATACTAGAGAGTAGAGCCTACATTTTGAAATGATGTCAACTCCGACTAGATTCTTCTTATGGGTAAAGATTCGAACTTTTTGAATATTAAGGCTTTTTACCGAAATCTCGACATTCACCCTAATAGCCGTAATGCTCAAAGTCCGGAATTTACTATTCTTGTTTATTTTAAATTTCTATTACCCATTAATCGGATCGAAAATATTCGATGCATTCTGCACCTAAATATTCTTAGTAAACTCAGGATTTCTAAATTCGTTGGATACCCAATTTCTCAGGAAATTTATCGTCAACAACTTTTAGTAATTATGTATTAAAAAAATTATATTCTCTTTCTCAAGTAGACGATTTATTGGTTTGATGTCATCTTCATTTCTACCACGTTTTACTTAGCCCGCTTTCGTGTTTCTTTATCTATCCGCGGTATTTCTCAATCTTATGTTTGTTACAAAAGCCGCCCCGGTGGCAAAGTAGTCAGCATGGTCGCTCCAGCGACCGGAGGTCCCGGGTTCGATTCCCGATGGTGACAAGAAAAAAATTTCATGGCTGGTTTAGGTACAATGAATTTACCACTTATTATCCGAAATGAACATATGATTATGAAACTTCATTTGAAGCGGCCAAATCCCTTGATGGGATATAGTGCCAGAGAGAGGGACAATTTGTTACGAAATGGTTCGACACCATCCCGAAGATTTTATCTAAACAATCAGAGGCCTCTCTCATAGAGATTTTGCCGACTAGATCCCAGGGTTTTGGGTCGTGAGGAAGTTGAGGCTTGCATGCTCCTGGCCTACACCGTGCAACAAAACAAACTAAAAATCAACAGGAAACTTTATAAACTAAAATGAAATTAAAAACACCATAATTCGTCGAACGAAACTTGAGGAACCGTAATAAATTTAATAATAACCGGGTATGCTCACCCAGGAACGACCGGATTTCATAATAGCACAGCATAATAGGGTAGGGACGTTTCTCCAACCGACAAAGCCTCTCTTCATCTGGAGAGACCTCTAAGCAATCTCCCACAATTCACACTCCGACAACTTGAGACCGCATAGATTTTACGGTCGTCACCGAGTGGACGACACATACGCTTGACTCACCACTCCGACCCTGTGGATGTCCTGCCAAGGGGATGATGGGGAGTGACAAGCCCAGCCTGCAAATAAGAAACCGACACGAAACCTCTTCTACCATACCGACCCGAAAAAATTTAGTATTTCATTTTATGTACAAGAAAATCCAAAACAAAAATAAATGTGAGAATTAGAAACTCAGAATGTCACGGAACACAATTACCCGATGAATGGAAAGAAATAAACCGACCGAAAAGAAAGGAATAAGATCTCATCTTGATTCAAGTACAAAAATGTATACAACGGAAGAAAAAAAATCAGAGGTGGAAGGAGGAATATAAGCAAAAAAATAGATCAAGCTACAAAGGGGATTATTTTTTAGGGCAAAAGAGAGGGGGGAAAATTGAACAAAATGGTCGCTGAACGTGATTAGTTTGAGAGCAAAAAACCAACGTGCACCGTGCGCGCGCGACAAGCAACCGTCATTCAGCATTCGATTGCACAAATTTTTTGAAATTGGAAAATTAAATTAAATTGAAAAATAGAACAAAAATAAAAAAAACGTTCCTTTCGCCCCTTCGGTGGCCCCCATAATGTTGGGCGTCCTCCCACCTTTGGTATATAAAACCGTTGGCCGTCTTCACGCCTTTGGTAAGTAAGACCGTTGGGCGTCGTCGCGACTTTTACTGATGATACCGTTGGGCGTTATACCGCCAACAATATATTTGTCCTCGACTGACCGCCGCCGTAGATAATATTAGGCATCTTCGCGCCTTAAATAAAAAAAAATAAAAAAATCACAACTGGCTTCGTGGTGGGCCACTCGTACAATGATGGCGTCTCCCACACCCATACACCATGGGAGCGAACCGCGTGTTGTTATCTTTTGAGATTTCCCAATAAAGATCGCGGTTTTCCGTGGAAACAAATTATTCACTCTTGCTCTTCGTTTTGGGTAACCGTAGAAATAATTAGTCACTGAGGCCTCAACTTTGTTCTGGTAACCTTAGATATCAATCAATGGCTTTTGGTGACCGTAGAAATAATAAATTCACTGACGTAGGCCCGCTCGTATCTACTAGGCGCCTCTTGCACGTTCCTAGCAATTAGGCCGTATAAATCAGGCCAGACACCAAAAACATCGACTTTTCTCAATATCTATGAGGAGGCGAGCATGCTTTAAACTGCAACGTCTCGTAGCAGCAACAAATGTTCTTCAAAAGACGCAGAAGTGACCAGAAGGTCATATAAATATATAAAGATTCGGTCCGAAGGGAAACTTTCGAATTTGGCGTTTTTGAATGGTCCAAAAATCTTTCCGATCCGCAGCTCCTAGCACACTAACTATCAAGTAAACCTTTATACTCAACACCATTTATGGCAATCGCTGCGTATAGTCTAGGGTCTAATGGTTTGTTCATAATAATTGTACTTACAATTTCGGATTTAAAGGTTCGGCGATTTTTCCAATATGTCTGCATGCGTCTGCGCTGTTGTTGGTTATAAGGACTCTTGCGAAAGCAAGAAGAATTTATTAAGGTTTTTGAACCAGAATAATCACAAGGAGCTGGTGGAAGGACAGGCGGATTATGCTCGAGAGTACTGTGAGGTTTACGATTTAACTTTGAACTATAGCGAACATTGTTTGGATTGTCGTGCATGGAATGAGGGTTGTCTGAATCTATCATGTTGCGGCACTTAACTTAATTAGAAACTTGGGTAGGTCGATTTAAGGCTTAACGGCTCTGTAGTAATTTCTATTTAACTGATTAACCTCAATCGCAATATAAATCAAATGGTGACCATTAATCCTGTAATCTAATAAATGTTGATTAATTACAGAACGATTTTCATGAAAATGAAGTTTTCGAGTATCAGAAATCAATTGCAACGGGTCTTGATTTCGTTAAGCGGTCCTCCGGGAGCTCAGTTCCTTTTTTCATGTTTTTTCTCAACTCAAATAACTTTGAATTGATGGAGGGGGGTTTTCCAAGTACCAGGAATCGATATAAATGGATCCTGATTTCGAAAACATTCGTTTAGAAGGTCATCCGGTGGGGCCTGAAAATAAAAATTGGTGGTGGGTTTTCGAGTACCAGGAGTCGATTGTGATGAGTGCTCATTTTGGGAAAATCGGTTCAGACGATCGTCCTGTGTGGCTGTTTTTTCGCTCGCACTATTTTTATAATATTTGCTGGAGGAGCGTTTGCGAGTACCAAAAACCGATTTTGATGGGTTCTTTCAGTTCAGGAATTGATTTCGATGGACTATTAGAGGTATGGGTTTCTTCGGGTAGGGGGGGGGGGGGGGGTCTCGGACCGTTTATTAAATTTCAATGTTGATAAAAATTACGGTGATAACTGTTTTCTAATGGCAGGAATGGATTGTGATGAGTTCTAATTTTAGAAAAATTCATTTAGGAGATCCTTTGGTGGAGACCGAGTTCCATTTAAAAAAAAAGCTGGCTCAAACGATTATATGCTCAAATCTAACATAAACTTTGGACATGCTTCTGAAAATCTGTACGAGTTTTGTAAAAAATGGCGAAGAAGAGTTTTCGAGTGCCAGGAGTCGATTGCGATGAGTGTTAATTTCTGCGGAAAAATCAGTTTAGAAAGTCGTTCGGTGGGGCCCGGGTCTCCTGTTTTACTTTTTCGCCTCACACGATTTTTATAAAAAATTTACGGGGAGCGGGCGGGGGGAGGGTAATTCTAAATGCCTGGAATCGATGTCGGAGGCTTGTTATTTAGGGCAAATCCTTTTAGGGTTTCTTCGGTGGGGCCCGGACCATTTAGTAATTTTTTTCGGCTCGATCGATCATGATAAAAATTGCTGTGATAAGGGTTGTCTAATGACAGGAATGGATTGAGATCAGTCTTAATTTTGAGCAAATTTAGGAGGTTTATGAGATCCTTTGTGGGCACCGGTTCCTATTTAAAAAAAAAGCTGTCTCGAATAATGTTGATAAAAATAATGGAAAGGGTGATTTTTGAGTGCCAGGAATCGATTGCAAGTAGTTCTGATTTCTTTATAGTTTATTTTGGACGATCATCTCATCTTCTAGATGGGTTATCATGTTTCATGACGTTGCACTATGTTGTGAGATGTTGCATCATGTTGCGTCATATTGCACTATTTTGCGTGATTTTGCCTGATATTGCATCTTGTTGACACATGTTACGTGATGTTCCACTATGTTACGTCATGTTGGATTATGGCCTTTTTTTTTTTTTTCGTTGGTTGGAATGTTAATGAAATTTGGCGGGCAGGGTTTTTGAATACAAAGAAACGATTACAATGACGACTGATTTCTAAAGAATTCATTTCGAATTTCTCCAGTTGGGTGGTCTTGTTGCACTATATTGCGCGATGTCTACCATGACAAGGATTTCGGGGAGAGAAGTATTCCGGTTATCCTTTATGTTGCGTCTAGAACCATAATAGAACTATGTCATTTCATAAATTAGCAACAATTTGCTTTAGCAACAATTAATAATTAGCAACAATTTGCTTTAGTTTTCAATTCCTTATCTAAAATATTGATTTCAAAATTTTTGAAAATTTTCCATTCGTTATATAGCCAAAGTCCGGAAAAGCGGGTTTCAAGACCATGTGTGCCAAAAAAATATGTTCGTTTCATATTGCACTCACAATTTAAACGCCTAAACAATAATGATGATTAACATAAACTGTCAAATAAGTATAAGTGGAAAACTCATTTAACATCATACTTGTACATAAATCTTCAGCTGGGATTTTCACTGTATGCGGGGCGATATATTATAATATTGGTAAACACCCTCATCACATCTCGAATTCTGCACATAATTCGCGAATATATATAAAATATTCAGCTGTTTGGAAATTTTGTATACAAACAATATTTTAAACAATATATCAACTTAAACCAAAAAATATACATAAAAAAAATTTCCCAACAATCGAATACATAAAACACAAACATTTACATATCCATAACATCTGGAAAAGCGTTTTAAACAAAACAAAAAATAATATTTTTGGCTGCCATTGATGGTGGTGGTAAAAAATGAAAATCGCAGCGCGCATTTATAAAAAAAACGGCGAATCCATAATTTATCTCAAAATGACAAATTGGCTGTAATACGCGCGTATATTATGATGTACAATTAAAATACATACAACAACAATTTTATGATTAATTAGAAAATACATTAATTTAATTTTAAAGCGAACAGCTCTTCCGCATCTACATATACGTACTTGTAGTATTATGCGAGTGTAAAATAAATTAGCTGGGGTACCCGCACCTATCCATTTTGATGTACCTAATATGCGAGGCGGCCCAGTCAAACTAAAATAAAAATATTTGGCTAAACGAGAGTGTAATAACACCTTTCAATTGCGTATTTTATGGTTGGCGCACGCAATAAATCATTTTCGGAGGAATCAATTTTTTTTTCTTTTTTGCGATTTCAACGACAACGAAGTGAAATGTCAAAATTATTTGATAAATTAGGTTAAATTCACAAGATTCTTCGTGCGGTTTGTTTATATACGTTTACACAGAGTTTTTTTACAAAGTTAGATGTTAATTTTTTGTCACACGGGAATATACCGATTGAATTTCGTTTAATTGGTGGGTATACGAAATTTACACAGAAACATGATTGTGGCGTTATTTATCAGGTGTTAGTGATATAGATCCATCATTTAAGCGGGATGTTCAAAATACAATTAATTAACATTTTGGAACGAGTAAATTCCGGATTGGGAATTTTCTAGGATAATTTGCAGATGATTAATCTTTTAATGATTTTTCGAGAAATCTCGGCAGTGAACTAACAAATTTATTCGTAAATTTTTATATTTTTGAGTGATGAGATGAATATAACATAATATTTTTGTGTGACTACATCTATGGCACTTTGATCATCCCTGCGGTTCTTTTAGGCATTTGTCGAACAACTAGTGTGCCAAGGATTAACAGACGGCACATAACGTACGCTTAAGAGTTTTAAAATTTTCAATAATATTAAAGAAGGTTTGCTTCTCTGTCTTTTATAATAAAAAAAAGTCATCGAACAATGTGGCTGGAATGTATGGTTCGAATTATTAAAACATTCCAACAATTAGCGAATTTATATTTATTTAATTAAATCAATTAATGTTACAGTTAAACTAATTCAAAAGTTATAATTGGTCAGTAAGCGCGCTTTAAAAAATTGCTTAATGCCACCAAGCGCACTAATTTTTTTTATTTTTTTTTTTTTTTTTTTTTATTTATTTAAATAATAACGCACTTATTTGAAACTAATAAGTGGAGCGAGTGTAGGTTTACAGAAATCAATAGTCTGCTCCCAATAATGAAACTTTATTTATTAGATGACTATAGCTCATGCGGCTTAATTCTTTTAAGGCGTCTCAATTCTTGTGTTATGTCAAGAAGTTGTATTGCTTCACTGTTGGAATGTTGCAGTAACCTTCTTTCATGTTTGATGGCAAATTCCTGGATCACTTCATGAATCCGTTTAACATTTAGGTCTTTGTGTAAGTCGTCGTTGGTTACATAGCGGTAAGCATTCGTTATTGTACGTAGAAATTTGTTTTGACAACGTTGAATAATTAAACGATTTGATTGTTTCGTACAGCGCCAGAGCTGGATACCATACGTCCAAATTGGTTTAATTATCGATAAACGAAGCGTTTACAGTACAGGCTAAGCTTAGAATGTCTTCCTATTAGCCAGTACATCTCACGTTGTTTCATTTTCATTTGCTCTGCTTTTTGTCTATCGTGATATTTCCAGTTCAATCTTGAATCGAGATGTAATCCGAGATATTTTGCAGATTCAGCTTGGGGAATTTGTACCCCATTGAGAAATGTATGGATGTTGCTATTTTTGTGCCGCAACGTGTATGTTACAAGTACTGATTTCAGCTCGTTAAGCTTTATTTTCCAATCTCTAGTCCATTGAGTGATTTATCGAGTGCGTGCTGTAAGTATTCTACTGCTTGGTTCTGCGATTCGCTTGACGACAATACTGCGGTATCATCAGCAAAAGTTCCGATGACGGTTGTTTCCGTTGTCGGTATATCAGAAGTGTAAAGTAGATATAGGATGGGTCCTAATACGCTACCCTGGGGCAACCCTGCTACGGCTGGGTAAAAGTTGGAGTATGTTTCTTCATGTGATACCCTAAATATTCGTTTGGAGAGATACGACTCGAGCAATTGGCAGTAATTTTTTGGCACTAATTTCATTATCTTGTTGATAAGACCCTCATGCCACACTCTATCGAAAGCCTATACATCTAGTAATAAGACAGGTCAATATTTTTGCATTCACGCGATGAACTTGATCAGTTGTCGAATGTTTATTCCTGAATCCAAACTGGAAGTCAGGTATAATGATCATTAGTTTTAGTCGTTTTAATAACAACTTCTCAAACAATTTTGAAATAGTAGGAAACAAAGAGATCGGCCTGTATGAGCCCATTTGCTCGGCTGGTTTGTCTGGTTTTTTATCATGATAACCTTAAACATCCTTGGCGAAATGTCATCAATTCCAGGTGACTTTTTGGGATTCAGATTCACGTCTATTTCTTGTGCAATTTCAAGTGGGGTGACACTTCTGATATTTGATGGACATCTATAGACTGGTTTAGGATCAATCCTAGATTGTATATCGTGTGGTTGAAATACTGATGCCATGTTGTGCAAACAGTTCAGCTTTTACTTCGTTACGTCGTACCCATTTTCCATTTATGTTCCTTATAGGTGGCACTTGGATTATTGGTCTCTTGAGTCTTTTAGTAGGTTTCCAAAGAGAATAGTTTTTGTTAGCTTCAAGACCCAGTTCTTTCAAATAATATTCAGTACAAGCTTCTTTATGTTCTTTAATTAATCGGTTAACTTTATTACTTACCCGATTAAATTCCTTTTTGTCAATAATGTTTCTGGCTCTATGCCATATGCGTCTTTTCCTACGCCTTTCTTTTATCAGTTCTCGAATCGACAGGAGGAGGTAATTGATCTCTTGTACGACTTTCTCACCTAATACGAGTGTAGCCTCTTTAGCTTCATCACGCATGGAGTTAATAAAATATTTAGTTTGTAATTCAAGTTCTTGTTTAGTTTTAAGACTAATTTTTAACTCAATTAGGGTGTCCAGTTTCTCTCTAAATAATTCCCAATCAGTAAATTTATTAGTAAGGTTAAGTTTGGTTTTCTTTCTTATGACTAATGTACCCAGAGTCATTAAGACCTGTGTGTGATCGGAAGTAAGGTCGTCAATGCCTTTGACTTCAATGTAATTTGAGGCTATTCCTTTTGAGATAATAAAGTCAATCAAATCAGGAACTTTGGTCTGTAGGCCAATAGGTAGGTTTACGCGATGAGTGATATTCACAACCTGACATTTCTATTGCACTTAGGAGTTCTTTTCCTTTTCCTGGTGTTATGAGTCGAGATCCCCACGCAGTATGTTTGACGTTGTAGTCACCTCCTATAATAAACCTTGGTCCAAGTTCATTAAAAATGTTGACATATTGATTTCTTACGATATTATGTCTTGATGGGCAAGAGATCGCCCCTAAACTTAGTTCAGCACCACCATGGTTAATCGTTATTACGGTAGCTTGCATAAATGGCTCCTTAATTTCTTCTTGTTGGAAATGTAGGATATTTTGTTTGATTAAGATTGCTGTCCCTCCTCGAGCACGACCACTAGGATGCAATGTCCAATAGGCTCTATATCCTGTAATTTTGATAAAGTTTTTCTCCGTAAAGTGCGTCTCTGATATTAAAGCTACATCTATGTTATTGATTCTTAGAAATACTTCTAGTTCTTGAGCTCTTGCATTAAGCCCGTTAGCATTCCAGGCAATTATACGTAGGAACGTTACAGTCATTCACTTTTTATGTTTTAGCGGTTTGTTTTGTGGCTTGGAATTATCTTCCAGTTTATCCACCCTGTTAGTAAGCTGGCTGAAATTTTGTCTCATTTCTGCCTGAAATTCGGTGAGCATTTTCATTATATTACTAATGGTTGGCTCGTTGGGCACAAGTTTCTGCCTGCTTACTTGATTTAAATTGTTATTTGAGGTTTTGGTCGCCTTGGCGTAGGAAATCCCCTCTCTAATAGTAACATTTTTCTCGGTAGTTGATCATTTAGTTTTTTCTGATACACTCTGATAAGATGGTATAACATTTCGCGGCTTTTGACATTGTTTTGTTTGATGATTCTCTGCACATTTGACACATTTGGCTTGCCTATTGCAGAAGTTCTTCAAGTGTCCTAACTGTTGGCAATTTGTACACTGAGGTACACCTATTACCTTTTTAGGTGGTTCAATAGACACCTTCCAATATAGCAGGTTCTTAATTTCGTATATGTCCTTATTGTTTTCCCCCTGCAACAGGTCTACGTAAAACAATGGGAAGTGTCTAATAAATCTCTCATTATTAATTGTCGACTATTTATGAACGTTAATAATGTTGGTTACTTTATGACCATGGTCCTCGATTGCCGCTTTGATCTCTTCGCGATTGGTAGATGACGGTAAACCTCGTATTACGATTCTATACCATCTTTCACTTTTGAGTTGATAAGAGGCCTCCACGGTGATTTTTGCCGACTAAGTTCTCAGGGAGAAGTGCGAAGGGTCGTGGGGTTTGAGGCTTGCATGTGCTCCTGGCTTACACCGTGAGTAAAACAGAAATTTAAATAAAAATAAACCGCAAATAATAATAATAAAATAAAACCCGGATGTTCCGCCGAAATTCGTCGGCCGGAACTTGAGGAACGAACAACTCAAAAATTATAAATGGGAGAGAGGTGCCTTGGTGCGCGCATCCATTCGAATTCAAACAGGGCAAAGCCCCGGTTACGAAATGGGATGCGGGCACCAAGGGACCGCAAACACTAAACCGACACAGAGGGAGTCTCCGCTCCCATCACACCGACCGAAAAATAATTTAATAATTCATTTTATTATAAACAAAACAAAGAAACAACTCCCCTTTCCCCCCGTACCACGATAAAAAAAAAGAACGAGAGAGAGAGAGAGAGAGAGAAAGCACAATGCGTACCGAGCGTGCACCCGCTGTGCGGCGCTCGATTACAAAAACCAAAATTTAAATTTAAAAATAAAAAATGTAAAAATAAATATAAAATAAAATGAATAAAAAAAAAATATAAAAAAAAAATCGTACCTTAATTACTAAAATTAATGTTGCGGCCTGGCGCGGCCGTCATGCCACAGGTAACCCCCGTTACCCGGACCGGTGCGGCCTTGGTGCCGTCGTTGGGCGACTCCCCGCCTTTGCGCTCGAGCGCTTGCCTGTTTGGGCACTATGTTGCGGGGCCTTTCCCCGATACCAAAAAAATCAGCGAATAGCCGGATGGCTACCCGTTGTTGCGACCTTGGGCGGTCGAGCGTTGCGGGGGCTTTCCCCGATACCAAAAAAAATACACACAATAGCCGGTTGGCTACCGTAATGTTGCGGCCTTGTATTGCCGACGATAATAATTTTATTGGGCGTTGTCTCACTGATCTGTACAATACATGGAAACTACAGCGCCCGTAGTCATGAAATTTATTACAGCCAGCCGTTAGAATAACTGCGTATATAATCAGCCTTTGGTAAAATTCGCTTTTCCAATGAAATCGGTACCTGTTATTCAACACACGCAAACATGCGGCGCACCTCAATTGGTTGCACTTAAAATCAGTGATCCGTGAGCCTCCGACAAAGACGTCAGCCCTTTTTTATCGTTGAATTACACCAACAAAGGAATTTCGTATACATATTACGCAAGGTCGTCACCAAACCTTCACTCACAAAAGCGTATGTGCTCAGCTAAATCACTCCGCCCCTTCCCGCACCAAAATAATTTGAAGAATTTCTGTTTTGTTTTATATGTATGTTGCACTAATATCCCATCACATGGTTATTCAACCGGCCAAAAAGAAAAGAAAAATCGGGATTTTGACTTATGGCGGTTTCAAAAAAAAATAAAAAAACGTTCAACCAAAAAAAATTACTATAGCCTCTTCCTCTTTTCACTTGTCGTAAAAACACTTATTTTGCCATATATATTCTACATAATTTTTTTTTTTATTAAATCTTTATTACAACAACTTTCTTTTATTTCGATAATTACTACTTAATAATAAAATTTTAACGTGTCTCGTTTATCAAATACAAAAAAAAACTCCACTTTATCACCTTGAAAACTAGCTTTACTGTTTTACTAATTTTTAACTTAATATTTTCCTCAAAATCAAGACTCTAATTTTATATCAACCAAAACTTGACAAAATCACAACTCGAATGTCATACCAAAAAAAAAAAAATTCGAGCCCCGCACAACTCGTAAAACGTTTTAGAAGAAATGAATCTCTCTTCTCTGTCTCTCCTTTATACCAAATTTTCGTTGGTACAAAAGAGAGACATATAAGAAAAAAAACATTTTTTCCAAAACGTTTTACTTTGCACACATTCGATGCACATTGCTCTCTCGCCCATCATCTTTCTCACCCTCGCGCCATCACCACGACGTGTACAAACATTAAACAACTCCGAAAGTGAGGACACAAACCGAGGGGAATAAAAAAAATACCAACAGCGCTTGTTACGATCATGTAATCGTAACAAAGTAGTCATTGGTTAGACTTTGTAGGCTCTGACTTCTACCATTAGTAGACGTAGAAGGTTTATTTTGCCTCTCTATAAGACGCGTTTCGATTATGTTTTGTAAGTTTACCAAAATATCTTGGTACTTATTACATTGTAACTCATATTGCTGGCATTTTGTCCTTAGTTCATTATTCTAGCGCTCAAGCCAGGATAATTTTGATGTCATTTCATTGCCGTCTTGAGGCATACGGTGTCTTTTCGTTAATGTTGGAGAATGCATGAGTTCTAATGGAAATATGGGGCTTATACTTCTATCTGCTCTAGTAGCTAAGCTTGCCACTACTAAAGCATTGCGGTCGCTGGATATCGACGACTGACAGCCCGCTAGCTCACTTTCTGAAGTCGCCGGTACTGCGCATCCTAATCCCTGCACCGTAGCATTACTCTTCTTCTGATCTGCCATGTTTGGTTTATTATTTGGGGTTCCTTCCCCTAGCCAGTTTTTTTCCGCGGATGGTATTTTATTTCCCACCTACCCTCCAGCAAGCGGGTTAAAGAGCATTCCTCTATCCGCCACCTGGGGACGCGCCATGATGGAAGTTTGGCATCTCCACCAAGCGCACTAAATGATAATTCAGACTTTAGATCATGAGAATTTAACAAAAAAAAATGGAGAGGTGAATATATTGTGGCCAACTTTCAACTAAAAAAGATTTATGAAGTTTGGTTCCGAATAGTCAATCCGACTGGACTGTAGAGATGCCGAGTTTTGGTGAAATAATTTTTTTTTTATTAAAACTCGTCATTTACGGTAAAATTTATAAATTGAACTGAACAAATTTTGTTTGAAATAAAATTTACAATCTTTTTTGTATCTCTCAATTTATGGAAAACGCTTATTTTTAGAATATCCTCCCGATCAATCAATCCGTCTAGGCTGTACCATCAAAATATTTGCAAAAAACGAGAAAGCTCCTATAGAAAATGCCTCTTCTGGGCTGTACATAAGTTACAGACATTTAGACTACCTTTTCAGCCGGCATAGCCAATGGAAAATCTGCAAAAATCGCGAGGTCAAAATTTTTCATAATTGCTAAATTTTATTACTGTCTTTTACGTAGTAAAGTATAGCAACCATGAAAATTTTCGAACTTGAAACTTCGAAACTTCATATTTAAGTTTTTACGTATGAAGAAATAGGTCCACCGAAAGTGACAGCTTCCAAAGGAGCTTTCCCGTCCTTGGTAAATATTTTGAAAGCATAGCATTCACAAAAAAACGAGTATTGACTAAACGATTCTAAATAGAATTTGCAACAAAACCGTTCTAGGTCAGTTTTCCAAAATTTAAGCAGAAATTTCGATTTTTTGGTAAAAAAAAATTCTACAAAAATCCGGCTTCTGTACAGCCCACATGAACTAATCGATCAAGACGAAACATACCAATGCATTTTCTATAAATTGGGAGATTCGGAATCTACCAAGTGTGTTGCCATTACTGCTTTTGTGATAGTTTGTGCGGTAAACTGTCAACCTACCAAGTCGATTTGAATTTTTCAAAGCGTTCGGCAGGCATCTCGAACCTTTGGAATTCGGCACGAGTTTGTGTTGTAATGATTTTTGAAAATCGATGTAAGATCTTGCCTAATGAAAGCAATCTTTATTCATCGATGGCCAAAAATATTTGGATGCTACATTTTTCCGTGAACCTCTATTGCCCGGATGTGCCTACTTATATGGACAATGTCAAATATTTCATTTCTAAGTGGTTCAGATATATAAGGGCGAGGTGCTGTTTACGATGTTTCTAAGTTACCGCCCGGTGTTATTTGTTCTAACTTCAGACTTTGGTTTATTGTTTTCGACCCGTTGAGGTAATCTTTCAATTCAGAGTCTGATTTCAGTGAATGCTATAATGTGTATCATCGAATCATATGAAAGTTACTGCAGAAATGTCGTAAGGTCGTGAGAGATTATCGGGCACTACATTTTTATTGGCGGCTCACGTGGTGTATATAAACTGGGCGATATATTCCAAATGGCGCGCCTGTCTCGGGGTTCGCTCTGTTCTTGATTGAATATTCTGAATGGCAGACATGAGAGGCGTATGTGATACGGATATAAACGCAGAATTCACGGCCTTCAATGAAATGTCGTAACTTCTCTATTCCTTACAACAAAGATGGCTAGAAGTTCACGATCAAAAGTTGTGTACTTTTGTTCTGTTGGTGAGAATTTTTTTGAAAAGAGAGCTTGTTCTGGCGTCGGTTCTGAGGTAATAGACTGCGTCTTCTTTGAGATGTGCAAGTAATGTGCCAATATGTTTTTAATTGTCTCTAATGCTGTTTGATACTCAAAGGTCAAGAAGAATTTATTTAGCTTTCTTGCCTAATTTGATCAACGAATTTGTATGATTGTAGATAGGTGATAGTTGCTCGGCCAAGTTTGGTAAGAATCAGTGGTAGTAGTTGACCATTCTGATTATGCATTGGATCTGCCAAAATGTGGTAGGTTGTAGGAGAATCTTGATAGCTATAATTCTATCACTTGATGGTATAATGCCGTTTGACGTAATTTCGTGGCTAAGGAAATTTAATTTTTTTACACCAAATTCAATGATCTGGATGTTATTCAGCTGTTCTACTGGCGACGTAAGCGAACATGAATGTTTGACTTGCGTTTCTTAGACTAAGATTGAGATTTTTAATATGGCAAATAAGGTTTTTGCGCGAGTGATCAAGTGCTTATTCTTTAGATCACTCGTTAAACCGAATTTAACTGAAAAATCCGCACTATGTGTATGCTTACTAATGCTACTATGTGAATGGGTGCCGAAATTCGCGATGAAGTAAGTGCCAAATTTAAAAGTAGTAATTTCAAACCACAAGTTTTTATTGGCGAACGATTTGCGGTCGTTAACTCTAGTTTGTTGATTTTTTTTTTTTTGATTACTCAGTTATGACGGATAGGACAGCGCTAGTGTCTGTCAGGAATGTCAAGTAAATGTTTTTACATCTGACGAATAAACAGTGGATTGACGAGACTCTATAAGCATCTGCCATTGCGATTTTGGAAGTTCTTATTTTTTTTTTATTTCAATCCGCTCGTCTGAGTGTGCGATCCGGCTTACCGCATTTCTGAAATTTTGTCGGTTGTTTCAAGTATGGAACTCTTCGAAACGAATTTCATAAGTTCCTTTATGGATTTGTTTAGTTCCTGTATGTCGAAATTGCCAGCTGTGGATGTGCAATTCACCCAACACATGGGTAAGTGGATGTTACCGTTGAGGTTTGAGATCCATGGCTGTAAAAAGGATTCAAATCCCAAATCCTATCAGCTGTCTCGTATATTTTTTTAATATTTTTGTCTTCCTTACCTAATAGCACCTATGGTAACCGTGATATCCACAGTTTTTTTTACTAAATGAGATGACGTGCATTTGAATCGCCTGCCATTCGGATCCTCCTCATTTCGGAACTAAATTTAATATTTACTCGACGCGGTAATAATTTGTGTTTATACGACGTCAAACAACAGTACGTGGAAAATTTAATTATGAAATTGCTTTCCTGATGACGTGATAAACTATCGTAGAAATTTATTTTGAATACACTTAATTTTAATCTTCAAATACGAGGGCCGATGAATGAGTACCCGTGTATGAAAACAGATGGCGTTGCTGAGGGAAATTGACATTACTATCGTGTACTGTCTTCTGTCAAACGACACTATACTATGTTTCAGTCTAGTTCATAGGTTAGTTTTTATTTATCAACCAGTTGTATCATTCGTGATTCGTCTTTCTCAATTAAATGGAAAAAAGCAATATCGACCCGTAATTTTGCTTACTTCTGTAATCTATGACAACTGATATTGGTTCAACGAATTGAAACGTGGTCGTACATCTGGTTTTGATGATGAGCAGCCAAGCTCGTTCAAAAGTTCCACGACTTGATTCTCGCTGATCGTCGAACTAAGGTGCGCGAAGTAGCAGAGGCCGTAGGCATGTCGTACGGAACGGAAATTAATATGTTTAATAATAAGATAAGTGTGTAAACGGTGTCGGTCCAATGGGTGCCGCGATTGCTCATACCAGCCGCTCATTCATGCGGAATTGCAGCTGCCAAATTGCATGAACAGCAAAAAAAATCTTTTTACATAATTTCATTTTCAGTTGCAAATGTGCGACTGAACTTTACTCAAAAATTAGAAAGCAAAAGAAACTATAACTATTTTATAACTAAAACACTGAATAGTTTATTGTTGTTGCGGTTGGCGTTGATAATGGTGATTGTTATTGATGTGAGATTTAGTCGTCTGATGTCGGATTCTACTTGGCAAGTTATACTGATAAGTTAGCCGAAAGTCTTCAGCAGAACAGTGTCGATAATGCAGATTGTAATTTATCGATTGTATCGATAAAGAAGATTTATTTCTATATAATCAATCAAAAATACCAACAATACAGATTTTAAAGTAACAATAGAATCATAAATTTTCCAACAGAAAACAAAAATTTCATCCCTATAACATTATAAGGCCCACCCCAAAACTACAATTAAATTCTTCCTTTTCTCATGGGCTATCGAATCAGCATAGTCTGATTGGTATCTATCTGGAAAAATCTCATGGTGGACGATTTTATCGTTAGAATGAGGGAAAAATCGAAATTCCATCCTCCTAACCTCACAGACCCACTTCAAACATATAATCAAATGTCAGGTGTGCCTATCAGGTAAATTCTTGAATGACAAACGATTTTATCGAAATGATTAGGGGAAAAATCTCACCCCGTTCCACCTCATCAGAACTATGTATAGTATAATCAAAATCTACCTATGGCCATGGGCCGTCGTACTGACATAGTCTGATTGACATGCAATGCGCGTCGTTTTCGATGTAATACGCCGCGGGTGTTTCAAAAGTAGATCCCCTCATACGCGTTGTTGTTGTTGTATAACAATGTTATGTTGTTGTATTGTTATGTGATCGTAACGCCTCCCGCCGAAGAGAAGGCCAGAAGGATTTATTTCGTATGGCCGGTTGTGAATTTGATGATGGTGTCTTGTCGGATGATGTGTTGATTCTCGTTGAATTGTAGAATCTCTTCCAGATATAATAAACCATCATAACTACGACGATGATTGTAGCAATCCCAGTTGTGCTATGGCTTATAATTGAATTAGAAATAATTTGTTCTTGTAAAAGTTCGATTTGCTTTCTATTTTGTAGCGTCCAATTTGTCATTTTTGGTATGGACAACGATGGTATACGGTTTTGACTCTCGACATCATGGTTTGGTAATATAATGGTTAAGTCTTCCTCGTAAACATATTTGTTGCTGTTATATGTGATTCCTAGGATGGTAACTTCACAGTTGTCGAATTCCATTAGAGATTGTCCTTGGATGGATTTTATTCTTTGATGGCATGTAGATGTAAATTGTAGCTCTTCTGTTGTAGCTATGTAGAGTTTTCCGCTTATGAGCTCGCTGATTTCGTTTTCCAGATCGAAGTTAGTGTGGTTACATTTTGCCGGCTTTTGCAGTATTAAATTTGGTATATGCACGAGCGCGATGTTGGTCGTAGCGACTGGTTGTTGCAATAGTATACGTTTTCCACCTCGTTGCATGGTTAAAGTACGAATTGATAATTCCATTCATCTAGGATGATGTTGGATGAGGCAATAGGGGTGATCATTAGGTTTTCGGAGGGAATAAGTTTGATATTATAATAACCAAATATTGATTCTAAAAACTTTGGTACTTGTATACTGAGTACGATTTTGGTACAGTATCCTTGTAGAGTCAGTAAGTCGTAAATGTTGTTAGGGTTTAAAATTTCTACATTATCATGGGATAGTATGTCGTTTACGAAATGAATTTCGTTATTGGTCAGTAGATGTCTTGAAATTCGTCGATGTTTGGCTGAACTGAGTGCGTCTAATATGTCGTCGGTATGCTGGGAAAGACACAATAGACACGTTGTGTTTATTAACTTGAATATATATTGGTCTATTTTAAACATGTAAGTCCTATTTCGGTTACGTAAGCTAGTCGGTTTAGTTCGGCTTTTATTTTGTCGTTGCTGTTTTTTACGTATTTCTGTATATAATTGAACCTATCGATCATACCTTGATTGATTGCAATTTGAGCGTTATTTTGTTAGTTCAATTTAATTTGATTTTCGTGGAGATTGTGAATTGCGTTACTATTTTACTAATTTCTTCTAAGTCCTGATGATCCAGATTTTCTGTGGTATCTTTGATTAGTAATTCTAATCCATTCAAAAGCCCTCTTTTGGTCCGTGTAGATTTCAAAAGGTTGATATTTTCATGTAACTTCCTAGTTTTGTGTTCAAGGATTTCCAGTTTAGTTTTGAAAGCATATGAATACTCTTTACTGTTATTTATGGATTTCCCAACTAGATAAACATTCTCCTGGATAGGGCGGAAGTGTTCTTCGTAATGCTGGGTATCGATTACGTGGATGATTCGAGCATAACTACTGATTACTCGGGCCTGGCCTAGCTTGATCGGTATAAGCCCCTCGTTGTTCTCTAGACTGGACACCTTGAGTGGCTCCGGATTAGTAAGAATCTGAAATGGTAGTTTAATAAGATTTTAATGGTATTTATATCGGCGTTAGTTACGACAGTGACGTTATTATTTTTGAGAACTTTCCTTACGACATAACCTGGTTTGATTTTCGAACGTCTTTAGTTACGAACATGGATTACTTGGTTTGCTTTTAAGACTGGAGGTATAACTCTATCAATATTAAGTTTATTGATTAGTTCGGTTTTATTGATTAGTGAGTTTTCTCATAAATCTATATCTGTAAAAATGGTGCAAAAAATGTATGTGTGTGTGTATCAGTTTAGAACGGCTGAACCGATTTGGCTCAATCTTTTCTCTTGTGTTCGCAATTACCAGGAGATGGTTTTTACGAAAGCAATTTTAAAAAAAATCCACCGGAAAAGTCGGAAAACCCGAAAAATCGAATAAAAAACCATTTTCATATGAATTATGTGTACATTTACTATGAGACAGGTGGTGTTGTGGTTAAAGCTTCGGCGGTTGGATTGAGAGGTACTGAATTCGATTTCCACCGAAGGCTACGTGCAAACTGCTACATTGTTTTTTCTCCAATCTATTTATTTTATCTATTTATTTTCTCTATCTATTTATCTAAATAAAAATCACAGTCCGAATTGCGAATTCTTGGTGAACGAATCAATTTTGACAGCGATTATAAATATATATTTTCTTTTGCGATAATAGTCTTAATTTTAGTATATAGTTTGGTTTTGGTTAGTTAAATCGGTTAAGTGGTGTTTGGTTTAGAATAAAATAGTGATAAAAGTGGTTTATAGAGATAATAAATAGTGTTAAGGTGATTTTGTTGTGTGTTACAACAACAACAAATAAAAACATTTTTGTTTTTGGCGAGCAGATATACGTCATATTGTTTGTATATCGCAGGGTGTCCTAACACCGGTACACAGTTTTTTTTTAACCTCAGTCCGGCAACTGCCTTCGGGCAGGATGTCGTTTAAAAGTAAAAATCGGTTTAAGCCCCTCATGAATATGAGGGCATACAGCGATCCTCTGCAATTGGGGGAAATTAACAATAAAAAAAGGAGACTTTTTTTCGAAGAGTGCACGATAAACCAAAGATATTTGGTCATTAAAAAAACGAATAGTGAACACAGCTTCAGAGGAATTTCACCTTTCCTAATTCAGAAAGGACTACAGATGATCACCGAACACATCAAAGAGACTCAGCGACTACGAAGTGGAGATCTTCTTGTGCTAACTACTAAAGAGGATGGATACACAGCTTTAATGAAAGCAACAAAATTAGCGGAAATGCCCGTTCAAGTAGAAGAGCATAAGTTTTTAAACAGTAGCAAAGGAGTAGTATATAGCTTTGATTTGATGAATGTTGACACCGAAGAAATCGAGAAAGAATTAAAGGAGCAGAAAGTGACAAAAGTAGAAAGGATCAAAAGGAAAATAAATGGAGAGCTTAAAGATACTCCTTTACATATTATGACCTTTAACACCATAAATTTACCAGAATACATTAAAGCAGGGTTCTTGCGGTTAGACGTACGGTTGTATTTACCAAACCCGATGAGGTGCCATAATTGCCAGCGGTACGGGCACACGAAAAATGAGTGCTTCCGGGTAACTACATGCCCTAAATGCGCCAAAAATATTCCGGATGGACACGATAATGAGAATTGTGAACCCATAAAATGTGCTAATTGTGGAAACAATCACACTACCTTTGACAAAAAGTGCCCTATATTCGAGATGGAGAAACAAATTATAAAAATAAAAACCATGGATCGGATAACATACTTCAGAGCAAAGGAAATTTATTATCGCGAAAACGCAAACACCACGGGAGCATCGAAGGCAACGCAACAAAATGAAACATACAGTAAAGTACTACAACAGAATTCAGGAAACGCTCAAAACGGGGACAATAATAATAACAGTAATAATAAAAATAATATCAGCAGCCAAAATAATAAAAACAACAATAATAATATTGAAAAGAATAAAAGTAATAATAACAATAATAATAATAACAATAGTAATAGCAAGAGTAATAATAATATAAACAATAATAACAACAATAATAGCGACAATAATAACAACAACAATAACAACAACAACAATAATAGTAATAATAATGAAATCAATAAAAACAAATCAAAACTTTTAAACAACGAGAAAACGAAAGCAGAATTAACAAAAGCAACAATGACAACACAGGGGCCGAGACCTAGTACAACAAAAATCGAGATCGGAGCAACAGCAGCAAAAAACATTGAAGCATTGAAGTCCAGGAGATACACCTATCTCAGTCCTACTGAGTTAGGACTTTTTCAACAAAATGATGGTATGAGTGATGATGAATGTTGAGGGAAGAAGGGGAAAAAGCATTTTCATTTTCCTTATTAAAGTTTTATTTTAGATTTTTTTCCCTTCTTCCTTTTTTTTGAATGGCTGAGCGAATGATAAGATCCAATGGATGTATGACAATTGGTCAGATAAATATCCGCAGCATGTATGCCAATGGCGATATGTTGCGGACTTATCTGGCCAAAAATGATGTGAATGTGATGCTTTTGTGTGAAACTTGGGAGCGTGAGGATAGGACGTTTCGTGTAAGTGGGTATAATTTGCTGTCCAGACCGAGGGCCGATGGCTTCGGTGGTGTAGCGATATTGGCACAGAACAAAATTAGCCTTGTCGTGTGCGACACACCGACTTTCGAGCGCATCGAAGTTATCGCTGCCAAAACTCGGAATCTGGACAGAAATTTGTTATTTGTGAGTGTATATGCAACTCCAATTGAATCAGTGAGTGATAGAGAGAAAAACCTGAGAGATTTTGAAATTTTGTTTAACTGGGTGGAAGGAAAAAGTGACGTAATTTTGGGGGGTGATATGAATGCGCATTCGAGAGTATGGGGGTGTGAAAGAAATGATGCTTGGGGTACCTTGTTGACTCGCCTCATTCTGGATTCGGATCTCGTAATCCTGAATGATGGTGAGCCAACTAGGATGCCGTCTGTGGGGTCGACAGCCAGTGCAATAGATTTGACGTTAATGTCTAGCGGGCTGTCGGCCCAAGTCACTTGGAATGTTACGGATGAGAATTTGGGTAGCGATCATTATTTGATCAGGATGTGTTTAGGTGGTGTAAATGTTGACATAGACCGTAAGGTCATTATGAATGGTAAGAAATGGGTCGAACGTATGAATGAGATTCTCATAATGAATGAAGCAACTGAGGTTAACCAACTTGAGGATGAAATAGAGAGAATAAATGGAATGTGCACTATACATGTAAGAAGGAATGAATGTACGGTGAAAGGTTGGTGGAATAATGAAATCCAGTATTGGTATGAAAAGAAACGGATAGCACTGAGAGAGTTCAATAGGTGTATATGTCATGAATGTAGAATAAATTATGGAAGGATGAATGGAAGACTGAAAAAGGCTATCCGTAGAGCGAAGAGGAAAAGTTGGCGGGACTATGTGTCCAAAATGACACATAGGACCACAACTAAGGATGTATGGGATAATTTTAATAGAGTGAGAGGTTATAGATCGAAAGGCAGAAATGTAGTGTTAGATGACAGAGAGAAAGGGGGTGTCTTTTTACAAATGATGATGGACGTTAGAAACAATTTGAGTGATAGGAATGAAGTTTTGTTACCTGATAATGAAAGAGAATTTATGAATGACATGTGTAAGGAGTTTGAATGGGATGAGTTCCGTGGGGTTTTAGAAACTTCCAAATCTACTACCCCCGGAACTAACAGAGTGAGCTATAAAATGATTGGGAGATTGGAATTCGAAGCCAAAGTGGCTTTGCTTCGAATTCTCAATCGAGCATGGATGAGTATTCAAATACCGGAAAAATGGAAGGAAAGCAGGGTGGTACCCATTCCAAAAAGAGATCGGGATCAAAATCTGGCAACAAATTACAGGGGAATATGTATGTTGAATGTATTTGTCAAAATAGTGAATGGTATGATGAAAGGTCGTTTGGATAAATTGGTGAATGAGGGTAATTTGTTGCCGGAAACAACCTTTGGGTTCCGATGTAACCACTCAGCTAATGAATGTGCAGAAAAGTTTGTATGGGAAGTGAGAAAGGAAAAGAAGTATGTTGTGGCGGTATTTTTGGATATAGAAAGGGCATATGATTACGTGGTTCCGGGAAAACTTTTTCAGGTCCTTATGGACTTGGGGTTTCCTTGGAAAATTTGCAAATGGGTGTATGATTTCACGAATGACAGAAAATTGGTGTTGTGTGGTAGAGGGTATAGGTTGGAGGGAGCGGTGAATATAGGCCTTCCCCAAGGCAGTAAAATCTCACCGACTCTCTTCAATCTATACACGAGCTCGGTGCATAGGTTTAACTCCCCGGACAAAGTCATTTTGCAATTTGCAGATGACTTTGTTCTGATGGGCAAGGGGAAGACCATCGAGGAGGCGTTGAGTCGGGCTCAAGAATGTGTAAATCAGGTAACAGAATGTTTGACTGAATTGAATTTGTGTGTAAATTCGAGGAAATGTTGTAGTATGACTTTTAGAACAAATCGTATGGTAGATGTCCGAGTGTATAATGAGAGAATTGAGTGTGTAAATTTGACTAGGTATTTGGGAATCTGGATTGATAAGCGATTGAATTTTAGAGTGCATATGGATAAATTAGCCGATAACTGCAAGAATAGATTAAATGTGATTAAAAGGGTGAGCAAACCGAAATGGGGAGCTCAACCTAGTGTGACTGATATGTTGCGAAAGGCGCTAGTATCATCCAAAATTGCGTATGGAATGAGTGTTTATGGTGATGGGTCCAAAGTCGCGTTTAAAAAGTTGATGACTGTGGAGAATGCTTGTGCCAGAGTGGTATTGGGTGCGATTAATTCAACCCCAATACACACTCTGTGGTCTGAATTGGGTGACTCACCTCTCAATTATAAGAGGGAGTGGATCACCGTGCGAGAGACTGTGCGGATGTTGACTAAGGACAATAAATTGGTGAATGAAATGAAAGAGAGTTTGCAAAGAGGGACGGACTACCAAAGGACACCAAGGTCAAGGGTGATCTTGGAGAATATGAATGTATTCTCCAAGATTCGGCCCGTAAATCCGAAAGTCCCTCCAAGCAATCTAATTGTGCGATTGAAGTTTGGTGATACAACAAAAGCGATGATGAATGAGTTATCGGTTAATAGTGAGTTTTTAAAAATGCGAGCAAATTATGTTGCACATGTGGAAGTTTATACAGATGCTAGTGTGAATGGTGATCGAGTAGGTGTAGGAATTTTTATTCCTTCAACGAGGAAAGAAAAAATACTAAGAGTGAATGCCAGCATCTGTATAATGAATGCAGAGTTGATTGGAATTATGGAAGGGATCAAGTTGGCAATGACACAAGGGAGGAGGAGAGTAGTTTTACTATCCGACTCCCGGAGTGGGTTAGAATTAATTAGTAAGGGTGGGGGAACTCATGGTAATGTGTATGTGGAAATGTTGTATGAGTACCTTCAATCTTGTGGGAGTGAGGTCATTCTTCAATGGATACCATCACACCTACAAATTGAAGGTAATGAAAGAGCCGATATGCTTGCAAAACTGGGTTGTTTGATTGAGGATGTAAATGTATATGAATGCATGGATGCAAGAGATGTACTTCGCATGTTTCAAGTGAATCTTTGGAGAAAATGGGAGAGGGAGTTTGTTGAAAAATGTCAGATGAAAGGCAAGAAGTACTTTGAGGTGGTTAGTTCTCCCTTGAGCCAACCCTTTTATAAGGTCCTCAAAGGAGATACTAGAATGATAAGAACGATTGAGCGCGTACGATTGAATCATGGTAATTGGAAAGAATGCTTGAAGAAACGGAATTTGATTGAGAATGAATTATGTGAAAGTTGTTTGGTTGTGGAGGACATCGAACATTTGATTCTGAAATGTTCTGCTTTCAATCAGAACAGACAAAGGTTCGATGTTCTCTTGAGAGCAAGGAACTTGACTGAGTTATTACGAATGGGAATGAACGTATATAAGAATGTGTATGATTTTATAAGAATGAATCAGATAAAAGTATGAAAGGGGATCGATGTATGAAAGGTGAATAAAAGGAAAAATAAAATAAATTGTACATGAACAATGTAAACTTAAAAAAAAAAAAAAAAAATGTAATTTTTGGGAAATCGGGCCAAATGGCACCTAATTAATGGAGCTAGTGCCAAATAAATAAAAAAAAAAAAAAAAAAATAAATAAAAATCAATTGCCGTGCGTTAGTCTCGCAAAAACTCGACAACGACACGATCAATTTGAATGATTCTTTTTTTGTGCATTGTCCATCTCAATACAGTGGGGCTTAGAAAAAAAAGAAAATTCGGAAAAACTCAAAGGAAAATCCGGAAACTCGAAAAAAAATCGGAAACCAAAAGAAAACCGAAAAATCAAAAAAAAAATCGGAAAATCGAGAATTGTGTTTTGTAGAGGAATTTTTGTATGGAAATACACTTAACACCACCGATGAAAATTGTATTTTCACAATGATCATTCATTTAAATAGCCACTTCGGATTATTTTCAATAGATGGCGTTGGTTGCGGACTACTATAAATATCAGTTGTGTAGAATTTTGACAATCTTATCTATATCTATAAAAATGGTGCAAAAAATGTATGTGCGCGCTGAACCGAGAACGGCTCAACCAATTTAGCTCAATCTTTTCTGTTGTGTTTGCAATTACCAGGAGATGGTTCTTACGAAAGAAAATTTGGAAAAAATCTACCGGAAAAGTCGAAAAATCGAATAAAAAGCTATTTTCATATGAATTTTGTGTGCACATTTTGTATGAGTTAGGTGGTGCAGTGGATAAAGCTTTGGCGCTTGGGCTGGGAGGTACTGGATTCGAATCCCACCGGAGGCTGCTTGCAAATTATTATATTTTTTTTCGATCTATTTTATCTATTTATCTAAATCTTCTATATAAAACCTGCTGAAATGATTTGGCTTAATCTTGGCTTTTATTGTGTTCGGAATAGTCAGGAGATGGATGGTTCTTACGAAAGAAAATTTTGGGAAAATCCACCGGAAAAGTCGAAAAATGATGTTTTTGTACAGGTTGTCACACGTATCCGAGATTTTACAATTTTTCTGTTCTAAAAGATGGTCATTTAGAAAAGAAAAATTGTAAAATCTGAGTGGAAAACTCGAAAACTTCCGGAAAAAAAACCGAAAAAGAAAATTGAGTTTTTCCTTTCTTGCGCATCAGTTGAACGGCTGAACCGATTCGGCTCAATCTTTTTTTGTTGTATTCACAATTGCCAGGAGATGGTTGATATGAGAGATTGCATTGATATGTATGTTAAGATCGAAACGAAACGTTATAATTACATCCGCTTGGATCAATTAAAACTATGTTCCGAGCAGTACAATCATCTGCGTAATGCCATCGCTTCGGACGGGGATGCAACCAACGTCGGTTAATTGACCATTCTCCCAGCAACATATGTTAGCAGCCCACGGCATATGCATGAATATGCGCAGAATGCTATGACGTATGTGCGGCATTACGGAGAGCCAGATTTCTTCATCACGTTCACATGCAATTCAAAATGGCCTGAAATTAACGGTAATCTACTGCCAGCACAAACTTCCAGCGATCGCCGCGACATCACCGCACGTATGTTTAAACAAAAACTCAGGATGCTAATGGACTTCATCGCTAAACAGGTAGTTTTCGAAGAGCCACGTTGTTGGATGTACTCAGTAGAGTGACAGAACCGCGGATTACCACATGCACACATTCTGCTATTGTTAATTGAGAAAATCAGACCAAATCAACTCGATTCAATCATCAGCGCCGAAATACCAGATCCGAAAGCAGACCCTAGGTTGTTCGCGGTAGTCGCAGCAAACATGATTCACGATCCGTGCGGAGATCATAATCCAGATTCATCCTATATGGCCGATGGGAAATGCACAAATGCACAAACCAATATCCGCGTCCGTTGGTGACATACACAATTAGTGGAAACGTCGGTTATCCAATATATAGGCATCGTTCACCCGATGATGGTGGCACAACAGTCACAGTGAGGTGATAGGAAAAGATATCGTGATCGATAATCACAGGATCGTTCCGTGTGGCATCTATCGAAAATGTTTGCAACACACAGCAATGTTGAGTACTGTAATTCCATTTAATTTGTCTAGAAATACGTGAACAAAGGCAGCAACCTAGCAGTGTTCGGAATTGCTGCTCCGGATGTAAAAGTGTTAAGATTCCAATTGGGCCGTTATGTCAGTTACAATGAGGCGTTTTGGTGTATTTTCTCATTTGCATTACATGAACGTCATCTCACTGTTCAAAATTTGTGGGTGCACTTGGAGAATGGACAACGTGTCTATTTCACGGAAGCTAAGGCAGCACAACGAGCAGAGCGACCATCAGGTACAACACTCACGAATTTCTTTGAAATTTGCCAAAGCGATCCGTTCACACGAGCATTGTTTTACTGAGAAATGCCAATGTTAAAAAAAAATACTTGGAACCAGTCGACGAAGAAGTTTCAACGACGAAAGAAAGGTGAACCTGTTATAGGATACGTCGATGTGTATTCGACTGATGCGCTTGGCCGTGTGTACACCGTTCATCCACGACAAGACGAAGGCTTCTATCTTTCGTGTGCTTTTGTTCCATGTTCGTGGTTCTACTTCGTTCGAATCGCTTCGTACTATAGAATGTGTGTTGTGCGCCACTTATCGAGAAGCTTGAGAACCTCTGAATTTGCCGGAAAACGACTCACATTGGGACCCAAGACTCACCGATGCCACTGTTTCTGCGCGGGCAAATCAAATTCGTACATTGTTCGCGATCATCATAGCGACGTGTCATCCATCGAACGCATTGGAATTGTGGAACAAATACCAGGACGAGATGGCTGATGACATTTTGCATCGAGTTCGCACTGCAACATCGAATTATGAGCTTAAAATGAACGACGAGATACGCAACGAAGCTTTGTTCATGATCGAAGACATGTACGTGCTTATGTGCGGCAGCACATGATTTGTCGAAATTGGACACGCCAGCAGCAATGCGTTTGATGTACGATGCATTTAATCGTGAATTGCAACGAGAGTAAGTGTACGATTGAAATCCAATGAGCCAAATAGTACAAAGGAATGTTCGCTTTAGTATGCACAGCAAAAGAACGTATACGAAGCATTAACTAAGGCAGTTCACGCTCGAGATGGCACATTCTGCGTTCAAGTTGCCGATGAATATCCACACGAATGACAAGTCAGTGTGCTAAATTGCCAAGAACTCGGCGATGGCCACGGTATTCCAAGAATTCAAAATCATCATCTGGGACGAATGCACGATGGTACATAAACGATTATTGGAAGCGTTCAATCGAATGATGAAGGATTTACAAAGTTACTCAAGACGTTTTGGTGGAGCGATGATTCTGCTGGCCAGTGATTTTTGTCAAACGTTACCTGTCATTCCGAGATCAACAGCTGCAGATGAACTCAACGCATGAAATCGTCAAGTTTGTGGCGCTTTGTGAAGAAGTTGCAGTTGACCACGAACATGAGAGTCACGTTACAGAACGACTCATCAACTGCTGATTTTTTCAAACAACTGTTGGTTCTTAACAATGGTCAAATTCCGGTTGATGTTTTGACAGGATTGATTTCGTTTCCATCGAATTTTTGCATTTTCACGACGTCGAAGGATGAGCTTATCATGAATCTGTTTCCGCACATCCACTGAAATTGTTTATGAATCATGATTGGCTCAGCAAACGAGCGATTTGTGCAGCGAAGAACAAGGAACAGTCTGAATTACTTAACTCAAAACCAACCATAACTTGATACTCAAGGTAGGATCTGTGATAATCATGCTACGTAATCTGAACCATCCGAGATTGAGTAACGGAACGTGATTGGCTGAGAATAAGCTGATGAACAACGTGATTCAAGCGACGATCATCAATGGCAAATTCAAAGGAGAAGATGTTCTAATTCCGAGAATTCTTCTGAATCCAACTGACATTTCGTTCGACTTCAAGAGCATTCAGTTCCCCATTCGTTTGGCGTTCGCATATATGATTAACAAATCACAAGGTCAATCGTTTGGAATGTGCGGAATAAATCTGGAATTTCCGTGTTTTTCTCATGGTCAATTAATGAAAAAACATTTTTTACCACAATGCATTGTATTGATTCCATTTAATTTCACTCGAATAAAATACATTGAATTATTTTGAATTCCACCTGACTTCAATTCATTTCCACACTGAGAGAAAAAATCGAAAAAACAACTCAAATTTCTAATGATGCCTGAGTTTGAATCGACATTTCATTCACTTTTCAATACATTATGCCGCTTTTATTGTTGCGTTCGTTCGTTCTGACAATTTTTACAACCAATCATATTGCTCAAAAATGATGATTTTTTTCTTCTTGATTTTTCCACAAGAGATGGTTGGTCGAAAAAACGACGGAACGAACGAACGCAACAGAAACTTGCCTTAAGTGTTGAATTCGATGAAAATAGAATGGAATGCCACTCAACTCAATCTTCTATTGTGAATTGAGTTGAGTTGTTTGATTTTATTTCACATCAAAATCAATTTTCGTGAAGCACAAAATTATTTGCTCGGAGCGAAAAAATTTGGGGCGAAACGAGGTTCGCCGGGTCAGCTAGTTTTCTTATATAATTCATCATATGATAAAGTATGATTGTTCAAGTATTCTTGCGCATTTGAGAATGCAAGATTTATCGATTGCCCTAAAATAGTATAATGACCCGTTAAAAGCTCACACGGTGTGAATTTCGTAGCCGAATGTATGGTATTATTGTAAGAAAGAATACAATTATGCATTAACGTTTTAATGTTTTCTCGAGGATTTTCGATATGAGCGAGTTTTATAAGTTCTTGCAAGGTTGAATGCAATTGTTCTACGGGGGCATTTCCTGTCGAAGAATATGACGAAGTATGGTGTAATTGTATGTCATATTCCTGTAAGAAATCTCTAAAGATGGAGTGTTCATGTTGCCTTTGTTGTCTGCTGTTATTTTTAAAGGCTTACCGTGTACGCTGAAGAATTGAATAAATCTCCTTTAGACTTCTTTACTGGTTCGCGACTTCATGTAGAACGCTGACGATATTTTGGAAAATTTGTCCAGTACCGTGAAAAATACGTTGTTTTCAAAGAAGCAGAAATCTATATGCAAGATCTCCATTGGCCTTTTGGGCGTTTCGGTAATCTCATATTCGATCTTCAGTGGATGTCTATCGCATTTTGTCTGCAAGCATATATTGCAGTTATTGATGTATGTTGTTATGAGGTTTTTCATATTTGGGAAATAGTGAGTCCTTTTGATAAACTCGTAATTCTTCAATATTGCTCGGTAATGATTTTCTTCATGCCTTTTCCTGATCATCGCATTTTGATCTTCAGGGTCAAACACGTCCGTTAAAAGGACGTCTGTTCTTACCAAATAATTTTTGGAAGAGGTGCCGAATTTTTCTATATAGGCTTCTTTAGCTATCTCGAACACTATGTAACTCGATAGTTTCTTACTAATGTTCTTAAATTAAGTTTTATGGTTGATAAGTGGTAATTAGGCATATACATTATTACTCTATGTTTTCCAAATGAATGTTTATGGAGAATATTTGATCCTAACATTTCAGGATCAATTGTTATTATCAACTATAAACTGAAATAATTTATTGGGAAATTAGTTGTTGGTACAATGTCTTCGGATTCACTTCCACTTTCTGGTTCCTTCGAGGGTTCAGATATGTCGGAAGTATTAATATTATTAACGGTGAGAGGTTCGGGCTGTATCCGTGGTAATGTATCTTCATTAGTGTTTTTTACACCCATTTTATACACGATTTCATTATCGTATTCCTCAAGTTTCAATCTGCAACGAATCAATTTTGAATTTAGTTCCTTGAGATTGAAAAGCCAAGTCAACGGCGATCCGTCACAATTTTGAATTTTTGACCGAATAGATTTGGTCTAAAGTATTTTGTGGACCAGACAATAGCCAGAAGCTCTTTTTCCATAGTGGAATAGTTTTGCTACATGACCGTTAAGGTTCTAGAGGCATATGAAATCGGTTTATCTTTCCCTATTGGACCTTGTGAAAGGACGGCGCCAATAGCTACGATGCTTGCTGTCGGAGAAGTTCTTTATGAACTTTCGATAATATCCTAGAAGATCCAAAAACCTTTTAATATGTTTTTCCGTTTTAGGGTTGGGTTTAACTCCGTCGCAAGTAACGATATCGCCCAAAAAGGCCCAAATGATGTCATCCATATAACACAAGCAAGATTTGTTTTGAATCTCGCCTAACACATTATCCATGACCCTCTGGAAAGTTGAAGAGGCATTCTTCAAACCAAATGGTATTCTTATGTATTCATAATGGCCATGATCGACGGAAAATGCGGTTTTAGGATGATCCGAGGTCCAAGGTAGAGAAATACATGCATTTCCCTAATTTATCGAGGATATCGGTAATATTTGATAAAAGGTACCGATCTTCGATTATCTTCTCATTACTAATCGCCACTTGACAATTCCGCTGGCATCAGTCTTCTTGGGTACGATCCAAATAGGAGACGACCAGGACGAGAAACTTGGACGTATAATTCCGTCCTGTAACATCGTACCGATTTGTCTTTTGACTTCCTCCTTTTAAATGTGAAGGTATCGATAGTTTTTAGTAAAGACGAGTTGGTCATATTTTTTCAATTTATTTCGTGCTTTACGGCATTTGTGCAGGACAAATGTTGTTCCGTTCTAAGAAATAATTCCTCGTATTGATGACATAGAAATAGTTTCACCTAGAATAGGTGGATCGCATTTTTGTATGTTACAGTGATTAGTTTTGGCTCGATAAATCTTTCTAAATAATGGCGGTATGGGGTTGGTTACTATAGTTCAGAACTTCTAAAACTGCATACCAATTTTTGCAATGATAGATTCCTTCGAGAATAATTAAGTGTTCGTTGATTGTTGTCGGGATGATGTATATGTCACCGTTTTCGACATCAACCCGAAGCTCAGCAATTAGCTTGCTTCTAGGTAATATGTTGTAAGCTTTCGAGGCATAGTTAGGTTTGACTAGTAGCGCAATCTCAACTCGTCTGCATTAAGAACAAATTTACCAAGATCTAGGGTTACACCCAATTTTTGCATCATCTCCAGTCCTAATAACTCATCAAAATATTTTTGGAATTTAAAAAGAAGGAATTCTAAAGGTTCTTTTGTTTTAAATTTCATAAGTCCGGGAATCATAACTTTTTTGGTTTATTTGGTGATCGTTAAACATACTTTTGAAGTTCACTGGAGGTATGGAGCGTATCCGTGAAGGATGAATGAACTCTGGATTCAGAAAAGATTTATTTGATATCCCGTGTCTGCTAAAATTTTTAGAACTTTGGTTTTCCTTAGGTTGATATGTATTTAAAGAAGCGTATACGTTTGATGTTTATTCAGATCTACGTATCCAATTTCGGGTGGGAGGTTTCGGGATGAAAATTTTCATCATCCACTTCACCTTCTTCCAGATCAGGGAAGTACAGTTGAGGCTGTTCTTCATAGCCTTTATCCGTTAGTTCTTGCTGATCTTCGGTTGTATACAATTCCTGCGATCGGATCTTTGGCGGACCCATCGCCTGAAATTCTAAGTTGTTCCGATTATTTATGCTTGAAAACTGTTTGTATTGGTTCTGATTGGATCCGGTGTCCATTGGTTCTGCCCTCTTTGGTGGAACCATTGGTGGTTTGAACCTGTTGTTGTTTTCACCATTACTATAGCCAATTGAGGCCTATGATTATAGTATTGAGGCGTGGGATGGTAATTATAATTAAAGCTTGAGCCAACTCTTTGCTGAAGTATTGGTGGACCGCTAATAAGGTCATTCCGTGAAGGATATCCATGACTTCTGTGAAGGATTTTCGGTAGTATTGTTCTTTGTGGAACAGGTACAATGTTAATATTAGTCCCTTTTTTCATATACGCAATGTTCTGCTCTTTAAGGCAATTGGTAAATGTCTCAGTGAGATTGTGGAGCTGTATAACCCGAATCATGGAACGCATTGGTTCCTTGAGCCTCGCCAAGAATGTGTTGAAACACATTTCTTGCTATAACTCGCGTTTCGCTCTAATTACTATTGCGTTTGTCTTATCCAGCTTAACGTGGTTTATGATAGTGCTTTGAATATCTATAATTCGAACCAAAATATAACTGGCGCAGCCTGGTATAGGATTTTTTTTTCAGAAAATCCGTAAATTCAAGTGCATAAAAAAACTTTAATAATTCGATAAGTTAAAAGTTTAAGTGCTTATAAAGTGTTTGTCTCGGTCGTAATATTTACTAGTCTGACGGTTTATCAAACTATTGAACCATGCCCTCGGTATAGTAGACATTTAATAATTAACAAGTTAATTAAAGATATACGAACAGTGAACTTAATAATCAAGTGAAAAGTAATATCACAAGTCAAAGTGATATACTGCTGCCTAGTGTTCGCGTTACAACATGCACAAGAATTATAAATACCTAGTAGATTGATGGTTACCTGGTGAGTAGTTATATTGTTTAAGTAATTGATCAATCCCTAACCCTCAACCCTTCCAATCCAGGAGGAAATATATCTCTCAAAACCTAACGGTTAATCAGGTGTAGTAAAATAAAGATAAAATTAAATGTTATTTATAAATTAAAATTAATAATAATAAATTTCAAGAATTCGCGGCTTACGAATTCACCGACACAAATAGTAATTTAAAGTAAAAATAAAAATAAATTGAAGTTCATGAGTGTTGAATTAGAATTGATAAAATCGAAAAATTAGAAAAAACGAAAGGTAGCCTAGATAATTTAGATAAGTTTAATAATTCAAGTAGGTTAGATAACTTAGATAAATTAATAAGCATAGAAACAAAAACAGAAATGGTTCACGAAGGTCAAGAAGCCATAGCTATGTTAAACTCCGTTCTTACGACAATGAGCTTACCGGATTCAATAAAACACCTTCCTAAATTTAATGGGTCAAGGCACACACTACACGATTTCATCACCAATGTTGATGAAATCATTGAGCAACGTTTCTTAGGGCAATCCGCAATAAAATCACGGATGAAGCGGATGAAATCCTAACTACGTATGGTCCCACGGTAAACTGGCAAAAAATCAAGGCAAACCTTACCACTCATTACCCAGATAAACGTAATGAGACGTCTCTAATCAAGACTTACACACTATATTACAAGGTCGGGGCCCCATCGAAAAGTATATAGTCGTATAATCGAAATACAATCAGCACTTCTAAACCATGTAAGGCTCAGTAACTCATCCTTAACGGTAAAGCATACGAAAGAAACATTGTATCAAGAAATGTGCCTTTCTACGTTCCTGGCTGGAATAAGAGAACCAATGGACTCCCTAATTAGAACCAGAAATCCAAA
This sequence comes from Nephrotoma appendiculata, assembly GCA_947310385.1. Lineage (NCBI taxonomy): Eukaryota > Metazoa > Arthropoda > Insecta > Diptera > Tipulidae > Nephrotoma > Nephrotoma appendiculata. The sequence continues at coordinate 164,886,014 of OX371223.1, forward strand.
CACAATGTCAGAAGCTCTACACTTATGCCTGCGGGAACAGAATATGTTATATATAAGGAAACCTTTGGCAAATCACATTTCGCCCCATTCATCAAAATTGATGAATAACACTCCTGGGGTCAAATCTAATCAATATTACACACCACAATGGCAATATGCACCTATGAATAATAAGCCCATGAATCCTAGTAATGTCTATTTTTACCACAAACCTCTAAATTGACCTCTAGGTCAACCACATTTAAATTTGCAACCCTTCTACAGAAACCAAAATTTCCACAACAGTCAACAATTTAATAGAAATAACCTTAATAGTAATCCTAAACCATCATCAATACCTTCACGGAACTATAAATCAGAAGCAATAGATACCATGTCATATCCAAATGGATACAAACAACCTACACGATTTCCACCTAACCAACCAAGGTTCCACTTTAGTCCCACAGGACCTTCCAAGTACTAAGCTCGAGATTTATTTAATATAGAACAACAACAAAATTATAATATGGGATACCAGTATCATGATTCTATCGAAGTGTACGATAGTCATCTACAAAGTTCTGATGAAATAAATCACAATATGTACCAAAAAAATTCACATAATTATCCGGAATATGTCCAAGATTTCGACGTAAATCCCAACCATATATCAGACGAAACGGTTTTTTGTCCTCTGTCTCACAGAACCAACCGGATACTTGAATCTCAATTTACATCAATCAGTTAGGCCTTCACAATATATCCCTATTCAAATTAATTCAAACACTAAATTAAAATTCCTAATTGCTACCGGAGCTAATCAGAGCTTCGTAGACCCAAAATTATTATCAAAAGCAAAATTCAAAAAAATGACTCCATAAAAGTGAAAACTTTATTCAAAGAACACTCCTTAACGGAACAAGTTTTGATTCCAGGGTTTAAGGAGTTCAGAACAAAAGAAGCAATGAAATTCCAACTTCTTAATTTTCATAATTATTTCAACGGACTTATTGGTCTCGATATACGAGTAATTAAACAACTTGCTATTAAACTGGATTTTAGTGACTCTACGTTAGAAATTAATAAAGTTAAAATATCCTTACTCAATAAACCAAACTATCAATCACCTGTCTGTGAAATAAAATGATAATTAAAGTACCCGTTGATGTGGAAAATGGAGAATTTTACATGAAACCAGTACCAGTACATTAACGACCACGTGATAATTCTAGAAGGATTATACACTTCACATAACTGGCATGCATTTGTAGAATTTATCAATTTTTCGAATGAAGAACAGACTGCTTTAATTGAGCAACCGATCAAAGTTGAACATTCCGAAAACTACCAGTGTACGAAGTTTCATAACAACATATTTAAGGATTTATGCAAAACTTACAATATAGAGTTACACTTTACTACCCCAAAAAATTCAACTGGTAATTCCCCTGTTGAACGCTTTCATTCAACGATGCTCGAAGTCTACCGAGTATCAAGGAAATCATGACTGACGTTATCTTGGTATATAACCACACTATCTACTCTTCAACTAATTTCACCCCCATTGAACTAAAAAGCGACCATTACCAAGTTAAAGAAATATTCCCTGAAAAGACAGATATACTGTTTCACGAATATGTAAAACATTTAGATAACATATTAGACACAATAACTCATCCAAAACTTCAAATTATTTCACACCATTTATTAAATAAACAAGAATCAAAATTCGTCGACGATCAATTACAATCACAAGACATATATGCAGAGCCATCTATGATTTTGAAGAGCCGTAATATTAAAAAGAGAGCTTTCAGTAGAGGGGAAGCTTTTATTGAATTACTATAAGAAACCGTAGTAATTGGAAAATTTTTGAACATGAATTTATGAATAAAAAATTAAACAAATCATCTAAATTTTAATTTTATATTTTTAATAAACTATTCAAAGAACTCATATTTGAAAATCAGCCATCATAATGTAGTATTTATTTGGTAAATTTAAACTAAAGCGGGGCATAAATTTATTAATTTTCTATAAAAATGAGCTTTCCGTTTAGTTGTGTAGGTTTATAAAGTAAGATAATAAAGGGTGGTGCCGCGGATTCCTCTTATATCCAATTTAAAATTTAGTTTAGTAGTTAAAATGTAACTTATTTGGTAAATTCTGGTCACATGCACCTCAGAATTTTTGAGATGAACGATGCACTTAATAGCAATCTAAACATTCTCCATTTATAACAAAATTAAAGAGAAAACGTGAGCTGAAACGAAATTTTATGAATCACCATGTGGAAACAACAATATTATTCATATAATAAAATTTTTACATCAAAATCTATTATTATTTTTGTATACAAATAATCAACGTTGTCATGGTTTTCTTAATTAAATATTATTGCAAAAAAGAACAAAACGTAAAAAACTTCAATTTTATTCGATTGCAAAACCGAGCTTTCTGTAATTTGAAAATCCGTTTACAGATGTCTCTGTAATAAATTTACTTGAAATTACAGAAAAGTGTAAAATAATTAAATAACTATTTACGAAAATAAACCATTATTATTGTAAGTTAAGTGCGAAATCTTTAATACAATAATTTAACATAATTAATAAAACTCAAAACAATTATAAATTTTATTTATTATTCGGTTAGCGTAAATAAAACTTTTCGTCGTAAAATATTCACCATCATAGTTGCTGCGCGCTGTAAAACAATAATAGAAAAATGTCACAATTTTTCCAAATTTTTGTTTTTTTTTATTTCGATCCAATGCAGGCGGGAATTCTTACAATGTACACGAATTTGTTAATTCAAGGATTTATTGAGGATTTTTGATGCTAAAGGCCCTCGGCTAAGGTGTATGACAGACAGTTCGTATACATTGTAGTAATTCCCGGCTGGTTCAATAGATTATGCAGATCTACTGGTCTTGAAAAGCTATGCATGTTTCATGTTTCATTTTTATAGCTTCGTTCGTGCACGTTTTCTGGGATCGTTGTTGTGTGGAATTCAATAAAATAACCCAAGGCCTTTGTATACTGTTAATAACTTAATGGTTTTTGTGAGTATATAAATGGCCCGTGGCTCTACCCATTTTTTGCATGGTTGGCTCATATACGGATACAAAATCTTAAAGCACAATTCGTACTTTGAACTCGTTTATACAACGAGCTGCCTGCTATAAGACACGCCCGTTACAACCGTCCTAACCTGGAGACCCCCTTTCAATTTGTGTAACAATTTCTATACGGGTAATTTGAATTAATTTATTAATTTGAAAGCGACATCTTTTAACAGGTTTAGTAATTGCGAAAAGCTTTATCAAATTATAATATTTTTATTTGGTGAAGCTCTTTTTTGTTTATACTACAGGATGAAACAATATAGGCTGCGAATTTGTTGCGATGAAAAATCAAATTTTTAACAAGTAACGAAAAAACAGTTTTCGAAGTCTGTCATCAACAATGTTGAAATAGAACCCAAAACACAATAATCCCCATATTACAATGCTACTCCAAAAGCATTTTTTAACGAACGTTTATTTTGGAAAAATAATGCTGACTCTTTTATGGAACACTCTATACTAATTTCTAATTTTCTGTACATACACATAAACAAATTCTTGTTTCTACAAAAAAAAAAATTGTGTTAAACTAATTTAAATGTTTTTGCGTTAACTCAACATAATATGACTCAATATTAAAATATGCTTTTCCTGAATATTGAATTAACCATTTATGTTTTTATATACAAAAATGCTTCTAAAAAAATACTAAAATACACTGGTTGGTATGAAAAAGTACAAAAAGCTTCCCCTCTATGGAAAGCACATGAAAAAAATAGCGGAATCTTACGGCTCTTATATTAAGGAGGCTCTGATACTACACGTTTGCGAAACAAACCACTAGGTATACATTTTGCTCATCATTAAAAATTTAAAACATTTTATTAAATCCGAAGAGTTTTAACGTCTACGTCTTAACGCTGCATAATAAGCAAATTGTTTAAAATCGAAATGTTCCCCACATAACATTAGTAATTCCTTCTATTAAATAAAACGATTTAAACAAAATTTCCTTATAAAATAAGTTGTGCTCTGTAATCGGAAGGAATCAATTTGATTTGTAAATGAATGACATAATTCTCGACATACATAAGAAAAATTTATTGCCTGCCATATAATTTGCTGAATTGGGAACCATAATCTATTCAACTATAACATATAGATAGATAGATAGACATTCATTTGGAATCGAAGCGACTTATCTCTATGTGTGTGTATGTTATTACGTAAGAAAAGAAAATGAAATTGGATTGGAACATTCAAAATCCGAAAATATCTTTTTTATCAGTACATTTTCCAACATACATTTTACATATTTCCGATAAAACGGTTTGTACCTTTTTAACATTTTCCGAATGAAATAAATAAACATAAAATACAAAAATAATTAAGGGTTATATATAGAAGGGTTAAAGAGGAAACACAACAATATATACATCCATAATATAATACATACATATTCGTGTAGATGGTAAAAGCCGGAAAATTGTACACGTCTATATACATTCCCACATAAGTGTAATAGTATTTGTCGAACTATTTAGCTTGGAGTTTGCTCTTCCTTAAAACAATATATGTACATAAATAGACACAGTGTGACACAGAGGATTAGATAGTACATAGTTTGCTTATATACAGAAACATTCAGACGAAGATACAATCATCATATTACGATATGACTTTCATTTCGAATAGTTTTTTTTTTTGGTTTTGTTCTGTGACTGGAGGGAAAATCGAGGGATATGGCAAACTTTATAATGAAATGGAATTTATGATTTTGATGAATCTACAAAAAAAAAATTAAAAATGGTTTTGAATGAGATTTATTTATGAACTTTATAAAATATTTTATCTAAAACGTATTTTAGATTTAGAAAAAGAGACAGAAATAAAATAGCTTGTTTAAAGCTTTTATGTCGTATTACTGTTGTTGTTGGGCTTTAGTTATTATTTTCTATTTATCCTACGATACACAACACAACTATAATACGAAGGTCTATAAAAAAAAAATGTGTTTAGAAAATAAATTTATTTATTTATGATTTTATTTTAGATTTGATGATTTATGAATACTGATTTAATTCTATCATTCCCAGTGGTTTCAATTAGAATTGTTAAGGCATCGAGAATTTATGTGTATTACGAAATTTTTTGGCAAATTTTGAATAATGGTTTAGTCTAGATACTTTTTCTAGCTTATATGAGCGACAGTAGCGATCGCCTGTAGTAGTCTTATGTCTAATCATATGTGAATTAATTTTAGAATATATTTTTTTTCGTTGGTTCCACTTCCTGTGGGATCAAAGCAATTATACTGCAAATGGTAAAATAGCAATTTACGAATCGATACAAAGTATCGCATTGCTAACAAGCTTCTCTAAACTCACAGCACCCACAGACGAATTGATTTACAAAATTTTCTTAACTATCGCACAGAATTTTCGAAAATCATTTTTTACTCAGTGTACATGCTAAGTTAGCAGCCAAAAACAATGATGCCAATGCCATCAATTACATAATTCAATGACAACGTTTTAGTCCATCGATAATGGAGCGAATCAAGATAAAGACGCCAATTATCCAGCTGAATTCTTGAATACACCTGTACTGCCAGGGACACCACCGCACGTTTTAAAATTGAAAATTGGCGTACCTATCATTCTTCTCTGATATATCTATCTACCACGACTTTCCTAAGCGTATCAGGTTTTTAGTGAAAAAGATGATGAATAATACCAGAGCCATCTATGATTTTGAAGAGCCGTAATATTGGAAAGAGAGCGTTCAGTAGAGGAGAAGCTTTTATTGAATTACTATAAGAAACCGTGGTAATTGGAAAATTTTTGAACATGAATTTATGAATAAAAAATTTAACAAATCATCTAAATTTTAATTTTATATTTTTAATAAACTATTCAAAGAACACATATTTGAAAATCAGCCATCATAATGTAGTATTTATTTGGTAAATTTAAACTAAAGCGGAGCATAAATTTATTAATTTTCTATAAAAATGAGCTTTCCGTTTAGTTGTGTAGGTTTATAAAGTAAGATAACAAAGGGTGTTGCCACGGATTCCTCTTACATCCAATTTAAAATTTAGTTTTATAAAATTTAACTTATTTGGTAAATTTTGGTCACATGCACATCAGAATTTTTGAGATGAATGATGCAATTAATAGCAATCTAAACATTCCCCATTTATAACAAAATTAAAGAGAAAACGTGAGCTGAAACAAAATTTTATGAATCACCATGTAGAAACAATAATATTATTCATATAATAAAATTTTTACATCAAAATCTATTTACGAAAATTTTTTTTCGTAAACAGATGTAAAAAATCAACGATGTTATGATTTTCTTAATTAAATATTATTACAAAACAGAACAAAACGTAAAAAACTTCAATTTTATCCGATTGCAAAACCGAGCTTTCTCTAATTTGAAAATCCGTTTACAGATGTCTCTGTAATAAATTTACTTGAAATTACAGAAAAGCGTAAAATAATTAAATTACTATTTACGAAAATAAACCGTTATTATTTTAAGTTAAGTGCGAAATCTTTAATATAATAATTTTACATAATTAATAAAACTCAAAACAATTATAATTTTTATTTATAATACCATATTTTATTTATCGTAGTTGCTGCGCACTGAAAAACAATAATAGAAAAATGTCACATTTTTCCAAATTTTTTCTTTTCTTATTTCAATTCGTTCGTATTCGGTTATTTTCAGTTCCAGGAGATCTCAATAATCTATTGAACCAGGTAGTATACATAATAAATTGTTAAATTTTAGTTAACAAACATTTAGGTTTTAATATTTAGCTTTAATTTATACTTAGCGACATCTTTTGATTGGTTTATTAATTGCGAAAAGCTCTATAATATGATGTTTTTATTTTATGAAGCTCCGGTTTGTTTATACTACAGGATGAAACAGTATAGCCTGCGAATTTATTGTGATGAAATTTTTAACAAATAACGAAAAAACAGTTTTCGAAGTTTGTTCATCAACAATGTTGTAATAGAATCCAGAACACAATAACCCCATATTACATAGCTACTCAAAAAGCATTTTTTAACGAACGTTTGTTTTGAGAAAGAAATGCTGGAATTTTTGATGGAACACTTTATACTAAATAAAATAAAATACACTATAAACAAATTCTTATTTCTACAATTAAAAAAAAATTTTTTGGTAGACTGATTTAAATATTTTTGCGTTAATTCGACATAATATGACTCAATTTTAAAATATGCTTTTCCTGAATATTGAACTAACTATTCAAATTAAAAATTGGAACGAAGCACTAATGTTTTTATATACAAAAAAGCTTTTAAAAAAATATTAAAATACACTGATTGGTATGAAAAAGAAAAAAAAGCTTCCCCTCTATGGAAAGCTCATGGAAAAAATGGCGGAATCTTACGGCTCTTATATTTAGGAGGCTCTGATAATACCGTCAGCAAAAATGTCAAGTGGAATATTTAAGCCAGAAGAAATACTGTTGCCACGAATCCCAATGATTCAGACAGATATGCCATTAGAATTAAAACGTTTGCAGTTTCCGCTACGACTCACATTTGCAACCATCAATAAAGCACAGACAAATGTGTGAACTAAATTTGGAAAATCCATTCTTCTCACATGGACAGCTCCATGTGGCATGCTCACGTGTCGGAAAACCGTCTGATTTATTTGTGTACATACCTGACGGAAAAGCAAAAAAAATATTGTGTATCCAAAATTACTTCAATAAACAGAATTATAACACAAACACTTTCTTTCTTTCTTTGTGTAGCATTGCAACGCAAGCTGGGATTTGTACTAAATATATTATCGCATTCAATTGAAAACCACGCGAACGAAGTCGCGAACAACAGCTCATTATATAAAAAAATAAAAGAATAATGAAAAAAATAAAATTATTATAGATAATTTAATTAATTTATTTTTAAAAAAAAATTGGGCCACAAAAAAATTATGAATTATTTGGTGGGCCGCGAATAAAAAAAGGTTAAGAACCACTGGTATAGGTAATTCTTTATTTTAATTATATTTCCTATTTGTTAAGTAAATTTAGCGATCAGTATAATTTTTTTTTGTTTGGATCAATATTATTGGTAATTCAGTTCGACTTAAAATTATTGATTGATTGATTGATTGATTCTGAATGCACGACCAAGTTCTTACACAGGAGCTCCCGGGTGACGCCGGGCCCACCGTACACTCTTTTTTACATATAACAAAACCGAAGGATTGGATAGGTTAGTTAAGTGGGACAGAATCGGCCCGGTTACAGACACCTAAGTATAGCCGATAGTTAGTAACACAAAGACAGCACAATACTAATCTACTAAGGAAGGATAAAGGTTTAATAGGTTTAATGGATAACGATGGTATTGGTCTTCAATAATTGCTTCTCTAAATCAGCAACCTGAGAAAAAATTTGTATTATTTCACGTACATCTGGAAATTCCCTGAAATGTAATTGTAAATTAATGCAAAATTGAATTGATTAAATAGGCCCAGTTGCAGACCCCTAAATAAAGTCGATAATTATTAATGCAATGACAACACCATTCTAATCTACACAATCAACAATTAATATTTGAAAGAAATATTATTGCACGTCTGTAGATTTCCTGAAATTTAATCTTAAATTAATATTTTCCGGCTTCCTAAATAATATAAACATTTATTAATTTAATCTTCCTGCAGTTCCACGACTTACAATAGGATTTCCTGAAACCACAATTATTTAAATTATATCAAACTTAGTCTAAAATTCATTAGTATTTAACCATTAAATCGAAAAAAAAAAAAAAAAAAAACATAAAAAAAAAAATTCATATGCAGGCATCCCAAAGGCAATGGTTCCCGGAAAAATATCAATGTTATTCAATCCCAGATTAACTACCTGATAGGATATTTCAAACAATTTTAATTTAATTCAAAAATTTCAAATATTTTATTAGTTTTGTTCACCAAAGAAGAGAATATTCGATTAATTGCCAAGTATAATTATAGTGCACAGGATTTTTATATCATGCTCAATGGAACTTACTATTCCTCAACCAATAACTGTTAAATATGGTACGCAGAATTGGATTGGCACTCTAGCATGTTCAATGGAACTAAGCAAACTCAAAACAAATGATGATCAAATTCGGGTGCAAAGCCGAATTTGACGAAATTTTCGGATTCAGCTATAATGAATGAAACATGCCGTTTCCAACCGAAATTTTCCAGTTCAGATTGTAGAGCTGGGCTAGGATTCTAATAAATTAGGATCAACTTGTATTGGGATTTTAATGTGTCTTTTTGATAAAGTTCTAAAATTCGATAATTCTGAATTGGCCATACCCCGACCAATTATTGTCAAATCAGGTAAGCAGAATTAAATGTGAATGTAAAAATGGATTTTAGAGAAGTTCTGGAGTTCGGCCGTGCTAAGCAATGTCTTAACTAATCATGTTCGAATCTGATATGTTGAGCTGAACCGGGATTTCAACATAAATCCCGGGTGAAGTACTGGATTTTTCAACAAAATAAATCCGAAAATAATCGACCAAGGAATTTTCCAATTCCTCCATTTACACGTCAAAACAACCAGTTGAATGACCAAGCCGAACTAAGCCTCTTCCAAATTAATGCTAATTGCTAGAATTGTGATTTGCTAGAATTCCAATTAAGCCCAAAAATGATTTTATGCATCTTCCGCAGTATATTGTCTCAATCAAACAAAAACGATCATGATTTAAGTGAGGTGATGACACGAACGGAAGATAGAACCACGCGGAAGGCTTTTTACACAATTGGTGCATGAGCAGGTCGTTGATTAGGATTTAGAATTCAAATCAATCGATATTCATATATATCATTCCCATGCAAAGACGAACCTGTTTCGAGAAATATTATTGAGCCAGAAATTCTTTTAGATAAAATAGTGCCAGCAGTCAGCAATTAAAAAAAAACAGTCAACATTAAAAGGCCGAAGGATATCACATCAAAGATTTAATTGTCATTACAAATGGAAATAAAAAATTAAAAACCATTTTTCCTTTGCCATGCCGTAACACATATGAGGTCTCTACCCTTTAAATCAATCTACAAAAAAGTCATGAATATTTATATATATACACATATACATACATATATACACACATACACACATATACACATATACATATATATATATATATATATATATATATAAATATATATATATATATATATATATATATATATATATATATATATATATATATATATAAAATTTTACTATAAAATGAAATAAAAAATATTTCTGTTCTTTGTCACTCTTATGGAATTTTAAAGTTTTTCTTTTGCGTATTATCAGTAAAAAAAATTGCTGTCAGCAACCTTGCCAATGGCTCATCGTCATAAGCCATTGGCATGTTTGGATTTGTTTCTTTTAGGCAAAATCTTGAATGAGGAACGATTTTTTGTTAATAAAATCGTTCCTCATTCAAGAAAAGCCTAAAAGAAACAAATCCAACCATGCCAATTGCTTATGACGATGAGCCATTGGCAACCTTGGCTGTCAGCAAATCTTTCCACGGAATTAATGCATTATTTGTAAAACTGATCAACAAGAAATATGGAAAGGGACAAAAAATATTTTGTTTTACTATTCACTTATCAAGAATAAAGTAGAAAGAAATGATATGTATTCTCTATTCGATCGTTCAATACAGGCAACAATACATTTTATCCAATCAGTACTACAATGAATTTTCGCTTTCTTATTAGAATAGAAAAGTAAAACCAAAAGAGCAGTAGATCCCGTTCGCTAACACAAAAAATAAGATCAACCTTTTTAGTTTCTCATTATTCGCTCATTAGACACTATTCGTTTTTTACTGCATAACATTTCTGAAAATTCATTTTACTATTCAAGAGCGAAGAGAAATTAGCATAAAAAATTCATCTAAAAATGAACGGAAAATGAATGATAAGCAACTGAAGAGTATTTTTTATTTCATCCTTTTTGTCTTATTTGACTATAACCAAACTGCGTGAATGTACGTACATATATCCATACACACACACACAATCGTAAACCCTACGACAACATATCACAAATGCGTATATTAAAAAATATTTACATTAATAAAATTAAAATTTATATAAATTTTTTACAAAAAATAAAAATTAAACAAAATATAAACTAAACAAAGTATAAATAAAAATATGAAACACAAAAAACACTTAGCTTGTGATGCGTTCACCATTAGTGCGTCAGTGCGTCACACAAATAAAAAAACAATCCGTCATAACAACCTAGATACTTTCACGTTAATTCACATTTCAATTTACTAACACCCATTTATTAACACTTTATATTATATAATTAATATTTAATTTTAATAACTTATATACGAGTATATAAAATATTATTTATTTAAAACAGAAAAAAAAAATTTAAGTTTCAATTTTCTATACAGAGAAAGACAAAAACGCGTCTTTCTCGTACGACGATCGATCGCCCCGGTAATTCAGTTCGACTTAAAATTATGCTCGAATATACAAAATAGTAATTTTACATAAACTTTGCTTCCATAATAAGTTTGTTAAATGTTAAGCTTTATAATAATTTGTAGGGTAAAATTTATAAGTCTTTTACTTGCACTAGTTTGGTAGGTACAAGCAAAATATCCGAATTTATATATATATATATATACAGTGAAACCTCCCAATGTGACCACCTCTCTATACTGACCACCTCCTTAAATAGGCCACTTTTCTACAGTCCCAACACATTAACCATATAAATTTGTTCTAAAAATTCTCTTTAACTTGACCACCTCCCTATTCTGTTTAGCGACCAGTGTATTTGGGGTTGGGCGAATTAAATCAACTCCTTTAATATGACCAAAAATATTTTTTTTTTAAATTTAAACAGATAAACGATCCACGGCTTCCATTCCATGACTCCGGAAGTAAATTTCCATCCCAATGTACGCCTGATGTAAACTTGAAAATCGATTTAACTGATGATGCTATTTCTACTTTGTATGTTTCGCGATGACGCATCAGTTTTGTTCGATTTAAAACGAGTTCATCAATAGAATGCCCAATACTTTCGGCAACGAAACTGATTAGATGCAGTGCTGCACGAACAGTAACCTTCCACTTACCCAAAGCTGACAATATTCAAGGAGTGATGAAACATGTGCCCCGAGAGGAGACTCTTTCGTCGCTCCGCACGGGCAAATCGATATTTTCCAAACTCATGTCATTATCAGATATGCTTTCGCTATCTCTTTCCGATGACGAAAATAATGCTTGTGAGTCTATTGGAATTGATTTACTTTTTTCTACAAGATATTTTCGTTTACGATTTGTTTCTGCCTCCATACCTTCCGATTTCCGCTTTTCTTTTTCAATTTCAGATTCTCTGGCTCCAGTCAAATATCCGGAACGCCCTTTCTCACGCTGTGACAGGAGGAATCGCTTGTCGTCTTCACTGATCATCATGTACAAGGCATTAGTGTGTGCGATATCGAAAATATCATCCAGTTTACTATTACAGGCAAATTGCTTTCACGGTTAAGTTTTGAAGGTTCAGTTTTATTCTTTAGAAGATGTTTCCACTCATTATGCAATTTTTCCAATTTTCAATAGAATGTTGTTTCTTTTTCACTGGAATTCCTGTTTTTGACCAAAAAATAAACACTTTCTGGATTGTCAGAGGTGTAAAAAAGAGACACATCACTTGCTTTTTTGAGGGTAACTTAGCACCAAAATTTGACAGTACTCATGGCCAAGAAGATACATTTCTGTAGTGGACCGTAGATTATCTTCCATATTGTCAACTTTAGTAGCACTTTCTTTAAAAGATTAATGAAACTGTTTAACGAACTAAATTTAGTTTTTCAAAATTTCAAATTTGAGTCCTTTTCTCGAGAGATTTGGATTTAAACTGAAATTAATTTGCATTTCTCTTGTTTATATAGTATATGATATACAATGAAACATATTGGTCATATCAGGTCATAATTAATGCGGTAGGTGGATTTAAATACAATAACTAATGAGACGAATGATAATGACATCATAAACACAACAATGTTAAGTTCTTATGACTCATATGGTTTTTTTATAACATCATCAGGATCTAAAAAAAGCCTTTTACTATTTGGGTTTTTATTAGTTTCGGAAATTGGCAAAAAATAAGTCATTATTTGTTAACCGATTTTTAATATCTTTGACGTTTTGGAAAGATAGTTATTTCCTCTATTCATCACAATTTTTATTTAGGCTGAGAAATTTTTTTAATAATTTTTCTGTTTGTTTGAAAGCCTCTAAACCATCTTTCATTGACCCAATACTTTTCTGTTTAAGATTTTAGCATTACCTCAAATTTTCAGGGGATACTCCGTTAGGTACCTCTACATATTTACCGCCCAATACAAACAAGGACCACCCTAATGTTCATACATACGTTTCTTTTATTTACCATTTGTCAAAACTTCTATAAAAAGACCGAACTCCAGAAATATAATTTTGGTCACTATTCAGAGAAGTTTCTTCATACCGACCACCTCTGTAAAATGACCAGAAATTTACAGTCCCGTAAGTGGTCGCTTTTGGGAGGTTTCACTGTATATATATATATATATATATATATATATATATATATATATATTCGGATATTTTGCTTGTACCTACCAAACTAGTGCAAGTATAACACTTATAAATTTTACCCTACAAATTATTATAAAGCTTAACATTTAACAAACTTATTATGGAAGCAAAGTTTATGTAAAATTACTATTTTGTATATTCGAGCATAATTTTAAGTCGAACTGAATTACCAATAATATTGATCCAAACAAAAAAAATTTATACTGATCGCTAAATTTACTTAACAAATAGGAAATATAATTAAAATAAAGAATTACCTATACCAGTGGTTCTTAACCTTTTGTTATTCGCGTTCCACCAAATAATTCATAATTTTTTTGTGGCCCAATTTTTTTTTAAAAATAAATTAATTAAATTATCTATAATAATTTTATTTTTTTCATTATTCTTTTATTTTTTTTATACAATGAGCTGTTGTTCGCGACTTCGTTCGCGTGGTTTTCAATTGAATGCGATAATATATTTAGTACAAATCCCAGCTTGCGTTGCAATGCTACACAAAGAAAGAAAGTGTTTGTGTTATAATTCTGTTTATTGAAGTAATTTATATATATATATATATATATATATATATATATATATATATATATATATATATATATATAATATATATATATATATATAATATATAAAATATATATATATATATATATATATATATATATATATATATATATATATATATATATATATTGCACACCTGGATTTGATTGAGCAACATTTGGCCCAAAATCTGGTAGCGGTGTGGTGTGATAAATTATTGCCCTATCCAAATGATTAAATTGAGGTTTTTGAAATAAAGTGGGGTGAAAATTAACCTTAGTCACGTTATAGTGGTGTTCCCACCAATTCTTTAATGATACACACTTATTTGATTCAAATAAATGGAGCGAGTGTGGGTTCATAAGTAATCAATATTCTGCTCCCAATAACGAAGTTGTATTGCTTCACTGTTGGTTCGTTGCACTAATCTTCTTTCGAGTTTGATGCCAAACTATTGGATCACTTCATCAATACATTTAACCTTTAGGTCGTTGTGTAAATCCTCGTTGGTTACTTAGCGGTAAGCATTCATTATTGCACGTAGAAATTTGTTTTGATAACGTCCAATAATTAAACGATTTGTTGTTTAGTACAGCTCCAGAGGTGGATACCGTACGTCCAAATTGGTTTAATTATCAATTCGTATATCAGGCGTTTGCAGTACAGGATAAACACAGAAAACTAACCAATGAAATGTAATTGATTTTTTAATAAATTCTTGTGCAAGAACCATCACCAGATTATAACTACATCAAAAGTTACAATTGTGGCGGTACAGTTTTAATTATAAGCTAAACCGACCTTTCGTTTTTTGGAAAACGGTAACTATAATAAAATCGGGTTTCGTTGTAATAAATGTGGAATTTGGTCGGTGCAGGTTTAAATTACTCATGATTAAGTCTCCTAATCAACAAAATACATCACTGTATCTAATCGTGTTTTTACCAAACCAGTATTGTTAAGGCAACTAAGCTGCATAGCAGCTTCAAGCACACGGTTAAATAAAAACTATAAATTATATAGATCCTAGTGTATCACTAGTTTAAATACACTTTTCCCATATCTAATATATTTTCCATTTTCCATTTTCCACACAACATATAATATATATAGGTAGACAAGCAAAACACCATAATACCAAGAATATATAAATTTTCATAATTTTCCTTCATTTTTTCATTTATGTGCATACCCCCACTTTATAACGGAGTGGGTACCACACTCACATTCTGTTATGGAACATAATCTTATTTGGAGTTCGGGTTAAGGTACTAAAGCAAACTTTAAAATCCCATTCGACATCACTATTACAACCTAAATATTTGTACGTACGTAAATATTATTATCCTTAAACCAATTTGTGTGTGTGTTTGTGTTTATGTATGTGTGTGTGAGCATATTCTTGACTTTTCTAATGGGTTTGCTAAAGTTTTGTTCTCCAGGATTACTAAACCAAAGAACAAAAAGAAAAGTTTAGTTTTTTTTTCAATTTACCATTCCCATCGTCGCCATCGTAGCGTCTTCATGATTTCAACACCAAGGATCGAGAAACTGTGAAAAAGTTATCTTCGACATTTTTTTTTAGCGGGAGGTTTTCTATATAATAATTATATTAACCCTATCGACGGAATTTTTTTAAAGCAAACTTTTTTTTATAACATGGTGTGTCTTGGTTTCTCGTTTATGGTTAATATATATTGTAGATTGTCTTCAGCATAAGAAAATATACAAACAACAGCAATTTATACAAGTAGTATCATAATGTTCCGAAAAGGACGAAAATGTGAATATTCTAGATACTTAGTTTATGTTTATTTAAAAAATTAATTATTTATTTAGCTTTTAACTTTTTTTGTATATCAGGTCTCTTAAAAAAAGTTTTTTCTTTGCTCGTTCCTCCTCTCTGATATTTAGATTTAATCGAAGAAAACTGGCTTACGAAAAATTGGGAAAAGAAACAATTTTGTTGGTATAAAAAGAAAATTGCAGCATTTTCTAGATAATGGAGATAATTTTCAAATGTCGTATTTTAGTTTACAATTTTGAATTCATTGGGGTTTGGTTTCCTCCACAAAAAAAATTCATTTTTAAGTCCTCATCGATTTGTATGCGGGTGGAATAATCCGAAATAACACAGCCTCTGTTAATTGATACAACAGAGCTATAAATAGAAAAACGTGACACAAATATCTAAGATGATATAAGATCACGGGGCGAAATCTTCAGCTCCCTTTAAATATACAATTAATAACCAAAGAAATGGACAATTATATAGGGATACATTTAGGACAATACGAACAGATTGAAAACTACTTGTTTGGTGTTTTGGTTTTAGTTTTAGTTTGCCATTTTCGAAATTGTGCTTTCTGTATTTCTATCATAAAAAATTTCATTATCAAAAATGTCACGTTTCTGGACAATGTATCAAAAACTATACCATGAAACATAAACTTTTGTGCTTTGTGTGTGGGTGATATTTGAAATATGAATTAAATAAAAATGTGAGTGAGAAGTGAAAGCTGCTATTTGAAAAACCATCTTGACTATCTTAAAGTATTTTTTCTATATTTTTCTGTCCCAAACATAAAAAAATCTTGGTGACCTAAAGCGAGAATTTAATGGTATGACAATTGTGACATTGAACCTATTAGACCAGTTAGCAGGGATGGGCGAGGTAGATTACGCAATGTTACGCTTTTTTGCATTTCTGACGTCGAAAATGTAGACGAGTTTGTAATAAAACAACAAGAACACAATATTCTCATTATTTTCTTGTTAATTTACGTTAGCTGGTCTGTTAAAGTTGCTATTAGATACAAATCTAAAGCTTTTAGGTAAATATCTAACCTATATCCCTTTTTCTACAAGAGAAAAAAAATTTGCTTCAATTAAGTCCAACCCACACGAATGTGTGAGTAAAAAATGACAGGTTGTAATGTCTTACGGATTTTAACGGATCTTAGTTAAATCGAAATTATTTTTGACCTTACGATATTTTGAAGGGGTTGAACCCCGTAATCTAGGGGCCACGACACAAATTTATCGAAAATTAAATATTTTTTTTATTCTTTGACGGGAAAGAGTTAAGGAAAAGGCGAAGGCGGCAATCCTTATAAGCTGCCACACCATTCATCCAATCAGTTTCAAACATTGGATAAGGATTTTATACCAATGAGCTACGTTTCATAATTTTTTTGAATCGATCGGGTCCCTACAAATATTTTTTAAAATACGAAAAAATTGCATTGCAAATTAATCAGAGCTATCAAGATACTGTATTTTATAATAATTTGATTTGTCGCTACTAAACTTCTATCTAAAATATATCGAGCCCATATAAACGATTTATCTCTAAAAGGATGTAATCGTCAGTAATTGGGAAATGGAATCGCCTCAGTGAACAGAAGAGCATACTGTTGACCCTGAAATATTGTACGAAAGGAATTGTGTTATCAATCAATTTAATAGATCTGTCGTCATAAATTTGATGACTCAAAAAGATATTTATTGAATTTAAAATTAAATTTTGGCAATTTTTAATCTGGTTTCCGATATTTAAAATAATGAAGCTTAATTAAATAAATGAAATAAAAAAATAATACTTTAGACTAAATATTCGTCTAATTCGAAAAAAAATTAAAATATATAATTTCCATATAACTTCAGCAAGCAATCCATGCAATCGATCCAGACTTATTTGAAGTAGTCACCAAAAATATGATTCACGAACCATACGGAATCATCAATCCAAAGTATCCGTGCATGGCAGATGGAAAATGCATAAAAAATACCCAAACAAATTATTTAAAGAAACCATCACTGGCAACGATGGTTATCCACTCTATCGACATCGATAATCGCTGGGTTTTATCGTATTCGCCGTGGAATATTGCAATTTGGTCAAATCGATCAAATATGTCTGAGGAGGAGATCGGAAGGATCGGACTGTCATTGCATTGAGCAAGAGAAACGATGAAATCACGAGGTACAAAATAGGTCGCTATCTAAGTAGTAATGAGGCAATTTCCCGAATTTTGGCTTTTCCAATACATTAACGCCATCCAACAGTTGTTCATTTGGCTGTTCACCTGCAAAATGCACACAACATTGACAGCATTCTTCACGCCACATTAAAAAATTTCAAAGACGCAAACATGGAAAAGCTGTAAAAGGATACAACAAGTTATTTTCAACCGATATATGAAGTTGATTGTAAACCGTTCATCCCAAAAATGCAGAATGCTTTTACTTGCGATTATTGTTTGTTAAATGTTGCCAAACTTATCGTGAAGCATGCCAAAAACTAAAATTACTGGAAAATCATACACATTGGGATACATCACTAGCGCACGCATCATTTATTCACTTGCCAACCGCGTCAAATTCGCACATTATATTCTATCATTTTGACAACTTCGTCTTTAATTAATTCAAACAAATGTGCCAAAACTCCAAAACTGACAATACAACAACACAATGGAAATAACTGCGTTATGAATGCCATTTCACAACAAATTGGCGGTTTGTTTTTCCTCGACGCACCCGGTGGAATAGGCAAAACATTTATATTATCTTTGTTTTTGACGACCATTCGCTCAAAAACTAGGATTGCATTGGACACCGTATCTTCTGGCATTGCAGCAACTCTTTTGGAATAAAGTACAATGGCACACTCTGCATTCAAATTGCCATTGAGTATGCAATTTACTGAGACATCCACATGCAATACAAAAAACAATTTAGGAATGAGAAAAGTTTTGCAAACATGTAAACTAATAGTATGGAATGACAATGCATATTGGCCCACAAAAAATCTTTGGACGCAATCAATCGTGGACGCTCTAAGATTTAAGAGGTAATACAGAGCAATTAAGAGGTGCACTCATTTTGCTGGCTGGTGATTTTCGTCAGACTCTACAAGTTATACCACGTTCCACAAGAGCCGGTGAACTAAGCGAATGCCCCAAATCATTCTTGGGTAAAATGTTCAGAAAGTTATATTGACCATATATCAACATGCGTGTCCAACTGCAATAAGACGAATCCGCTGCTCGGTTCGCCAAGCTACTTTTAGATCTTGGAAACGGGAAAATGCCTATCGATGATACCATACAAATTACATTACAGTTCCACCAAATTTTTGTAACTTTACACAGACAATAGACGGATTGATTAACAGCCGGAGGGCAGGATACGGTAAACTGGCTTCAGTCTATCGATACTAACATTACTATTCTTGCCGTTGTAAGATCTTTCGTACGGAGATGTTAGTTTCGTTCGTACACCTGATCAATGCAAACGAATGCGTACTCGCAATTTTCTTAGAACTTCGGAATAAATATAGGCTGTGTGTCCACTGGAATGATGTTACACTTCGGAACGCGGAGCCTTTCAACATATAGTCATGCGAATCGGAACTATCTTTGGAGTTTGTAGCGTAGCTGAGTAAATAAAATGCTGGTTCTCAAAGTTAAGTTTATTAGCTCAGGTCGTTTATTATAAAAATTTTGTTATTTTAAATTACATGCTACTCGTGCAAAGTTTTATAACCGACTCTACAAGAAAAATCTTGTTACATAAAAATTCAGTTATAATTTACGAATTACGATGCAAACATACATAATATATAAAAATTTAAAATGAGAGTGTAAGAGAGTATAACAAACAGATTACCTCGCACACATACAAAAAAATTGAACGAAAAATTGAATGCGAGAATACAAACCGAATAATATGAAAATAATTGAAAATAAAATGAAATGTACAAGTTTAATCCCTGCTCACATTTAGGCGTTCGTAAATTTCAAAACAAAAACAAATCCTCAAATAAATATAAATGACAAACTTGAACATAACCGGCTCTCTTGAAAGGCACAGCTTTCAATATAAATTTAATTCAAAATGCTGAACCAAGTGTCAATTGGTAATTTGCATATTTTGGTTATTGATCGTTTGAAAGTTCTTTTGATACCATCAGCCATCATTTGTAGTTCCACTACCCTTACGTTACCATCTGATCCTGGTGATGTTGATACCACAATAGACAATGGCCATTTCGTTGGCGGGAGATTCTCTTGAATTAATAAAACGACATCTCCTTCTTTTATATTTGTTTTGGACGATTTCCATTTCGAACGCGTTTGCAAATTATGAAGATATTCAAGCGAGTAGCGTTTCCAAAACGATTCCACCATTTTGCTGGTCTCCTTCCAATTCGATAGATGATTTTCTTTGATACCGTTGTATGATGATTCGGGAAAGGTCGAAACAGGCCCACTGGTTAAAAAATGGTTTGGGGTCAAAGGTTCTGGATCTGTTGGATCGTTGGAGATACAAGTCAAGGGTCTGGAATTCAAGATCCCTTCTATTTGGACCACTAAGATGACAAATTGTTCGAAATTCAAAATTTTGTCCCGAGTTACTCGTTTGACATGCGTTTTAAATGATTTAATTGAGGCTTCCCACAAGCCGCCAAAATTGGGAGCTCGTGGTGGAATAAACTTCCAACTTATTCTTTCATTGGTGCAAAAGTTGTTAATTTTTAGTTGTTTGGTTTGTGTATTGAAAATATCATACCATTCACGCAATTCGTTTTTGGCACCGCGAAAATTGGTTGCGTTATCTGACCATATAGTATGTATTGTACCTCTTCGACTAACAAATCTTTTCAAACATGATATGAAAGAATCAGTACTTAGATTTTGTACAATTTTAAGGTGTACCGCTTTAGTACAAAAACAAATAAAGGAAGCAATGTACATCCGTTGGGGTAACGTTTTTTTGTTGCTAGACATTCTTACAGAAAAAGGTCCGCAAAAGTCAACATCTGTATTGAGGAATGCCTTGAATGATTGAAAGCGCTCGGGTGACAAATTTCCTATTATTTGCTGACACGATGTAGGTTTCGCTCTAAAGCACTCGACACAGGACCGTACTGTCTGTTTGGCTAAGTTTTTGCCATGTATGGGCCAATAATGTTGACGAACGAGTGATACCAGTAATTGAGGTCCTGCATGACAGTTAATCTTGTGTTCATATTGGAATATCAATTTCGTTAAGGTGTGTTTTGGTGGAAGTACGATCTGGTGTTTTATATTGTAGCAAAGAATATATACAACAAGAACTGGATTTTGTTCGACAGAAATATACCAACAAAAAATCGTTCATGATTTTCTGAGTTTTTGTTTGTAATTTTCGAAGAACGAGATGGTCCTATAATCATACATTTCTCGTTCTAACATTCGTTTGATAAACACAACTTCGGCGATTTCAAAATCAAATAATCAATGAAAAAATCGAAAATATTTGAAAAGGGGAAAAATATTGCAAAGCAAAACATTTTTAATTATCTCGTACGTAATTTAGTAACGCTTTATTCTTCAAAGGATGCGTTTCGTTCGAATTTATTGGAAATGCAAAATATTACGTATTATTTTTCAGCTTGGGTTTGTTTATGTACGTAGCTATACATTTTTAATCAAAATAGCTCATGAAACTAACCAATTTTTTTATTTTTTTGGAATATATATATATGCATACCGGAATAATTTATTTGAAAATGTTTGTAGATTTCTATGTATGTATTTAGGAAAAAATTTGATTTTAGAAAAAAATAAATAATGTGATACACATAGCTACTCACGTAGTGATGGAAGTTTATGAATGGAAATATTATAAAATGGAAAACAAAATATCAATTCAAATAAAAATGTACGAAATGGATAAGTATTGGTCCTACAAAAATGAATATATACATGTAAACGATTATTTTTGATTTCGATCGTTTCATTGTTCATTTTGGACTATTTTTCTTCTGCATTCAAAATTTTTTTATGTAAAGAAAATTTACAATTCAGTGAAAGTGGAATAGCTATCTACGGGTCCACGTTTTATGCCTAGCCCAAGCCAATAAACGCAATAAACTGAATCTTTTTCATTTATGTATAAGCTAAATATTTCGAATCTAACTATTTAATGGAGTTGATGACATGCTGTATAGAAGGATTAGTTTAGAGTATTTAATAATTTTGTGCGTTTTAATTAAAATTTTGAAAGTGCTATTTGATATTTCATTTTTGTATAAATTAAAAATATATAAATTTGAAATTACTTAAACGTAATAATTTTTATTATGTGGCTTTGTGTAGATTAATTGGTTATGACTTCTTCTATGTACCTACATTTATTAAATTATTCGATAGAAAGATATCTCGACATATAAAAATCCTATAGATAACGTTGTTTATAAATTAGGAAAACTATTTTTGATAACATTGTATATAGTACAAGTTACGGAAAAACTACTTTACTATTCTATGTGAAAACGGTGGCATGAAATATTCATTTTCATGAAATTCGTAGACTTCCTCAAATGAGCGAATAAGGCATCTTGTTTTAGAACTATCTAATTTTTTACCTATCCAAGAATTATCTCGGATAAATTATGTCAACATAATTATTATTGATCTTAGAAAGGCTTTTACAAAACAGTCTTAACCTATTTAAACCTTACTAAATTTAATCAGAGTTTCTAAAAAATCTAAATAATCTCATCAGATTTATATTTTATGATTTTTAAGGATTTAACGTCTCCAGTTTATATAATTAGAATACAAGATTTGGTTATCATGAACCTAATTCTTAGATAACTAGCTAGATAACACTGCCAGATCAGGTGATAATATGATTTTATGATATGATAAACGTGTACACCTTAACCTTGATGTCAATCCTGGAGTAAACGTAGCTCAATCAAAGAAAATATACAACAAAAAAATGACTTTGTTCGACAAAAATATACAAACAAAAAATCGCTTCTGATTTCCTGAGTTTTTGGCTGTAGTTTTCTAAGAAAGGGATGGTCCTATAATCATCCATTTCTCTTTCTAACCTTCATTTTATAAACAAAACTTCGGCGGTTTAGAAATTAATCGATTGATTCGTAAGTAAACAAATTTAAAAAAAAATAATCATGTGCTTACTTTATTCTATCATCCGCTTCCTTGATTTTAAAAATTATAAACAAACTAAAAATTAATGACACCATAGTCTAAATTGGTAATTTAACTATAATTAGTTTAAGTTAATAATTATTTTTGACATATCCAAGAATTCCGATATTTTGTTGATCTTAAAAGGCGTTTACAAAAAATTAACTACACAACACGGGTTTTTAGAATACAATATTTTGTTATCATTAATCTAATGCTTAAACAACTAGGGAACGCTGTCATATAGACGTACAGCTTATCCATGATGAAGGTTTATGTAAAGCGCATTTGGAGTAAGCGCAATCCAATATGAAGACCACATTTAAGAAACGAATTATACTTAAGAATTATGCGAGCTCAGGCCCTGATTGAGCCCTCACATCAAAAGTAGTAAAAGGATAGGATTAGTTAACGATAGGAATGACTAGAATTCTATACAACTACCTAAAGTAAGGTAGCTATTACTCATTTCTAATCAACAAAAATACTTGGATAATTATAACACATACTGCATGCCTCGCCTCTTAAATAACAGAAATAAACACATTTGAATCCAATTACAAAGAACATCGGAAAAACTTATCTTCCACCAACGGCATTGAGAATGAGTTCTTTTTTATTGATAAAATTGCAAATATAGACCTCTTGATCAAAAATCTGTATTTATTTAAAATTTTCTTTAAAATTCTGGTTATAATACTTTTAGTATGGTTTTAGGGCTTTGTCAGTAATTCCTGTTTGTGAGTTTTTAGCCTGTCGAGACTCTACCTCTGTGACTGACATTCTTCAGAAAAATGCGGCCACATATTATGCTGGGTATTGTGCGTTCCAGAAAATAGACTGCAATGCATGCAAAATTAAGCTGATAAAAGAATCTAATGAGATTCCTACAGCAAGTGATACATTTATAAGCGAAATTTTTTTTAAAAAATCATCAAGATATGGACCGTTAAAAGTACCGACAAAGGAATATGCAGAAGTGGCGATTTACTGTCAGTTTCTCGTGAACAATTTATCGTGAGCAATTTATCGTTGAACAATTTATCGTAGAACAATTTATCGTGGAAACAATTTATCGTGGAATCAATTTATCGTGGAACAATTTATCGTAGAACAATTTATCGTGGACAATTTATCGTAGAACAGTTTATCGTGAACAATTTATCGTAGAACAGTTTATCGTGGACAATTTATCGTGGACAGTTTATCGTAGAACAGTTTATCGTGGGACAATTTATCGTAGAACAGATTATCGTGGATAATTTATCGTTGAACAGTTTTATGCGTGGTATATCAAAATTAGTGGGATTCTTTAATGGTTGTTGGAAGAACTTCTGGAATATGGCCATGTGGGACGGAACTCGGTAGTTTCTTAACCGATTATGATGGGATTGGGTATGTTGGATGGAAATGGGATTATTGAATGATTTTTGGATGAATTCCAAATCTGGTGTCTATAGGATCAATTGCAATGATTGTAGTTTCTCCTATATTGGTCAGACTGGGCGCAATTTTGGAGTTAGAGCTAAGGAACATTTATCTGGTTGCAACCAATCAACTTTCCATAATCATTTAACGTCAGAAAATCAAACAGCTAGCTTGAACAATTTAGATATATTACATATACAACCCAAAGGCAGACGTTTAGATACCTTAGAATCTTACGAAATTAGAAAATCAATATTTCTTAACCAAAATATCCTTAACGAACAGAGAGAAATCCGGTTCTCACCAATTACAGATCCCGCCTTTTTCTATACTTACGTACGCAATAATATACCTTGAATTTTGTTACTCAGCCTATGACTCATCGCACACCTGCGCGATCCGTAGATTAATTTTTATTGCTTATTTTTTATTTTTTTTGCCCTCCTTCTTTTATTTATATTTTGCTTTTATTGCTTATTTTTTATTTTTTGCCCTCCTTCTTTTATTTATATTTCGCTTTTTTCTACTATATAACAAAATTTTTTACTAACACAAATCAGTAGATACTCCTGATGATGACCTAACAAGTCGAAATCGATCGAGTGATTTTTTAAACTTTTTGAAAATTATTCAAAATAACTGCGAAACAAAAAACAAGTGATTAATAAAAATGTCTTTATTAAGTATATAATATTGTAGTATGAGCTGCTTTTAATGACTGCATTCTACCAGTAGCGACAAATCCGAATATCGAATTTATAAGTGGGAATAATTCATCACATAATTCAACTGCCATGCCTTGATAAATGTATAGGAATATTTCAATGCCAATTAACATATCAATTCCTCGTAATAAATTAAACGAAGGATCGGTATTAATACCTTTTAACGGGACCAATAAATGTTTTCGTTCGCCGCCAAATAAATTTAAAATGCGCAACGTTATAAAATTCATCTGGAAACCAGGGTCGAGAATATTTTTCCCCTGTACCGTATTACCATTCTCCGTTTGTAGTCACATTATAGCAGTACCGAGAATTATTTGTTTTCCAAGCGGTGCTGGGTGATGACAATGTACTACCACTTAGTACTATTACACTGAACCTCCGATGAGTGTTTGTGCTTCCACTTTCTGTTTGACCAATTGGTATTGGATTACTAATTGATTTTAACTCCGCAGTCACATATTCAAGTGAATTTTGACCGAACGATGTATAATAATGTGGTATGATTTAAATTACATGTACGCCATAAACACACACAACATTCGCGGACTCTCTGACCAATACTAAAATAATTGATACACGCGTTTAACAGTTTAAATTTATCATATCGCTTAATTGGTTCCAAATTCACCGATTTATTTTCTCGTTGGCTGGACTAGGAAATTTCCTCTAAATGCGTATTTGTTGGTTTCTAAAAATTCATCAGCTTCCACCAATTCGTCTACGCTCGATTCCATTTCAACTTCAATGCGTCTAATTTATCTGACAAATGATGCACCAGAAACAGGTTCCCACCAAAAATATTGACTTCAAGAGCTTTCAAAGCTGATTGCTTTTTCATAGTAATGACGAAGTTATTGAGAGATTCAGCGTGTTTGGTTAAGAACGAGTAAAGCCCATAACTTTTTAATTTGGCATTTGATTTGGCCATATTAAGCCTAAAATGATTTGAATGTGAATTGATTTTGTTTTGCGTTCTAATTTCGGTTATGGGTTCGATTTTCGATTTAGGTTCTGCTGACTATAAATCAAACTTCCTTAAGAACGAGTGAAGCCTAAAAATTTTAATCAGGGCATTTGATTAGGCCGTAAAGCGCTTTAAATTATTTGTATGTCAACAGATCTTGTTTTGCGTTCTAATTTTGTTTTTGGTCCGATTTTCGATTTTGGTTCTGCTATAGTTTTGAAGTGGAAAACCCTAATGAATTTTCTAGAACGAACGGACCAAAAGAAGATTTAATGTTGCATTTTATTAGCCTAAAACTAGCATTTTCCAATTATTAGCAGAACCCTTAAACGATCGATGGGTTTGGACCCCAAAATTTTGGGAAGTATGGATGGACCACATAATTTTTTAATATCCAATTATTGGCCTATAATTGTCTATAGTATCTTATCGTGTTCTGCTGAATGGGTTCTGCCCACTTTAAGTACGTTCAAATTTTTTTCTTGTATCACTTTAACATTTCTGTTCTTCCGTTTCTTCAATTTGTGATTGAATGTAATATTTTATATACAACAAACGTAGACGATACAATATTGATTCACGTTCCGATAAAATAACCTTATTAAATTAATTTTCTATGATAAACTTTTCGGCTTATTTTGGCTTATAGTAACACGACTTTTTAATCCAGGCATTTCAAATGTGCTAAGCCCGCCATCTTGAATATTATTCAATATTCAAATGTACGAATGTTTAATTAATCCGGGCTGAATAACCGCTTATGATTATTTTCCAGTACGATATCTTATGCTAAGCAACCGAAAAAATTTGGTACCTTTCTCCTGCAAAAACTATAGAGAAGAATATATCCTTAAGTACAAATTTCGAGTATTGGAATATTTAAAGTTTCAGACGAATGGAAACCATTTCTACCGAAAGATAAACTCAGACCCTTTAATAATCTTGCAAATAAAAAAATTAATTTTTTTTAAAGTTACGTCGCTAATTTTTCAATTTACAAGATTGAATTACCAAAGCGTTTATTCAAAACGCGGGAAGAGTGTAAAGACAGTAAAAAAATACGTCCACCAATAATGCTAACATTTCCATCCAATCAAATGCTCTATAATCATCCAGACATTATTTCATGGCAAGTTAAATAACTGTTTTGTATATACATTAGAAGTTTCATGTGCCAAACCACCAGAGCTTTCACAACCGTAAATTTCAAAAATTTAAATTTCTCTGATAACCCATAAAATAAAAGTCATAATAATTGTAAAACTAATATATTCTTAGTAATACCCATCATAATTACAGTACAACAAAAAATGTATCCAGCATCTTTTAAAAAGAATTCACCATCGTCTCTTTTTTATATCTAAAACTAAACGATGCTATCATAACCACAATTATTATTACTATATTTTTCGTATTTTCATCTTCGTTTTGCTTCCAGTGTATGTATTTAGTATTATTGCTGGGTACATAACAGATATTTATATTCGTACGTATCTACATCCAACTTAATAAATACACAAGAAGGAAGTCTAAGAATAAAAACCTTAACTTGTTTCCAAACTTCATATTTAGTTGAATTGGAAACTTTTTTTTTGTGTATATTTCGTTGGTTTGAATTTTCCCATTGGAATGCTAAAGAAAATTTATTTACTTTTCTTACTTGGTGGCACAACAACAACACTTAAATGTTTATACCAACAGTATATGTGAGCAGAAAACCGAAGAAAATATTGATAATTTCATTTTATTTTTTTTTTTATATATAATTTTTTTCCCTTGAACGCATACGATTCTGAAATTCGCCTTTCAACTTATTTGATTTTAAAGAATTTTTATTTTTTAAATTAATATGCATAATTTTCTAAAACATTAAACTTTTCATGGAAAATATATAATAAAATTTAATTTTTTTTTTATAGAAATGCTTAAATTTTTTTGTACTTTGTGGAAAATTGTTATTTTCGCTATTGCTATTGTAAATTGTTTAAACTTTGTGGTTAGGGAAACCATTTAAGTCCTATAAGAATTAAATGTTCTTAAAAATTTGACGGTTCACAAAAACATTTCTATTAATTTACACCACTCCCAGAATATTCCAAAAATACAGGAAGTAATCTCATAATAATCATCCAGATATCCACTTAACACTTACAACACAACAACAATATTTTACACAAATCTTTTTTAATTCACTTTATACAACAACAATAAATCACATAATGTATCTCACTTTAATTATCACTAATAATTTTACCACAAATCAATTTCACTTTTAAACACAGAGGGAACATTCCAAATTCGCCCGAATTTAGACAACTGGAAAATCTCGCTACGCCTAAATTTATTATTAATATTAGATGTCAATATTTAGCTCAAATGACTCAGACTTAAATATCTAATACGTATAACAGACAGTACGTATGTTTTATAATCGATTTTATGATGAACGTAATTTCAGAAATTGTCTAATATTTACCAAAATGTACTTAAATTTAGCAATCAACAATAAAATATTAGCCAGAACGATTTAAAATGAAGCGTCATACATCTCATGAGAGAAAACTGGTCAAAATTTGTTACCAATTGAAATTGTCTCCAAAATTAATTGTTTAATTATGAAGTTACCACCTTTTGCTAGTATAAAAAAATCGCAAAATAGGCAAAATAGCAGCTGATCTCAATTTCATTTTAAGTCATAACTTTCAGAGTTTTTAGGTTTTATAGATATTAAAACACGCCAAAAGTCATACAAATGCAATCAAACAAGAGAATTTTACAAAGTTTTGTACAAAGTTTTCTTTTTTACTTTCGATATTTAAATACCCCTTTAATGTATACAACTGGTTTGTTTCTTTAATAAATTTGAGTACCATAATTTCGTGTAATTTACTTACTAAACTTTGTTTATATGTGTAAAATTAATTAATAAATTTATTAGTTATCATTATTGTCTGTCTAAACCTTGTATATTATAATAAATTAACAAACACTTATCATGGACACATTTTTTATTACGTGATTTGCCATCTAGGGACAGTAAAAATTACCAAAAATAAGAGTAAATAAACTTATCGTTTGACGTAATTTTTCGATCGGTTAAAATCTAAATTTTTAATATGTTTAACATTTTACATTTTCTACGTCATTTCAAGACTAATCTTGATAATCATGTATTATTACCTCGATTTCTTAACACCTTGATGCAAAAATGTTTCGCTGCTTAGAGGTAAAATATCAAAGTCACACTTTGTTTGTTGAGTAACACTAACAAAGTAGTAGCAGTAGTAACATAAACGAATAACGAAATTTACCTTACATAGTAGTAACTGTAATATCCCATAAAAATTGAAAACGTATTATTTAATTAATCATTATATTTCATTACAAAAACAACTAAGATGACGTGGCACTGATATATTTACAGGTGGCGTGGCACTGATAATGGTACTAGTAGTTTAAGTTTATCTGTGAAAATAACTCATGATTTGAGAGTTTTGCGAGCTTGGTTTGATTATCAATTTATGATCGTGAGTGATAAATCTAAAATAATTCAATTCCAAATAACAAATAATTTACTTCATAGAAATTCCAATTTTATATATTCACATGCAACAACGTGTCAATCTAATCCTAATATTAAATTCACTGATAATAATTGTTCCAGCTCATGTGTAAAAATTGATTATGGAAAAATGTAAAATTGTGATTATTCCTTCAAATATTTAGGAAAAATTTTAGACAAGAACCTAAATTTTAAAATGTATATAAACATCTTACAAAACCATTTATTTCTTACAAATCGTATTCTTTTTAGATTAAGGCTGTATGATACTGAGCTTGTCAAAAACGAAGTTTACTAAAAATCAATTTTTGACCATGAAATATTACCAATTGACCTAATTCTTTCTTTAGTATGAACTTAGACGTATAATTGAGCGATTAATACATGATTATCTCAATAAAATGTTTAGTTTGTCTACGGTTAAGTTTCAAAGTTTATCGATTTTTTGAAACGCACAAATCAATTTTTTCAATATTTTACTTCTAAACAGCGAAAAAATTTTGCGTCAAGGTGTTAAGAAACATAAAATCAAGCTATTAATACAGGATTATCAAGATTAGTTTTGAAATGACGTAGAAAATGGGAAAATAAGTTTAAACATGATAAAAATTTCGATTCTTATCGATCGAAAAATTACGTCAAACGATAAGTTTATTTGTTTTTACGCAGCAATGCTGATTATTTTTGGAAAAATTTACTGTCGCTAGATGGCAAATCACGAAATAAAAATAGTGTCCAAGATAAGTGGTTATTAATTTTATTATAATTCGCACTGTGTAGAACAGAAATAATGAAAAATAGTAAATTTATTAATTAATTTTACACATATAAACAATATAAGTAAAGTTTAATTAACGAATCATATAAAATTTTGGTACTCATATTTATTAAAGAAACGAACCAGTTTAGACACATTTAAATATCGATTCTAAAAAAGAAATTTGTTTTTTCAGTATCATACAGCCTCAAAGCCACTATGTCCACAAATTCTTGTATGTATTTTCTTTCTATTTATGTAATTTCTGTTCAAATATTTTTTTCCGGCCTACTGCGGAGAAAAGTTTGATATAAATATTTATAAATTGGGAATAGTTTTTCCATATCTGTGCTGACATGTTCACAATCACATTTTCGATACTTTATCGAAGATTATGGGGTAGATACTCGATCGGCTAGCAAGCAAGCAATTTGCTAGCCGAAATCCTGGCTACTCAATCAATTTTACCAAGAAAATTTGAATTTCAAATAATATTTTTTATAAAATTTTTTTTTTGTTTTTGCAATTGCACAGTAAAACAACACAAAAGTTTGCTGTTCATTGTTTGAAA
Organism: Nephrotoma appendiculata; assembly: GCA_947310385.1. Taxonomy (NCBI): domain Eukaryota; kingdom Metazoa; phylum Arthropoda; class Insecta; order Diptera; family Tipulidae; genus Nephrotoma; species Nephrotoma appendiculata. The sequence continues at coordinate 164,917,292 of OX371223.1, forward strand.
CCGCAAAATTTACTGTGCAATCGCAAAAAAAACAAACAATTTTTGAAAAACATTAATTGAAATTCAAATTTCTTTGGTAAAATTGATTGAGTAGCCAGGATTTTGGCTAGCAAATTGCTTGCTTGCTAGCCGATCGAGTATCTACCCCTATGTCTCGCTTCTTGAGAATAAAATGTGACACTACACAGTATGCAATTATTCCACTGTGTGGAAAAAACTGCTCAAATGTCGTAGTAAATTCCGTACTACAAAATATCAAAGACACAAAAATATTGATTTTGGAGAAAAATAATTGTTTTTCTCTTTCTATTTCGCGGTAATATTATTTTCGTTTTATAAGTTTCGATTGTATCTTTTATTTTCAGTTTCTTCTGACAAGTCGACGTGCACGGTTGCACTACATAATTAGTTTTTTTACTTTAAAGTGTTGTGTTTCATTACAATGTTTTTCGATTTGTTAAAGTAAATAATTTTAAATTTAAATATATAATAATAATTATTAACTTATTTAGTGATCGCGATGTGCAAATTTGGACTAAAAAGGTAATAGAGATCTGTCTCACAATTGCGTCGTCGCGAAATACATTTACGTAGTAAATTTTCAATGATTTTTTTTTTCAAGATCTCAATATGCTGGCGGATGCAATACAACGTGGCGGATGCAATACAACGTGGCGGATACAATACAAAACTCAATTTATGAAATTTAAATATGTTAATAAATTTTCTATGTTTTTTTTGTACACAAATAAAAAATAATGTGAATAAAAAATTAATATTTATTTTATTATAAATGGAAAATTTTGTTTTATTTCAAATAAGAATTATTATTTATTCCAATTGGAAAATATATACAAACACGTGCTTTTTGTTTCTGTGGTTTTTTCTCTTTTTAGTTGGGATTCACACCGACACCGGAATTTTTGTGACACTTTTCTTTGGCGGGGAGTACGAATTTCCGCGTGATACACATGGTTCTGTCGGCTTTCCATAGAAGCAGTGTGGTTTTAGAGCGCGAATGTAAATGGAATTCCGTCGGCATTGCATATTGGGTATTTCACATTTTATATCGTTTACCAGGTTGCTAGATTGAAAAATTGTGATATTCTACTCTATTTGTATCACGAAATAATTTGTTTTCGATACTTGAACGAAATTAGAGAAAGACAATTTGTTCGCATTTGTACTAGTAGGTTGTGATAGCAATAGAAAAGAAATAATTCATAAATGAAACAGTTGACCATTTTAGTTTAGGAAAACGAGAAATAAATTTCGATAAAGTATCGAAAATGTGATGGTAGAACATGTGAGCACTGAATTCGCAGGGAAAATTATTCCCAATTAAATTTTGTTTTCAAAAAATTTAACACTAGCTTTTTTACCACAGTATGCCGGAAAAAAAATATTTGAACAGAAATTACATATAAATAATTCTTTAACCAGTTCCGTATTCTCGGGGAATTACCAGACTAGTGCCACATGATAGTTATTGATGACATACTATAATGACTCATTAGCGACAGTCAAGCATGTCACATATATTGAAATTTATCAGCAAATGAGACTAATTGACATGAGTGACATGTCTGAGATGTATTGTTTATGCCATGTCGAGTGCGATAAATCATGAATGAATCTCACGTGACCTGTCTGAGATGAATTATATGTGATATATCTGACATGAATCCTTTATGAGATTTCTGAGATTAATTTATGTACATATTATGTACTTATGGAGATATACAAAATGAAAACATTTTATTTAGATAAAGAATAATCTTTCTAATTTATTTAAAATGTACAGAAAATATTTATAATATTAGGCTGTTGCCTTAAAAAATATTACATTCACGATTCCTGATGTGTTGTGTTCCAGATGGCTGAACTTTGCAATTTCGTTGACTATAAACAAAATTAAAGAAATTTAATATGTTCAAATTTTCCGAACAGAATTATTACAAAATGTTGACTTACGTATTCGACAAACAAGATGGTTCCGTATGTATTAATAATAATATGAGCATGAAATGAAGTGTATATAATTTTTTCATTTCTCTCAATTGTTTACCTGTATGTCATTTTAAAACTAGGATATAAAATATAAAATGAGAAACGTCGTAGACATGTCATACATGTTTCGCTTAAGACATTATCATGAAAGAAAGACGGTTTTAGGACTTGTCACAAACTTGTCATCTAATGCGGACAGTAATTGTACGATTCATTTGGGAAACAAATGTGACTTGTCATAAATTAGTCACTTAGTCAACATACCAACAAAAATCGACAAAATACTATTTTCTTTCTTTCTCATACACATTTCGAAAAAATGCAACAAATAGAAACCAATGTCTTTCGTAAAAAATAATTCATATGCATGTTGACAAATTTCCAACAGGGATAGTACAACACCTTAGAAGCGCTGATACTATCGAACAAAAAGTTTAAGGTTGCTTTACGAATTGAAAAGTGAAATACCAAAGAAACCATTGAATTTGATAAGAAAAAACTTTATACTGCCAATAATAAGAGCAATTTGCGTGGTGTAGGGCCTTACGATTATTTTAAAACAAAAGAATGAAACCAGTCGAATTGTTGTTACTTCTCCAAATAAACATTCAATACCGTCTGAAAGCTGTTATGTTCATGTACAAATAAAAGATGGTTGTGCTGTGTGGAAAGGTACACCAGTAAACCTCAATTACAAATTTATCATGAGGTGTACCAAGGGTGATATTGTTGACTATCTATCAAACAATCATAACATATATGGGAACTCTGGAATAAATCACATCCGTTTTAATATAGGTTTTAGAAATACTTAAAAATTAATTAACAATTAAGATTTTTAGAAGAATTAGTTCGGGTAAAATTAGCACCAAAGTTTTTTTAACTCTTAGCATAATTTTGAATTTTATTCTTTGATAAGTAAAATAAAGTTATACAGCATTTTGGATTATAAATAAACAATTTTTACTCAATTCTTTTTTTTAAATTATTCAATTAACTAATTCCTTTTTATTGTTTGTTTATTTGCAGGTGAGTGCCATTGCTGATTGCAGTTGTTAAATATAAATATAATTGGTAAATTTAAAAGAGAAATAATTGGTTGGTTGTAACGATCACCCTCGTGTAATAAACACCTGTTGCAATAAACAACAGTTCTTCTTACCATCATAGACCTTATTGCAATAGCGCACACCCCAACAAATAGATTAAAATGAATTGACCTGTTCTTCTTATCACGTGTATAATAATAATAATAATTCCGAATACCTCCCCTCCGCACGCAGGGTCACCGTGAACATTTATCTTATTTTTTTTAATACAATTCGGCAAGATTAAAAACAAAGGTAACTGCTACCTGGTCTGGCGGGTTTTATTTGATTTACAAATTTTAGTTTCATGACCCTGAAACCGGCCATACCTTTGATATGTAAGTATAAGCTTATAATTCGGCCGGTTTTCAGAGCTCCTGTGCTCTTTCTTAGGCGGACTAGCCTCTGAATTTTATATAATGTTATGTTTATAAAATATAATGTTGTGCAAGTTTTTAATTGCTCTGTTTAAAGCCCCATACGAAATCATTGTAGGCTTTTTAATGCGTTGATATATAGCCATGGTATCATTTGTGAACTAATACCCCACGTATTTCCAAACATTCGTTGATAGGTAAATTTAGCTTTATCAGCTTTGTTGCTGATACACGAGAGGTAAGTGTTCTCTCCATGTCAGTTTTTGATCAATCGTAAAACCCAGATATTTAGCTTCCGGCATTATTTGCTGCGTTTTACCTTGAAACAGTTGCACGGGAACTGAGTTTTTCTGGGGTAAGCAAACAGAGTATAAGCGATTTTTTCTGGATTAATACTGAGATTGTTTTCTTGCACTAGTCGTTTACTAGTATAAGAGCGTTTTACATGCGCTCCGCTAGTTTACTCTAAAATTTTCCCCGAATCAACAGAACTTTGTTATTAGCAAATTTATTTTACTGGCGCTACATTTCAGAGAGGGATTTGGCCGCTTCTTTATTGAGATTACATAATCCTGTTATTTTCGGATTAATGGGCTGCTGAAAAAAACTGCTGCCGGATGAAGCATACTGGCTTGCGGGGGATGATTATCTGGTTTCCTTCCGTTTTGCAACTAATTTTATGCTGGTCCCATGCGGTCACGAAATTTGTACCAACTAGCGCAACGGCAGCTTGATGCGGATAGTGAAGCTGCCATCGCATTACCTCTCTCTGACTCGCGCCTCTCTCATAGCTAATATTCATAATTAGAGCATTTTTTAATCTGGTGAGTACTAGCAGCTACAAAAGAGGTGTTAGAACTCTCCCTTTGTGATATCGGGCTAGGCAGCGTTTAGTCGCTGCGATATTGATGATGGCATCTATTGGCAATGCCGTCAAGATCTCACGTTGCATATACACAAGTATAACGAGACGAAACTCAAAATTGAGCTAACGTATTTGCCTTCGAAATATTAGAAAAAAGTCGAAGAATCAATACTTTAGTATTGGTACGTATATGTATACTGTCCCAAGTATAACAAGATGAAACAAAACAGAGCTACGTATCGTATTTATTTTACATGTTCACAACATGAATTTGGTAATTTTGTAAAAGTGATTTTCTTAAAAAATTTAAAGATGTGCGTTAATTTAAATAAAATTACACCAACATTTATTTTTATATCTATTCAAAAATTTTTTGTATAAATTAATTAATTTATAGTTCAGTTTTAAATTATTAAGTGAAAAACAAATGTGAAATACATAATAAACTTGATATGAGCTATATGGAAAATATTTAAACTTTTAATATTACAATCAAGGAATAATATCATCAAATCATTGTTTAATAATAAAAAATAATTAAAAAATTAATTATAATTTTAATTTAGATGTGTATATATGTATATAATTTTTTTATACAATAAAATATTCATTACTTTTTACGCTATTTGCCGTAGGCACTTGGCGAAACACACTTATACTTAATAAACACATTTTTTATTAATCACTTGTTTTTTGTTTCGCAGTTATTTTGAATAATTTTCAAAAACTTTAAAAAATCACTCGATCAATTTCGACTTGTTAGGTCATCATCAGGAGTATCTACTGATTTGTATTAGTAAAAATTTTGTTATATCGCAGAAAAAAGCAAAATATAAATAAAAGAAGGAGGGACAGAAAATAAGCAATAAAAATTAATCTACGGATCGCGCAGGTAGGCGATGAGTCATAGGTTGAGTAACAAAATTCAAGGTATATTTTTGAGTTTTTTAACAAATAATAAAATATTTATTTATTTTCTTTTTTAGTGATAATTGACTTTTTTATTTATTTAAAGTACTAGTTTCGGGTACATACAACCTTTGTCAACTTATAAAAATATATTTGAAAAATATTTTTATAAGTTGACAAATGCTGTGTTTTTTTATTTGCACCCGATAGCTGTATCCGGAGCAGCCAATTTTCTATGTGAAAACTTATATTTAGCGCGCTATTATTGCATTTAATTAATTTATTTAAATCTAAACTAAGATTTTTCATTCAACTTTTTAATTAAAAATCGATAAAAAAATATCTCGGCTCACTTATTTATCGGGAGCCGCTATCGGGAGCGCTATCCATTTCAATGGGAAATTTGAAAAGGCTTTTAATTTTGTAAACCCCTGAAACCATTAGAAACTAAATCTTACAATAAAAAATTAAAACGCAGCAAAATGAATTTTTGTTTATAACGTCATGTCAAAATAAATGTCAATTAATATATTTCAGGTGATAAATGTTTGTTTTATTGATGAATTTAGTTTTAATTTTTATAGTACAGCGACACCAGTGAATAATAGCTGCAGTTTCAATAGAAAATTGCCATTTGGCTCCGGATAGTGCTCCAATATTAAAACACAGCAAAAGGGTGTATGTACCCGAAACTAGTACTTTAAATAAATAAAAAAAAGTCAATTATCACTAAAAAGAAAATAAATAAATATTTTATTATTTGTTAAAAAACTCAAAAATAAAGTCAGTGATAAAAGTGCACAAAATATGGAGATTCTCCAAAATAATAAAATCAAGGTATATTATTGCGTACGTGAGAATAGAAAAGGGCGGGATCTGTAATTGGTGAGAACCGGATTTCTCTCTGTTCGTTAAGGATATTTTGGTTAAGAAATATTGATTTTCTAATTTCGTAAGATTCTAAGGTATCTAAACGTCTGCCTTTGGGTTGTATATGTAATATGTCTAAATTGTTCAAGCTAGCTGTATGATTTTCTGAAGTTAAATGGTTATGGAAAGTTGATTGATTGCAACCAAATAAATGTTCTTTAGCTCTAACTCCAAAATTGCGCCCAGTCTGACCAATATAGGAGAAACTACAATCATTGCAATTGATCCTATAGACACCAGATTTGGAAAGGCGATCAACTCTAGGTTTATTGTTAAAAATCATTTTCTTTATTGTGTTATTATTATAAAAAGCAAAACTAATATTGGTATAATTGGACACGATGTTGCTAATCCGTTGGCTCGTTTTTCCTATATACTCTAAGCGACGACAATTTTCCCGCGTTGGTCTATCCGGTGGATAAATACCCGTTAGAGTTTTACGCTTTAGCTTTGTATTCAATAACTTTAATATAGTCCTAGTTGCATATCCGTTATTCGTTGCTATTTGAAGAATTATGTTAAGCTCAGTGTTGTAATTTGAATTTGTCAAAGGGATGTTTATTAATCTGTCTATGAGTGAGTGGAAAGCTGACATTTTAATATTATGAGGATGGTTTGAAGAACTAGGGATAACAGCGTCTGTATACGTGGGTTTCCGATAAATTTTGAAGTCTAAAGATGAATTAATCCTGGTTATTGTTATATCCAGAAAATTAATACATTTATTTTCTTCTTTTTCTAACGTAAAATCAATGGAGGGATATTGAGAATTTAACCAAGTAAGGAAAGAGTCTAACAGTCTATCAGTTCCATTCCATAGACATAATATGTCATCAACATATCTATACCAAAAGATTATATGACGAAAATAAGGATTGTTATTTGATATGATCATTTGTTCGAAGAAATTCATGAAAATTTCAGCCAACAAAGGTGACAGAGGGGAGCCCATGGGTAGACCATCAGCGAATTTGAAATATGTATTATCAAAACAGAAATAATTTTGTTTAATACAAGTCTCAAAAACTAACTTCAGTTCACGACGTAAGCTCTCATCTACAACATCCCTATCTAAGTAATTACAAACTATTTGGGACAAAGTATTAATCGGAATAGAAATGAAAAGACTGGCAACGTCAAATGAAACTAGTTTTGAATGTAACGGAATGTCGACGTCTTGAATTTGTTAATCAATTCTACCGAGTTCTTAACCGAGTAAGCCGAAAAGAAATTAGTATGATAATTGAAAAAATGTATGAAACCCTTACATAGCTTGTAGGCAGGAGCATTGCAATACGCTACTATTGGTCTAATCGGAATGCCTTCCTTATGCCTTCCTTATGGAGTGCGTTACAAATAAAGAAAGGTATTGATAACTCTTCTTCTCCCACAAACTCTTCTTCTTCTGCTGCTTCTAATACTAATCTCAAAGTGATTGGTGCGATAAAGAAAAAACTACGTGACCATGACCTAATAGCGTGTAAAGCGGATAAAGGCAATACAATTACCGTGCTCACAAAAGTCGATTACTGCAATAAAATTTCTGATTTTATTACAGAAAGCAAAGCAATAGAGCTTGGCAGAGATCCAACTAAGTCTTTCAAGACTTCGGTTAGTAAGTGTATCACCCAATGCCAGAAGTTATTTGATGGAACTGGTTGGAGGTACTCTGTCATGAATCCATCTGCCCCGATCCTTTATGGTTTACCAAAAATCCATAAGGAAGGCATTCCGATTAGACCAATAGTAGCGTATTGCAATGCTCCTGCCTACAAGCTATGTAAGGGTTTCATACATTTTTTCAATTGTCATACTAATTTCTTTTCGGCTTACTCGGTTAAGAACTCGGTAGAATTGATTAACAAAATTCAAGACGTCGACATTCCGTTACATTCAAAACTAGTTTCATTTGACGTTGCCAGTCTTTTCACTTCTATTCCGATTAATACTTTGACCCAAATAGTTTGTAATTACTTAGATAGGGATGTTGTAGATGAGAGCTTACGTCGTGAACTGAAGTTAGTTTTTGAGACTTGTATTAAACAAAATTATTTCTGTTTTGATAATACATATTTCAAATTCGCTGATGGTCTACCCATGGGCTCCCCTCTGTCACCTTTGTTGGCTGAAATTTTCATGAATTTCTTCGAACAAATGATCATATCAAATAACAATCCTTATTTTCGTCATATAATCTTTTGGTATAGATATGTTGATGACATATTATGTCTATGGAATGGAACTGATAGACTATTAGACTCTTTCCTTACTTGGTTAAATTCTCAATATTCCTCGGGAACTAATAGAAGAATTACATGTGTGTCGCAACAATACGGCTTATAGAATATGATTGTGTTTGGTTTTGGTACGACACAAAAAATGTTGTCAGTAAAATTTTACTGAGAGAATAGTTGTGATGGTGTTAGTGTGCTGCTCTAATGTGCTATAAAAAATGTAAACTCAAGTATTTTTTATGGCAGCATTGTCCATAATTTTTTCTCGCACTCATACAAAATAACTCATTCGCCATTTTTATAGTCAAATATTGTAAATGTTGTATTGTCGAATGGTTTTCTTCGAAGCCAAATTGGTGTGGCGGAATAAGATTTATTTCTTCTAATATTGGTTTGAGTGTTTAGAGGAATAGATTGTCGAATATTTTTGAAACTTTTAAAAGTAAGGAAATCGGCCCATACCTATTTTTGTCATTTAGTGGTTGGCACCAAGATTACTTCAAAGACTTTCGATTCATTTGGAACCTGTTTACGTAATCATTTCTTTGCATTTAGATTAAGATTGACTTCCTCTTATAATTCTTGTAATGTGACAGGAGGTATTTTGTAGTAGTCAAATCTATTTACTGGTAGGATGTTTTCATCTGCCGTTTACCTTGGAACGTTCTCTCGAGGTGGGTTTTGTAAACAAAAAAGCTTTTTGTTTTACACTTACAGCCATTGATCTTCATTTTTAACTGGTAGGATTTCATAATTAGCATACTCGGTATTTTCTTCCCAGTAAGCCCACTTAGGTATTTATTAATGGATTTGTTTTTGATTTCCCTAACTTCCAGTGGATAAATCGAATTTCGGCGCATTTCCTTTGAACTTGAGGGAGTACTATTCCATACCGCTTCTTGTATATACAATTGTGGAATTGTTCTACTTCTGCTTCTAACTGTATAGGTTTTTTAATTGGCACCTGAAGATTAGTATTATCCTCAACTAATTTCAGGAATTTTTTCCAACAGGTTTTGTTTTTGGTTAGCAAAGGTAGACTAGTTTTCTTCACAATTGTTGCACTGATTGTCATAATAACAGGTGTGTAATCCGACATAATCCACTTGTTGCTTTCTAGGTATAAAAATTTATGTCTATACGTTTGGTGATAATCAAGTCTATGAGATCAGATATATTCGTAGGCCAATAAGTTGGTTGGTCTCCGGAATCAAACTCGCAACTGCATTGTCGTCCTGTTGCAGTTCTCTGTTAACAGCTCTCTTCCTTTGAGGTTACTCTTGATCGCTCGTAGGTATTTTTACATTAAAATCACCACCGGCTTTTAAACTTGATACAAGTGATTTAATTAATGTGCAACAGTCTTCTTTAATTAAGTTATATCTTGGGGAGGGGGGGGGGGCTTAATATATTGACCATACACTATATTCTTTGTTGTTATTTATATCCTTTTAATGTGACTACATTCATAAATTCTTTTATAACCACCGACGACCCTTCTCTAACCCTTGGCGTGGTAACAGCTGTATCCATATATTTTAAGATATGTAGTTGAAATAATTAGCCCATTTGCATGGGTGTCATTTTATTTAGAGTCTTACTTAACAAACCTATTGCTTAGAAACATTGGCCTTAGAAACAATGGCTCTATTTTAACTATCATGTTAAGTATTGCCTTGATATTATACACATCTTCCACTTTTTGTTTGTTATTGAAAGTGAGCATAAATAGAGGAAGTCGTCTTTTGTCAATTTGAACTCTTGTTGAGTTTCGATTGTTTTCTTACTGAATAATGTTAGCATCTAAAGAATCATGATGGTGAAAAAATGAAAAACAAATTTTTAAAAATTCGATTGACTCATTTGCCACGCTGACACTAAGTTCTTTATTTTTTAATAAAGTTCGTTTACCTCGTGAGGTTTTAACCTCTAACGTTTTCTCAAGGTAGATCCTATTATAGTCGTTTGTATAATAATGGATGCATTCTAATTCTAATTATATTTCTAAACAAAACTATTTATTAATTTTTTGTGAGGTATATATTGTATTACAAAATGTTTAGTTGAACTTTAGTTTTAATTTTATAATATAAACTCGTACGTTATGTGGATATACATAATTTCATCATAAACGAGTGCATATTATAGGAACTAAACTACAAACTAACCAAAGTCTCTATTCTACCGTAATAATAATACGTAGAACTATAAGTAGTTTTTTTTCAAAAATTTATAGTTGTTGGTGCTTTTGGTAAAGCGAGCATTTAATAGTATAACGACTAAAATTTTGTGTTTGTTGTTTTATTTTTAAGGTTAGGTTATATTTAGTGTTGTGGAACAAAAATTTATATTCCAATATAGTTTCTGCAGTACAGAATTATAGATATGATAAAATACTAGTATTTTCTATTGCTCTATATATCCCTATGCTTATACATATATCTGTTATCATATGCAATAAGCATTTGTATTTACGTACACTATTTTCATAGCTTGTGCTGTTCGGAATTGGGAAATATTATACTCTACTTATGTAATAGAAGCAATTATACTTATGTACTGAACGGGAAAATACCACGAAAAGAAAGAAAAATAATAAAATCGAGTATAGGTATCTGAGGTACATGTACTGAGAATTTAATGTAAGTAATATAAATTCAGTAATAATAAGTATTTCCTATTCGTGGTAGGTAGGATTTTTAGTTACCGGAGGGAAGATGATGGCAAAATTCTTGATATTATATTTTAATATTTTAACAATGCTATCAGACATGAGATATTGGGTTTACATTTATGGTTATTTCTAACTTTAAAATCAATGGTTTCTCGAATTTTGTCGATTTATTAAAGTATAAAAGCATTGTATAATATTTTACTGAAAATGAATATGGAGAGACAGAGTAGTGGTCAGTGTTGTGCAGTATAGTCTACGCTGCGTGTTTTATTAATATTCTACGGGGGTAGATAATGTATGTGGACAATTAAACAAATGGCAACGACTTTATAGAAAATTTAGACAATATGTCGAAAATGTAAAAAAACTAATGTTTCTGTTAGCAATGGGCAAAACTCAATGATTTTTTTATTAATGGGACCATTTCATGGTGGGGAGCTCCAGTCTTGCCCCTCGTCGGATGATTCTAAAAAATCGAAAACTATAGACCCTTGTTAAGAAAAAATTAAGTTTGTATATCAAACACAGAGTTGTCAAACTTAATGTACTACAATAAAGAGCATTTAAAAAATTTACATGTTAGTGAAGTTTATCCAAACTAATCCAAAAAATACAACAACAAACACTTATACGAGGGCTGCCTTTTATATTTCGGGATTAGAGAACAAAAACAAATATTTACCATCGAAAATCGCTTTATTGTTTTTCAAAATATTCCCCATGAAGATATATACACTTTTGTATGCGTTTGAACCAATTGTCGAAGCACTTTTTCCACTCTGATTGAGGTATCTCCAAAACATGCATTCTGAACGCAGCAACCGCTTCTTCAGGTGTCGAAAAACGTTGACCTCTCAGTTTGTTTTTTACGTACGAGAATAAAAAGAAGTCATTTGGTGACAAGGCAGGACTATACGGCAGATGACTCATCAAATCGATGTTTTGAGTGCTCAAAAATGCAGTTGTTTGAGCCGATGTGTGAGAGCTCGCATTGTCGTGGTGAAGAGTGATCCGTCTTCGGCAGTTGGTTTTCCTGATTTCTTGGAAGACAACTGGCAAACAAATGGTTGTGTACCACTCAGAATTGACTGTTCTGCGTTGTTCTAGTGGTACGGTTGCGACATGTCCATTTTTTCCGAAAAAACAGGCGATCATTTGCTTGCAAGTGCTTCGTGCGCGAACAACTTTTGCTGGATTCGGCTCATCTTGAAACACCCATACAGTCGACTGCTGTTTACTTTCAGGCTCATACGCGTAAATCTACCATTCATCACCTGTCACTATGTCATAGACGTGTTTTGAAGCACCGCGATCGTATTTGTTGAGGTTTTCTTTCGACCAATCGACACGAGCCTCTTTTGAGCGATTGACAAATTGTGTGGGATCCAACGCGAACAAATTTTTTTGACATTCAAATGTTTATGCAATATTGAATGTATGCTGGTCCCACTAATGCCTAAGGTTGTCTCAATCTCACGATAGGTCACATGACGATCTTGCAATATAAGTTCGCGCACAGCATCAATGGTTTCCGGAACAACAACTGATTCTGGACGACCTTCACGAAATTCGTCTTGGAGTGAACTACGACCTCGATTGAATTCACCATACCATCGATAAACACTGGTCCTTGATGGAGCTTCATCGCCAAAAATTGAATTAAGTTCATCCATGCACTCTTGCTGCCTTAATCCACGTCGAAAGTTGTAAAAAATAATCGCACGAAAATGTTCACGATTTAGTTCTATTTTTTCGCCGAGATGTTGAGTTAATGAGTATCGTAAACAACACAAATAGCGCTCGAATGTCAAAACGTTCTGAGTACGTATAATCTCAAAAATGTCAAACTTTACGATGGAGCTGTCAGTTGCCAGATTGCAACACTAGTGTTGTCCAATCCCGAAATATAAAAGGCAACCCTCGTAGTATTGGTGAAAATAAACATTCAGGCGAATTGGAATTGTGTAATGTAGACGAGATGTGATTTTTTAATGGGCCTTAGGTACATGCTAAAGTCATTCTAAGTATTTTCTAAGCATTTATCATGAACTTCAGTGACATTGGTAGACTGTTTAAATCCAAACGAGTGTCCCTAGTAAATTATATGATTTTATAATGGGTCTAACAGGGTGTTCCATGAGATATAAAATACATGGGATTTTTTAATATGCCTTTGTAAGTTTCTGAAGCTCTTATATGTATTTTTTGAACCAGGTGTTTATTAATTAAGAAATCCAATTTTAGAAATAATATTTACTCTTTTGTAACTTTTATGTCATCTTTTATGGCCGTATTTTGGCACTTTCATATTTATCTAGTATAATTTTTAGAGGCTAGAATATCTCGAACCCATCACTGCAATCCCGAATAAACTCCATTAAAGAGGAAAAATTAAAGTTAGTTGTTTTACATCATATTTTATTTCCAAAACTATACAAAAACATATAACCAAAATATTATTAAGTTTAAATTTATTTATTCTTTGATATATTTATATTGATTTTGAAATCTAGTTTATTTAAGGTCTACAAAATATACTATTATATTGTATTATATTGTGAACGTTACATTCCACATGCATGTTTCTAGAACACTCAGTGCAGTGTAATAAATTTCCGCTGAACTTGCTTAGATCGTCAAAACATCTTAAATATCTACCCTTAACATCCTCCGAACCGTCAAATATAATTGATTTTAAATAAATTCTAAAACTAACTAATGCTTCTAGGTAATCATTCTCATTAGAAAAGTGAACCTCGGGGATGCGTTTACGATTTGTATATTTGTGAACAGCATATATTATCAGAGGTCCCCAGTTAAATCCATCTTGTTGCATTGGGAATATTTTCGTTGGTTCAATGTTAAACAATTTGTTTGGAAGTGTTCCAAAATTCTGAAGTTCCTTAACAAATAACGCTGCATTTTTTGCCACATTATCTAAAATGCGCTCTGGATTTAGAGGATCATATGTTGTAATGATCCCCAAAACTACGTCAATTATAATTAAAATCCAATGGTTATTGTTTTGACAATAAGATATATATATATATATATATATATATATATATATATATATATATATATATATATATATATATATATATATATATATATATAGATATATATATATATATATATATATATATATATATATATTTATATATATATATATATATATATATATATATATATATATATATATCCCTTTAGTGATTTACTAACACAATTGTGCGGGTAGGGCAAAAGTATCATGTGAAAAATTTAGTTTTGTATGTTTTTGAACCAATTTACACATTTGTGAATTCCTTTTTAACTTCTTTTCGTCCGAAAAAAAGACTACAGTCCCGTAGTAAATGATAGCCGCACCCCTAATTTATGATTTAGTTCATTTTAAATAAATTCATTTAAAATTCTACCTGTGTAAAAATAATACGCTTCACTTTACCAATGCGTGCTATAAATAGAAGTCATTATTCTCTGCGGCGTTATGGAAAATTTATGGATAACCCTTATTTTGTGTGGTAATAAAAGATAGCCGCAGGTATACTTTCAAATTTTTTTGAACGCTATGTCAGTATCTATTCTAGTTTGTTGGCGTGCAAATATCTTCTTGTGTCTTAAAATATTATTGTAATAAATATTATCCCGATTTGTGTTGTGTTTTTTAAATATGGGTAGAAAAAGTTGTTTGAACGAGTTTGAAAAAGGACAAATTGACGCTTTTAAGAAAAGTAATATGAGTAACCGTCTAATAGCAAAAAAAATTAGTCGGAGTGAGAAGGTAGTACGAAACTATTTAAAAAATCCGCAATTATACGGTACGCGTAAAAGTACAGGCCGACCAGCTGCACTTACTGATAGAGAAAAACGGTCAATTTTACGAAATGCCTCTAATTTTATTGGTACTGCGCGACAAATTGCGTTAAAAGCTGGTGTTAATACAAAGATTTGTAATGTGCGAAAAGTGTTAAGAGAATCAAATAATATACAACTCAAAAAACTGCAGAAAAAACCACAACTGTTACCATGCCATAAAGACGCCAGATTGCGTTTCGCGAAAGAACATATGTTGTGGAAGAAAAGGTGGCATCGCGTTATATTTAGTGATGAAAAAAAATTTAATTTGGATGGCCCTGATGGTTTTCAATACTATTTTCATGACCTCCGAAAAGAACCTCTTGTGCTATCGAGGCGTCAACAAGGTGGAGGATCCCTGATGGTTTGGGGTGCAATTGGGTATGGAGGAAGAACGGAGCTGAAGTTTATTTCCGGTCATATTAACAGCAACCGGTATAAATCCATGCTAGCCGAGACATTACCAGTTGTTGGTGCACAAATTGGCGGCCCCAACTTTATTTTCCAGCAGGATAATGCGGCCGTACACACAGCCAGGATAGTAAATGACTGGTTTGCGGAGGCTCAGATACCAGTTTTAAAATGGCCAGCAAGGTCACCCGACCTTAACATCATCGAAAACATGTGGGGTGAACTCAGCAGAGTTGTGTATGCTGAAGGAAGGCATTACAGCAGCGTCCAGGAACTAAAAGCATCAGTACAACGTGAATGGGCAAATATTTCAAATGAATATGTACAAAACTTGTATAAAAGCATGCCAAATCGAATTTTCGAAATAATAAAAAACAATGGTGGAAACACAAAATATTAGTTGAAATAAAATATCATTTTTATAACTGTGCGTTTTATATTTATTTTCGATTACAAACAATAACTTATCGTGTGCGGCTATCTTTTATTACCACACAAAATAAGGGTTATCCATAAATTTTCCATAACGCCGCAGAGAATAATGACTTCTATTTATAGCACGCATTGGTAAAGTGAAGCGTATTATTTTTACACAGGTAGAATTTTAAATGAATTTATTTAATATGAAATAAATCGTAAATTAGGGGTGCGGCTATCATTTACTACGGGACTGTATATCTATGCACACAATTGTGTTGGTTTTACTTCAAATCAAGCGAAATTTTTTATCAAAAACGCCATTACATACTATGGTTTTTTACTCACACATTTGTGTGGGTTGGACTAAAACTGAGCTAATTTTTTTGTTTTCTTGGTTGAAAAAGGAATACATTTTTTTTTTTTTTCAGACCATATTATATATTTTTAACAATATTATAGGGTGCAGGTGGGTAAGGCTTTATTTTTTCGCGACTAACAGTATCAGGAGTATCGAATGTTGTAATGTTCTACTTTTGTAATTACGGTGCCTTTGTATTCCATTTCATTTTGTACTCCTTTTACGAGTATAGTGTAATAGCAAAATATTAATATTATTTGATATTATTTCGTTTAGGTATTCTTACAGAACTAGTCAATGCCGATGATGTTCCGAACATTGCCTAATCTCGTGCCCAACAACTTTTGCATTTTGCATATTTAGCTGTACAATCCTTGGATTACAAATGCTTGATGGGTTAATTGACACAAACAAGTTGTTTTTATCTTTCTTCATTTTGATTGGACACAGCGTCTGGTCATAGCCAGAACAGAAGTACCACTACTTTTCTTTACGAAATCTTGCGATGTGCCCAATTCACACCAAAAATACGGTGTTAAACTTTTTCGCAATCATTCGCAAACTGGAGACCATTATTCGAAATTATGCGTCGTCATATCTTAAGAATATTTCCTCTATAAGCTTCTTTGAACAAAGTCTCAGCTATTTAATTACGTAAAAGATCTATATTCATTCAATTATCTTCAATAAAGAATATCCACTAAATCCGTTTTGGGTAGTAGGAAGTGGACCAAAGAGGTCGTTTGCGATTACCTCGAACCGTTAAAAATCTTACTCCTGACGGAATGGCTAAAATATCCCATAATCAGCAAATTTTTTTCCAAACTTTTTCGTGTTTTGACATTTTTTTCGATTTTTTTGTCAATCATCATGTTTCTAGCAAGATTTGGCATCAAAACTAACGAAATTCCGGGTATAGTTTTTCGTACGTGAATGCCATCAGAAGATCCTTTAATCATCAAGTCTGTCCCAATATTATTCGTTTTTCATATATTTCGATAATTGGAACCAACCACTTGTGCCCTAAGTCACCCCATAGTCAATAATTCGTTTCAAAATTTACTTAATATCTATATTTTTTCGAATAATTGTAATCTCTATAGGAAATCCATTTCAGTACTGGTCTTCAACAGAAACTTTTACTGAACTACTTGAACCGAACTAAGTAAACAATCAAGATTATGGAAGGAGGGGTACTAGAGGGAGGGGAATAATTCTGGGGATGATGAGCCGGAGGTAATTGACCTGGGGCTAATTAACGGGCTGTAGTGACCGAAAGGAAATAGAGGGTTAATGGCGAATATCAAACGTACATAGAAAATCACCGCACTTGAGTTCTGTGGAGAGAGGCTGCTTTTTTATTTGAACATGCGGTTTGTCAGCTAATTGAAATACCAAAACTTTCTAATTAAATTACGACTACTAAACCTATAAAATTTCTGAAAAACGTTAAAATTGTAGGTACATTATAATTTGATCAATTTCGTAACCGAAACGATAAACTTCCAACAAAACGCATCTCTTATCATCTGAGATATACATTTATGCAAACTTTAAATAAAATCGAGATTTAGAAAAAAACTTAAACAAAGAAAAAGTCAGTTTTAGAAAAAGTTAGCAGAACCTATATCAAAAAACGATTTAAAAACAATTGGAAAATAAAAGGTATTAGACTAATTAAATGCCCTATTTAATTTTTTTTATTATGCTCGCTCTAGGAAAATTGTAAGGCTTTATCATTTAAAAGCTAATAGAACCCAAACCGAAAATCGGACCAAAAATCAAATTCGAACGCTAAACAAGATCAATTGACAAACAAATAATTTTAGTCTCATTATGGCCTAATCAAATGCCCTATTAAAAAATGTTGGGCTCCACTTGTTCTTAATCAAACTTCAGGTCATTTAATCTAATGCTAGCAGAACCCAAATTGAAAATCGGATCAAAACCGAAATTAGAACGCAAAACAAGAAAAATTGACATGCAAATAATTTTAGGCTCATTATGGCCTCAGCTAAATTTGATCAAGAACTAGCGGAGCCAAAAATTTTTCAATGGAGCATTTGATAAGGATTTATAATAAGTCTAAAATTATTTGTTGTCAATTGATCTTTTTTAGCGTTCGAATATGATTTTTGGTCCAATTTTCGATGTGAGTTCTGTTAGCTTTTAAGTGATAAAACCTCACTTTTTCCTAGAGCGAGTACAATAAAAAAGTTTAAATAGGGCATTTAATTAGCCTAAAATTAGCCTATAAATATCCATACTATCTTGGAATGTTCTGCCGTATCGGTTCTGCTAGCTTAAGGGACGTGGAGTTGGCCGCTTATACCACAAACAAACACACACATCGGATAGCGAAATTCAAATAGAGAATTTAATGAAAGGAAAAACTTATTTTAATTTTTTTGCTGGAATGGAAACTACAACTACAACTACAAGAGCCATGGAAACTACAAGAATCCTGATGCTTGAAGGTATCCAAAAAATGTTTTTTAACATATTGGTAGTATTTGTGTTTGTGTTGTGTTGTAATAATTGCCAAAAAGGCACCGGACATCATCCATATTAAAACAAATTCACGAAATGGGTATTCAAAACTGTAATGTATATACGTTTCCGCATTTCTGCGAGAAACTGCACTCTATTTCTATTGGCACACTTCCTTTTTAAATATTATTACAACTTTAAAAAAAAAAAACATTATTATTTCAACTTATTTAAACTTTCATAACAATAACATTACAGAACAATCATAATAACAATAAAAATAATAGTAATGATAATGAGAGTAATGAAAGCTTTATTTATTTTTCTATATACAACAACAAAAAATTGTAAACTTTTAAACATCAACAAAAATAGAATTTTTTTTTCATTTAATTTAACAAAGTATTACTACTTTTGCGTCCCTTATCATTATTCCCATTACAAGTTTTCTTCTTATACAAATTAAGACAAAAACGAGATGAAACAAAAGAAATATTTCGAATTGTTTGTACTGCTGCCTTTTTACAGATTTAAGTCCTTGTTAAATGGGATCCATAGCAATGGGAAATGCAACACACAGCGATAGTTTTTTTTTTTTACTTGTACAGAGACCAGCATCGTCTACTCGCATATAATAAATTAACAAGCATTGTACGATTCTCCCAACTCAAGAAAATCGTATATCTGGAAGATTACCTATAAATAAATCGAGGTACTCGTTTGTACGTAGACGTATTTGTATTTAAGATGTACTCATATTTCTTTTTTAACACTCATACACAAAAGAAAATTGTTATTTTCTTCTTCTGAAAGTTAAAAGCATTTAAGAACTGTATGATTTTTTTTTGTACAGGTACATCCCTATATAATATATAGCAATCCTATCTTCTTAGTGTTTTTTATGGTTCTTAGAGCTATCATCAAAAATTGTGTACCGTAAAGGCAACGGTAAAGGTATGACAGTTAAAATATAAAAGAAGAAAATTTTCTTATAAGTAAAATTAGATAAAATTATGTGAACAATTTAAAATGAAAATTTATTTCATGGAAATAAACTGAGCAAATTTTCTCCCTATCTCACTGCTCCTTCTCCCGCATCTTGGTGTATGTAATATAACATAATGAGTTTCAAAAGTAAATTGCGGTTATATGTTATTTAAAATGATTAAAGTTTGGGTTGCATGGTAGAACAAGAAGAACACGAACTAACATTCGAATAAAATTTGTTCCTGAAGCAGAATATTCTGCCAATTGTGACAGTAGATCATTCGTCTACTTGTCATTTGAAATTTTTTTTATTTTATTTTAATGCTTAAAGTTTTCTGGATTTTTAGTGTTTTAATAAAAAAAATTGTGATGTTTTTGTTAACCTCGCCTCCGTTTATGTAAAATATTTTATGCGGAATGTTTTAAAATAATGACCTTTTATGTTCATTTTAAGTGGATTCTGTTTAATTTTTTGGTATATATTGAAGTACATTATTATGTTTAAGAGGCATAAACATGCTATTATATACATAATTTTGCTGTGTAAACAGTACCTAACAGATTGCTAGGAATTGTGTATGATGAGGGTTTTTAATTTACATTATATTCAAGTATGTAATGTGGGGTATTTTAATATTTATGAGTTCAAGAGATAAATATAAAATAAGATCAACCACATTATCTACAGTTATATCACTGTTGTTGCATTATAACTGTTATAACTGTGCGTGTCCCAGAGACACAGTCGCTTCAAAACTGCATTTTGGCACATATAACTACGAAAACCTTTATTCTTAATAAACACATTTTTTATTAACCACTTGTTTTTTATTTCGCAAGATAATATTTTTTTTTTTGAATATTTTCAAAAAAATTAAGAAATCACTCGATCGATTTCGACTTGCTAGGTCATCATCAGGAGTATCTTCTGATTTGTAAAATTAAAAATTTGTTATATAGTAGAAAAAAGCAAAAATTAATTAAAAGAAGGAGGGACAAAAAAATAAGCAATAAAAATTAATAGTTATTTTAGTTAAGAAATATTGATTTTCGAATTTCGTAAGATTCCAAGGTCTCTGCCTTTGAAATTCCTGGGGGTGACGACCGCGTCCAGGTTCGGGCTCACCAGGTGTACGGGGGGTTCTCGCCGATGCCATATTTAGATTCAGCGACCCAAAAAACCCCGGGCACCGAGTTTCTCTCCTTCCCCGCGTGATTTTCGGAAGAGTCCCACGGAGATGACTTTCATCAACGTTCCTGACTCCAGGTCGACTGAGGGTCAATTTGAATATCATAATCGTGATCATCGACCTCGAAAACCCCCGGGAACCCGAGTGGGGCTAGTTGTGACTCTTATTTACAAAGTTCTCTAATCTTCCATTTTTTGAATGCATTTTTGGCTGCACCAATGCAATTTCCGGTTTGTTCAACAAAAAAAGTAGGAGCGATTTTTACAAATAATTTTTAGAAGCGAATGTAAAAAACCGCATTCCGACCCGTCTTGCTCTTAAAAATTTCGAACTTTTAGCCGTTTTAGTGCTTCATTGCCTCGACTATACTAACTTTAAACTATTAAGCGGTGCGTAGATACCTTCCGCTAAAAAACTAAGCGCAACTAGGACACGCATTTGTTTGGGCACAGCTGACGCCTCCATAAAAATTTCTGTTTTGTTTAGTAATAGAAATGCGAAGGGGTTGGATATCGTCGTTATAGAAGAAAAAGTAATCATCTACATATTTATGATTTCGAGTTATAAGGGTTTTAGTATTAACTTTTCTATTAAAAATCCAATTTTTTTAATTAAATAGTTTGATTACTGTATCTTTTATAATATACTATTTCTATAATATACTTTTTCTTCTATAACGACGACATATGTATATCCCTTAAATATTTACGATTAATACATAAATTATAACGCCTGTCTTCCTCGTCATCATCCAAATGGCGTATAAGGTGTCGATCCATTATGAAAATTTTCATTTTTTTTTTATTAAAATAATAAACTTTAATAATCAACTTTATACTAGATTTTTTCCTTTATTGTGAATGTTTTACTTAATGATTCACTTATATTAAATCACTTTATTTGTTAATAATAATAGTAGAATTATTTGTCTTCAAATATAAATGATAGTAAATTAATTATTGGTGAACATTTGCACTTGTAATATTTTAAGGGGAAATTATTCCCAATTTGCCAGAATATACTTTGGGGGAATATGGAATTAAAAGTTGGGAATTATTGTAGATGGGAATTATAAATATATTTTTCTCAAATTCCCAATTCCCCGGGAAAACCCGAACAGGGCCACAGATCCGGTTCGTATCACTGGATTGTGAATATTATATCGTTATAGCGTTTGACGGTTACAACACCAATTCTCGTAATTCACACCGCTTCCGGAATAATCGCGAGTAATTTTTGAATAATTTCCAAGTATTTATTTAACAGTGACCACCGCTGGAATATTGCCGAATATTCCCACAATAATTGTCCCAAAATCCACTCCACTTCCGCTCCTCACTTTCGTTTTTAATCTTTCGCGTACCGAATCTCCAATACAAAGTTTTAACGATTAACTGTTGATATATTTAAGGAATATTTTTTTTTGTATATTTTTGTATATTATGAAATATTTGTTTTAAAAAATCAATTTCGAATAATTTCGCAATTAAATTTGTGTGAGTACAGCACTTTTTCTGAAATACTATTTTAGAGCGAAAGGTTTATATAACATGAGCAGCAATACTATTAAAAAAAATTAACCATTAATTGTTGTTGTTTTCAATAATATTTGTTTGTGCTTAGATATAGATAGGTACTCGTATATCACATACTGTACGCACTTAGCGCCAGAAAATAATAAAATGAGAGTGGTGTTACATAGGCCACCCTGTAATAAAACATAAATTTTTGCGCTTGTACTGATCTATTCTCCTAAATAGTGGCCAAGCCCTGTTCATACGTGGATAAACGTCTCCAATTTTTTATCTGTACCTTTTAACCTTGAATTGATAAGCATAAATAAAACAAAGTGCACGACAATTTTCATGCAGAAGGAATTACAGTGAGAATTTGAGATTCTTATCCACAAGTATCAACTGAGAATCACCGTAAATACCTCAATCTATCCATCGATAAATTGTTCAAGATAAGTGTGGGTGAGCATTAGTTCATTAATTTGGATTTAAGAACTACGAGGAATAATGATAGGCTATCATTAAGCTTTTATTTTGCTTCCTATTTTCAAGCACGTGAAACGCACGTAAAACAATAATTACATAAATTTTGAAATTCATCCGAACATAATACATTCATACATGTACTCGTATATAATTTATGATTATTAAAATAAAATAAATATAAATAAGCTTGTTGTGCTTTTATGGTATTATACAGCTATGGTGAAAAAAGATTCCTCTAAGGAGCGTAGAGGAGGCAGTGGATAGAGATAAATTTTGAAAAGGTTATGTGCGACAAATTGTTGTTGTATTATTGTACTCGAAATAATGCTTGATAGACGCAAAATTATTATATTATGATATTTATGTATTTAAAAATGATAATAAATTTATATTTTATTTATTTTCATTAAGCCAAATTAATTTATTATTTATAAACAGGGAAAAAAATATTAAAAATTTATGGCAGATCGTATACAACACACAGAAGCGTACGTACGTATATGTCACTTTATATATATTGTGGTTTTCTACTCGTAACCTACATGCAGTGACTCCATAATTTTACCTCTCGTATATCCGTGTACACACATTTATAGTTATCAACATTTGAACTCGTATAGTTCTAGTGTTGCCATATCATATTTTTAATTACATTTGGCATGAGCCCATAAATAAAACTATTTAGTGATGTGTAGAGTAATTTTGGTAGTAGTTTAGGGGTGCTTAGGGGAGACAAACGAATAAATGTAATGAGGAAATAAATTTATTGTGTGGCTTATTTTACGTAGAACTATATGTATAGTCGAATGAAACGAGCATTTTTGTCGACCACCATGTAAAAATTTATGAATTTCGTGCTTAACCTAGGAATCGATAAAACAGTGATTAGCCACTTACCGGATTTCATCTTAAATTCCTGATGAAAATATAATTGATTGCTTTGTTGTGACTATACTAAATATCATCGCTCTATAGACGACATTTTAAACGTATATATTTACAAATTAAAAATCGAGCGATGTGATGTTGAGGCCAATCAATACATGCAACTTTCGGGTTCTGATAAAAAAAGTTTTTGTAAAATTTAGAAGATCGACTATTTAGAAGGTAGTACTTTTATTGAAAATTATATTTAGACTGTGTGCCTGAGAGCGACTTTTTCGACTAAATTGCCGACTAAACTAAATTAATTACTGATTCATATCATTCTTACAAAGGTAGCACTAGTACACTTTAAATATGCTGTGCTGTGAATTCAACGACCTTTTATTTTCTAAGAAATTTAACCTAATAAAAACAGTAAGCTTGTTATTCTATATACTTATTGTTAACATGATTATAAAAACATAAACTTACTAATTTTGTGGCATATTTATCATCTCCTAACCGAAGTTCAACCTCACTTAATTCTGGTATGGTCTTAATAGGGAAGAAGGTCTCAAATTCAATTGAATTTTGCTCGTCTTCATCAATCGCTTTTTCCACTGATTTGCTAATTTTTGAACATATAGTACACGAGAGTCTCCATAAGCATTTTGTTTTGAGCGTTTCGATAATCTGGTTTTCCTTTTCGTATTTATCAAATGTATCGTTTAATAAATAAATTTGATTTGAAATTTCTTTCAACTTGCACGATACATTTTCTGAAATATTTAAAGTAAACCAATTGTCAGTGTTATTTCTTGAATTTACATTTTATTAAACTAAAAATATAATATTTACCTGTTAAATTTTCGTTTTCTACAGTTTCTTGGGGAATTCCATTTCCATGTGTATTTTCACTTAAGTTGCCAGTATTTGTGAAATTAGATGAAATCGATGTCTGTGTTAAAAACGGAGTTATTTCTAATCCAATAAGCTTATCTTTAGCAACTGGATTATCTCTTTCAGTGTCTAATTTTTTTGTGCTAGTACTTAAATCTTTTTCTTGGTGGAAATAGTATTTCGCTATGTTCAACACTGTCTGCACTGGAAATTGAATCATCATTAATTTTTTGTGGGTTTTCTACGACGACAATGAAATCCTAGTGAACGACGTAATGAATCCTAGTGAAATATGTTGGCTATTCAATGTGTGTTGGTAGTTGTCGATGACTGGAGATAAAGAAATATCTGTTAAAATAAAAGTAAATCTATTAAATTATCTATTAGTGTTTTTTTTTTTTTATTGTTAACTATGCGATCTGTTTTGGGGCTCAAGGCTCAACGTGCTCTTCCGCGGTTATGCTTTTTACGTCCTTACTTTACGCCTTCCGGCCAACTCGGGACTATAAATGTTTTAAATATTGTATGTACTGTTTGTATTTTTTTGAACATTTTTATTTAATTGCTAGCTCAGGTTATCTGGAAATATAATATTCACATTGATTGTTAATGCCAAAATTTGATAAACGAATGGTGCAAAATTGGTATTAGAATATATCCTTCATCTACTGGTACACACAAATACATATATAATATTTCTTTCATATAAAAGGTTTCTAGGTCTGGTTGAATACTGCAGCCTACTATTACTCCAAGAATTGAAGAATTAACCGGTTCATTAAAATAGTTTATTTGCTATTGGAATAAATTATTTAAAATTAAATTGCTGTTTATTGTAAATCACGCTTAAGCTCTAGTTCTAATTTTTGAACTTCGAGTTGTTCAGCTTTTTGTTTGGCTCTTTGTATTAAGAGTTTTTGTTTAGCCAACCACTTTCCCTATTAAAATTCAAAGTGTCCTTGTGACATTTCAGTATATCTTTGTTGGTATTTCGTATTTCTTTTAGGACTCTTGTGTGGTTTTTGTGGAACTCATCTAAACTTTTGTAATGGGCTTCCTGCATTTTTATTTGATCCTTAAGAAGCATTTTCACAGTTTCCTTATTTTTTTCTTGTTTTTAGAGGTTTTTCATGCCGTGTTTCGATTTCTGTAAAGGTTTGGACATTGTCTGCTTCAACATTAAATGTGACCTCTATTGTCGGTACTTCTATCTCATTGCCGGAATTATTAATTCAATTTCGCCTGTGATATCTAACAGCTTATCGAGCCGTTCCTCCGTTGGATTTATCTTTTTCATTGTACATGGGTCACCACCAGTTCCGCTTAAACTTTTTTTATTAGCTCGGATTTTTGACTTTACGGTATATTTATAGTCTTTCCAAACCTTAAATATATTTCAAACAAATTAATAAGCTGATACTTGTAATAATATGTTTTAAGTTTACTTTTTTCCAACCAGGCACAGTTTTTGTTGGGGGGCCCTTCATCATTTAATTCTTTTGCAATGCTTTCCCATAATTGATTGGTTGCATTATATTGGGGCGCTTTGGTTATATTGGGGCGCTTTTAAATAATTTTTTGCGATGTCCTCGTTTTTTCCGTGAAAGACACGAGCAAATCAAACTGGCTTGCGTTGGTGGTCCTAGATAAACAAATTCACGGAAAAATATTTTATTAACATAATTTCTTATTCAATTTAACATGAATATTCATAATAAAACCTACATTTCAAATTCTTCGAACGTTAATCTCGGTAATTTTTATACTTCTACTACGAAAATTATTATTAGCTACAACTTATTATTTCGATAAAATAATAAGTTGTTTTATTGTATATTTTAAAAATACTTCAAACAACTAGTATTTGTATATAATTTCAAAAAATATTTAATATACGTAACACAAAAAATAATTAACCCCATTAACATAAAAACACGATCAGTCGTATATCAAATTCGTCAACTAAATAGTAATCGAATCTTGACATGTCCGTTCGGAAAAATTCGCTTCATTAATTTTTTTTAGTTGCATATATAATATGGCGGATTTTTTCGATGCAGTGTGCGTTCGAAAAAATTCACGGCGATTTTTTTTTTTAGTTTCATAATAGGGCGAATTTTTTCGATATCGAAAAAAATCGAAATCGAAAAATTTCATAATAGGCCCCCTGATAATTTTACTATAAAATACTCTGAATTCTTTATTTCTATAAGTATATATAAATATTTAACCGTAGGTCGAAGCCAATCAAATTTACAGCAGAAGAATTAGAACTGCTTCATGACCAGTGCGTAATTACAATTCGTGAGAACATAGAAGTTGAATACTCGGGCATTGAGCACGAAATTGTTGATGGTGTGGTTCAGATTATAAAATTGATGATGGAAGAGACTTAGCCCGTCGTAGAATTCAATATTCAATATGCCAAAGACATATGCCAAAGTTTCAATATGCCAAAGACACTCGCACGAAAGTGACTGCGGTGCCAATATTATGCGAACGTCTGATGGTGTTTTTTGTGCTGCTGTCGTGACATGGCCGATAAATATCCCAAAGTAAAATTTGAAGATCATTATTTGGATAATGTGTGCTTAAACATGGTGCATGGATCCACGTAAACATGATGTGCTTGTTATGCCAAATTGACATTTGTTTTGTATGTTGACAATTTGAGTGATATGTGCGCTTGTCTAGTTGGTGGTTTAGACACTAATAGATATAACCAGAACCACCATTGCGTAGACCAACATTTTGTTTCCTACCTTATTTTTTACAACTATGTCATGGATTAAATCAAAGAAATTTTATCCTCTTCAAATTCAATCAACCCTGAATCACATGCAACAACATCTTCGACCAGTAATAATTTCAATCGTTTTCCAGTTTTAGAGATTTTTTAGTGAACGAGTAGCCCGATCGCGAAGTAAATGTTGCCATGAATCACGCAATTGCGGTTTTCGATTTTTTCCTTTGCTCGGGTTCGATACGGACATCGAATATTTCTGGTCGCATTTTATCATTCCCGCGTTAGCATCTCATCAGTTACTGACTTTTCGGAAAGTTGTCGCACAGGATTCACAACCTTATCAAAATCCACTTTTAATTTTACCACCTCTTTTAAAAGTAATTTAGATTTATTGTAATTTCATTCTGTTTTACAGACAAATATATCACTTTTTACGCATTGACATAATACTAATAAATATAATAATATTATTATTAGTTATTAATATTATTATTATAATTATTATATAATAGTATTATAATATGTATTATATAATATTAATAATATTATCAGTCTTTGGTTTTAAATCACAAATATATAATTGTCAAATATATCTATATTTTCTGTCAAATATGTAGCAAAAATAAAAATGGCGGCTTACAATGAGCACAAAATTTAGTTCCTTTTGTAGTTTTTGGTTGGCAAGCTTGAGGAAACTATAGCTCAAAATAAAAAATATTTCAATTCGATTGCGGAAAGAGCAGGCGGAACATAGAGCATTTCATGCTATTTGATTGGTTTAGACTGCGGGAACGATTGCGACAATCGTTCCCTATATTGTTACGGTGACACCTAGAATAGAATAGAATAAGTTATTCAATAATTGTTCAATTTTATTTTTGATTTGAGTCAGCATTTAGGCGTCAGTTGTATACTAACATATTTGCTTGATTATTGATGCGCATTTAGGATTATTCTAGAAACAAATATTTTGGTATATAAAGGCGCGCGTTGACGTGGAATGCTGAGTATTATTTTAAACGTGATACAGTGAAGGTTAAATAGAAAGATTATTAAAGTGAGAATTAAAAAGTGTGTTAAAATTATTATAATTAATTGTGAATTTTGTGTTGTATAATAAATTGTGTTGTGTAAATAAATTGTGTGAGTTCAAATTTGAAGCAGTGTATTTATTCACAATCCAGTGATTCGAACCTTGATTGACAAGGCAAAATCGTAACAATTGGTGACAGCGGTGGGATTGTGAATAATAAGAAAAATGATTCTCTACGAATTAAAGCTTGCGCAATTAAAGGAGCAACTGAAGCAGCGAGGTTTGGCTAGTGAAGGCACAAAAGCTAGTTTGGTGGAGCGACTACGTGAGGCCATGGAGAAGGACGGTTTAAATCCAGATGTGTATGATTTCGAGGAGGACAACACGGATGAGATCAATGTGGACAAGAAAGAAAAGGAAGAACAAACGATGGTTGGAACAACACAAAACCCATCCGGAAGTTCCGATTTATCGCAGTTGATGGCTGCTTTGAATATGATGGGACAACAGTTGAAGCAACAAGGAGCGGACATTAAACATCAAATGAAATTGTCGAACCAGGACATGAAACAGCAGATGGAGCAACAAGGGGCGGACATTAAACAATCGAACCACGAAATAAAACAGCAGATGTTACAAGTGCAAGTTGGCCAAAAGAAAATGGACGAGAGGTTTATGGAGTTATCTTCTACACTACACGGTAAAATGGAAAAACTGCAAACAGAAGTACACGCAGAAATTCAAAATGTTAAAGGAACGGTTCAACAAAAATTTGAATCGGTTGAACAAGATTTTAAACGTCTCGAGAAGGAGCTCAAAGATGTCAAGGCGAATGGAACGACACAACAAGTGATCCAGACGGTTAATGCAGTTAAGATAAAACCACCAACATTTGATGGAACAACATCCTTCAGTATTTTTAAGTTCCAGTTCGAAACGGCGATTAAGCAAAATCAGTGGACTGAAGAACAATGTGTTGCAGCGTTAATTGTGGCTCTTAAAGGCGAAGCAGCAGAAACACTACAAATCATTCCCGAGCAGGAACGGAACGTTTACATGGGAATTATGAAGGCGTTAGATCGAAAATACGGAAGTGATCACAAACGAGAAATCTATCGCATGGAATTGAAGGGTCGATACCAAAAAGGAGGAGAATCGCTACAGGAATTTTCATCGGCAATTGAGCGGCTCGCGCATTTAGCCCATTCAAATATGTCGGCCGATTACATGGAGCGAATTAAAATAGATGCGTTTATTGACGGTATTCGAGATCCTGAGACGCGCAGAGCGGTGATGTTGTCACCTAAAGCAACTTTCACGGAAACCATCGCTTGTGCGTTAACAAACGAAACTGCGCAAACCATCATCAAACCAGCAATGAAAATTCGCCGAGTGGAGATTGATTCCAGAATAGACACTGCGCGGGCTACGCCAAGATTCAGAGATGGAAGTGGCAGGATTAGATGCTGGGTATGTGATAGAATGGGTCACATCTCACGGGACTGTTGGGAGATTAAGAAAAAACGAGCAAAGTCGCCATCTCCTATGAAGCGTAGATCAAACGAGGAGCAGATAGAATCCAGAAAGGAGGGTCAGACGACAGCGGAGTCGTTAAACTAAAAAGAGTCAGTTTGAAGGGGCAGAAGCTGACTCCCACAACCGATTGCCCCATAACCTCCATCCATGTTTCGAGAGTAGCAAGATGCGGTGACAGCTTGACAATTGAAGCCGATATTGATGGGAAGAAATGCATGATCACGCTGGATACGGGAGCAACTCATACGATTGTTCGTGAGGATATTATCGATGGAATTATAGAACCAGCTAATGGAATGAAATTACGAACGGCGACTGGAGAAAATTCAGCAATAAAAGGAAAAAAGGTCGTAAAAATAAGGATTGGGCGAAATCACTTTCAACACGAGGTGCTGGTTGCAGATATTGTAGACGAAGTCATCTTGGGAATGGACTTCATGAGAACGAATGGCTTCGTGGTGGATGTTGGACGGGGTGTATTAACCTATGATAATATCGAGCTGCCACTTCACGTTAGCGCCGTTATAGGAGAAACGACTAGGCAAATTATAACGGATCATCGGGAGAAGCTGCCACCGAACTCGGAAACAATAGTATGGGCAAGATTGGAAGGAGGTTCTGGGTCACCCAGGTTGTGGGTTGTGGAAGCCAATGAAGCGGAGAGCGGAGCCAGAGAAATTATGATCGGGAAAATTTTTGTGAAACCAGACAGCGATAATAGAGTACCAATTAGGACTCTAAATCTCTCGGATAAGACGAAAACCATCAAGAAAGGGACAATAATCGGAAAATGCGAAGAAATATCTGCGATTGTGAAGTGCGAGCAAAAAAATCCGATTAATACGACTAACTCGCAAGGGCAGAACGAGGTTGTAGAACAACTCATGGAGAAATGGACCGAAGATCTTACTAAGGAACAGAAAAATTTGGCAAAACAATTGCTCGAGCGGTACATGCCAATATTCTGCAGTACACCGGACAATAATGGGAGAACCACAATGGTAAAACATCGAATAGATACAGGAGCAGAAATGCCGATTCGCCAACCACCCAGGAGATTACCATTGGCAAAGCAAGGAGAAGTGGATCGAACGGTGAAAGATATGCAAGCAGCAGGGGTAATCGAAACATCAAGCAGTCCATGGAGTTCACCAGTGGTGTTAGTCGAGAAAAAGGATGGTAGCATGAGATTCCGCGTGGATTACCGAAAATTAAATGCTGTGACGAAAAAGGATAGTTACCCATTGCCAAGGATCGATGACATGTTAGACACATTATCGGGTGCTCGAATATTTTCAACATTAGATCTGCAAAGCGGCTATTGGCAAGTGGAAGTCCAGGAAGAAGATCGCGAGAAAACGGCATTCAGTGTGGGTAACGGATTATGGCAATTTAACGTTATGCCATTCGGATTATGTAACGCCCCAGCGACTTTTGAACGGCTAATGGAGCGCGTGCTAAAGGGATTACATTGGAGGACGTGCCTCGTATATTTGGACGACATCATCGTTATGGGCAAGGTTTTCGACGAGCATTTAAGGAATTTGGCAGAGGTTTTGGATCGGATACAAGCCGCCGGATTGAAGCTAAGCCCAAAGAAATGCAAACTATTTAGAACAGAAGTAAAATATTTGGGTCATAAGGTAACAACCAATGGAATCCATACCGATGAAGACAAGATCGCAGCAGTGAAGGAATGGCCACGACCTAAAAACTTACATGAATTACGGAGCTTCCTTGGATTGTGTACCTATTATAGACGATTCGTGCCAGGATTCGCCAATATTGCAAAGAGTTTACACGAGTTAACCAGGAAGAACAAGGCATTCGAATGGAAAGATGATCAAGAAGAGGCATTCGTGGAACTAAGACGACGATTATGCGAAGCACCAATCCTCGCATACCCTATACCCAACGTTAAATTCATTTTGGACACCGATGCAAGTGATGACGGTATAGGAGGAGTATTATCACAGGCAACAAATGGTGAGGAGCGAGTTATTGCATATTACTCCAAGATGCTATCAAAACCGGAACGGAATTATTGTGTAACACGGAAAGAGTTGTTTGCTATAGTGGAATGTGTTAAGCACTTCCATAAGTACCTCTATGGCCAAAAATTTCTTCTACGGACGGATCATGGAGCTTTGCGCTGGTTGTTACAATTCAAAAATCCAGAGGGACAAGTAGCACGTTGGATCGAGCGTTTGCAAAGCTACGATTTCCAAATTGAACATCGGAAGGGAAGTGCACATAAAAATGCCGACGCGTTATCGAGAAGACCATGTCCCGTGGAAAGCAAGAATTGTGGGCATGTGGAGGTCAAGGAAAACATCGTCGATATTCGGCTTATGCAAGTGCTACCTGATGAGAAATGGACTGATGAAATGATCAAGAAGGAGCAATTACGGGATGCTGATTAGTCATTCATCATGGAACATAAGGAAAAGGAACACCGCCCCACATGGAGTGAGATTGCTGACAAAACTCCCATTGTAAAAGCTTATTGGGCTCAATGGGATAGCCTCCACATAGAAAATGGATGTTTAAAACGAAAGTGGGAAAGCACGGACGGTAAAGTAAAACAATTGTTAGTAGTGGTGCCAAAAGATCGGATAGCGGAAATCCTCAAGGAGTATCATGGAGGAGCAAGTGGAGGTCACCTAGGGATTAATAAAACATTAGCCAAAATTCGCCAACGTTTCTACTGGTCCGGATGTAGACAGTCAGTAGTAGAATGGTGTCGAAGATGTGACCAATGTGCGGCAGTAAAGGGACCAGCACGAAAAAGCCGTGGAACCATGAAACAATATAATGTCGGGGCACCATTTGAGAGAATTGCAATGGATGTGGCGGGGCCATTTCCGACCACCGAGAGCGGAAATAAATATGTGCTAGTAATAATGGATTATTTTAGCAAATGGCCGGAGGTGTGCCCCATACCCAATCAGGAGACAACAACAATAGCTGATGCCGTGGTTAACAATTGGATTAGTAGATTTGGTGTACCTATGGAAATTCACACGGATCAAGGAAGGAATTTCGAATCGGTGGTATTTCAGGAGATATGTCAGATGCTTGGAATCAATAAAACAAGAACGACGCCTTTACACCCACAATCGGACGGTATGGTGGAAAGATTCAATGGCACATTGGAGGAATATCTAGCAAAGGTTGTGGAAAGGAACCAACGTAACTGGGATCAACATAAACCAATGTTCTTGATGGCCTACCGATCAGCGGTACATGATACAACAGGAGTGACACCAGCTAAAACCATATTTGGGAACAACCTGCGATTACCGGGAGATTTAAAGTTTGGAGCTGTTCCATCAGCAGCTCTATGCGGACAGGATTACGTCGACCGGATGAAAGAGGAACTCAATGAAATACATCAATTTGTACGGGAGAAAATTCGAATATCAAGTGATCGAATGAAAGCTCGATATGACATACGACCAAATAATCAAGGCTTCGAGAAAGGGCAATTGGTATGGCTTCACAACCCGCAACGGCAGAAGGGATTATCACCGAAGTTGCAACCCACATGGGAAGGACCTTACACTGTCATTAAAAAGTTGAACGACGTGGTTTATCGCATACAGAAAGGACGGAAAGGTAAACCAAAGGTGGTGCATTTAGAGCGCTTGGCGCTCTACAGAGGAGGTGATCTGGATCCTGTTCGGGAAGAACAGGCTTAGGTGGGGGGTAGTGTTACGGTGACACCTAGAATAGAATAGAATAAGTTAGTTTCATTAATTGTTCAATTACATTTATAATTTATAAACAACATTTAGGCGTCATTTCTATACTAACATATTTGCTGCGCATTTAGGATTATTCTAGAAACAAATATTTTGGTATATAAAGGCGCGCGTTGACGTGGAATGCTGAGTATTATTTTAAACGTGATACAGTGAAGGTTAAATAGAAAGATTATTAAAGTGATTATTAAAGCGATTATTAAAGTGATAATTAAAAAGTGTATTATAAGTGTAATAATTAATTGTGAATTTCGTGTTGTATAATAAATTGTGTTGTGTAAATAAACTGTGTGAGTTAAAAATTTGAAGCAGTGTATTTATTCACAATCCAGTGATTCGAACCTTGATTGACAAGGCAAAATCGTAACAATATGTATTCAGCATAAATAATAAAACCTGGTGGCTAATAGCATCACTACTCATTAATTTAGTGTAGTCGTCAATTTAGTCGAAAAATCGCTCTTAAAGGCACACAGTCTTAGAATCAGATTGTTCGTAATTGCGTTTGCCACAGAAATAGTTGGAAAATCGGAAAATCGCTGATTACTAGTAGATTGTTTTGTCGTAGTTGCGTCGTTTTATTTTTCTAAAAATGTAGATTTGTTAACTCATTCGTATATTATACCAGCTTTCAAAGTTGACGTGCCACAGTATTTTTTTACAATGAAAAAATTTAATATCGTGCAGTGATAAAATTATACTGTTCTAATTGAAGGTGAAGAGTTCTTATACACTTTTACAACCTTCAATTAGAACATTTCGATCCATTCATACTCCAATCGAGCTTGCACATCTTTTCCCAGTTTGAGGGCTAATAACAAAATATTAAAAGAAAATTTCGAGAATAGGGAATGTTTCGATAACCTCTACTTCTCTTTGGGCAGCAGATCCCAAAGTTTCACGATCTGCACAGCGCTATGCGTTCTAAAAAAATTTAAGAGCTCTGTCCTATCGAGATGATGATATCTAGTAAATATATGGGTTGCTGATAACACCCCTTCTCAAATCAAATCGATATTACCACCCAAAATGTTTTGGAATAAAAATAATTTTTGATGTAAAATTATTAATAATTGATTTGATTATTATTTATGCAATTTTATGTTCGTTCAGATACCTATACATTTTGCATTGTGTGTAACTGGCATTATGTGTTTGTCTCTTATCTTCGAAAATTCATCGAAATTCAACAATAAATTACATATTTATGATGTATGGATAGGTACACGGAAATTTTTTGCATGTAGGTGTATAAATATAAATTTATATCTCTGTACTATCTACAGGCATAAATAAATGATAAAATTTTATCTATTTTTAATTGAAAAAATACACAAAATACAAGACTGTGT
This sequence comes from Nephrotoma appendiculata, assembly GCA_947310385.1. Lineage (NCBI taxonomy): Eukaryota > Metazoa > Arthropoda > Insecta > Diptera > Tipulidae > Nephrotoma > Nephrotoma appendiculata. Next base: position 164,952,285 of record OX371223.1, read on the forward strand.
ATGGTAATTTATAATGTAAACAGAAAAATATAACTTACGGCCGAGAGCTTTAAATCAATAATATTCAGATGTCGATGCTGTGATGATGTTTGATATCAGACAAATAAATTCAAAATCTGATGACAAATGTGACATTTAATTCCTCTGGCATTTTCTAAACAAATTGTACAATACACACGTAAAATGTGCATGGCCATCTAGTGAATCGGCCTTCTATAGGTATGGCTAGTACATGAAGTTGATCATTGAGCCACCTAACTAAAAGCAGCTAGTGCTAACAATGCAGTACTGCAAGTTTTCTGCTACGAACATTAATTTTGTAGGTATGCTATTTTAACTCTAATTGACATGTAACAGTAACAGTAGAAACTAAAAACTAACTAGGTTACTAAAAAAATTTTAATAGAAAAATGTTTAACTAGGAGACAGACTTCGAGAAAATCATAAACATAAACAAATTTTATGAGTATAATGTACGATTTACATGTTCCAATTTTTTTTTCCAGTAAAATATGAAGGGTTAAGTATATTACGATTTTCGTTTGCGAGAGGAGCACGAAACAAGTTCCAGTAAAATAAAATTGCATTTTTTTCTTTATAATTTGAGCAAATGTTGTTTACATATGGCTGACTCTTTTTTACTAATAACTTTTTGTTATTTGCGTGCAGCTCTATTTTTCAGTAAAAAATTAATTGGGAAAAAAAATTGGAACTTGTAAATCGTGCATTAAGCGCAATTTGAAAAAATTTTGTATACGTTTGAGGATAAAATAGGATCGCAAAAGAGAGATTTGAGGGGGAGGGGGAAATCCACATTCATTCGAGATAGTGCCGCGCCGTACTCTTACCGGCTAAACCCCCTCAATCTTGCCAGTGCAGACGGAATCCCACTTCGTGCATAACCTCAACTATCTATTTCCCCTTAGAATCGCCACTATACCACGTTGTTTCCTTCATTCCAACATCGTTCGTCAGCAAACATTTTTGATATTATGTTCTGCGCCGTTAGCCAGTGTGACCGAAGCATCTTGATCTCTCTTGCCCCATCGTGGGCAGTGGAAGATTGTGTGTTCTGCTGTGATGGACTTATCACAGTATTAACGTTTGGACGTATCTCCTGACCCGTCAGGAATTGTGTTAGGAAGAAATTGATGTCGCCATGTTTTCTCTGTAGCCATTCCCTAATTCGGGGAGAAGCCTCGTTCATTGACTGGTTCCAGCCTCTGTCCAGCGCTCCTGCTATTGCTCCAGCATCTTGGTTTGGGCCATTTTATGACGTAATCTATTCTGTGAGTTACATGAATGATTTCAAATTTAAAACAGAACATTCACTATAAAACAAAAATTCAATTAAAACGTAAAAATGGAGGGTGTAGTTGCAGTGGCCAAAACCCGACATTCGTTTACGACAAAGATAGACCGGATTTGATTTGATAAGTCTTGTACAATCAAATGCTTAAATTTCAGCAAACCAACAACCCTTTTTAAAATTTAATGTTCATTGCAAAAATTTAAAAAGCTCCAACGAAAGCTTCCACTTCCGGTACACAACACGGCAGTATTAACTGAATATGCTGACTCAGACTGGGGCAGTGATGTCGTGGACAGAAAATCTGTTTCTGGATACGTTTTTATGGTATTCGGGAACACAATATCATGGTCTACAAGAAAACAAACAACTGTTGCGTTATCTTCGACTGCGGCCGAATATGTTTATTTATTTCGGCTACATGTGAGGCAATTTTGATCCTGGGTTTGTTATCCGAAATGGGTGAAGATGTTAATAAACCCACGAGAATCTACGAGGATAACCAGGGGTGCATTAGAATTGCATCCAGTGGAAAAGAATCACACAAGCTAAAACATGTCGGTATTCGATATCACTTTTTGCGAAATATAATTGAGCGTGGTGATATCGATTGGTGATATCGGTACATTGGAACCAAAGAGCAACTGGCAGATGTGATGACTAAGACAATGCCAACTGCAATTCATGTTGAAGTTCGGCGAAAACTGGGTTTGATATAATTCAATAAGGTGTTATTGGAGGAATTGGTAGGGCGCTTCACGCCAGAAAATGAATTGTTATATATTTTAATCAAGTTTGTATATTTTGCGATTTTTATAACTAACAAAAAAAAATCGAGGCGGAGTGTTAACAGTGTACAAAACAAATAATTATGACAAGTGTAAGCAAAGGAGACATACTATTAAACATTATTATAAAAATTACTTCTGATTTGTTATTTCAACATAAAACACGTTTTATTTGTTTGGTCAGTTCTCAGTAGATAATTCACTACTGGAATTTATTAAAGTAAACAACAAATTTCACTTGGAATATTGTTCTTAAGATCTTGAATTGTTTGTGAATCATTGCTATACACTTTACTTTTCAAAAAACTTCAAAGAAAATAATCTAACGGTGTCAAATCGCATGATCTTGATGGCCAATTGACCTTAGAATTTCATGAAATTATGCGATCATCGAGCTTGGTTGCCAATAAGTCGAGTGTTTTACGATTTGTGTGACATGTGGCAGCGTTTTGTTCGATGTAAAGTGTAAAGTTCGATGTAAAGTGGTTACGTAAAGTGGCCATGAACGGCACCTCAAAAAGATGCTTGTCTCTTCACGAACATTTTCACTTGCAGTTGTTACTGTTTCACTGGTTCAAACTGGACGACTGAATTCCCAGTCCTGTAGAACGTCCATGTTGACCAAAATCAATACGTCATTTCTCTCTCTCTCTCTCTCTCTCTCTCTCTGGCACTATATCCAATCAAGGGATTTGGGAGCTTCGAATAAGGTTCCAAAATCATAGTTTCATTTCGATTAATGAGTGATTAATTCATTGTTCCTAAACCAGCCGTGAAACCCTCCTTGTCGCCACTGAGAATCGAACCCGGGACCTCCGGTCGCTGGAGCAAGCTTGCTGATCACTTTGCCACTGGGACGTCATTTACGAAATGTTTTTTAGAGATCGACCATTGTCTTAATAAGTTTGGTTGGATAACCAAAACGAATTGTTATGTTGCAAACGAACACATGACTAATTATGATTTTTCATTTGTCAAAAAATTTTCGGGTTGCCACCGTACAATAAATGTTTTTTGAACTTAAAAATCCGACAGGTAAAACTAAAAATTTCTGCAATACTCGAACGGTAATGAATTTAACGTTTACTTCCAAACAAAATACAGTTTGTATCTTCTAACTGATATCCAGCAAAGAAGCAAATCCAACCCAAAACTGTTTTGAAAATACTTTAAATTGAAGGATACCCGCCAATATGTCCTATCAGTAGCGATAATGCCAAGGGAATAGCTGATAAGTTTGATTCTTATCGCTCCGTCTTGTTGAAGTTAATCAGCGAACCAGTTGCGATAACATCCCCTTCACTGTAGCAACATTTTCCTCTACGTTTTCAAAGAAAAACGGCCCAATGTTGCCAAACAGTAACTCTTGGAGAATGAACTTCTGCTTCGTGAATAACAATTTTGCTTATTGACGTACCCATTAAGATGAAAATGAGGTTGATCGCGCTAAAGATGATTTTTGATGAAAAACCTTCATTTTGTTCAAGCATCCAGTTAACAAAACGACGACGATTTAAATGGTCTGGGTTCAACTTTTGAGTTAGTTGAATTTTGAAGCGATGCAAATGAACGGTGCCTGGTTGATGTGTTTGGTTCATTATGAACAGTTTCACTAACAGCTACCACTGCATAAGGAGTACGAACTGGATGAACATGTTGATACGGTCTATCAAAACGATCAATAATTTTGCCAATTGCACGCTCAGTACGACGTCTATGTTGACCAAAACTCTCACGTAATTTACGAAATGTTTTTGGACGAGTACTTCCATAATAAATTTAAATATTTTTAAATTTTCATATGTCAAAAAAAAATTTAGAACAGATAACATAATACAGATAATAATGTATTATCTACATTACTTACGCTATATTTCGCGTATGTTAGATCCCAAGTAGAATATGCAGTAACTGTCAGGAGCCCTTACTATTCTGTTCATATTGAGAGAATCGAGAGTTCGCAGAAAAAGTTTCTCCTGCTTTTATTAAAGAAAACGGGTTAGGAGTATGGTAACAATATTCCTTTCTGTGAGGAACAAGACCTGTTACCGGAATTGTAGCCTCTGTACTCTTGAAAATACTAGAATCCATTCCACTGACTATAAATTGAAGTATTAATTTTAATGTACAGTAGATTTAACAAGAGCGTGTACGGCATAACTGTACTTAAAACTAAAGGAACAAATATGGGCGGGGCTTAAACTCGTTTTCTATTGATTCCTCTTTGACGCTCTAAAACAAAACAACCGTAACTGTTTAGCGGATAACATATATGAAAGAAATGAGTGCGATTTATAAAAAACGATTTGAAGCGGTCACCCATTCTGGGCCGTTTATACAGAAGAGGATTACACATCATTCAATGTATTAACAATGTTGATGATTTGCCAGATAGAGGAGAAATCCGAACCACTAAAAAAAGGATAATACGCCGTCAAACAGTTATTTGATGAAAATTCTTCACTTACACTGATGCAGCTGTTGTTATGTGACCACTCGTAAGACGGGGGTTGTAGCATCTTGACTGGGTTTATACTATGTCATTATAAACTTAATAATCTAGTCCAGAATTAATTGCTATAATCTCTGACCCGACATCTTGTAATATCTGTTTATAAATTTATCTTTCTTTTGGATTCGGGATCTATACGAGTAAGGTCAGCATTTTATTACATTTATTTTATTTTATTTTTATTTTGTAAAATCATAAACTAATAAAAAATTGAATCATAAAATTATTATTAAAATATTTTGCTTTCCATACAAAATACTCTCTTTATTCCTTTTTTGTATACAAGAGCAATTCTTTTTTCTTCTTATATTGTAATGACTAATAAAACAATAAATTATTAAAAACCTTTTGTAATTAAAATAAATGATGCTCAATAGTTTTGTTTGATTGTGATAATTTTGTTCTGATTGTGCGATAAATTCGAGGGACAATGAAATAAAAATATAAAAGTGTTGTGTTTTAATTGTGATTGAAAACTGGTGCTACATTTTCCATTCCGCGCGTAACACTGTGGAAAAATTGGCAAAAAAGAATATACCAAAAACAACCATAAGAAATAGAACTATGCAACACGGCTATGCATGCAAGCAGCTTATGTTAGTGAAATGTATTCAAACTATGTAATCCAAAATATACAACAACAACAAACTTATTGTAAAATTTTGATGCGAATTTATAATGTGTAATTTAGACGAGATATGATTTTTTAATTTGCCTTAGGTACATTCCCGAAGCCGCTCACTATGGCACATTTCAAAACAGGAAGTAATAAAACAGGACATCACAAAACAGTACATGGTACGGAACAGGACCGATAAAAACAGTACATCACAAAACAGTACTTGGTACATTAAAGTACATGGTACGAAACAGGACCGATAAATACAGTACATCACAAAACAGTACATGGTACACTAAAGTACATGGTACAAAACAGGACCGATGAAAACAGTACATCACAAAACAGTACATGGTACGCTACAGTACATGGTACGAAACAGGACCGATAAAAACAGTACATCACAAAACAGTACATGGTACACTAAAGTACATTTTACTGAACGTTAAGCTGGAGGATTTTTTCAGCTTGATTTGTTAAATATTTTTTATTGAATACGTTTAGTAATTAGGATATTATCAAGTGGATATGTGCCTTCACCTAGAGTAATTAGACAGTATACTATATAGAATTATAATTGCTTTAATTTATAATAAAATATCCCTTCACCTAACAATATATAACATTATTTTTATTTAAATCGCTAATACTTGATCTTTGCAAAATAGATTAAAAATTTAAATAAATATATAAATAAATATATCCCTTTTTTAACCAAAAAAATGGCTCAATTTAAGTCCAAACCGCACAAATGTGTGAGTAAAAAACCATAGTATGTAATGACGTTTTTGATAAAAAATTTCTCTTGATTTGAAGTACAACCGAAAATAAGTTTGAAAGGAATGCACAAATGTGTATGTTGGTTCAAAAAACATACAAAATAAATTCTTGACATGGTACTTTTCCGTACCCACACAACTAGTTATTAAAACCGTAAAATAAAATTGACTATTTTGTGGTGTTCTCTTTTAATATGTACTGTTTTGCGATGTACTCTTCCGTACCATGTACTTTAGTGTACCATGTACTGTTTTGTGATGTACTGTTTTAATCGGTCCTGTTTCGTACCATGTACTGTAGCGTACCATGTACTGTTTTGTGATATCCTGTTTTGTGACATCCTGTTTTAGCACATCCTGTTGTGAAATGTGTCGTTTCGTATGAGACCCGTACATTCCAAAGTAATAGTTAGAAAATACTTAGAATGACCTAAGACCAAATAAAATGAATGAATTTACCTAAGACCAAATAAAAAATCACATCTCGTCTAAATTACACAATATAAATTCGCCTGAATGTTTACTTACACGAATACTATTACAATAAGTTTGTTGTTGTTGTATTTTTTGGATTAGTTTGGATAAATTTCACTAGCATAGCACCGTAGTATACTCTGTTCGGAATTTAACCTCAAAAAGGGCATCACAACATTGCATTGGCCATCTCAGCCACCTGATGCCAATCCGATCGAAATTTATTCACACTCATGAAGATTAAACTGAAAATGTGTACCACATAAAAAATGTTAGCCATCTTGTGCGAGTTGTCCGGAAGATATGTAAAAATTTGTCACCACCAGTATGCATAGAATTTGGTTGATAGTATGGACAAAAATGGCAGGTGACTTTACTATGTATTAGTTGGTAGCGTCAAAGAAAATACAATAAACTACAATAAACTGGTTTAAATAGGTTGGACCTCATATGTGTTACGGCATGGCAAAGGGAAAATGGTTTTTAATATTTTATTTTTGTTTGTAACGATAAGTAAATCCTTGATGTGATATCCCTCGGTCTTTTATTGTTGATTAGTTTTTAAATTGCTTACTGGCACTATTTTTTTTAAAAGAATTTACCTGGCTCAAAAATATTTCTCGAAACACGTTCGCAATTGCATGAGAACCACAGACACGAATATCGATTGATTTGAGTTCTAAATCATATTCAACGACTTGCTCATGCACCAATTATGTAAAAATCATTGCGTGCGGTCCTATCTTCCGCTCGTGCCGTCACCTCACGTAAACCTCGATATTTTTGGATTGATTGAGATGTGCGGAATTGTCTCAGTAATCGGTTCCTAGACGGTATACTGCGAAAGATGTATAAAATAATTTTCGGGTACGAATTGGGCTGAATTGGAATTTTTGCAAATTTTAGTTTTGGGGAAGCAGAATTTGACTGTGTTGCGTCATCTCTTAGCGGGTTAAGGCCAAGTTTGGTTCAGCTATAGTGAATGCAGGAACTGGATTATTTTCAAATTTAATTTGTAGAAAAATCCAGAATTTCATTCAGGATTTCTGTTGGAATCTCGATTCAGCTCAACATACCTGATTCGAACATAATTAGTTAAGAAATTGCTAAGCACGGCCAAATTCCAGAACTTCTCTAAAACCAATGTTTAAATCCCCACCCAATTCTGAATACCTGATTTATGATAATAATTTTTCTATTCAGAATGGTCGAATTGTTTGACTACCAATAAGACACATTAAAATCCCAATACAAGTTGACCTTAGTTTATTAGTTTCCTAGACCAGCTCTACAAATTTAAATGGAAAGTTATCGGTTAGGAAACGGCCTGATTTCATTCATTATATCCAAATCCCAAAATTTCGTCAAATTCAGCTTTGCGCTCCGAATTTGACCATCGTTTGTTGAGAGATGGCTTAGTTTCATTGACCATAATGTTAAAGTGCCAATCCATTTCTACATCCCATATTTGCCAGCAATTGGTTGTGGAATGGTATAAAGCTCCATTGAGCAAGGTAATATGTCCTGTGCAGTATATACTTGGTAATTAAACGAATATTATGTTATCAGCTGTTTCGGGAGCGGCTAAGCCGCCCCTCAAAATTAAAGCACTCTTTGAAAAAAAAAAATAATAATAATAATAGTGAATAGTGGAGGGTAGATAGTTTTAATTTGGTGGTAGGTGCTTGTGGTTAGGTAGGTGGATACTGAGTAGGTGGGTGGTAGGTTAGTATTAAGTAAGTGTAAGGTCATAAAGTCATAAATCCTTCGCACCAATTTAAAACTCGCAGACGAAAAGTGAAAATTTGCATAATAGAAAATGCTCAGCAAGCATAATACACAGCAAGACAATGAATGAAGCTGGGTTTGAAATAAAAAAGTTAAATAACTACTATTTGACTAAATTTAAAATCAATTATTACATTTGAAAGACTTCGCGGAAAACGATGTTTCGAGTGAAATGACGTTCATCTCGCAGCAACTTCCCTTGTTGAGGATTTTCCATTATGCGGACTTTCATTTGAACAAGATTTCTGCAGCGTGACAATGCAACGTACAGCTTTCCATGCGAGAAAACTGCTGTCTGTACATCAATTCCGACATGATCGAAAGTTTGACCTTGCGGTTTGTTGAATGTGATGGCGTATATACTGGAGTGATCGGAAATTGTCGTCGCTTCAGTATGAATGACAATGTAGTATCTGTTGGAGCCTCTATCTTTCGATGCACCTTCTTAACAATCATTCGAGTGCCATTGCCCATTCCTTTTTTTGGGTTTAAATTTCTCAGCAGTATTATAATTACTCCAAGCTTCAGAAGTAAAACATGAGGTGGCATTCCTGATGGCGTTTAATCATGGAGAATCTGAGATCACCGAACCAACACTGTAATAAATTTCAGCTTGTCCTGGCATCATGTTGATGATCCTACGATTCATCCTAAGAGTTTGTTGAGTCGTCAATGACAATGACGCGTTTTGCCAACTCCTGCACAGATATTTCACAAATATTTGTGCCAAAAATACTTTTAACCAGATCTCCAATTTCGATAATTTGCTGAAGAATTTGTTGATACCTTTGATAAGAGGATGATCGCCCATAGCAACTTGTAACAACCAATTGTTGTTCTCTTCTTGATCTGCACTTGACAACTGGAAGTGTCTGTCGAAAGTTTCCACAAACAACGAAAACTTTTACGCCGAAAGGCATTTCACAACCCATTATTTCACGCAACAGCTTGTCAATGCAGCGGAGTCCGTGCTTTGTCAGCATTGAAATCTCATCGACAATAATAAGTGAAGTTTCTCGTAAAATGTTCGCTTCGGGTGATGTCAATCGCATCGCAGAGACAGAAGTATCAATTTGCGGTACTGGTAATTTAAATCCGCTGTGAACTGCTCGACCATCATTCAGCAAAGTAGCTGCCTTTCTTGTTGTTGCAAATGGAAGCACAACTTTTCTGTTGCCCTGATGAAGGCCATCAGTATTGCTTATAGCGACGTTTTGCCAGATCCTCCTGGTCCATCAAGATAGACTCTTCGGCTGGAGACATTTTTATTATTCACCGCAGCAGTTCTACGGGACTTCCCCATGGAGTTGATAAGCCAATCATATTGCAAGAAAGTCCGTGCTGTATAAGAATTATGTTGATATAGTGGAGAGCCAAATTTTATCTACATTTTCAATTTGGTGTCGACTGTAATCGAGAGTCATGTCATCTGCATACTTCATCCAGAGATCAAGAGGTTTTGGAGGTTGACAAAAGCAACAAATATAAGGGAAAGTCTCTCGAAGCTGTGTTCGCAATTGAAAGACTACTGCTTCTGATGAGCATTATTTTTATCAAACTATCACAATATTAATTTACAATGTTTTTGGTTTTAATCGTTTTTATCGTAAATGCTATAGACTTATCTAATGCTAAAGAAAATTTGTAAAAAATAAAATAGCTCTTATGGAAGCTACCACTTCCGGTGGACCGTGTTGTGGATTGTTCATGATTACTATACTTTATTTTACTACGTAAGAGAAAGTAATATTTCACTCATTTTCACTCATGTCTATATTTGTACACCCAGGCGCGTTTGGAGTGTACTTAAATCTATGTTTGCTTTCCTCCAACCTAAATTGTACTTTGGGCTCGAACGAAACCATTCTACCTTCAAAACTTGTGATAAATTTGACGCATTATACAATTTAATATAAACTTATGTACATAAATCAAAACTTGAAGCTTCATAGCACTAAGCAATAATATTTTTTAAAATTTCACCACACCCGCGTACGATTAAATCACATCGCAGTCAATAATGCCATTCAATATTTCATTTTATGCAAATATGAATATGTGCTTTGTTGTATGCAGGCGTTATATATTTACAGACACCAACAACAATGAATATTTCAAAATTAAGTAACTTTGATGGCATATTTGGATTAAAAACAGCGTTATTATGCCTTTAATCGTATCATATTTTTTGTATTTTTTTGTATAAATATATGTATATGATGTTGGCAATTTTCCAAAAATTGTATAAATCATATAGAGTCGTACCATTTATCATCGATATAAAATAAAACTAAAAAACATAACTGAACCGAACAGAACAACGTAGCGCCGCGCACAGAACCAACAAAAATGTTTTATATATTGCTGCGAATCATCGTTGTTGTACCCATAACATATATAAATGGCATACCATCAGATATGGTGAAATTGAAATTAAATATCTGTAAATTTTATAAATTCGATAATAAATTATCACCCAAATAAAAATAAAAAAAAGTTTGATACCAACGTACTCGCGTTCTACTATACTCGCACGCACACCAACATACGGGAACATTGACAATCGCACTAAGGGAATAAACTCATGTCCAAAATATTTATGTATATAGTTTGAGGAGTATCATATGAGTCCATCACGATAAATCGATCAATCATAACATAACCAATATTAGGAAATTTTTGGGATTTTTAATTATTCGCTCGAAACAAATCACCAACCAATCGATTCTAATTTTCTTCCAATTAAATTCAAATTACGAAAGCATCAAACATTAATTTATCAACTAAAAAAAATTCTCACAACTTTTCTCGATTTTAATTAAATATAAAATAAAAATTTATTGTAATCACCCAAAGTTTTATTTTTCTCTAACATTTTCCTAATGAAATTTCCTTCAGGGATAGGATGGAGATAATAAATCAAATTAATTTTTGGTATTTTTGTAATTCAATGTGTAACTTTTAATAATAATATTTCTTGTTGCTTCTCTTTACATTTTCCAGATTATACGAGAGTGCACCGTGGTCGATTGAAGCATGGGGGCGGCCAGTAGAAAGTTGCCCATTGGCGTCAACACGATTAGCGGGAGCTGGAAATTCAACAACGGTCAATTCAAATACGGTAGGTGGTCATTAAAAATTTGAGATAATGTGATCTGATATGATATGATATGATATAATATGATATGATATGATATGATATGATATGATATGATATGGTATGATATATGATATGATATGATATGATATGGTATGATATATGATATGATATGATATGATATGATATGATATGATATGATATGATATGATATGATATGATATGATATGATATGATATGATATGATATGATATGATATGATATGATATGATATGATATGATATGATATGATATGATATGATATGATATGATATGATATGATATGATATGATATGATATGATATGATATGATATGATATGATATGATATGATATGATATGATATGATATGATATGATATGATATGATATGATATGATATGATATGATATGATATGATATGATATGATATGATATGATATGATATGATATGATATGATATGATATGATATGATATGATATGATATGATATGATATGATATGATATGATATGATATGATATGATATGATATGATATGATATGATATGATATGATATGATATGATATGATATGATATGATATGATATGATATGATATGATATGATATGATATGATATGATATGATATGATATGATATGATATGATATGATATGATATGATATGATATGATATGATATGATATGATATGATATGATATGATATGATATGATATGATATGATATGATATGATATGATATGATATGATATGATATGATATGATATGATATGATATGATATGATATGATATGATATGATATGATATGATATGATATGATATGATATGATATGATATGATATGATATGATATGATATGATATGATATGATATGATATGATATGATATGATATGATATGATATGATATGATATGATATGATATGATATGATATGATATGATATGATATGATATGATATGATATGATATGATATGATATGATATGATATGATATGATATGATATGATATGATATGATATGATATGATATGATATGATATGATATGATATGATATGATATGATATGATATGATATGATATGATATGATATGATATGATATGATATGATATGATATGATATGATATGATATGATATGATATGATATGATATGATATGATATGATATGATATGATATGATATGATATGATATGATATGATATGATATGATATGATATGATATGATATGATATGATATGATATGATATGATATGATATGATATGATATGATATGATATGATATGATATGATATGATATGATATGATATGATATGATATGATATGATATGATATGATATGATATGATATGATATGATATGATATGATATGATATGATATGATATGATATGATATGATATGATATGATATGATATGATATGATATGATATGATATGATATGATATGATATGATATGATATGATATGATATGATATGATATGATATGATATGATATGATATGATATGATATGATATGATATGATATGATATAATATGATATGATATGATATGACACACACATACACACACACGTCCTTACACACACACACACACACACACACACACACACACACACACACACACACACACACACAGAGGATTTTAGAATTTTAAGTCACTACAAGTAGTGTGACTTCGGCCAGTTTGGCGATATAGAGAATGGTAAAGCTGCAAACATCTCGAGGGTTAAATTTTTTATGAATGTATATTTGATTTTGCTACGTATCAGTTCTCCAATCCTTTTAATACAAAATTCATTAAAAATTAGGTTTAACCATCCTACAAAAAAATTACTAATTATCATTTTTATTTATTTTTAATTCGCAGGTACAGAGTACAGTATTTTGTGTAAGATGTGGAACACCGCGTGGCGTTATAAGTCATTGGCTCCGTGCTGAAACACACCGTGACATGGCATCATGGGCACGTGCCCTTGTTCAAGGTAGTCATAATGCTGTAAATTTTCAACGAGAATTTTCATTTCGATGTTTATATCAGGTAATTCAATTTTGAATAATCTTAGTTTCAATATATGAGTACGTTTGGATCGGAAGGTACCGGGTTCGAATCCCGATTGGGGCAGGATGCAAATTGTATTTTCATACACAGGTTACGATCTGTGATGAAATAGAACACATCTATGACCCCCTGTCGGGGTGCACAACTCATGAACCAACCCATCTTCCATGCCAGTTTAAGCTGGCATGAAGCTATGCAATGTGCAGATGATGATAAAATCGGGCTTATAGCCGTATGTTCTCGAATTGACTGGCAACGGTGTAAAAGTAAGGACGGAAAAAGCAAATCGCGAAAGAGTTGCAAGAGCCTTGGTCCCAGATTACGGGGATAATAATATAAAAAAAAGCGATATTGGTAAATCGTGCGAGTATCCCCAACAACGTTGTTGTGTGTCCACAAATCGATTCTATTACCGATATACCGATAATAACTTTGACTTGTGTTTTTTGGTGGTCGAATCTACTCCGTACAGTAATGATGTACGGAATTTCAACACTAAAATGTTTCGAATTTTTTGTGAAAATCTCTGTTGTCAGCCTTACTGATTTTGAACAGAAAATTTATTGTCACAGATTCTGTACTTCCAAATATGTATAATACTACCAGTAACCGCACTTTGCATACGCAACCTACCATAAGTTTCTTGCTAAACGTATTATTCCCATTACCTGTAATCATTTTTAACCGAAGTTTCAACAATATTGAATGTTTTAAATTTTTTGCGCAAATCCCTGATGGAAAATGTATATGAAGCTAGCCCGATACTCAGCCCGAAAAAACGCGATGGCAACACTAAACTATCACTATCGTGAGAGTTTACTACCCCAGCCTGAAAAAATGTCACTGTGTTGACAGTAAACAGTATCATGATACAATGTCATGATAAATTTCAACATTCAGCCCGAAATTTTAAAATTACTTTTATGTAATTTTAGGATATATTATTATTGCTTGGTAGCCTAGTCAGAGCTAAATTCTTCATTTATATGAAGATAGCCCGATATTTAGTTCAAAAAACCCGTTAGCAATACTAAACTATAACTATTGAAAAACTTTTAAGTCCCAGCTCGAAAAACCATCACTGTCGCGACATTAAAATTAAATATAAATATAACTTTTTTGTTATAATTATAACTTTTACGTATTTTTAAATTATCCCTTCAATTGTTGGGAAACCTAGACAGCCCAAACCTAACCTGAAAACAATAATCCGGAAACTTAATTAGCATTACGTCACCACAATGAATCGAAATTTTAATTTGTTGTTTATGGATATAGTCGTTTGAAGTTTTGACTACAAACTGAGAGATTTGGTCATAAAATGTATCTGCCTTTAACGGGATGTAGTCATTTTAATTACATGCGGTTCACTTGGCATATTCCACCGGATTCGTTGAAGTTTTCACTATGAATCGCCTATGTTTCGTGAATTGCCTAAGAGGCGAGATTCAAACTACTATATCCAGATAATTCCAGATAGAATTTTTCTGCAAATATCAACGCTAATACCAATTTAATTAATTTTAATGAAATCCTGAGCTGGTATATAAATATATAACTTTAGTGTTGCTTGATGCAAAAATTTATTTTTTCTGGGATGAGTTTCTGGGCTAACTTCACATACATATAGGTGAGGTTATCAAAACGATGGAAGTTTGGTTTCGAACTAATGAAACATTGAATTCTTTGTATTTAAAAATTACACCTTGATGTAAAAATACTATCTGGCTATCAATCCAGAATAACCCAAAATTTCATTCTGCAAATATCTTAGTTTTTAGTGAAAACTTCAACGAATCCGGCGACATATGTCAAGGGCTCTTCAAACGACTAGATCCAGATAATTCCAAATAGAATTTTTCTACAAATCTCTTAGTTTGTAGTGAAAACTTCGACGGTTCCGGCGTTATATGTCAAGTGCTCGTGAATCGAGATAATTCCAGATAGAATTTTTCTGAAATTATGTCGTTTTCTAGTCAACACTATTGCACTTTCCATATAATATGTTAATCGCTCTTGTATAGTTTATGAGGCATGATTTAATATCTGATTAACGTTTTCTCATGCTGAATTTAGTTCACATAATTCCACTGAAAACATTCTTAGAATTTTTTTGAAAACTTGACCTAATAATTTGTTTACTTTGATGTTTCAGCAGTAATAATTTTGTTTTTATTATTTTTATCCAACTTTAGAAGCCACGATTAGTTCATTTAATAAACAATTAATTAATAGTTATAATTTGCGTGTAACATAAATTTGCTTTATAGTTATAATTTGCTTATATTTTGTGTCATGACAGAAGTTGTATTGCCATAAGTAAAAAATTAAAATTTCGGGCTGAAAATTCGGGCTAGCTTCATGGAGGTTGATGGAAAGCATTACTGATTTTGAACGGAAAATAATAGTAATTGACCAGTGGCACTGTTATAACTTTCTCTGGAAATAAAGAATTAGGAAAAATATTTTCATACCATTATTGTCCATTTGCATTTTTCTAGCTTACTGAAGCTTTCGTGGAAACTTTAGGACCAACTCCTAAAATTATTTACATCTAAAATTTAGACAAAATTGGTATGAAAATATTTTTCCCTATTTCCATGGAAAGTCAAAATAGTGGCACTAGGCCAAGTAAATTGTAGAGAATTTGGAGCTATAGACTAATGGACCACAAAGCCTTTTACGGTAGGTCATATCCCGGATCATGAATATTGCACGACAATTTTAGACGGCGAAACAACAACAATTTGCCGGTTTTGTTCCATTGTTTTACCAAAAGAGCACAAGAAATGGAGAGAAGTATTTTTTAATGTTGTATTCCTAAAAATAGCATTAATAGTGACTAATTTGTGACTGGTTATAAAAGTTATCTTACGGTCAAAGTGGCTTATACGAATGTTTGTACTAACAATGAAATCAAGAACTCACTCTTCTCTCGTTCATATTCGTATTTTGACAGATTGTGTTACGTGAGTTCGCATCGCCTCCCGAGATAAATCCAACATTGCTCTTATGAGCCTCCGTTAATGAGTTTTCTATACTTTTAATGGGGATATTTTTCCGTCATGTAGAAGTAAAGTGATATAGGTGACCAGTTTTAACGATCCATCTAAGTGGTAGCGCTGGATTTGCAAGGAACTTAGCATTCAAGTTGACTCTTCAGCACCACTACAGTTACAGAAGACCCTCCGTCTGAAAGTTAAACCTCCTGGAGTCTTTTAAGTGACCCCGTTACCCGACATCGAATTGATCGAGAAGCATCGACCCTGAGTAAAGGGCACTTGCACAAAATCAATGGGCGGGATGTCATTCATTGTGCTTTTTTCTAACACCAGAGCTGTCAAAATGCCTCGTTCATCGATTTTAAGTACCTTAACCAATAATGATCTGATACTTTAGCTGATAATGCCATTGATTTTTGCCAGTGGAGCCAGAGACTCTTCATTTGGTACGATTTGTTGCCGAGCTATCAGCCTTTTGTACTTCCAATTTTATTACCTTCTAGTTGAAAGTTGGTGTGTGTGGATAGCTTATTTGTGACATTTCCAGTACCTTGAGTAGGGGAATACCACCAGTATCTGGCGGCAACTTCCAAAACTATGTCCGGCCGAACCACAGCTAAACTTGCTATAGCCTTCTTATTGAAGATCAGCGACTGTTAGGTGACATTGGCCGCCAATTTTACTTGGTTTCTAAAATATCCTACACTCCGTTAGAATGGAGCCGATCCAGCCATACACCACCTTTAATCGTACTTTTGTTCGTGGTAGCTATTTTGGAACGACCAGCATTATTTCTGCTTAGATTTTTTTATTATGGGGACCAGGCTTTAATGGCCAAAGTTCCATCAGTAGTAGGTCCCGGATGTTTTAGAGAGCTGAACTCTTCATTTTCGTTTATTTGTTTTAGATACATAGCCTAGCTTGGTACTCGATTCAGTTTAATGTATCTCGGACTTCGCTCTCCACCAGAAAATCTTATTTTTGTTTATCAAAATCGCCAAACGTAATCAGTTGAAAAAATTCATCTTATTCTGAAATTCATCTCTCTCGCTTAGCTTTCACCTCCCATGAAGGGATTAAGCTGCCTGCACGGTGACCCTCCAACTATCTCGATTTATCGCGCATGCTCTCTCGAGCTTCGACATCCTATTGTTCTACGTGGCCGCATCAGCGTAGTCTAGGTCTTCCCCTGCCACGTACGCCGATTGGTTGTTTATGGTACACCGTTGTGATGAATCCGTTAATGTCAGAATCTTCAATGAGACTTTTACTGGACCATAAATCATACTGGACCACAAGTCATTAGTTAATCTAGTAATAGCTGCAACTACTTTTTCTGTTGTGGGGTATGGGGCTCTACCATATAGAGACAACATCAGCCAAGATTGTTCTCAACTCTCAATTCGTGCCTTTGTTGGCTGTGGATCTCGGATGGAACTCCTTAGTAAGATATCTGGCATTGCCAAAATTGTCTCTTGAGTTTTTCTTTTCTGCTTGGACACGGTAGACCTACCGGGATAAAATCGATGAACACATGAGATTTTCCAGGGATCCGGAAAAAACCACGGCGAAGGCTTTCGTTAAACAAGAAGGCAATTGCAGTGGCCAGACTTACAGCACATCGTTTGAATAGGATCGATGGAAGACCGTCATAACCCGCTCCCTTACTAACGTCGAAAAGGAGCAGTTACAATAAAATGGGGGTGGAAGTAGTAGGAGACCCGGTGTCTGTCGACCGAAGCGGCTTATAAACCGATGCAAAGAATTTGGTAAACAAATTGCAAATGTCGGATGGCTAACTGACAATGGAGGTCTGGTAAGACATATTCGACGGAAAACAAGATACCTTTTTCTTACTGTTAATGAAGTTCCAAAATTGTTTGGGATTAGATGCCAAAACTTGCGCGATTTGCACTACGTTTTATCGTAAAGTAACCAATTAAGGGTCCTAAATTCATTGAGCAGCATCAACTCGGTATTATACCATGGCTCATGAAAGCTGGATTTATTATTGATAACCCGCGGAACGTGTCTCTCGATATCACTTCCGAAAAGCTCATGGAATTTGTGCACCGTATCATTCAAATCCGTGTCGCGCTGTAAAAATTGCCAATCGGTAGTGCTGAGAAATTCATTCAAGGATGTGGTCGGCCATTCTAAAATTAAAGTGAGAATCATTAGAAGAATAATTAGTTGTACATTTAGTATAACAAAATATTTATCATCATTTTTGTGTGATAAATGCTCTCACGTCCAGTGAACCCCAAACACGAAGCAATATCAGAATGCAGGAATTTCGCTCGACTGTTGCTAAAACGGTTAAGCTGCGTTGTTGATATGGAAGCGAAGTAATCAATGATAGTCAATGCTTTCTGATCAGTTGAGGATGAAAAGAACACACCGTTTACCTCGTTCCAAGATATACCTTGTACGTTAAACTCGCCAACAATGATAATTTGATCACAAGGACGAACTGAAAGTATGACGGCTGAGTTGCTGTAGTTGATAACCGTGTTGTAGACATCCCTAGTGGATTAAAAGTAATTTTAGTTAAGTTTCCTGCCAAAGGCACAAATTAATTCGGCAATCCTGCAGCAGTACGTTATTTACGTAGCTCATCCCGCTCGTTCTATAAAAGATCAATAATCATTAACCATCGTTACCAAACGATTCGGTTAATTTATTTCAATATCCGACCTTTTTAATTTTTATTTGTGTTTGTCTATAATTTTCCAGGTCACGGTCTCCATAATATCCTCAATAATATATCGAAGTATACAACAAAATCTACCTCAACAAATTGTTCGTTTGGTTTGGTTTTCCAATCAAACCACAATAAAATGAATTCACATTATGGTAATTTGGTTTGCTAGCAAATTCAGAATGAAACCAAACCAAACCAAAAACAACAAAAAAATCCATCCATAAATTTTGCGGTTCCATGCTATTCGAATTTTCATTCAAATTACACCGACGGAACGAACACAAAATAAATTAAAAAATAAATAAAATCGGGTACAAATTAAATATGGCACGCAATCTATATTTAAAAACTATTTAAGGTTTTGTGTAGTGCGATATGGTGTTGGAAGCACCGCCGTACACAACTATCCATCTATGTTCTTAACCACGCACAACAAGACTCCCTTAAGCTAAATAATAATAAAAAAATGCAAAGGCGTACACAAAGGTGATGAATATTTGGATTGGTTGGTCTGAATCGGGATTTTTTAACTTCCTATCGTGACTTGATGCCATCTCAATTAAGTATTAAAATGAAATATTCAATTGCGTGGGGTAATGTGACGAGTTGTTTTAAAATTTCGTAATCATGCTCAATCATCGCGTAAATGTTTTAAATGTATACATTGTACATTAACACAAAGTCACTCGGTTCGTTTTTATAATGGACGGTGTTTTGTAGCACATTAACAGAGCTGACGAATGATTAATGCTTTTTAATTTAAATATTCATTAATTAAACAAAATTTTATATTTATTAAAATGGTGCACGGAATGTTTGAAATTAAGTGAAAAATTTGACAAATTATTGACTATTTAATATTCTACCATAACAACATTAATGGATCGCAGCCATTTTATTTCCAACGGCTGCGGTACTCTCCAATTTTATAGAGGTTAAAAATATTGTTGCATGGCGATCTGATGCCATAATTCTTCTAGTAAAACATCTCGGAGTTTCTGCAAATGTGTTGACTGCCTTGTCCGTTTTCTTATATGCCGTTATAACATATCCCAGTCGTGTTCTATAGGGTTTAATTATGGATTTCGCGGAAGACGGTTTACTAAATTAATGCGGTGCTGTTGCAGAAATTGGCGTGTGCTTAGAGCTGTGTGCGGCCGGACATTATCATGCATACGAAAATTCACGCCCAATTTGGCTTTTCATGGAAAGCATATGAAGCCTTAATATTTCTTCCACATATCGTGTTGATGTTAAAGCTGGATGTGCTATTACTACCAAATCTGTTTTATAATTCCACGTAATACCCGCCCAAATCATCACCGAACCTCCATGAAATGCTACAACTGGCATCACGCAATTAGGGTTTAATCTTTGTCCTGGTGAACGCCAAACTCTGCATCAGCCGTCTGATGCATACAAATTGAATCAATATTACACCAGTCCTGAGTTTTACTGACTGATCTTTTTAACGCAGATTTTGATGTAAGGAGCGTGACAACACGAACAAGGCCATCCTTGCCTGGATGTAACTCTCTCCCTAACCATTCGCAAGGGAGTCGATTGTCATCTTTCACCAACACGATGTCATCTATTTGTAGATATTTCTGTTGTATTTATTTACTCCTTTGCTGTAGAGTATATGGAGATAGTCTTGTGAGTAGCGTTTCCATGAACTATCCATTCGCTTTGCGATTTGTTCTCATCTCGTAAGTCGATTAGTTGGAACTAAGTCAAATTTCGGTTCTGGTAGTATTGTTAGAGGTGCCATTATCAAAAAATGGCCTGGCGTTAGGACATCTATACTGGTTGGATCATCTGATTTGACTTGACATAATGGTTGAGAATTTAGGATGGCTACAATTTGGAATGTTAGGGTAGCCATCTAAGAATAAGATGTGCCTTCCCCATCTTTACTTCAGCTTCCAACATAAGCTTACAAAATTTGGACTGGCTGGAGGAATAAATTTCCAAGATATACCGTTACCGCTCAGGTAATCTGAAATTATACTAGTATTATTAATTTTGCCAATGTTATGGAAGAGTTTAATTATTTTTCGATGTGCCCGAACAAAGTTTGTTCCATTATCAGAACTGATTTCTGATGGTAGTCCGCGTCCCCCGTGTTAAATCTGATACAACCTCCAAATGTATAGCCTTTATCGTCATCCACTCGAAGACTGAAATATACCCTTTCATATATTTTGTCCCGCTTCCCTTTTTAGTAGCAATCGTAATAGGGCCACAGAAGTCTACGCCAACTCAACTAAAGAGCCTTGTAAATCGTGCTGTCGGTAAGGTACCCATCAATTGAGTACTAGTAGCTGCTCTTTGCCGGACGCATACTTGAAATTTGTGGGCAACTTGTCTGGTCATGCTTCGGCCATTTACAATCCAGAATTTTTTTCTAAGAAGAGAGGATAATAGGGATGGACTAGGATGGAGATATTTGTGATGGTAGTATGTGGCTATCATTTTGTTAAGGATATGGGAGTTTGGCAAAATGATAGGGTGTTTAGTATCATAAACATTCAGAATTCTGCAATCTTCCGCCCACTCTGAAACTACCGTGTCCATTCTTGAAGGGTGATAGAGTCGACAGCTTTGGCACCATGATATGCAAGCTCGTTCACCCAATTGAAGTTTATACTAAATTAGTCCTAAACCAGCAAAAACAGAAATTAATGACAGTGTATTGGTTTAAAGGAGTCATTTAGGCGAAGGCGGAACGCAACAAATATTTCTATTGAAATAATTATTTAAATATTTATTTGTTTATTTAATTCAAAGTCTTAAATTAAAAACAATAATGTTAACATATTATTGAAGACGTTTATAAAAGCATAGCAATACATATATAGTAGTACCATCATTCGAAAAAAATCTTTAGAGGGTGAAAATCCAGGTAGCGCGTTAATCGAGATTAAGTTATGCAATAATTTTACTAGTTCGCCTAAATGTTTGCAAGATTAAATACACTTACAGTACACACGGCGTATTTTTGTATACCATTAACCAGTATAGTATTGCTTCACTCTAACTTATTATACTACATATTAACACAGAATATATTTATTTCAACTCGTATTGTTTTACAATTGTCAAGGTCATGTAGAAAATGTGTTTAATATTTTTTGTGATAAACAATAAAACAAATCATGAATACCTTACTTCAATTTTCTTTTTATAAAAAATAGCATAA
This sequence comes from Nephrotoma appendiculata, assembly GCA_947310385.1. Lineage (NCBI taxonomy): Eukaryota > Metazoa > Arthropoda > Insecta > Diptera > Tipulidae > Nephrotoma > Nephrotoma appendiculata. The sequence continues at coordinate 164,974,621 of OX371223.1, forward strand.
ATAATTTTTTTTCTATGATAGAAATGCAAAAGAATATGAATAGTTCAATCAAATAAATCCATTATTGGAAAGGAGATATGAACGATAGGATATATACATATGTATATTAATATATTGAGTACATACTTAGCTGTGTATTATTATTGTTTATTTTAAATACATCTGTTCTCACAAACACAAACGAATAAAGATTAAAAATGAAAACGATGTAGAAATCTATATAGAACAACTAAATACAATTTTTTAAAAGGATGCCGTTGATTGCACTGTTACAGTATGGTAATTTATAATTGAAAATATGAACGAGTAATTTTCTTATATATGCATACATTAAGAACAATGTATTGTTATGGAAAGGCAGATTTTCTATTTATCCAAATCTGTGTGAAAGTTCAGGGACATTGAACCCAATATTTGTTTCAAAATTAAAATAAAATTTATTAATTCGATTTTATCATAAAAAATATTACGTAAGAGAAGTACGTAAAAATAGGAAAATTGTCACTTGGACATACTACAATAGTATGTCGTTTTTCATTATTGTCTTTCAATCAACTATTTATTAAGGGATTGTTCCTCATTGGAATAGAAAAAACGAGGATGTCATTATAAAGATTATAATTTCAACCAAAGCATGTCTGACTTGATCTGTTTTGTCACAGAATCCAATGAGAGTCATGTGGTGTTTACAGTGTGCAAATCTAGAGCGTATAATTATAATCTAATTATGAGCATTTAAGGTTCGCTAACAAAACTTAAATTCATTTTTCTGCTAATCTAATCTGTTAATCTCTAATAAATTTTATTGTTTAAATTGGGGGCTGAATTAATCCATCTCAAATGAATTACATATCCCTTTTGTGTTTTACTAACACAATTGTGCGGGTAGGGCTAAAGTACCATGTATATGTAGTTTTGTATGTTTTTTGAACAAATTTACACATTTGTGAATTCCTTTTTAACTTATTTTCCGTCCGAAAAAACACTATATCTATACACACAGTTGTGTTGGTTTTACTTCAAATCAAGCGAAATTTTTAATGAACAACGCCGTTACATACGTTAATTTTTTACTCACACATTTGTGTGGGTTGGACTAAAATTGAGAAGATTTTTTATTTTTCTTAGTTGAAAAAGGGATATAAGAAAGTATATAAGATATTTTTATAAATTCAATATACAAGTGAATAGCTTACGAGTTTAGGTTGCCGCTCACTATTTTGTAATTAAAACTATTTTTAAATAGTAGTTAAGCTAGAGATTGGTCAGCATTGTCCGAAAAAAAACGTTTCAGTTCTTTATGGCAGGATAAATAATGGCTTACTTTTAAGTTCCGTCTTTATTCGAACGCTAATTTTAAATTGTTTAGTTTGATGTACCATACAAATTATTTTTTTAAATAAAAAATGCGTTGTGTATTTTATTTTGAATAAAAAAAATCAGTTTTTATTTTCCTCTAAATTGTAAAATTTTATTTTTATGTCTTAATTTAATTAATTAACCTTAATTTGTATTTAGTCTTACACCGTTTTAATACTTAATTACCTTTCCGAAACGAATATTTATTTGTGGAGACTTTAAACAGCTTTCACAATAAAACAATTTTTATTTTGCCTTAGAAGTTTGTTTGAAAATCAAACTTTAGAAAAAAATTTACTTTAGAGAAAAAATTGTCTATTGTGAGAGCTCTGTTAAGGTGATGATACATGTACAGATTTTCCCTTTAAGGCATAAAAATTATGCGCGCTTGTTGGTTAAAAGTCAGCTATCTTGAATCGCTTTGAATCAATTCGGATGATTTTGCATACTCATGAACGATGGCTACTAATAAGACAATAAGGCCTGTTTCAGCTGAACTAAGACAAGCGAACTGACCTATGTTCATCGTTCTTGGTTGTATATAAAAAACTTTTATAAGCCCCGTTTCCCACTTGAGCTAAGTATTTTGACTGATATGAGCTATGTTTTCATTTAACAGCTTCACGTTTTGTTTTTTTCCAAAGTCAAATAAGAGAAATATTGTAGATAAATCTCAGAGTCTACCCAATCTGTAAAGCAATGTATTTAAATTTTTATTTTCACCTTGGAGATACGAGGGCAAATCAAAAAGTCTTGCAATTTTATATGAAAAAAAAGAGTGAATGAGACAGCAATATTTTTATTTTTCGACATAATCTCCTTTAAGGTTTACACATTTGTCACATCGATCAATTAACTTGCCTAAACCCGCTAAAAAAAGATTTCTTTTGCTCCATAAAATATTCATTTACAACAGACTGTACTTCATAGTCACTGGAAAATTTCGGGCCCCTTAGTGTTTTTTTTTTAAATTGGAAAACAGAAAGTAGTCACTGGGTGCCAAGTCTGGACTGTACGGTGGATGCGGTATTTCCATGAAGCCGCAGCCCTTTAATGCAGCTTGAGCAATATTAGCCTTGTGCACTGGTGCACAAATTACCTCGTGCATATGTCTGCCAAAATATTATTAGAATCACATAAGTAGTCACATAGGCGAATATGTACACAATAATAGCAATGTATGTGTGAACGATATAGCTGACTTTTGCAATCCAAAGACAACCCGAGCTAAGTTAGTTTGTATCGCTCAAAACAGAAAAACATAGCTCGCATAGCTTAGCTCAAGCGTGCATCGTTTCATTAAAACTCTTTATTTTCAACCAAGAGCGATGAACTTAGCTGACATCGCTTAGCTTAGCTTAGCTCAAATCTGCAACGGGCCTAATGGAACGATGCACATTTGAGCTAAACTATGCGAGCTATGTTTTTCTGTTTTGAGCGATACAAACTAACTTAGCTCGGGTTGTCTTTGGATTACAAAAGTCAGCTATATTGCTCACATTGCTATTATTATGTGTACTTATAAAATATTGAAATTTGGATGACATTTGAGTATTGTTGTGTTTGGTATTGTGGATCAAATTCAAAAAAGTGGTTGAATTCTTAAATAATATAATAAAATTAGTTAATTAATTTTTGACAGACATAGGATTTTACTTGTATTGAAATGTATGCGTGAGAGATATAATAAGCTCAAATGTGCAGCCGAATGAGCTGTGCGAGCTAAACTATGCTAATAGAAACTACGTTTCTTGCTTAGCTTAGCTGAAATGTGCAACGGGCGTTAGAATGAAATAACTAGCCGTTTTGAACAGAACCAAAGAGCTAAATAAAAATTAAGGTTAATTAAATGGGAGCATTATTTTCATAAAAGCTCCCATTTAATTAACCTTAATTAGGTTAATTAAATGGGATTTCAGTTGGGCTCTTGAAAGTTCTAGTTGCTACAATAGCTTAAATTGTTGTAATTTATTTTATCTTAAAAAACAAATTAATCTCTCATAAGATAAAACAATAATATTTTTATCTAAATTGTATTTTAAATAGGAAAGCAATCGCCAATGGTAGTTTTTAACTTGCTTACTAGAGTTTTAATCTCTTTACAATTTTCATAATACCCTTCTAAGACCCTTCTAAGTCACATAAAAATAAAATTAAAATTTAGCCCATACAAAAATTTTAAAACATGTACTAGTTTTTTTATACTGAATAATACAATTTTTTATCCTTATCTGGCAAATTAAAACCTTTCTTTAATAAATGCTTGTAACATGAAGGTGATTTAAAATCAAATTCCAAATACAGTTTTTGTTCAACTTGGGTCCAAGATAATTTTAATTTATGAAATATTTGGGCAAGTACAAAATGTGTTTACTTGTGGTCGATCGTCAAGTGTATTATCAATTAATATTTTTATTGTGTTTTGTTCTGTTTGCATTTTACTTTTCTGAGGGGTATTTAATATAAACCTGAGAATTTTGTTTAAAGGTTGAACGGGTTCTTTATTTTCGTCTTCAATTTGATGTTGCGGACTAGGAAATTGAGATGGTGAGATGGGACATTCATGAGGAATTTGTGGAACTTGATAATTCTTTTAATAAGTTCTTGGAGGCCCTTTTTCATATTTCAATGTTATAGGTGGGAAATCAGGTGTTTTCAATTTTCTTGTTGTTTGACTCTCAGTGTTGTGTGTCTGGTTGGAAATCGTACGCGAAACTTTTGGAATCAATTTTTTTTTATTTAAAAAAAATTCGAATTTTAATAAACGCTTGCATCGTGCATCTATGTCATTGACCTTACACTTACAAACAAGATTATTAACTGGCTGGGGAAAGACAGTTTTTTAAATATTTTTTGTTCTAAAACTACTTATTTTGAAATCATTAAAATTAAAGTTCTTCATAATAGTTATGCGTTTGGAAGTAACTTTATTCTTGTCGAACACACGACGATGGTCATGCAGCACCGTAAAAAATGTTCTGGTGGATTTACAGTCATTTTTATTTAAGCAGTTTTTGTAAGCACACACCATTTTATCACGCAAATTCACAAAAGTTTTAATACACAAATTTTCAAAATGAACTTTTTATACGTTTAAAAATAAGAAAACACAAAGCTACATGCGTTACGATTAGACGACAAGCAATAAAATTTTAAACGAACAAATTTACGAAATTAACTTGCAAACAATTTTTAAATCTTTGTAGTGTGTAGATGTATGATTTCCTTTTACATATATTGAATTGCTGAGTGTGTGCGTGTAAATAAGTATGTATATCATCGGTGATCTATCTATATAGTTATCGAAATAAAATCGAAAACCAAATAATGTGTATGTGTTGTACCTACAAAATCATTTAAAATAATCTTTAATTGGATTTAAATGTAGATCGTTTTTATGGACAATCTTCAATTATTTTAGCTTTTTATAATTTTCAACGAATATTTTAACGTTCAAAATTATTTGTCTATAATTTAGAAAACATTGTTGCAATTCAAAACAAAACCAACTTAGTTGCGATCGGTATTTTCTCTCCATCATCTTTGTTACATTTTCTATTTACTTTTGAGCGTAAAAACTGTTTTGACTTATAATGAGAGCGTCATTATATGAGTAATACAATGCGATTCATTACTATTTATGATAAGAAAAAAATTTAGTTGCCATTTCTGTTTGTTTTCATATAAAATTATTATTTTTATTACTATTTTATTTGTTAATTATGTATTTGTTAATTATTATTATATATGTTATTTTATTTGTCAATTTGATATGAAAAGAGAAATGGGAACTAAATTTTTTTCGTATCATAAATAGTAATGAATCGCATTGTAAGTATATGTATAGATTTTTTTTTTGTTTTCTGCATGTTGCATTATAAAATATTCTAGCTACATTTAGGAGAAGGTTATGCTATTTAGGCGGATAGGTAATTGCAGAAATTCTTTAAAAAGTTTAAAACGATACCAGTAGTGGTATCTAACATTTCACTCACGAACCTACCATTACATTACTATATAATGATTATACAATGATAAAAGTCTAAAATCAAATGAAAAATTTACAATAAAGCTCTATATTAAATTATATTAATTTAAAAATGCTGAAATATTTTCTAAATCATAAAATTTTGAACGATCGAAAAACATGTCACTATAATGTTTTGGTAGACCCACATGTATACTCGACAAGTAACGACCCGACTAAAATTCTGATGGGGCTCGCATATCTAAAACGACATTCAATTAAAGAACGGAATTTCTTAGTAAATATGATTCTAAGAAAATTCATATCTCAAGATAGTTAGTAGCGAGTGAGTGGCGACCGGTTTAAATGTTAAGGTATGAAATTATTAATAAGCAAGATTTCTTTGAAATGCCGGGTTTCGCAAGAATGTCGTTTTAGGTATTTAACCATTATAATTTTATTTTGATTCGCGCTAGTAGAGTACTTGTATAGGCATTTAAATCATCTATTTTTTTAATTTTGAGTACTTCGAAGGAATAAATTGCATAATAACTTAACGATTATTATTTTCCGAAAATCCCACTGTTATTTGACCCATTTTTTTAATAAAACCTGTTCTCGATGTTTAGTTACTTCTAGCGTAACATAATTTCTCCACAATTTTGCTGTTATCAGAATAATTAATTTTTATCAAATTGAACCTAAATAAACAATGTGAGTTTAATTTATTTGTAAACCTAACAATTTTTGTAAAATCGCCTAAATGTTCGCAAATACACCTTCACATTTTGTTTTATTTTGAATTATAGTATAAACTTCAGACTTCTCAGTAGAAGTGTGAAGTTTTTCCTAAAATAGTACTAACCGCCATTTTTACAATATAGGATTAATTTAAGATAAACTTCATTGGCATGCTCGTTCCGCTAATTGTAATTCCCTAACCGTAAGTGTACCATATATACGGTTTTCCTTTAACTTTTTCTGAGAATTCTTAACAAATCGTGTGCAAAAACCAAGTATACGTCGAATTCTTCACCAAGAAGAAATGCGCGTAAATACTGTCTCCATTGTCTCATTTTTTACGTTCTTCGGTAAGAACTAATTCGGTGGTTGATGGATATGTTGTCTTGATTTTCCAAGATGATTCGGACTCCTTTAACCATTTTGGCCCATACCACCACAAATCGAATGATTTTAAGGCTTTCAGGAGTATGCCTCGACTGGCACAATCGGAAGGATTTTCAGCAGACTTTACATGATCATATCTGTTCCGTGGCAAAGTACAGAGAATTTCCGATGTTCTGTTCGCCACGTAAGTTTTACAGCGACGAGGTTCCGCTGATAGCCATGCTAATACTATTGAACTAACAGTCCTATAAAATTCCTTAATATTGAATTATGCAAATTCTTTATTCACTTTAGCAAACAATCTGCTCAAAACCACTGCTGCACAAAGCTTCAATCTAGGTAATGGGACCTGCTTTAATGGAGTAACCTTTATTTTTGATGTCAACATGTTGACTTGAATATTTCCAGTATCATTTTCAAACCTACAGTAGATAACAGCTGCTTAAGCTGCCTCACTAGCGTCACAAAATCCATGAAATTGGACAGATGAAATATTTTATGGGATGTACCTTGGTATTCTGATCGTTTCTAAATGCAAAAAGCTGTCGCGCAGTTGATGCCATTGATTTATAATGGCAGGTGGTAACTCATCATGAAATAATATTTTGATTATTATTATTGATGGGGCAAGCAACCCAAGCGAATCAAACACTTTTGAAGATTCTGATAACAAGTTTCTTTAAGTGCATTTTATGTTATCATTTAATTTAACGTTGAATTGAAAATTGTCCTTTTTAGGATCCTACGCTAGCCCAAGAACCTTGATTGTAGCATCTTTATCGTCAATGGGTATTGGATCTGCATCATCACATAAACCAGGTATGTTGGAAACCCTTTCCTTAACGGAAAGCCACCGGAATTTAGTAGAGTGATCAAATCTTGTTTGAGATTAGAAGTTTCATTGATGTCTGTTGTACCAGTTAATAGGTCATCGACGTAAAAGTTTTTTCTAGTAATTTGAGCTAACCGTGACAAACTTTGATTCGTTGTCATTTGCGAATTGGTGTAATGATCGAATGGCTAAAAACGGTGCGGGTGAGGTCCCATAGGACACGGTCTTTAGCCGAAAATGCTCGACGGGTAAATCTGGTGAATTCCGTCATACTATACGTTGAAAATTTGTGTCCTTTTCTCGTACGTTTACTTGTCGGTACATTTTCTCAATGTCTGCACTTAGTGCGGCGGAATGTATGCGCAACCAAAGTAAAATTGACCATAATGCCGGCTGAATCGTTGGGTCAACCATTAAAATATCGTTCATTGATTACCCATTACATGTCTTGCATGATCCATCAAAAATTGTTCTAAGTTTTGTTGTTGTGCTAGATGATTTGAGAACTGCATGATGCGTTAAATAGCAATGGTGAGTATCGCTAAGTATGATTTTATCTCTGTCAATCCTTTCAATATGATCTAATTTTAGATAACTTTCCATGAACTCTGAATACACATTTTTATATTGGTGATCTTTCAGCATTCGATGTTCGACAGACTTCAATCTTTGAATAGCCATGGGTGCAGATTTGATTCAAACCGAGATTTTATAATTATTGGCGTCATCCCTTTATAGTGTACTGATTATTTGTAGCAATACCCGATACAGTGAGTTTGGCTTTTGTTCTTGACAAACATAGTCTCTGCATACAAGTATCCGAGATAAATGAAGTTTGCGACCCAGAATCCAACAAAATCCTACACAGAAAAAATGTTTCATAGTTATCTTTCACCTTAGCTAGAGCGGTTGGCAATATGGTAGAAAAGCATGTCAGGTTTGTGATAAGATGAACATGTATATCTTGTTGCTGTACCCCTGATTCCGATGTCTCATCCTCTATTTGTGCATTGTTCGCCTTTATTGTTTGATTGGGCAGATCAGGGCTACCTTTTACTTGATAATTTTACGTAGTAACAGATGTGAACGCGTTGTCATGCAATAATGAGTGATGGCGTCTTTTACATAGTTTACAGCCAAACTTTGACGAGCATGTAGTTACGCGATGGTTTCGCGATAAGCAATTGTAACAAATTCTGTTGTTTTGCGCGTAATCACTCCTTTCTTCTACAATAAATGTTTTGAATTTCTTACATGTAGCTAGATGATGTGGCTCATTACAAAAATACAAGGTGGCGATTCAAACAAAGTCGTGTTGAGCTGGCTGGTCCTTGGCATGACATTCCTCGATTTGCGGTCCATGTGTGAGGTTTGTATTGATAATGAAGGCCTCTCTAACATTTCAATTTCATCGCACTCCTTCCAATAACATGAATTTTCGGATTATTTTATTTATCAAAAATTTGATTGTGTTTAAATTAAAAAAACCTGAAAATCTTCTTTTTATTATTAAAAAAACTATTATAAATAATTATTTTAAATATATCTGAAAAATATATTTTAGAAAATTAAAAATTTTTTTTTAATTTTATAAACAAACTTTGGTAAAAAATTTATTTAAAATTAAAAAGTTTATTTTTTAATTTTAAAAACGACACTGTTACATGTAAATTTTTTTTTTTTTTTATATTACAAGTTTTTTTTCTCAGTTAATGCCACAATTTTTCTAGCGCGAACGAGTAATTGTTCTGTTCGATTCATCTCGTTTGAATCTCCAAATAACTATGGGATAAATTAAATTATTATTTTCCATAAAATGGTGTAAAATTTAAAGAAACTTAAAATTTAAGCGTAGAGCGCTTAGTTTGCAAGATGAAAAAATATACTTGTTAACGGTTATCCGCTTTTTGATACGTTTCTCGCAAAAACTTCAATAAATCGACAAGTCGTCGTACAGAAATTTCCACAGCATCATTTTCAGCTTTCTATTAGGTGAACAAATAAATTTCCGACTTTTTTAGATAGGTGTCGTTAGTATCACTACTTGCACATTATTCAATCGGGCAATACTTGTTTTTTGGAGGTTAGATGTCAAGCTTGAATAATTACTAGTGATATTTGTTCAAAGCGTAAACAACAATTATTTTCATGTAATTGAAGTAGTCGAACATTGTGCCAAAAAAACAACATTTGCGGGAAGTTTTACTTCATTAAGAAAAGTGCAGCGGAAACAAATCGTTTGCTTGTGGAAGTTTACGGTGAACATGCACCATTGCATACAACATGCAAAGAGTTGTTTCAACGATTCAAGGTTGGTGATTTTGATGTAAGAGACAAAGAACGTGAAGGCAGACCAAGAAAATTTGAAGATACAGAATTGGAAGATTTGCTTGATGTGGAACCTTGTCAGACTGAAAAACAATTGGCAGAAGAGTTGAATATTACCCAACAATGTGTTCCGCAACGTATACATGCAATGGGATTGGTTCAGAAGCTGGGAAATTGGGTGCCACACAAATTGCAAGAAAGGGACATGGAACGTCGGAAAACCATGTGCGTATTGGGGATGAAAAATAAATCAATTATGACAATCCAAAGCGCAAACCAGCGTGGGTCAAGCCAGGTGAACCAGGCCCGTCGACGCCAAAAGCAAATATCCATGGTTCGAAGGCGATGCTTTGTATTTGGTGCGATATGAAGGGTGTCGTCTATTGTGAGCAACTGAAAGAGCGCGAAACCATTATGGGACAAGTTTATCGACGACAACCGATGTCTTTAAAGCAAGCTCTAGCTGAAAAACGACTGGAATGGGACAAAAGGCACAATAAGATTATTTTGCAACATGACAACGCTAGGCCATATGTTGCTATATCTGTCAAAAATTACTTGGACAGGCAGAACTGGGAAATTATACCCCACCCGATGTATTCACCAGATATTGCTCCCTCTGATTACTACTTGTTTCGGTCGATGCAATCAGCCCTGGCACAGCAGCACTTCACTTCATATGAAAACGTCAAAAAATAGGTCGATGACTGGATCGCCTCGAAACCACCAGACTTCTTCCTTCGGGGAATCCGTTTATTGCCTGAACGATGGGCGAAGGTTATAGCTGACGAAGAAACATACTTTGAATAAAACATTCTTTCATTCTCTACAAAATCTAATGTCTTTTATTTCAGTAAAAAAGGTCGGAAATTTATTTGTAGACCCAATAAATTCTCTATAAAATGACTAATTTGGATTTGGGAATGAAACATCGAGCAAGTTGGTTTACAGGCTCAAAGAACAACATATTTTCATTTTCTTTTAATTTACTTAAAAAGTCATAAAAACCAAAAGCAACACAAAATTTCCTTCAATTAGAAGCAACATTATTTTTTTGAAACGGGATTATTTCATCAAGATACAAGCGTTGAAAACTGAGTATTACTTGGAAAAAAAATTCTGTCTCGCGTTTTTTTTTTGGCGCAGCGTATATCTTTCTAATAAACTGAAGTTGATCGATCATTTATGAATAAGAAAATACTTCTCCAAACTATAAATATTTCGATTTCCATTTTTAATGAACCAGCAAAATTCCATTACATTCAATTCATTCAGCCCATGCTGTAATATTCACAAAATATTGAGGATAAACCATATAGAAACATGTGAAGCGGAGAAAACAGTGGAGTTCAAACTCAAAGGACCCCGCACAAAATGTATGGAAATTGAATTTCGGTCAAATGATTTGAAATTTTCAGAATAGTTTCTTCAAGTCATGCTGATTAAAAGATCCATGGGCACAAAGTGCCTAGATGCTGTTGAAGCCGAGTTTTAAGCGATGGAAAGTTGAAAAACTTCATTATTATACGCATCATTATACGCATCATATTTTTCCGCCGTAAAATTTAAAATAATTGGAAATTTCCATTACTTTTGTTTTGTATATTTGTGTTTTTTGTTTTTATTTAAATATATGCACTATATGATTGTAATTTGTTTGTTTGTGCGATTTTAGCATCATCCGTCCCACGGATCGCGACATTTTTTTATTTCTTGTGGGGCTGTGTAATAGGTCCGTGCCGCGTGTGAAACAATGCTCCCATTGTTTTTGCATTCATCTTAAAAAAAAATGTAATTGGTATAATGATTGTTTGACAATTGGTATAATGACTACGTTGGTCAAATTCAAATACTTTTTCAATTTTGATTTGCTTTATCCCTTTCTAGTACATAGGTAGGACTGCGATACAAGATAAAGAAATTATTGTTTTGGTTGTTTGGTTGGTGGCGGTGCGGTCTTATTTTTTTTGCAAAGGGGATTCGCGTAATGTACGCCATTTGAATCACATCTTGTGATTCTAAATAAAAATAAAATCTAATTTTTGGTGTCGCCGACATTTTGCGTTTTTTTTTTGTATGAAAATTAATTAGTGTGTAATTTGGATTGTGAAAAAAAAGAACATTGTATATTAATACAAATTATAAAATTAAGATAGTAAAAAACTGTATAAAAACCTTATACATATGTATGATGAAAACTTGAAGTTATTAATAAATTTTGTTTTTGTAAAGTTATACTCAAGTCGGTCGAGTTTTCATTTGTATTTTTTTTTGAGAAGTGATTTGACAGTGTGGAACCAAATACAACGTTCATATGGGCATATGTGCCTAAATTATCACGTATATGATACGACCTTAATTGTTTCGGAGAGGTTTATCCACTTTCATCAGTTTAAGTTAAGCCAAAGGGCGCAGATTATTGTCAGGGGCTTGAACTAATAAAACACGGTTCAGCGAATGCACAATTCGCACGTAATAAGTTACACATCTTTAAGCAAACCAGCGTTGAACGTTTTTACCAACAGTGAATACAACGCGATTTTAATATAGTTCACAATATATACCAGCTACGCATTTCAAGTGTGAACGGGGAAAACACCAGTAGCGTGGATAATCGGACACGGTACCTATAACATTGATTTTTACGAGCTGTATGCACAACGGTACCCACATAACTACATTCAGTTTGACTCACACACCAGGTGGGCTATTAACAGGTTGCCGAATTCAGGGTGAGGTCCATTTTGTATCGAGCGGTATACCATCATCCGAAGGGGTAGCGAGACGAACGGGTAGGGTAAACTCATCACGTAAATAAAATAATTATTTTTGATTATTATTAGCATCCAATTTTTTTTTGACTATTATATTTTTTTTTTGTTATTATTATGTTTTGATAATTATTTCCTTATCATTAATATTATAATTTTCTAATTTTATTATTATTATTATAATTTGCTTAATTTAGTGATTTTCTTTAGATATAAATTATTTTCTTTGATTTTTTTTGAATTTTATAAATTCAATATTTGGTTTAGAAATGTATGTAACGGAAACACCAATGATTGCATTTTGTGTTTGGTTTCTTTGGGTTTTTTATTCGACAAAGGCATATTAATGAGTATGTAAATTTATTAAAGGGCTTGACATTGTGAGGTAGCAGGGGGAGGGAGGAAAAGGATCTCTAAACCTGGATGATCCTATGAAACATTTTTTTTTTCTCACGACCTGTATTTATTAGTTTTTTTTTTAATTTTTTTTACCTCTACCAGACTGAGCTGGGCATTGGAGTAATAGGAATCATCCAACTTATGTAATCTTTTGGTCTTTAAACCAAAGCGTTACATAATGGCGCCCAAACACACGGAAGGTCATTTGATACGGAACACCCTTAATTTACTTAATTTAGTACAGGACTCTACAGCGGCTTATTTACCGGTATAGTTGCTGTTGACTTGATTATCGGGACTTGAAATTTTGGTGCATATTACTCCATCTTTGATTTGGATTGAATTTTATGTTAACCGTTAGTTCAATTGATGCCGATTTTGATGTCATATAGTCTCTGTGTTGGTCAATCTAGTCTTTTTGACTTTTGTTTTGATTCACAAGTTCTGTTTTCGGATGTTAATTAATTTTTTTTTTTGTTACAAATATTGCGGTAACGATCGTTTGCTAGACCTTGCTTCACATTAAGTGGATTGATTCGTGGATTTCGACATAGATCGTTTAATGCAGTGTTAGTAATTTTCTTTTTTCAACTGCGTTTAAAATACGTTCAACTAATGCTATAAGTATACCTCATGTTATTTGTGAGTTGATGAGTAATTGAGATTGAATTGTTTTAGACAAGGTTTTGTAGTATGATTTTAATATTTTTCTTATCATGTTAACAATAATAGTTATGATTTTACAGGTCCTTTTCTTCCTTTCAGTTGCATCACAGTGTCAAGCCAATTTTCTGCTACTCATATAAACCAAGCTAAACCAACAAAATAATAATTTAGTATTCATAGTTAGTTTATCGTTGTATCTTGTACAATTTTTCTGAATTCTTTTCAAATATTAGTGGTAGTGGTATTTTCATTTTATTTTATGTACATCGGTATATGTTTGTTCTTATTATTTTCTTTGTCGCTTTTAATTTAATTTTGTTTATCACTTTATCAACAATTTGAATTGGATTAATTTAGGTTGAAAAAAAAAAAAAAAAAAAAATAATAATAATAATAATAATAATATTATTATACCTATTGTCAAGTAAAGATTGTTCTCTTGAATTTTTTTTATCGTAAATTTATCAAAATGCTCACAGATTCTTTGACTCCGGATGAATTCGACGTTGAATGCCTGGTGCGAAAACTTACTGGTGACCCAATTACTAAATTAACATCGCTTAAAACTAGTTTAGTTAATGAGGCTGCTAATCCGATTTTAAAACCATTCAAAGCTCATCTCGCAGCCCGGAAAAACCCCCAAAGAGAGGTGAATAAGTGCCAAAATAAACTAGTCCAGCACAAGGTGTGGCTAACAGAAATAGAGCCGCTCAACGTGCCAATGGATGAACTTAAAATACGAATCGGAAGAATTACACACGTTGTTGACAGACTTAAACGGTTATATGAGACGAGTCGAAAATATAAGACACAATGTGTACAATTAATGACGGGGTGTGATTCGGTTCTGACAGCAATGCAACAACTTGTTGAAGGTACGCCCGATCCAAATAAGACGATCGAAGATATCAAACAACAACTGTTTCTGGATGCATTAGAGTTATCTTCTTCAGATGACGATATTTTATCGGATCAGAAACATTTATCGTCTCCAAAAACAATTGCTTTTAATCCATTAACATCTACAATTAAGGATATTTCTGAAATTAATAATAATGACCGTGCTGTACATTCTCTTGTTGGTGTAAATAATTATCAGGCAGCTGGGTTCACGGATGGCAACCCACCAGGTAGTTCTGGGATAACCGGTAACCATTTACGAGAAGATAATCGCCCATTGAGAACGGTTCACCACATTAATAGCAATCCTTTATGCCATTGGAAAATTAGTTTTGATGGTTCCACAGAGGGTTCTTCTGTTACCGTATTTTTATTCCAAGTAGAATTTTTAGCTAATTTAAATAAAACATCTGAAACTGAAATTAAAGCTGGTTTTCACTACATATTAAAAGGGAGTGCAGCGGAGTGGTATTGGTGCTATCTGTTACGAAACAAAAACGCGTCTTGGGAACAAATAAGAATGGCATTTGAGAATGAGTTTCAAGATCGTAGGGGTGATATTCATATTAGACGTTGTCTAGAGGCGCGAAAGCAACAGTCGAATGAATCTTTTACAAAATTCATGTCTGCCATGAAGTCAATAGTAGGCCGTTTTAAAGTGCCGTTACCCTCAGACGATTTCCTTAGAATAATACGGGAAAACCTTCGATTCAAAATGCAAATTGCCTTAGCTGGCCAAACAATTAATAGTTTAGATGTTTTGGTAGATAAGTGTTTGGATATAGAGGAGACATTTGAAAGAACCAG
The DNA here is from genome assembly GCA_947310385.1 of Nephrotoma appendiculata. Lineage (NCBI taxonomy): Eukaryota > Metazoa > Arthropoda > Insecta > Diptera > Tipulidae > Nephrotoma > Nephrotoma appendiculata. The sequence goes on from OX371223.1 coordinate 164,989,778, forward strand.
ATATAATCCCGAGAATATGTGCCAGCGAAGATTTGTAAGTGAGGTTGTTAATGATCTTGATCCTAATATGTTTGATCGGATGAGTTTGAACGAACCATCAAGTTCTATAAATCCATGCTCTAACGATCCAAACCGACATCCGAATAATTATCAGTTAAATGTCGTGCATTCTTCTGGTCTAGCAATCAAGCCCAACAATAATACTGACCAACGTCAGAATATTCACCAACCATCGATAATGCTGCCACATGTCGATAATGCTAGACATTCATTAGAATTATGTTGGAATTGCCACGATGTGGGACACCACTTTAATCAGTGTCCTAAGCCCCGTAACAAGTTTTGTTATGGTTGCGGGCGAAATGGAATAATTATTGACCAATGTTTCCGCTGTGGGCAGGGAAATGGATCAGCGAGGCTTCGAGTAGCTGTGCGACCGAAACCTCAAATGACCAATGCGCAGACCGTCGACGGTGCTGTAAACACCGATTCGAAATTAACAATGAACAAGTGATCGCCAAATGTGCGAATGTATTACCTGATTTTGACGTTAAAAATATACCTGACTTGATTAGCTATTCCGATTTGCCATTTCATTCTAAGTTCGATAATTCAAACCATTCTCAAGTTATTTCCAACAATGTTTTTTGTAAGGAACGTAACAAACACAAACACCGAATTTCCAAGTCTTCTAAATTTCGCGTTCAAAAATATTGGGTTAATAAATATAATTTAAGATCGTTAATATCCGAAACTATTATATCCAATGAATTTGATAATAGACCTTACTTGAACGTTTCCATTGATGGTATGCCTTATAAAGGATTACTTGATAGTGGAGCGTCCATAACCGTATTGGGATCGGGTTGTAACTGGATATTATCTGATACACGATATAAAGTTTTCCATTTGCCAGGTACAGTCAAAACTGCAAATGGCGAAAACCAACGATCGTTCGGTTACATTTGGGCCAATGTTAATTATAACAATGAGAGTAAACCATTACGAATCCATTTGGTACCTAGTATAAAACAGCAGTTGATACTTGGAGTGGACTTTTGGAGGGAATTTCGTATTGCCCCAAATATTATTGCGGAAGTTGAGACCAATCTTCAGGAAAAATTCGATTCGTTGGATAATCAACATAACATTACCGAACAAGAGCGTATTGAGCTTAACCAAGTAATTTCTAAATTTCCGTCATCTGCTACACTTGGTCTTGGTAAAACAACGTTACTTCAACACAAAATTGAAGTCACGTCTCCACCAATCAAGCAGAGATATTATTCGGTATCACCTGCCATCCAATCCGAAATGTCTACAGAACTTGACAGAATGATAGATTTGGGTGTTATTGAAGAATCTGAGAGTGCATGGAGCTCCCCGGTGACATTGGTACGCAAGCCCAACGGTAAAAATCGTTTATATTTAGACGCACGTAAATTGAATGAGGTGACGGTCAAGGATGCGTATCCGTTGCCAATTATCGACGGACTCCTGAGTCGGTTGGAACAAACCAAGTATATTTCAAGTATTGATTTGAAAGATGCCTTTTGGCAAATTCCGCTGACTCTGGAGTCTCGAGATAAAACCGCATTCACGGTACCTGGCCGTCCCTTGTTTCAATTTACTGTGATGCCGTTTGGGCTTTGCAACGCGCCGCAAACAATGTGTCGGTTAATGCACCGGGTAGTTCCATCACATCTGCATGATCATATTTTTGTCTACTTGGACGATTTACTGGTGACGTCGGGAACTTTGCCTGAACACCTTATTTTATTACGAAAACTTGCAAAATTTTTGAAAGACGCTGGATTAACGATTAACGTAGATAAAAGTAAATTTCTACTTAAAAATATAAAATATTTGGGATATATTGTTGGGGATGGGAGTTTGAAAGTTGACCCGGACAAGCTGAAAGCAATAATTGATTTTCCGAAACCCAATACTGTTCGAAAACTTCGGCGTTTTCTCGGTATGGCAGGGTGGTACCGAAGGTTCATCCATAACCATGCTTCAATCACAGCTCCTTTATCTGACCTTTTTAAAAAGGGCATCAAATTTAAGTGGTCCATTGAAACCGAAAAAGCCTTTAATTTAATGAAACATGCTTTGTGTAATGCTCCAGTGTTAGCACATCCTAAATTTGATCGTCCATCCATCATTCAATGCGACGCTAGTAGCACTGGTGTGGGAAGTGTATTAAGTCAGGTGGGGGATGATGGTGAGGAACATCCTATAGCGTACGTTTCGCAAAAATTGAACTCAGCACAGCGAAATTACTCAATCACTGAGCTTGAGTGTTTGGCAGCTGTGTTGAGTATCAAGAAATTTCGAGCTTACGTAGAGGGATATACTTTCACCATCATCACCGACCACGCTAGCTTGAAATGGCTCATGACCCAAAAAGATCTTTCCGGTCGCTTAGCACGGTGGTCATTAAAGTTACAAGGATTTAATTTCAAAATTCTTCATCGGAAAGGCTCACATCATATTGTACCAAATGCTTTATCCAGGGCTTTTATGGATAGCATTACACTTAATAATGAGCTCTCAAAATTTTCCCCGACACAACCTATAGGCTTAAATTCACCTGCATTTTTATCTGAAAGCTATGTCAGTTTATTAAATTCTATTAAACATTTGTCGAATGAAGGCGATCGTTATGCCATTCATGATGGTAAAATATTTGTTCGTGTGAATTATTCTCATGAGGCTGTTAGCGATTTACCACTCTGGAAATTATTAGTACCAGTGTCATTACGTCTCGGCATTGTTAAACAATACCACGAATCTTTAGTTTCGGCACATTCCGGCGTGATAAAAACGTTGGAATTAATTCGGCGATTTTACTTTTGGCCGAAAATGGCTGCTGATGTTAACTCTTTTATTCAAGAATGTCAAAAGTGTAAGATGAATAAAGCTGTGAATTACCAAACCCAACCGCTGATGGGGAATCAATTGATTGGCGAGCGAGCATTTGAAATATTGTATGTTGACATATTGGGTCCACTGCCTAGATCAATTAATGGTAATTCGTATTTACTAGTAACGCTAGATCAATTTACAAAATATGTGTTTCTAAAACCCATGAAGAACGCATTGACCACCCAAATTTGTAATTATTTAGAAAAGGAAGTATTTCTGGTTCACTCTGTTCCACACACGATTGTCACAGATAATGGGCCGCAATTCGTTTCTCATATGCTAGAAAATCTTCTTCAAAAATATGGTGTAAAACATTTTCGTACGCCAAAGTTGGCGTGAAGTATTTCCTAAAATTGTTTAAATATTTTTAGAACTTTTTTTAGGAAAAAATTCACGTTTCTAGCCAGAGTTGTGAAAAATTTCCTAATGCTAAATATTTGAGAATGTATTAGTGTAAAATATACAAAATCCATATTAAACAGAAATATTAATTTTTAATCCGGATTTTATGTTCTTGTTATTAAGTAGGACGGTTAAAATAGAAAGACATGAATTTGTGTTGTTCAGGCAAGCTCAACAGGGATATGTATAACTTACTAAAGTAATGTATATACAGTGAAAATCGTCAAAGACGGAATCTCAAGGGTGCAAGCAAAATTTCCGTGTTTACGGATTTTTCCGTTTTTGAGGAGTTGCAAACGAAAACTATCGAAAGTTGAGTGTAATGTATTACATACATATGTACATACATATAATGTATATTTTCCCAGTAAATAACATAAATTTTGATTGAAATCAATTAGTTTATTTTGTCCAAGTATGTATGTACATTCTATGTACTTGCATAAAAAACAAGTTAAATACTATGTTATAACGCCTTCGATAGGACCGTAGCCATCCATTAGATGCTTTAAATTCATTGCGATTTAAACTTCTAGCAATTTTTAAAGCCTGAGACTGCAAAATTGGTCCGGACATCGGAATATTTTTGGTCCTTGCTATTGAGAACCATTCAAACACCGCTTTATTTATTTTGTTGTTTAGTCTCACGAATTTTTGTAAACATACGATGGTTTTCGTTGGATTCCAAATATTTATTAACGATCAGCTCTTTATTTTGAATGATAGAATAAATCTGAGTCTTTCGGCATTTATATTTGTCATTTCCTTCACATTTTTCCCACAATTTTTCAATTGTATTACGTCGTATTTTTGCTTTAATGTCAGATTTACTTTTTCTTTCATATTTCTGAAACAGTTGTGCAATTACATTTATTATTCTCATATTTATTTTATTAATGAAATAATAAAAAAGTAATAAATGTAATAAATAAAATTAACTTACAATTGTATGATTTCTTCCTGCCGCTTTATTTATAGGTTATGTAGATAATGTGTAATTCTGTGTCAATATGTATGTACATGTGTACATAAAATAATTTGTTTTTTAACTTGAAGTTGGTAAGAGTTCCGTCTTTTAGGAGTTTTAGAATGAAATTTTACATGGAGAGGAAAAAATCCGTCCGTGTTTAGGGGTTTTCCGCCGTACAGGAACAAATGACTAAGGATTTTGTAGTCACGATATTTAGAATAGTGAAATTTTCCGTTTTTAATGGGATTCCGTAGTAATAGAGTTCCGTCTTTCATGATTTTTACTGTAGTAGGTTGATGAACCTGTACAGTAAAAACTTGGTTTTGTATTTCCTGACTTCCGCTGTGCAAATAAGTTAAATTTGTAAGATCTGCAAAATTATTACTATGTAAAATCACTATAGTTTGTTAAATGCAATTTGTAAAGCTAGCTCAGCAACTAAATGTTGCTGTAATTTAAGTCCAATATTTGTTTTTGTGTCTTTTATATACGAAGAAAATTGGTAAAATAAATTAGAACAACTTAAAAAGCCAACCTGCTTGTTCTGTTCTATAATTGAAATTATAAAGTTTATTTAATTAAAAAGTGGTCAGAGCTCCAACCAGAGATAAGCGCACTACTCTAAAAACAAAAAATCTAATTCCAAACTGTGGTTGTAATTATTCATATAGTCTAAACAGTTCGATTAGAATATTCATTGTCCTTCGAGTTAGAACTCAGCGTCAACGAGATCAGCATAGCAGTTTTTACAACAACACACAGTAGCAGCTTTACCGTAACGACACCAAAAGCAGTTTGTGTGCATAAACATCAAAGATTAAATAATTAAATCACAACTAAGCGCAACAGTTTTTCATCTATAACTCATCATGACTCTCGAAACAGTGGAATTCGTAAAACAACAAGATGTCATCTCCGATAAAGATATCCACCATGAGGCGGAACTATGGAAAAGACGGCGACCATCGCAAAACTCAGAGTTATCTACAAGAACGTATTGCAAAATTGAAGGAGCTATATGCAAAATTCATCTCACCCGCCGTGAAAAACATCGCGATGTCGCGGCTGAGTGATAACCATCCTATTTTAAAGGCAGGAAGCAAGTAGCAGAAAACTACGAAGTTCTGTGTAGACTACAACAGTAGTTATCAAAGCAGAACTCGGCCAACTCGAATTGAATCGATCGATTAGCTTCATAACCCGCTCAAAAGGAAGACGTACTCATGCACCAATTATATCAACATATACATCAAATCGAGCACAAACTGGATAAAGAAGTTCGTCCACCCGAATACTTATAGATAAAAATCAACATACTGCAAAAAAGTATGGACGATATCGACCAATTGCATACGACGATCTTCGACGTTAGAAACAGATGAGAAAGATCGAAGAATTAACCACTTGCTCAAGGATTACTACAGTACCTTAGTGGACAAGGTGGATGCCACAATATTGCGACTGGAATTAAAAGTCAAATATGGCCCGCAAGAGGCGTGCAGTAAAAATCTACCGAAGGTGGACATACAAACATACATTCATCGAAGGCTGTATATACCTATAGAGCTCGTTCAACGATTTATTCACGGAGCTCATTCATCAAGAAAATCTCGGATACGGTCAAAAGGACTTAAACTCTCACGGCCAGAGAGGAGCGGCTCAACTCAACAGCCATCTCTTAAACGTAGGAGAAAAATATGAGAAAACACGATATTTGCTACAGGCCAGGTACAACTATCCTTGGCTAGTTGCGAACAAATATTTCAAATCACTTTTATCTGCACCAACGTATCAAGTGGAAATGATGACATTGGAGAGAGCTAGCAGGTGAACACCTCGAACCGCTATGCGAGATGCTTCAAGCAACACGGTGGCTCATGCATATGCAAGGCAAACGTATGCATCATCTGTATGGGAAATAACACGTTCCTGCATTGCAACAACGCGGTGTCTTCTTTTGCTAAACCACCTCTGTTGGTAAACAAACAGGCACCAGTATTAGTAGTGTTGCTTTCGCTAATCCGCTTAGCTTAGCTAAGAAATGTGAAAGCAACAACTTTTGGCTTTAATTTTTTAATGCGTTTTAATTTTTCTGTGTTGGTTCATTTTCTTAATATTTATTTTATTTTTTTTTATTTTAAGAAATAGAATAAATTAAATTCGGTATTTTGCTATCAAATAACAAATGCTAAATTATTATTCAATATAAATTTTTCTAGAAAAATAGAAAAAATATCGCCTTGCGGTAAACACCATAACCATAAAAAGATTTATTTCCCCTAATCCTAAAAATTTTTTTCTTAACATTCTAAAACAATCGGCTTAATACAATGCAATTGTTGTTGTAATATTTTGAAAGCAACACAGCTATTGTTGCCTACTACAATAATTAAGGCGCTTTCTTGTAATGGTCTCTTGTAAGGGCTCTGATAGACGTGGGATCCCAAGCCACATTTGTCACTTCCAAGGCGGCTAGCAAGCTTAATATCAAAAAAAGAAAAATCAATGTCAACATTTCGGGTATCGTGGAAACCATTTTCAGCCACTTTATAAGTATACAAATTAGCACCAAGGTTCGATGATGAATTCCGTCTAAACGTTGATGCGTTGATTTTTGAGAAGCTCACTCAAACGGCTTCCGAAATGGGCATCAACACAAATAACTGGAAACACTTCACAAACTGGAAAATGTACAACACGCCGACCCACTTTACAATCAATCACAATCAACTGGTATAATGTTATAGGCGCTGATTATTATCCGTTCATCGCCACCAATGGTCTAATAATGAGCGGGCAACAACACCCAATAGCTCAAAACACTGAGCCCGGATGGATGATCATCGGGAGCTCCAGGACTATCGAGAATCAAAAAATAACAACTATAATAACAACCAAGGCGATAGAAGAACAACTCAAGTTATTTATCGAGAACGACTCCATTTCAGAGGAAAGAAATCATACTGAAGCGGAAATACGAATTGAAGTACACCTCCAGACAAATTTGGAACCGAGCCCTGAAGGTAAATATACAATAAAGATGCCCTTTAAAAATTCTCACTTAAGCGAATCTAAGAAAGCGGCTGTAGCTAGACTAATACAACTGGAAAGAAAATTTGTGACGGATCCACCGTTTAAACAAATGTATTACCAGTTCATCCAGAAGCAATCAACCTCAATCATATGGAATTAGTGTATCCGGAACAAGAACAACCGGCAGTTAATCAAAGTTATGATATCCCACATCACCGAGCGCTAAAACGTAGCAGCACAACTAAACTCCGTGTAGTAGTCGATGCCTCAGCAAAAAACGACAGTCGGGTATCACTGAACCATTTAATGATGTGTGGCCTTAAGATTCAATAAGATCCCGCAGATATCCTTCTTCGATGACGAAAGCGCAAGTTTGTCGTAACCGCCGACATTGAAAAAATGTGCAGACAAGTATGGATATATAAAGATGATCGTTATTTTCTAAGGGTTCTGAGGATAGATGACCCTAGCCAACTTATCGCGATTTACAGGTTCAGTACTGTAACCTATGGTACTACGGCGGTCAGATTTCTAGCAGAAAGAGCTCTGTTATAACTAACTCAAAACAACACAGCAACACCCAACAGCTTCAAAAATTTTACCATCGGACTTCTTCGTATATGACATGCTAACATTAGCCGACACCTTAGAGAAAGCTGTAGCAGCCGTGAATAAATTAAGAACAACTACCGAAAAGAAAATCTAAATCTTTGCAAATGGACATCCAACTCCATAGGCATCCTGCAATGTATTCGAACAAGTTTCATCGAACAGTCAACTTATCAATTAAGTTGAATGATTGCGTCAAAACCTTGGGTAGAGTATCATCCTGTCGAGGAGTTTGATGTGTCAAATCTATACTTTTAAAATAGACAACAAACCAAGCAAGCATTATTTATGGACTCATCCAAACTGTTCAACGCCATCGGATGGTTGCTACCAATACCCATTACCGCTAAATTAAAAATGCAAGAAGCTTTTAATTGGCTGATGATTGGCTTCACAAGGAAATCATCTGTTGAATTACATGAGTGCACTGATGCTTCGGAGTCAGCATATGCCGCAGCAATTTATTGCCGACGTTCTAATGAGCGAGGCTACATCACCACCACCATGATTTATTAATGTCAAAAAAACGTGTAACACATAGCGGACATTAGATCCTACTGTTGGTCGGATTCGACCATCACATTGGCTTGGACTCATGGTGATCCTCGGAAATTCAAAATATTTCTAGCCAACCAAATGTCTATAATAAGAAGCATTTGCCCGAAACCACATGGGGGCACATGAATTCTTCTGAAAACTCATCAGATTTAACCCATCAGTAAATAACCGTGTTATCTTTTAAATATTGTGGTGGTAATTCTCTTCCGGTGCTTTTTTCAGCGTTGGCTGCATCGAAACTGTCGTACGTCATTTCGAGTTGCAAGAAGTCTCGCTCATTAATGGCGTAGTACCTCTGCTACTACCTACACACAAATAATAACAAAACAGAAAACCGTTATAACCATAATTCAGCAAACACTGTTATTAATTTAACCACACAACGTAACTTTTTTGAACTATTATTTATACAAAATAGGTAGCTGAAAATTAAAATTACAAACAATTTTATAATATTGTTATTAATAATATATTCACATATGTATAAAATATTACTCAAAAATAATATAAAAAACCTTAAATTATAATTCATATTTTATGTTATATGACAAAATATCCTTAATCCTGACTACCAGAAAGCCTACTTTTAGAAAATTGTGTTTGATTTTTCAGTTAGTCAGACTGAGACCTACTCAAAACAATTTTCCGCTAATATGCGCGGTGTTTAGAAATATCGGAAAACTCGGAAAAACGATCGTTTTTAATGTATCGTATTTATATGCGACCAAATATCCTTAATCCTAACTACCAGAAAGCCTACTTTTAGAAAATTGTGTTTGATTTTCCAGTTATTCAGACTGAGACCTACTCAAAACAATTTTCCGCTAATATGCGCGGTGTTTAGAAATATCGGAAAACTCGGAAAAACGATCGTTTTTAATGTATCGTATTTATATGCGACCAAATATCCTTAATCCTAACTACCAGAAAGCCTACTTTTAGAAAATTGTGTTTGATTTTCCAGTTAGTCAGACTGAGACCTACTCAAAACAATTTTCCGCTAATATGCGCGGTGTTTAGAAATATCGGAAAACTCGGAAAAACGATCGTTTTTAATATATCGTATTTATATGTGACCAAATATTCTTAGTCTTTTCTACTAGAAAGTCGTCGAGTTTGGAAATATCGGAAAACTAGTCATACTGAGGCCTATATACTTATGTCCATTTAATATTTTTGAAATAATTTTTAACTCGTTAATATGCACTAATTTAATTTATTTGATAATACAATTTTTTACACATACATAGACATTTTATTTTGTTGTTGTTGGTTTTAGGAATAACTTTTGTATTTAGGAAAATATTCACAACCGTACGCCAAAATATACTCCTCAGCCAAATGCCGCTGAGAGAGTAAATCGTAGCTTAGTCCAAGCAATTCGCATGTATATAAGGGATGATCATAGATTATGGGACCAACATCTTCCTGCGATTACCAATGTTTTACGTAATACGGTGCACAGTAGTACCAAATTTTCACCACATTATTTGGTTTACGGTCAACATTATATTCGACACGGAGACGAATACCAGTTGCTCAGAAAATTGAATATGTTAGGAGAACGCGATTTTCAAATTTTGGAAAAATCTGATCAATTGACTTTATGCCAAAAACTCGTGATAAGCCACTTAAAAGAAGCGTATCATCGTAATCTTGGTCATTATAACCTTCGTAGTCGAGTTAGAGAATTCAATTTGGGTGAAGAAGTCCTGGTTAGAAATTTTACACAAAGCAAAGCTTCAAAAAATTTCTCAGCTAAACTCGCCGCTAAATTTATGATTGGCAAAGTAAGTGAAAGGGTTGGTAAGGTGGCTTATAAAATAGTAGATAAAAATGGTAAAGAAATGGGTTTATATCATGCCCGCGATATTCGAACAAAATAGTCCACGGTGCCGGCTATTGAGACTCTTTTCAGGGTTCGATGGGAACGTCCCCACGATTTGAAACAATGCTCCCATTGTTTTTGCATTCATCTTAAAAAAAAATGTAATTGGTATAATGATTGTTTGACAATTGGTATAATGACTACGTTGGTCAAATTCAAATACTTTTTCAATTTTGATTTGCTTTATCCCTTTCTAGTACATAGGTAGGACTGCGATACAAGATAAAGAAATTATTGTTTTGGTTGTTTGGTTGGTGGCGGTGCGGTCTTATTTTTTTTGCAAAGGGGATTCGCGTAATGTACGCCATTTGAATCACATCTTGTGATTCTAAATAAAAATAAAATCTAATTTTTGGTGTCGCCGACATTTTGCGTTTTTTTTTTGTATGAAAATTAATTAGTGTGTAATTTGGATTGTGAAAAAAAAAGAACATTGTATATTAATACAAATTATAAAATTAAGATAGTAAAAAACTGTATAAAAACCTTATACATATGTATGATGAAAACTTGAAGTTATTAATAAATTTTGTTTTTGTAAAGTTATACTCAAGTCGGTCGAGTTTTCATTTGTATTTTTTTTTGAGAAGTGATTTGACAGTGTGGAACCAAATACAACGTTCATATGGGCATATGTGCCTAAATTATCACGTATATGATACGACCTTAATTGTTTCGGAGAGGTTTATCCACTTTCATCAGTTTAAGTTAAGCCAAAGGGCGCAGATTATTGTCAGGGGCTTGAACTAATAAAACACGGTTCAGCGAATGCACAATTCGCACGTAATAAGTTACACATCTTTAAGCAAACCAGCGTGGAACGTTTTTACCAACAGTGAATACAACGCAATTTTAATATAGTTCACAATATATACCAGCTACGCATTTCAAGTGTGAACGGGGAAAACACCAGTAGCGTGGATAATCGGACACGGTACCTATAACATTGATTTTTACGAGCTGTATGCACAACGGTACCCACATAACTACATTCAGTTTGACTCACAACCAGGTGGGCTATTAACAGGTTGCCGAATTCAGGGTGAGGTCCATTTTGTATCGAGCGGTATACCATCATCCGAAGGGGTAGCGAGACGAACGGGTAGGGTAAGCTCATCACGTAAATAAAATAATTATTTTTGATTATTATTAGCATCCAATTTTTTTTTTGACTTTTATATTTTTTTTTTTGTTATTATTATGTTTTGATAATTATTTCCTTATCATTAATATTATAATTTTCTAATTTTATTATTATTATTATAATTTGCTTAATTTAGTGATTTTCTTTAGATATAAATTATTTTCTTTGATTTTTTTTGAATTTTATAAATTCAATATTTGGTTTAGAAATGTATGTAACGGAAACACCAATGATTGCATTTTGTGTTTGGTTTCTTTGGGTTTTTTATTCGACAAAGGCATATTAATGAGTATGTAAATTTATTAAAGGGCTTGACATTGTGAGGTAGCAGGGGGAGGGAGGAAAAGGATCTCTAAACCTGGATGATCCTATGAAACATTTTTTTTTTCTCACGACCTGTATTTATTAGTATTTTTTTTAATTTTTTTTACCTCTACCAGACTGAGCTGGGCATTGGAGTAATAGGAATCATCCAACTTATGTAATCTTTTGGTCTTTAAACCAAAGCGTTACACGTGCACGAGCGAGTTTTTCAACTTTCCATCGCTTAAAACTCGGCTTCAACAGCATCTAAGCACTTTGTGCCCATGGAGGCTTTTAATCAGCATGACTTGAAGAAACTATTCTGAAAATTTCAAATCATTTGACCGAAATTCAATTTCCATACATTTTTGCGGGGTCCTTTATCTTTGTTTTCCAGTCATTAAAAAACGGATTTTTATTTTACCCCGAGATGTGAGATTACTAATAATTTGTGTTAACTCAAGCTTAGCAATTTTATCTAAAGGTAATAAAACATATATTGGCCTTTTGAGAAATTTTTAAATATCTGTACCAATTTCGGGTATTTAATACGGATTCGTAATGGATTTTGCAAATAAAACACTCAGCGTTTAAAGTTACAAATTGCATTTATCAACACATTCGGTAAATATTGCTATCTTTGGCTATCTTCAACAATTTTACTATTTCACTATATTTTTGACTGTGTATCAGTGTATATACGAATACGTTTTACCACTCGACTTGGACTGTTTCACTGTTAAATTACATCCGTCTCTGTATGGCAATTTGCTCGCGTTTATACAGTTGTTCATCACTCTTCGACATTATTTCATTTATTGTTTCCGTCGATGTGTGCGTATTGCAATTTTAAAACACTTGAATGTAGTTGTATTCGATTGATGATTAACGTCGTTCTTAATTCCAGTATTTTCCAAGACGACTATCGCAGCCGTTTACAAATATTTTCATTATTTTCATATTCGACCACTTCCCCATGTCGTAACGTCGTATAATCTATCAATGTGGACAACTTTTATCTTACTTCTGGAGCCTGGTTGAAATCCCAAATTTTCCTCTGCATACCTCTTGCTATTCGCTCTTAGATCATATCTCGTTTTCATTCTATATTCTTACCTATGTTCTTGCAGTGTCCGTTTAAACTTCTCTACCATTCCGTCTGACTGCGGATGTAATGGAGTGGTACGAGTCTTCTTTTTGTTAAACATTTTACGCAGTTCTTGAAACACAGAAAATAACTGGGCTACTGTCCTGGCTCCTGATTCAGAATTGGATATGCTGCACTCACTTGCGGAAATAATCAATACACATCGGAACCATTATTCATTCATTCAAAGCAGCTGCAATTTTATATTGCTTATTTTCGCCCGAATCTTTTCTTTAAAATCGGTGTCTTATACCTAATTTTATCTTTTCCACCACAAAGACATACAAATTTGTATGTAAACGAAGTAGTTTTCGACATTAAATTTATTTTAGGTACATTTTGTTTTGTTTAGGCATCGACAACAAATGTGTGGCCTAGTACAATACTGTAATTCAAATTAACCAGATGTTTTCCATTTTAGACCTCTTAGAGCTAGTTCCTTAAAGACCATGAAAATGTCGTCTTCTCTCTATCATCAGAATGGATTGCTACTTGCCAGTATCTGCTTTTCAGATCCAATGTACTGAAAATTTTGACTTTCATATAATTATTAAATTTTTGTTGGAATTTTTGCCAATTTACCACCATATTCCCAGTTACTTTAAGCTCTATCGGTGCTTTCACAGACTCCATATTTTATGTGTAGTAGCAGAGCCTGCTAAATATAAGAGCCGTAAGATTCCGCCATTTTTTCCATGAACTTTTCCATAGAGGTGAAGCTTTTTATATTTTTTCATACCAACCAGTGTATTTTAATATTTTTTTGGAAGCGTTTTTGTTTATAAAAACATATGCTTCGTTTGAATTTTCAATGTGAATGGTTAATTCAATATTCAGGAAAGGAAAAGCATATTTTAAAATTAAGTCATATTATGACAAACGCAAAAACATGTAAATTAGTCTAACATAATTTTTTTTTTATTTTTTTTTTTTTTGAGAAATAAGAATTTGGTACAGAAAATATGGAATTATTATAGAGTGTTCCATCAAAAATTTCAGCATTATTTTTCCAAAACAAACGTTCTTTAAAAAATGATTTTGGAGTAACAATTTAATATGGGGCTTATTGTGTTTTGGATTCTATTTCAACATTGTTGATGAACAATCTGCGAAAACTGTTTTTTCGTTACTTGCTAAAAATTTGATTTTTCATCGCAACAAATTTGCAGCCTAAATTGTTTCATCCGTAGTATAAATAAAACAGAGCTCACAAAATGAAAACATCATGTATATCTATAAAAATGGTGCAAAAAATGTATGTGCGCGCATCAGTTGAGAACGACTGAACCGATTTGGCTCAATCTTTTCTGTTGTGTTCGCAATTACCAGGACATGGTTCTTACGAAAGAAATTTTTAAAAAAATCCACCGGAAAAGTCGGAAAACCCGAAAAATCGAATAAAAACCCATTTTCATATGAATTTTGTGTTTATATTTTTTATGAGACAGGTGGTGTAGTGGTTAGTGGTTAAAGCTTCGGCGCTTGGATTGGGAGCAACTGAATTCGAATCCCACCGAAGGCTTCATCCAAACTGCTACTTAGTTTTTTATCCAATCTATTTATTTTATCTATTTATTTTCTCTATATATTTCTATATATAATTATTTATATATAGAAATATCTATATTTCTATATATAAAATCGAGAAAGACACGATCAATTTGAATGTTTTTTTTGTGCATTGCCCATCTCAATACAGTGGGGCTTAAAACGAAAGAAAATTCGGAAAAACTCAAAGGAAAATCCGTAAACACGAAAAAAATCGAAACCAAATGGAAAACCGAAAAATCAAAAAAAATTCGAAAAATCAAGAATTGCGTTTTGTAGAGGAATTTTGTATGGAAATACACTTAACACCACCGATGAAAATTGTATTTTGACAATGATCATTCATTTAAATAGCCACTTCGGATTATTTTCAATAGATAGCGTTGGTTGCGGACTACTATAAATATAAGTTGTGTAGAATTTTGACAATCTTATCTTCTATATATATAAAAACAAGTGCATTCAGTTCCCCGTTCTTTAGGCGTTCGCTATGACGATTAACAAATTACAAAGTCAATTTGGAAAAACAGCTAAATTTTCGATAGTTGCCTAAGTTTGAATCGACCTTTTATTCACTTTTTAATACATTATGCCGCCTTTATGGTTGCGTTCGTTCGCTCATTCTGACAATTTTTTCCATCAATCATATAGCTCAAAAATGACGATTCTGGATTTTTGTACAAAAGATGATTGGTCGAACAAATGACCGAACGAACGAACGCAACCATAAACCTACCTTTAGTGTTGAAATGGATGAAAAAGTGAATGGAATGGCCACTGAATCGTCTAACTCAAACGTCTATTGAGAATTGAGTTGAGCTGTTTGATTTTTCTCTCATTAAATTCAATTTTTGTGAAGGTCAAAAGTGTCTGCTCGGACGAAGTAATTTGGTTATTTTATAAATCTTTTCGTAATTACTAAACCAATCAAAAGATGTCGCTAAGTAAAAACCCAAATGTTTGTTTCGAAAATTTAACAATTTATTATGTACACTGTCTAGTTCAATAGATTAAGGAGATCTCCTGGAACTGAGAATAATGCAACACGAGCGAATTAGATTGAAATAAAAAAAGAAAAAATTTGGAAAAATTGTGACATTTTTCTATTATTGTTTTACAGCGCGCAGCAACTATGATGGTGAATATTTTACGAGGAAAGTTTTATTTACGCCAACCCTATTATAAATAAAAATTATAATTATTTTGAGTTTTATTAATTGTGTTAAATTATTGTATTAAAGATTTCGTGCTTAACTTGTTTAATTATTTTATTCTTTTCTGTAATTTGAAATAAATTTATTATAGAGACATCTGTAAACAGATTTCGAAATTACTGAAATTACAGCATTTTGCTCGGTTTTGTAATCGCATAAAATTGAAGTTTTCTACGTTTTGTTGTTTTTTGTAATAATATTTAATTAAGAAAATCAACGATGTCAACGATATTGTATACATTTCCAGTAAATAAATTTTGATGAAAATTTTTTATTATATGAATAATAACTATTAGTTCTACATGGTGATTCATAAAATCTCGTTTCAGCTCACGTTTTCCCTCTTTAATTTTGTTAAAAATGTGACCGTTTAGACTACTACTAAATCCATCGTTCATCTCGAAAATTCTGATGTGCATGGAATCAGAATTTACTAAAGAAGTTAATTTTTATAAAACTAATTTTTAAATTGGATGTAAGAGGAATACGCGCTAGCACCCTTTATTAACTTACTTTACTAACCTACACAACTAAACGAAAAGCTCATTTTTATAGAAAGTTAATGAATATATGCTACAATTTAGTTTAAATTTAATAATTAAATACGACAGACAGTAACGAAAATGTACATACACCATGATTTTTGAGAAAAATTTGCAAAATATAAGGATTATAGAACTTATTTTGCAGTTTTTTATTTTTTGCAACGAAAATGATCATACACTTTTAGTACGATCCTTGATTTTTTTTAAATCATTTGCATAATTATTTTAATATCGAGTTGGCCCTCCTTTATTTTTTATAACCTCTTTGAATCTTTTAGGCTTTGATTCTATTAACTTCTTGGTAACTTCCGGTGAAATTATATCCCTTTTTTTCATTACTGTTTCTTGTAACGTTTGTTTGCTGGTAATCCTATATTTTCTAATTTGTCGATCCTGATGGTCTCATAAATGTTCATTGGGGTTCAGGTCAGGTGATTGGGGTGGCGAATGTAACTGGTTTGGAACGTTATTCAGAATCCATTATTTCACAATGTGGACGGTATGCTTTGAATCGATGTCTTGCTGGAAGGTCCATAATAACGCGAGCCGTAATTGTTCCCTGGATGGTTTCGATTGGTCCTTTAGAATACCTAGGTATTTCCAGCGATTTAAATTTCCAATTATAAAAACAAGTTTACCTACCCCACCCGCGAACATTGAACTCCAATTCTTTTATTGGAATTAAAATTTGAAATTAATGGCTTTTTGAGTGGCACACGCCCATGATATCCATGTTTCCACAAAATCCTTCTAATATTTTGGGGTGTGTAGCTTTATTAAGTATCTTCTCATGCTTGTTTTTGGATTTTCTCCCACCAACTCCAAAATCTTTCGCTCGTCCCGATTGGAAAATGTTGTCTTTCGTCCTGTCAGCTACCCGTTTTCAACCGATTGTGTGACGTTGAATCTGGATATTATTTAGGCAACTGTAGAATGATTTCGGCAAACTAATTTTTTAATTTCGCGCACAGATTTTCAAGTCCGTTTCATATTAATTATTATTTGGCGTTCTTCGTTGGTAGTTTCCTTTCTAACAACGGCCGAACACCTCGCAATCGTTATATTTTAGTTGGTATACGCCCGTATTCAATATGAAAAGGTTATAAATATAAAGGAGGACCAACTCGATATTAAAATAATTACGTAAATGATTTTAAAAAAATCAAGGATCGTATCATTTTCGTTGCAAAAAATCCTTGATTTTTTTTAATTTTTTTTGTTTTGTTTTATTATAAACGATAAATGAATTTTTATTTTGTATTTTGGATTTGTTAATTTGTAAAATAATTTCATCTAATAAAAAACTGCAAAATAAGTTCTATAATCCTTATATTTTGTAAATTTTTCTCAAAAATCAGGGTGTATGATCATTTTCGTTACTGACTGTACATTATGATGGCTGATTTTCAAATATGTATTCTTTGAATATTTTATTTTGATGGTTTGTTAAATTTTTTTTTTTCATAAATTTATGTTAAAAAATTTTCCAATTACCACGGTTTTTTATAGTAACTCATTAAGAGCTTCTCCTCTATTTAAAGCTCTCTTTATAATATTACGGATCTTTAAAATCATAGATGGCTATGGTAGTACTCGTATATTTTTATTTGTATGGTGTTTTTTCCTTTCAATATTTCGCCAATTTAATCATATAAATATATATACTTCTGTATACGTGCTCGTATTTAAAAAAGTTAGATCAACTGCGCCATGGTGTGTTTTGTCTGTATGTAATAAAGCACTTTATACTTTTTAATAGTTATTTAATTTTAAATACAAGATCCAAGCTCTTTTGGCGTTCATTACAAAGTGTCGCTTTCTTAGTAGTCTTCTATTAACCACCACCACTAACTACTACAATAAGATTAGTGTTGCCTTATTTTATATTTTTGATACATGTAATCATCATTGATTACTTGCTACTTCACAACAAAAATGGTACCAAATATACAAAATAATATAAACTGATTAAATGTGACATCATATTTTTTTGAAAATAAATAAAAAAATTGTTTCGTTTTTTTATAATTTCAGGGTCGTCCAAGTCAATTAATCGTCCATCTCGACCGTGGATTTTCGTTACTAGAAGGCATCGGGCCACAAACCAAAACCATATGGACATTTCCGTTTGATAAACTAAAAGGATCGGCGGACGATGGACATCGAATATTATATTTAGACTTTGGTGGTGATGAGGGTGAAATTGTAAGTATCGCATTACGTACCTCACTAATGACGCAGCAATTACAAAAATAAAACAATTATAACACTTATCTCTAAATAAATTTTCGTTTTATTTTTATTTTCATGCCATTTCAAATTAACAAAATTGTTGGATGTTACAATTTAAAATTAAAAACCACCACCACCACCACCTTACGTACACTACTACATCTACAATTACCACAAACTTATACCTTCACTAAAAATAAAGGAAATGGATATGGAATGTTGCCCAAAACCAGTTGTTTTTGTATTACATAATTGTCTATCGGCCAAAGTACATTCTTTAGCGTAATTAAAATTTAAAAAAATAAAACTTAACACAGCAAAAAAAAAACAAAATAAATGAAAAAAGAGAAAAAATCTTTTTTGGTTTTGTACTTTTTATGAAAAACGTAAAAAATTAATTATTTTAATTAGTTAATTATTTTTATTTAATTTTTGTAAATAAATTAAAATTACAAACAGAAAAAAACTGTTCAATTAGTAACAACAAAAAAAGCATAATTATAAAAGGAATAATTAATTAAAACTAATTTAATTAATTAATTTAAATACCTATACATATATAAATAAGTATAAAAGAAGAATTATGGTAATTTTTTTCTTTATTGTTTGTTTTTTAGTCCTAATTATTTTCGTTTATATATTATTTTTGTAAATGTAAATTTAATTATTTAATATAACAGTTTTTAAAGTTGGTGTACCAAGGTAGTACTCGTATAAGGCAAAATTAAGAAATCGTCCTTCGAAATATATAATATCAGACTTCATATCAAATATGCATACCGGAATATTACAGAATATTTTTGGACATATCAGAATATAAATATCTAGATTTATCATAATGGATATAAAACTATAAAAACTATCATTTTCATTGTAGATTACATTTAAAATATCTTAATTTAATATTGATTGAGATATAGTTTCGAGTATAATACAGGTATCGGATTACCGTAAATAATTAACAGATAAAATCTGAATATCTACCGCACATATCTGATGCAATTTAATTTTGTGTACTATTAGGGTTTCGGTTTAGGTAAAAGTAGAATTGGGTAGGGTTTCTATTCATTAGATATTAATGGGATGCATTAAATAAGGGTTGTCACCTCTTCGACGTTAACTAGAAGTTTTGAACTTAAATAGATTTTTCCTTGCTCCGGGCTTTATCGATTTTTCTCCACATCAAACCATATTTTTGCCTATTTTATTAGTGAAAATAATTCAGCAATTCGTCATTCGATAAACTTGGAAAATACAGCAACTTGAACGACGAAAAAGAAAACCCTTTTAACAGATTTATCAAAACTGTCGTGTATGTGGCGATATTCTGGTCCTAATAACTGCAACTAAAATGTGTGCAAATACAGCAAGCCCAAAAAAAATGTGGATTGCGGAAGAACATTAAAAAATGAATTGATTTTCTAGCACAAGTGTAGCTATTGCACAGAAAAAAAAATTATTTACTATTAAAACACAACGAATTTTGAGTCAAAATGTCATAAAACTGTTTATTCTTAATCATTATTTGTTCAGTGAAACAATAAGTGTTTTAAAACAAAAGTCAGTTTTTATTGTTAATGACGCATTCCGGTTGCCGCTAACTTGTCCGAAGAGATCATACGGTGTTACGCCTAGCGATGATAAACTTACCATACATGGTGAATACGTTTTAATGCTTTTTATCTTGAATTTTAATTTTATAAGTTTATAATTAAAATAGGTGGAGATGTTATCAATCAAAGTATTGACGCACGAACGTGTCAACAAATTCATGAAACTAATTTAGAACTAAATGAACAGCAATTAAACGACTTAAAATCTGGCATAAATACATCTGCCTTAAAATTTGTAACGAAGTTATATAGTTTACAGGGTCTACCAACGACATCATGCCTAAATATTTTGGACGACGTTCAAGAACTTGTGAGTGTCTTAGTTACTAGCATCAGAAACTAGAAGAGAATTTGTGAAGACACCAAGGCTTTCGATATCTTCCTGAACTCGTGTGAAAAGCCATTTGTCAAAATACGTTCAGAATATTTACTACTTAAAGAATTATCAGATTAAAACCTTTATTCAGGGCCAACAAAATTTATCATCAATAATCATGTTGATCAGAAAGTTGATAAGGGGAAGTTAATTTTCAAAGAGATCAAAAGTGAAGGTGTATTGATGCCTATTTCCTATCAAATTAATTTTTTTTTTTTTTGAAAAACAGCAATTATTGAAAAGTACACTGGAAAATGGCAAAAAACTCATTGCAACCAGAACCGGTGTATGCAATTTCGTTCAAGGTGAACTGTGGCAGCATAAGCTAAAACAAATTAAAAAGGACAATGTGATACCGATATTTCTATTTTACGATGATTTCGAAACGAACAATCCTTTAGGAAGTAGGTCGGGAAATCAAGCCATTGCAGCGTTTTATTATAGTTTTCCTACAATTCCAGAGGGTTAATCGCAATTATGCAACATCTTTATCGCGATGTTTGTAAAATCAAAAGTAATTATAACTTTATAAAATAACTTATAAATTATAATTTAGCATTGGCTGCGCTGGTTGATGAATTACGAAGGCTGGAAACTAAAGGTATCGAATTTAGCATACTACTTGGCCTGATGTTCGGTGATAACCTTGGGTTAAATTCAATACTTGGATTTTCTCAATCATTTTCTCATAATTATTTCTGTAGACTATGCCTAATGAAAAAAGAAGAGACTTACACCAGTTTAGAAGATAATAAAGGCATAATTCGCGAGAAAAAAACATACAACGAACAAATTTCAAACTACAATTCCGATGCCTTTAAACAACTGGGATTAAGGGAAATTCATTATTAAATCAGTTAAGCGCATTTCATGTAACATAGAAATTTTGCGTTGATATTATGCATGACATACTGGAGGGCGTGATTAAATTTGGTATATCCAATTGCTTATATTCGTTCATATTGGAGAAGCGGTTGTTTACACTAGAAACCTTGAATGACCGAATTAAGAATTCCGAGTATGGATTAATACAAAATTCCAATAAGCCGGGATTCATCAAATTATAACATACTCAACAAAAAAAGCTTCGTTTAACAGCCAGAGAGGCGCTTTGTTTATTAGAATACTTTTTATTTTTCGTTGGTGATTTAATTCATTTATCAGAACCAATACTCTAATATATCCACACATTGGAAAAAATGGTTGAATTGGCGTTTAAAGAAAGTTTTTCTAATTACGATATAAATTGCCTTAAGGAAAAAATTAAAATTCATAACCAGTTATATATATATATTAACATATTTAAAGAAAAGCTAAAACCGAAGCATCATATTATGTACATAATGCTTTCATTTTAATAGTAAATCAAGAATTTTAATAAATTTTCAACATACGAATGTGCTCCACCTTCTTAATGCAAGCCCTACATCTGACCAAAACTTTGTTCATTGCCGCTATTAATAGTTTTATGCACCTCTTCTTTTCAATATCTCCATAAAAAATACTGAAACAGTGAGATCAGGCGACCTTGGGGCCAACGTTGTTTGATGTTTAGTGAAATTATGTGTTCACCAAATTGTTCGCTTAGGGAAGCCGACAACACAGTTGGCGGATATTGCACATCATATAGTAATACGTTCCGCATGGGAAGCACCCCGTAACTTAGATTTTCAATATCCCGACAGGACAACATCCCGACATTTCTTAAAAATCCAGACTAGACATAATCCAGACAGAATAAAATACGGACATTACAAATTTCAGACTAAACATAATACGGACAAGACGAAATCCCGACAGGGCAAAATCCAGATATACAAAAATTTATGAACACTAAATAATTTAAAAAAAAATTGAAAAATTTTATTTAGTTTTTTCATTTTCATGTTAACTTAAGAACTTAAACGCAAATAACATTAATTCAAAAAAATGCCTTTTTGGCGTTGAAAATAAAAAAAATAAAATAAGAATAAATTTAACAAAATTGGCTTATATTAGAGACAGATGTGTGGCTATGTTTTTCCAAAATTCGTCTTTAGAATAATTTTTTGTTTCACCAATTATTATTTTAATGCATTCTTCCTTCTTTGCGTAACAGCGCCTTTTTGGTTGATTTTCACCGGCATTGACTTTTTCTACCTTTGTTTCTACCACTATTTGTTCTTTAATTAAATTTGAAATTAAATTGTAAATAAAGGGTGATTTTTTAAGAGCTTGAGAACTTTTTTTTAAAAAAAAACGCATAAAATTTGCAAAATCTCATCGGTTCTTTATTTGAAACGTTAGATTGGTCCATGACATTTACTTTTTGAAGATAATTTCATTTAAATGTTGACCGCGGCTGCGTCTTAGGTGGTCCATTCGGAAAGTCCAATTTTGGGCAACTTTTTCGAGCATTTCGGCCGGAATAGCCCGAATTTCTTCGGAAATGTTGTCTTCCAAAACTGGAATAGTTGCTGGCTTATTTCTGTAGACTTTAGACTTGACGTAGCCTCACAAAAAATAGTCTAAAGGCGTCAAATCGCATGATCTTGGTGGCCAATTTACCGGGCCATTTCTTGAGATGAATTGTTCTCCGAAGTTTTCCCTCAAAATGGCCATAGAATCGCGAGCTGTGTGGCATGTAGCGCCATCTTGTTGAAACCACATGTCAACTAAGTTCAGTTCTTCCATTTTTGGCAACAAAAAGTTTGTTAGCATCGAACGATAGCGATCGCCATTCACCGTAACGTTGCGTCCAACAGCATCTTTGAAAAAATACGGTCCAATGATTCCACCAGCGTACAAACCACACCAAACAGTGCATTTTTCGGGATGCATGGGCAGTTCTTGAACGGCTTCTGGTTGCTCTTCACTCCAAATGCGGCAATTTTGTTTATTTACGTAGCCATTCAACCAGAAATGAGCCTCATCGCTGAACAAAATTTGTCGATAAAAAAGCGGATTTTCTGCCAACTTTTCTAGGGCCCATTCACTGAAAATTCGACGTTGTGGCAGATCGTTCGGCTTCAGTTCTTGCAGGAGCTGTATTTTATACGGTTTTACACCAAGATCTTTGCGTAAAATCTTCCATGTCGTCGAATAACACAAACCCAATTGCTGCGAACGGCGACGAATCGACATTTCACGGTCTTCAGCAACACTCTCAGAAACAGACGCAATATTCTCTTCTGTACGCACTGTACGCATTCGTGTGGTTGGTTTAATGTCCAATAAAGTAAACTGAGTGCGAAACTTGGTCACAATCGCATTAATTGTTTGCTTACTTGGTCGATTATGTAGACCATAAATCGGACGTAAATCGCGAAACACTTTTCGAACCGAACACTGATTTTTGTAATATAATTCAATTATTTGCAAGCGTTGCTCGTTAGTAAGTCTATTCATTATGAAATGTCAAAGCATACTGAGCATCTTTCTCTTTGACACCTTGTCTGAAATCCCGCGTGATCTGTCAAATACTAATGCATGAAAATCCTAACCACAAAAAAATCACCCTTTATTTGTGTGTTTAGACTCTATTAAAGATGATAGCCTTCTATGCCAGGCCTCGATTTTATTTTGTGTGCGTGGAAGGTTAAACACGATATTATCATATACTAACCAGAAAGAGGGTGAATACATGGGAAGATGTTTCCAGTTTTGATGGCTTCATAGTAATCACAAATCTCATTAGCTGGTACAAAAGCAAGAGCTTTCAGTTTTCTTGTTTGTAGTGAAAATTCTTCATTGGTACCATATTTTTTTCAAGTTTTTCTTTTTGAATTCTTCGCCATATAATTTGACCGAAGTGAAAGAAACACCCTTTAAATTGTGTTTCTGGGAAATACGATTTAAATATGTTGGTACTTGCTCTTTCGAAATCTGAAATAATATGATTGGGGTTTAAACAGATTTCATTATCACAAGCAATTCTCATAAATTCATTATAGCAACGCTCGCTCTTTTCGGACATTAAGCAATAAACAAGAGGAACTATTTCACTGCATGCATCTATTCCTACTCGACCGTGTATGCTAAACAGCTGTCGATGGTACTACTTTGAACGTACCATCCATAATCCAAAACTTGGACTTTGATAACACGTATATTCTCAATGGTACCCAGGATAATAAGACATTGACCTTCAAATTTTTTAATAGAAAGTAAAAACAATTTCCTATCGATGTATTGCAATTGCTCAGGGATTTCGATGTCTTCAATAGATTTGGGCTGCTTCAACTGCAGTTTTTGTCTCTGTCTATATATTTTTTTCTGCTGTGCAGATGAAGAAGGCAAATATTTTCTACAAAGAGGATTACATTCCGCAGTCACAGAGGATATTATTTGGCATGGTTTTAATACGGTCGCGCTTGCGTTTTTCTTAATGGAGGTATTAGCTTTAACGATGTGTGCATTCGAAGCGAATGTATCGTGATTGTGCTCAGTAGGATTTACTTTGATTTTGTGTTGTCCATGTTCATCGATTAAAGTCATAACCCTTCCTTTACATAGTGCGATTTCCGTTTTTCACAAATCCAGTACACTTTTAGATTTCGCTTTTTATCTACATGATATAGAAATCCACTTAAATTTAGTTTCAATCCCCCTTTGTTAGATTTCAATATTTGTATGTCCATATCCATATCTAAATTTATACTGAAATTTAATTTTTTCGTGCATAATTTTCTCTATTCTATATTATAATTGCTTACCTGTAATTATGTGCACAAAACCACAAATTTATTTATTATTTTAATATGTTTTATTTATTGCTTTACAACTTAATTTTAAGAAATACTACCCATAGATATATAATACGTAAGTATGGTTTATCTTACCAGACCACTATTTGACTAACTCCATTACCATTAAACTCAATTTTCATTTTTGTTCCATTACATTTTAGTGATTCCGCATTTTATATTGCAAGAATCATAAAGTTTTTGAAATAAATGCATTAAAGCCATATTCATACGTGGCATGTGTAGTTTTATTACCACATTTAAGTTTTCTGGGTTTTCTTGGTTATATGAGTTACGAACCGAACGGAGGATTGTAATCCACACAGAAAATCCAGACAAATTTTAAACGTGCGCGCGTTTAAAATTTGTCTGGATTTTCTGTCTGGATTTTCTGTCTGGATTATGTCCTGTCTGGATTAAGTCTAGCCTGGATTTTGTCTTATCTGGATGATGTCTTTCGTGATTTGGTCAATCAAGATTCTGTCTTTCAGGATATCGAGGTACACCCTCCGCATGGGACCTCCCTGGGTCGATGTTTTGAGGATTTTTATTGGCCCATATACGATAATTTTGCTTGTTTACATTTGAAATGAATGAATTGAAGTAGCTTGAATGTTGAATTTTATACGGAAACAAATTCAAATATTTGCACATAATACGCGAAACACTCCCTCGACTGGCAGCTGTATTCAACGCTAATTGTGTTGTTAAAACACTAAGATTGTTATCAATATTGGATTTACGGGATCCAGGTCCATCGACTGGGTGCATTTCGATTTGCTGGAGTTGTAATTCTCTCTGCATCAAATTGAGAGCCTTATTACTTAATACAGTTGCACCACTCGTATTCTATCTGCTGTCTATGCTGTGAAAAAAAAATATAAAAAAATATTTTAAGTAACAGAAATATTCAGATTTGTTTTTGCGGAAATATTCGTGCACCACTTACTAAGATGGAATACTTTTAAAAAAATAATCGAATTTTGAGAATTTAGTTCGAATCATCGATACTGGCACTGGAGGAACTCGTACTCAGCACCTATTATGGTCAGAGTACAACGCTTAGACTACCGCGCCGCTTATCCGGTAGCCGACGATCTAAATTGGCCTATAATGCAGTGAGCAACGTAAAACTGTATTTTAATCTAGAAAAAAAACCCACATAAGTAGATAACATGTTTTGGTAAATTTTAAAAACTGTTAAAATAATTAAATATCATAAATAAATTAAATTGAGTGAATAGCGTGCCATTAGATCCATAACATGGACACCAAAAATCGGACTAACATATAAATAAAATTATAAAATCAATAAAAAAAATGAAAACGAACACTAAAAAGCATTCCGTCCGAAAAAAACGAAAACTAATTTTAACACAAATTCACTCAAATAAATTTTATAAATTAGCAAAAAATACATACATATATCATTAATTACAAATATAGTAAAAAAAACATGTTTAATTAATTTTTATTCTAATTAATTTTTTGTTATGGTAAAAAAAATTACATAAAAAATTTTATTAAAACCAAAAGTTATATTTTTTATCTGTTGATTAATAATTAATTTGCATATCAAATTTTATAAAAATTAAATTTAACGTAAACAAAATAATAAATGAATCAAAATACATAAATAAATCCATATTATTATGAATTATATATAATTATAATTATAAAATTAATAATAAATTAAATTTAATTAAAAAAAACAGTAATAGTAAAAATATTGTAAATTTATATTATTTTAATCCAATTTAATTTTGAAAATTATTAATACCTACTAATAAAAACAAAATAAATAAATATTAATTATACAAAATGAAAGGCTTTTAATTTTAATTATTTACACATTTTGATTGGTGAGTGGTGACATCAAAATTTATTACGTCTCAAAATTGTTGGTAAGTATATCTCGTCGCAAAGTTAAGGTTTTATGTGTCTGATATAACTGGCTCTGGTAAGAGAGTTAGTGGTAATTCAGCGGTAAAATGCTCCACAGTTCAATAGGTTGTGAGTTGAGAACAGCCTCCTGCCTAGCTGCCAGAAAAAAACCCTTTAAATGTCGATCTAAACATAAACCTTATAAATGTTTATTATGAATATTAATCCGTTCGGTGTGCGGTAAATTAAATTAGTGTCACCTACTGCAAATTAAACGAAATAATTATTGTAAATTGTAATTTCCCTTTCCGGACGAATAAAATAACTAGATTAAGTTTTGCACTTAGGTGGATAGCATCTAAAAGACAATTTTCACTACAAATCCGGTAGGTTAAATTTTTCATTTTAGAAATTAAGTGTGGTATATTCGGGATCTATGCACATTGTATACAAACAAGTTGGGTGTTACCCACAACAATTACACTCCCCATTTTCTGTGTCCATCACGCCAGCCGGAACCATATCAGCCGGAACCAAACAACTAAGGGACAAGAAGCACGATGCATTGTGCATCATTGAACACTATATGCTTTTTCAGCCAGAACCTTATAGTTCTAGCCGGAACCTAATAAAGCCGGCCAGAACCATACAAAAGCCAAACCAATTATGGCACTAGTAGCACGATGTATTGTGCAACATTGTGCACTATATAACTTTTCAGCAAGTACCTTATAAATCCATAAATATAAGATTTTTCAGGGAAAAAACCTTACAAATTCGGCCGGAACCACACCCTCTACAGCCAAATTAACTATGGCTCAAGTAGCGTTGTGCATCATTTTGCACTAAATATTTTTTCAGCCGAAGCCTTATAATTCCGACCAGAACCTAATAAAGCCATCCAAAACCGCACAACAGCCAAACTAACTATAACATCATTGTGCACTATATAATATTTCAGCCGGAACCTCATAAATCCAGTAATCTAAGATTTTTTGGGAAAAAACCTTACAATTTCAGCCGGAACCATACCCTCTACAGCCAAACTAACTGTGGCACAAGTAGCACGATGCATTGTGCATCATTGTGCACTATATAATTTTCCAGCCTAAACTTTATAAATCCAGTAATCTAAGATTTTTTGGGAAAAACCTTACAAATTCAGCCGGAACCATACCCTCTACAGCCAAACTAACTATGGCACAAGTAACAAGATGCATCATCATTGTGCACTATATAATTGTTCAGCCGGAAACTTATAATTTCGCCCAGAACCTGATGAAGCCAGTCAGTACCATATTACAGCCAAAGCAACTTAAGCTCAAGTAGCACAATGCATTGTGCATCATTGTGCACCGTATAATTTTATATAGTAGTTTTCTATATGTTTTTGCAGCCAAACTATAATGCCATCCAGAACCATAAAAATTCAGTCGAAACAACTAGAACCAGCAAGACCAGCCGCAACCGTATGAAGTCGGTGTGAACCAGTCGGAGTAATAAAGAGTAAGCATGGTTGATGGTCATTGTGAACTAGCTAAAATTTCAAGTGGAATTATTTGAACACATAAAGATTAGACACATTTTATTTTAGAACCACATGTAGGCAAGCATTTTTCGTGAAGTGTTGGTGTTGGTCTCAGCCTTTTGCAAATCGTCGTAAGTTTTCTATATGCCACCGTTTCTAAGTGTATGTGCAGTGAAATGCTCATTTACACTGTCGTACTCAATTACAGTGCGCAAATTGAACAATTTACTTCCTAAATTCAGCGATTTCGTTATGTGGCTTATAGCCACCTTTTGCTATTTTTCTAGTGGTTCTAATGGCTCGGCCTCCAACATTACTACACTATTATATACTTTATTTAGATTATGTAAGTTTCCACAGCTACAATACGATTCCCGAATATTTATCTTTATTGAGTTGCTCACATTTCTCAAATCCAGTTCATTAATGTCTGTTGAAAGCAATGGCAACTTTCTTTCGAGTTTAGTTCCACATTTATCACAAATTCTTTCAATATAGAAACTGCAAGTAACATCATCGTTGAAAATGCATAGATGAATCGTGCTACATGCACCATAGCTGGTATGGCTGTAATATGGTTCTGGCTAGCTTTATCAAAAAAAAAAATGAAAAATTATATAGTGCATAATAATGCACAGTGCATCGTGCTAATTTTACATTAATAATTTGGCTGTAGAGGGTATAGTTCCGGCTGAAATTGTAAAATTTTTTCCAAAAAAATCTTATATTACTGAATTTATAAGATTTCGGCTTAAAAATTATATATTGCACAATGATCCACAATGCATCGTGCTACTTGTGCTATAGTTGGTTTGGCTGTAGTACGGTTTTGACTGGCTTTGTAAGGTTCTGGGAAGAATTATAAGGTTCCGGTTGAAAAAAATATTTATAAACTAGCTGACCCGGCGAACCTCGTTCCGCCCCAAATTACTTCGTTCCGAGCAAATACTTTTGTTTTTCACGAAAATTGATTTTGATGGGAGAAAAAATCAAACAACTCATCTCAATTCTCAATAGACGATTGTTGAGTGGAGATCCCATTCACTTTTTCATCGAATTCAACCCTAATGTATTGAAAAGCGAATGAAAAGTCGGTTCAAACTCAGGCATCTATCGAAACTTGAGTTTTAGATTGTTTTCTCCATGAGATTAATATATAAAAAAATAATTTTAATATATAAAATTCCAGATTAATTCCGCACACTTCCAACGATTGACCTTGTTAATCGTCATAACGAACGCCAAACAGTTGGAATCAGTCGATAGAAGTCAGTTAGAATCAGTGGAATTCTCGGAATTAGAAACTCCTCCCCTTTGAATTTGCCATTGATGATCGTCGCTTTGATCACACATTGTTCATCAGTTTTTTCACAGCCAATCGTGTTCCGTTACACAATATCGGATGGTTCAGATTGTGCAGCATGATTATTACAAATCCGACTTTGAGCATCAAGTTATATACGTGGTATTCCCGGCAAATCAAGCACATTCAAAAACACGGTCAAATGGTTGGTTGCCTCAATAGTGCATTTCCCCAACGATTTTGCTTTCAGTCAAGTAATTCAGACTGTCTGCATCATTGTTCTACACTGCAAATATTGCTCGTTTGCTGACCCGGATGTCCGGAAACACTTTCGTGATAAGCTCTTCCTTCGACGTCGTGAACATCCAAAAATTTGAGATCTCGAACGAATTGTGGCCAAAACCAATGAAATCAGAAAGGTTTCACCTGTTCCACCGGGAGCCTCGAAGAAAAATATTCCGTCTTCATCAATGCGTCGTATACACGTTCTTTCCCTCTATTCAAAAGTGGGACATTCGTTCATACTATTTGGCTTATTGAATCTCTATCGTACACTTGCTCCCGTTGCAATTTACGATTAACTGTATCGTGCATCGAACGAATTGGTTCTGGCATGCCCAATTTCGACAAATATCTGCCGCACATAAGCATGCACATGTCTTCGATCATGATCGAAGCCTCGTTGTGTATCTCAAACAATGTGTATGATCGCAAACAATGTACGAATTTGATTTATCGGCGCAGAAATAGTGGTATCGGTGAGTGTTGAGTCCCAATGTGAGTCATTTTCCAACTAATTCAGACGTTGACAAGCCTCTCGATAAATGGCGCACAACACACCAACTATAGTACGAAGCGATTCGAACGAAGTAGGACCACGAACATGGAACAAAAGTAAACGAAAATAGAAGCCTTCGTCTTGTCGTGGATTGACGGTGTACACACAGCCAAGCACATCAATCGAATACACATCGACGTATCCTGCAACAGGTTGACCTTTCTTTCATTGTTGAAACTTCTTTTTTCACTGGTTCCAAGTATAATAGCGTAGCATTTCCCAGTAAAGCAATGTTCGTGCGATCGGATCGCTTTGGCGAATTTCAAAGAAATTCGTGAGGGTTGTAGCTGGTGGTCGTTCTGCTCACTGTTCAGCAATAGCTTCCGTGAAATAGACACGTTGTCCATTTTCCAAGTGCACCCACAAATGTTGAACAGTGGGTTGACGTTTGTGTATTGCACATGAGGAAATACGCCAAATCACCCCATTGCAACTGACATAACGGCCCAATTGGAATCTTGACACTTCGTCTTTTGCATCTGGAGCAGCAATGGAGAACACTGATAGGTCGCTACCTTTGTTCATGTATTTGCAGACATGTTTAATGTACTGGCAGTGTGTTGTGAATGTTTTCGATATAAGCTTGCAATACGGAACGATTTAGCAATTATCGACCACGATATCTTTTACTTTCACCGTCATCGTGTGTGTGCCAGCAACGCGCGTGGATACTGTTTTGTGATAATTGAATCGATTTGATCTGGTCTGATTTTCTCAATTAACCACAGCAGAATGTGCCCATGTGGTAATTCACGCTTCTATGCCACTTTACTGAGTACATCCAATGACATTAGTGGCAGAGTAGATTACCGGTAGTTTTAGACCATTTTGGATTGCATGTGAACGTGATGAACAAATTTGGCCATCCGCATTGGCGCATATACCTCATAGCATCCTGGGTATAATCATGCATGTGCCGTAGGCTGCCAACATATGTCGCTGAGAGAATGGTAAATTGTCCAACAAATGTGGTTGGTTGTATCTCCTTCCGAAACGTTAGCATCGTCCAGATGAAGATACTGCTCGGAACGTAGTTTTGATTGATTGTTGCGGATGAGATTTAAACGTTCCATTTCGAGCTTGACAAATACATATCGACGCAAAACTGTTGAAACAATCGGCGATATCTCAAAAGACGATTGTCCATGCCTTATTGCATCATCAACCGATACGTATAAAAATGCATGGGACTGACCTTCTTATTCGTTTCTTCACCTGCAAAATGAATATGCTATTTGTATAGCAATGCAAGTACAATCGACAGCTCAATAACTAACTGGTCAATGAATTGACAATCTTTATCTGGAAGTGGTAACCATCCTCTCCATGACAAAACATCAATGGATATTAAAGTGCATCATATGATCGATGTGTTTCGTATACGCGCTGCACTCGTTCGTCATCACGCCCCTTAATCATAATATCACGTGATTTCACATTTTCATCACCTACCACAACTGTGAATTCGTCGATAGCCTCCACCTCGTCGATAGCCTCCGCTTGGTTTTTTGTCTGCTCTGATGATAATTTTGCGATCATCGGAAGTTATTGTCTCCAAAGCAATTATAAACAAACGAACCATTGTGTTCTTGCAAAAGACATTGAAGTCAATAGACATCGTTGATTCAAGATTGCCTCTCGTTTTACCGTATTAAAAAACACAAGACGATAACTTAATTCAAATTCTGAATTTCCAACGAAATAAATTTGAAGGACTTGGGTTCTTGATTTGCCGGTGAGCTCAACGCTCTGCTTCAATGATAAATTTGTCCTTGAATCAATAAAATAGAGGGCCATTTGATTGGTGGGTACAACCGTTCAACATTCTCGAAATGATGAATAATGACGTCATTACCTTATGGGTGGGATTTTAGCCGAGTTGGTGAACCACAATATCGTTTCCAAATGACGTCATGTTAAAACATAGAGATAAGTACGCAATGGCTCCGGTGCCGAAGTCAAAATCAGCAATTTAACTTTGCCATCGGCATAGCATAGCCTTCGCGTTTAAGTTTGGAACTTCAATGCTTGGCAATGGCGGCACACGTCAGAGAATACGTCAATATTAACGCAGCAAAGAGTTACGTGCAGCGCGAACTTGTCCGATATGAGCACGTCTCTGTTCATTTAATTTGTTGCGTTGCTCTTGCGTTTCATCCTCACGTCACGAATACCGCATGCATTCTTTGTGAATTACTTTTAAAGTTTTTAAAGTTTTTTGTTGTTTTAATATAATTTTAACTATAACTGTAAATAATCTGAAATCATACATGTATATTACAAAATAGATTTCTTTAAATAAATAAATAAAAATCACACCGAACTGAATATCACAAACAGTAAATTATACTCAAATTTTCAATTTAATAGCAGCAAGAAAAATAACACGTTCGCACAGTCGAAAATGACAATGGGCGCTTTCAGGTCGCCTATCATGATTAGTCAAATCATCGCCAATTTGATTTGAAAATTTCGTAGTACTAAACATTTTCATAACGTTGACTCGACATGTTCCCAACTTTTGGGTGCCTATTGCGAAATGGACATCTGTCAAAATGCACAATGCCTAAGTCAACGTACAATGTCATCTAATGGGTTGTGGCATTATTGAAAAGAGAATAGCAAAACAAAACTCAATTTTCTCCGGGTTTTTCTGAAATTTCGGGGGTTTTCCACTGAGATTTTTCAATTTTTCTCTTCTAAAAGACCATCTGAATCGGGTAGGTGCGAAATCACGTACAAAAACATCACTCTTCGATTTTCCAAATTTTCCTACTTTTCTGGAAGATTTTCTCAAAATTTTCTTTCGTAAGAACTATCTACTGGCAATTGCGAGCACAGCAAAACAAGAATGAGCCAAATCAGTTCAGCCGTTCTCAACTGATGCGCGTTTGATGGTTGATGCAAGAAGAATTTCTATTTAATTTTTTACAATTACATATTTGACATATA
The DNA here is from genome assembly GCA_947310385.1 of Nephrotoma appendiculata. Lineage (NCBI taxonomy): Eukaryota > Metazoa > Arthropoda > Insecta > Diptera > Tipulidae > Nephrotoma > Nephrotoma appendiculata. The sequence goes on from OX371223.1 coordinate 165,023,517, forward strand.
TGCTATAATGTAATCAATTATAATTTTAATTTTGTTCATAAATTGCCCAAATTCTACACAACTTATATTTATAGTAGTCCGCCACCAACACCATCTATTGAAAATAATCCGAAGTGGCTATATAAATGAATGATCATTGTCGAAATACAATTTTCATTGGTGGTGTTAAGTGTATTTCCTTACAAAATTTCTATACAAAATGCAATTTTCGAGTTTCCGATTTATTTTTTGATTTTTCGGTTTTCTTTGGGGTTTTGGCAAATTTTCTTCGATTTTCCGATTTTTTTCGAATTTCTGGATTTTCATTTGCGTTTTTCCGAATTTTCTTTTTTCCTAAGCCACCAGTGTATTGAGACGAACAAAGCAAAAAACGAACAATCCAAATCGATCGAGCCGTTCTCGAGTTTTTGCGAGACAAACGCACGCCAATTGATTTTTAGATAGATAGATAGAGAAAAAAAATAGATTGGATAAAAAATAAAATACTAATTTGCATACAGCCTCCGGTGAGATTTGAATTCAGTACCACCCACCCCAAGCACCGAAGCTTTAACCACTACACCACCTGTCTCATAAAAAATATACAAACAAAATTCATATGAAAATGGTTTTTTATTCGATTTTTCGGGTTTTCCGACTTTTCCGGTGGATTTTTTTAAAAATTGCTTTCGTAAGAACCATCTCCTGGTAATTGCGAACACAACAGAAAAGATTGAGCCAAATCGGTTCAGCCGTTCTCAACTGATGCGCGAATTACGTTCTTGGCAGTTGTGGACTTATAAAAAACACTTTTATATTAAAGAATTTTATTATGTGGAACGTTTTAATTTATTTATGATAGTTTGATGTTATATGTTTCAAGTCTTACAATAATCTGAATTTCTATTTTAATTCTTAAAACTTTACAGCTCGTATGATTTGAATAAACATAAAGAACATAAAAACACAAAGAGAGAATGTATATAATGCAATTTTGTTATTTAATGAAAAAGGGGTATTGTATTTATAAATATTATGGTAAGTAAGAATAACAATGAACAAGTGTTCATTGCGAATTAAATATTAGAGATAACGATGACAAAGTGTTCATCGTGAGATTGGTTGAATTGCGAATTTATAAAATGTAAGATAAACTAAAATAAAATGTGTTATTTATCTTATAACTAAAATGTAAGGATAATAATGAATATGCAATGTATGATTATTTATGAATCGCCGGTCGTATAAATAATTGATATTCGCCAGACATATAAATAAAGAATATACAATGTTATATGATTATTATGTTGTTGTTGTAGATGGTGAAGTCGCTGGACGTAACTCCTCCCCTCTAAGAGTCGACCATAACCGCTTAGGTTTTTGGTAGGCTGGAACTGCTGAATCGTCTATTTCCATGGCGATAATTGGGTCCTTTTGACAGAATTTTCTTCTTGTGTATATGTATATGATGATGCTGATGATTGTGATAATAATTATATAGAAGGTGTAATTATGGTAATGTTGGTGTGAAGTTTTAATGTGTAATAATTGAATATCTTCTATATTTTGTAATGTTTTGTTGTGAAGTTCCGGCAAGCTGGTTTCGTGAAAAATGTTTGTGATGTTTACGTCATTATATGGTTGTAAGATTTGTAAGTTTTCTTGAATTTGTATTGTCGTAGTGTTAAATGGTGTTCCGTTTATGATTACAGAACAATTATTGTATTGTAATAATTTTACTCCTTTTATAGATCTTCCTCTATAAAGATGATGTCTGCATGTAGTTTGAAGTGTCATTTCGTTTTTTGATTGTACATAGATATTTCCTGGTAATAGTTCTTTAACTTCGTCTTTAATTTCTTTTTGAATTAATGGACATTTTGTTGGGATGTTTTGAATGATGTTCGGTATACAGCTTTTAATTTTCGTAATTTCGTTATTTCGGCAATATTTGATTCCTTCTATGTTAGTGCATTGACTTATCAAGAAATAATAATTATGTTCATTTAGGATTATGTTAGGATAGGGGATTTCAATTATATAGGTATAATTTATAGGTAATGGATATAGGTTATAATGGTTATAAATTTCTGGATGAAAGGTTGGTACTTTTATGGAAAATATTAGTTGGGTGTTATTAAAATACGCTTGGATACGGATAATCTCAAAAATATATTCATCTGATATAAATTTTACGTTATGTTTAATTAGTTCTGATTTAATAATATCTATTTCTTGATTATTGAGAATGTGACGTGAAATAATTTCTTGTTTTGATAGGCCTATTGCTTCTTCGATGTTTAATATATGTTCATTCATAATTTCTATATTATAATTTATGTTATTTAGATTTTGATTTACTTGCATTAATGTTATAGAATTATGAGTTATATTTTCTAAGGTTCTAATATTAAATTCTATTTTCTTTGTTTGTTCACCTACAAACTTCTGAATTTCGTTAAATCTATCTATCATACCTTTATTAAGCTTTATTTGTTTTTCATTCTGTTCTTTTATTAATTCTTCGTTACGATTTATTTTTTCTAGATTTTTTCCTATTTCTTCGTAATCATCCTGGTCTAAATTTCCAGTGATTGCCTTAATTATGCTTCCTATGCCGTCAATAAGTCCACGTTTCGTTCTTGTTTTAATAGGTTTTAAATGGTAAAAGTTATCTGCGAGGTTTTTAAATTTATTACTTGTAATTTTAATTGGTTCTCTAAAAAGTGGTTCATGCAAAATTGGTATTTTTTCCTTAAGGGAATTTATACTCCTTCCTATATTTAATATATTGTACTCGTAGTTGTCTAAATTTATTACATGTAGAATTCGGGAATATGAGTCTATTATTCTCGCGTTACCGGTTCGTATCGGTAATACGCCTTTGTTGTCGTCATAGTCAGTTATCGTCAGTCCTTTTGTTGATTGGATCAGCAACCTGTAATATACGTTTGATTTTATTTTTGTGAGTCTTTCCTCTTTTAGTAAAAATATTGATTTTATTGTTCTTAGTAACTTGTTCTTTTGAGTATTTGTTAGCTAATTTATTCCTACGATTATTTTTAATATAAACTGTCTGTCCTTCCGTAAAGTCGGGTGGTTCTGTTCGTTTAGGGTTTTGTTTGTCTAACATTATGTCTTTAATCCGGGAATTTCGTTGCTTGATCAAATTTAGAAGTTTATCGTAATTCTTTTTATGATGGTTCACATATTCTTGTTTGGAACTAAAATCTTCTTGATAGTTAAAGGGGGTATTTAGATTAATATGTCCATGAATTAATTCGAATGGTGTATATTTAGTAGTTGAATGAATAGCATTGTTATAGGTAATAATACTTTCACTCATTATTTGATCTGAATCTTTTTTTGAATCTTTGGAATAGATAACTCTATAAATTTCAGTAAGAGTAGAATGAAATCTTTCAACAGGTGAATTACCGGTTGAATTTCTGGCACACGTATAGTGTATTTTAATATTGTTTAGAATACAATATTCTTTGAAGATTTTTGATACGAATTCAACTCCGTTATCAGTAACTATTTTTTCTGGAATTCCGTGATGGGATATGAATACTTGAAACTGTTTTATTACGTCTTGATTGTCTCGCTTTAGTAATGGTAAAGCTTGAGCAAATTTGGAAAATTTGTCTAGAATAGACAGATAGGTTTTATTGTTAATAGCATATATATCCATATGTACTATTTGGAAAGGTCGAGAAGGATCTTCTGTTTTCTCGAATTTTATTTTTTGTTGATTTCGGTTGTACTTCATAGTTTGACAAACTTCACATTTGTTTGTAATGGCATTTACTATATTCCTCATATTAGGGAAGTAAATGGTTCTTTTTAAATGAGATACTGTTTCCCAAATACCTCTATGGTTATTTTGGTGATGATAGTTTAACACTAAATGTTTTTGTTCTATTTCGTTTTCTATGTCTTTTAATAATAGATTACTTTTTACTAATTTTATATTATTTTTGCTGAATTCTAATTTGTATAGTCGGTTGATTTGCGTACAAATCATTGAGTTACACATAATTGCAGTTAATGTATTCGGTCGTATATAGTCTTTGAAAATTTGTCTTAGTATAGTGTCGTTAAAGTCGCGGTGTCGTATTGTCCATCGCTTTTTCTTCATATGGAAAATTTTAAACTGAACATCTAATTGTGTTCTTTTGGAATCGAATTCTAATATAAGTTGGTTATTGAATTCGTTAATACTACATTCAGCTAAAGGTATTGATCCTTGTCGTAAATTCTTAATTTCACTAATGATGTCATCTTGTGAACTTTTAGACGAGAATGTTTCATCTACAGAATTTATGTTAATTTCATTCTCTACAGTGATTCGGGATAATGCATCAGCATTTGTGTTTTTCTTTCCCTTTTTATAACTAATCACGTAGTCAAACTCTTCTAGTTTGAGACGCCAACGTACCAATTTACTATTGGGTTCTTTTAAACTAAAGAGCCATGTAAGAGGTTTATGATCTGTTACGATCTGGAATTTTCGTCCGAATAAGTATGGACGGAAGTATTTACATGCCCATACTATGGCAAGTAATTCCTTTTCAATTGTGGAATAATTTTGTTCGGTTACCGTTAAGGTACGAGAAGCATAGCATATAGGTTTGTCTTGACCTATTATACCTTGGCTTAATATGGCTCCTAATGCTACATTTGAAGCATCGGTGGTGAGAATAAATTGTTTTGAGAAATCGGGATACTGTAGTATAGGATCTTCTATTAATAATTGTTTACAGTTCTCGAAACAATTGATATATTTTTCGTTCAGAATTACCTTTTCGTTTTTTCGAAGACATGCTGTTAGGGGTTTTGTAATGTTAGCGAAGTCTTTAATAAATTTTCTGTAATATTCTAATAATCCAAGGAAACTTTTTATTTGTTTCTCCGTTCTGGGAATAGGGAAATTTTGAATTGCCTTGATTTTATCAGGATTCGGTTTTACTCCATCAGTTGTTATCACATGACCTAAAAATGCAATTTCTTTGTGAAGAAATTCGCTTTTATCCAATTGTATCTTTAAATTGGCTTGACTTAATCTATCGAATACTTGTTTGAGACTTTGAATATGTTCCTGTAAACTTGTGCTAAAGATGATAATGTCATCCATATAGCAAAGGCAGATTTTACCTTGAAGTTCTTTTAATACGTTGTCCATCACTCTTTGAAAGGTGGACGGAGCATTTTTCAAACCAAATGGCATTCTTACATACTCATAGTGACCATAGTCAACTGTGAATGCTGTTTTGGGAATGTCATTATGTTCAACTTCAATTTGATGAAATCCTGATGCCAAGTCTAGTGTTGTAAAATACATACACTTACCAAGCTTATCTAGGATTTCCGTAATATTTGGTAACGGATATCTATCGTCGATAGTTTGCTCGTTTAATTTTCGATAGTCGACCACAAGTCGCCATTTTACTTTACCACTAGCATCGGCTTTCTTTGGCACGATCCAAATGGGAGAAGACCATGGGGAATAACTGGGTCTGATTATACCTTGTTCAAGTAATTTTGATATCTGTGAATTTACTTCTTCTTTGTGAATTTCTGGGTAACGGTAACTTTTGGTAAATATTGGGTTTTCATTATTTAATTCAATTTTATGTTTTACCTGGTTAGTAAAAGTCAATTTTTGGTTTTCCTGTTGGAAGAGATATTTGTATGCATTGCATAATTTTTGAATTTCTTTCCTTTCTTCGATGTTAAGATGGGATATTCTAATCAGATTAGAAATTGAATTTTCGTTGTTCTCATCTGAGGAAAATGAATGATTTAATTCAATGTTGTAATTATTTAAGGATTCAGTTTTTAAAGGTTGTTCTGGATGTTCCTGGTTGTAAACACTGTCGGATTCTTGGTTTTCCAAATTGTAGATTTCCTGTGACTGGAATCTAGGTGGTCCAGTAGTTTGAAAATAATTTTTATTTTGCTGGTATGGTTGTTGGTGTTGCTGTAAACGAGTAGGTTGAGAAAACCTATTTTTAATTGATGAGGTATCCATAGGTTCAAATTTCCTATTATCTGGTTTGTTGAACTGAATTGGGGGTTTGCTAAATTGTTGGGAAAAGTTATTCCGATTAAAATTTGGGTTTGGATTTCTAAATGGTGGTGATCCATTGAAGGGTTTGTGATTAAAATAAGGTGGTTTATTAAAATTAACAAATTGATTTTGGTAAGGTGGTTGAGAGTAGAAAGGTCTTGGAGGTAACATTGGTTGGAAATTCCGAATAGGTAAAGGTGGTTGAAACGGTTTTTTGGAAACTATCGTTTGATGAATTGGTTTTTTCGCGTATTGGATATTTTGTTCCTTTAGGCAAAATTGAAATGCTTCCTGAATGTCGTCAGGTTGCATGGCCCTAACCATAGAACCTAAAGGTTCTCTTAAACCTGCTAAATATGTAGCCAAACACATTTCCTTGAATAAATCGTTTTTCGTTTCTATCACTATAGTATTACTTTCGTTAATTTTAGTGTAATTAATCATAGTTGACTGAATGTCTATGATTTTAGAATAGTATTGTTCAATCGAATTGCCCTGTTGGCTGATTGAATGTAAATCTCTAATTAAATTGATTTCTGACCTTTTGTCAGCGTAATGATTCACTAGGTTATTTCTTATGGAATCCCAATTTAGGGGAGTCCCATACATATTAAGAACTTCGTTGGCTTCTCCAACTATTTTATTGCGGATTGCTCTTAATAAAATTCGTGTACATGGTACACCACTTATTTCATCACAAATACTTAAGATTTCATTTACATTTTCTATGAATTCAAAAAGAGTATGACGATTTCCGTCATATTTAGGCAGATCCTTTACGGCATCTGGTATTCTTAAACTATTATATAATTTATTTATATTTGTTTCTGGGACTCTTGGCCCATCGTCTTCATATTCAGACATTACTGTATTTATTTTTATATTTTCAAAATTATTAATTAAATTATCAATACTTGTTTCATGTACCGTGAAACAGATATTATTTTTACTAAAACTATTCTCAGAAACCGTGAGATTATTTTTGAGATTATTGTAGTTAGATGTTTTAGGGGATTTAAAAATTGTTTTGAACATAAATTATTAAACTTGACTTACCAAATTACTATGATGTGATAAATCATCCCTCTAGACTTGCACGAAATTGATTGATTGTTGCCCTTCTCTTTCTTTATATATATATATTATGTAGATATATATAATTTCCACTTATTTTAGTTTCACTTGTTATTAAATTTTATTATTATTCTTAAACTTTTTATTTATTATTATTTTTTTTTTTATAACTTTATTTATTTTATTAAACTTTTTTACTTTTAATAACTTTATTTTATTAACTTATTATTTTTATTTTAATAACTTTAATTTTATTTTTATTTTGGCTTTACATTAAATTATGGCACCTTCACTAAATACTGATATGCAGTCAGTACGGAAATTTTTTTTCCACGAATGGCACACTTATTTATTTAATGTTCAATCACTATATTCTTTTTTTTTTTTAATTACACCTTAATTGTTAATATACCGTTAACAATTTTATCGCGAATTTACTTTCGAATATACTTTCGTGTGTGGATTTATAAAAATAAATCCTACTACCTACTGCGCCAATTACGTTCTTGGCAGTTGTGGACTTATAAAAAACACTTTTATATTAAAGAATTTTATTATGTGGAACGTTTTAATTTATTTATGATAGTTTGATGTTATATGTTTCAAGTCTTACAATAATCTGAATTTCTATTTTAATTCTTAAAACTTTACAGCTCGTATGATTTGAATAAACATAAAGAACATAAAAACACAAAGAGAGAATGTATATAATGCAATTTTGTTATTTAATGAAAAAGGGGTATTGTATTTATAAATATTATGGTAAGTAAGAATAACAATGAACAAGTGTTCATTGCGAATTAAATATTAGAGATAACGATGACAAAGTGTTCATCGTGAGATTGGTTGAATTGCGAATTTATAAAATGTAAGATAAACTAAAATAAAATGTGTTATTTATCTTATAACTAAAATGTAAGGATAATAATGAATATGCAATGTATGATTATTTATGAATCGCCGGTCGTATAAATAATTGATATTCGCCAGACATATAAATAAAGAATATACAATGTTATATGATTATTATGTTGTTGTTGTAGATGGTGAAGTCGCTGGACGTAACTCGCGCACATACATTTTTTGCACCATTTTTATAGATATAAGAAGATAAGATTGTCAAAATTATACACAACTTATATTTATAGTAGTCCGCATAACTAACGCCATCTCCGACAAAATAATCCGAAGTGGCTATTTAAATGAATGATCATTGTCAAAATACAATTTTCATCGGTGGTGTTAAGTGTATTTTCATATACAAAATTCCTCTACAAAACGCAATTCTCGATTTTCCGGTTTTGTTTTGATTTTTCGGTTTTCCATTTGGTTTCGATTTTTTTCGTGTTTACGGATTTTCCTTTTCTGTTTTTCCGAATTTTCTTTTTTTCTAAGCCCCACTTGAGATGGACAATGCACAAAAAGAATCATTCAAAATGATCGTGTCGTGCTCGAGTTTTTGCGAAATTAACGCACGGCAATTGATTTTTATTTAGATAAATATATAGAGAAAATAAATAGATAAAATAAATAGATTGGGTAAAAAACAAAGTAGCAGTTTGGATATAGCATTCGGTGGGAATCGAATTCAGTACCTCCCAATCCAAGCGCCAAAGCTTTAACCACAACACCACCTGTCTCATAAAAAATTTACACACAAAATTCATATGAAAATGGTTTTTTATTCGATTTTTCGAGTTTCCCGACTTTTCCGGTGGTTTATTTTTTAAATTTCTTTCGTAAGAACCATCTCCTGGTAATTGCGAACACAACAAAAAAGATTGAGCCAAATCGGTTCAGCCGTTTTCAACTGATGCATTCGAAAAAAATCCATATTTCTCGGGTTTTTCCGGAAGTTTCCAAATTTTCCACTCAGATTTTCCAATTTTTCTCTTCTAAAACACCATCTGGATCGGATACGTGCGAAGTCCCGTACAAAAACATTATTTTTCGTTTTTCCGAATTTTTCAACTTTTCCGGTGGATTTCTCTAAAATTTTCGATTGCGTAAAACCATCTCTTGGCAATTGTAAACACAACAAAAAACATTAAGCTAAATAGGTTTAGCCATTTTCAGCTGATGCGCGTTTATACATTTTTTACACCATTTTTATTTAGATTCAGCGTCGTTTAAATTTATCCATATAATGTCAATTCTTGCAACTCATAAATATCCTGAACTGAATATCCTTATGCTTTACGCCAGATCCACAAAAAAAAATATTTTTAAGCTCGATCCAAAAAGCCATAAATATAAATCAGAATATCGGTTGAAAAAAAATGTTTCCAATAAAATTTAAAACCTCTTAAATTTTGTTCTCCAATCAAAATCCACTTGAATTTCTCGATTTTTACAATTTCATAACAGGTCTGCTATTAGTAGTTATTACATAAACAAAATAATCGTAATATACCAACAAATTTACATATTTGGCAATCAAAAAGATTTTTTATGAAATATTTAAATCGAAAATAAGAAGAAATTGGTAGTAAAACAGTATTAGAAAGAAGCAATTTTAAAGTCCCTTAAGTGCTTTAAGTTATAAAATAAAAAATTTAAGTATGTATATTATATATATGGTGTAGGTTGTGGCCAACACCCGACTTTATATTATCGTAAAAAGCATAAATCATGATACACTCCGATCAGACATTTCCAATCGAAAATTCTACTAAAGCAAATCTATCACTTCCGGTTAGTCGAATTTTGTATAAAAGCCAAAGCACCTCATCATCAATGTGGTACAATTCAGTATTCGTTTTTATCCTTTTGCGTCAAGCACTGAAATTGTCCGAGTCTAGCATGTATTGAAAAACTACGGATAGTCTGATATATCACTTTTTATGAACGAGCTGAAGAAATTTCGATAGTCATAATTTTCATGATTATTGTACTTCCTTTTACTTGGTAAAGGAAAGTTAATCAAATGAAAAAATAAGTGGCTATACATTATACAACCAAGTCAAAGAGCCCGATTTGAACAACAATTTCATCAGTCTATCGCAAAAAATCTTAAAGATTGTACTAAAGCAGAAATCAAATAAAAATTATCTTAATTGGAATATTTATAGATTTTCATCGTTTCAATTTTCATTGTTTTATTATTGTTTAACTCCCTTTATACAATATACGTATTAAGAGTATTTAAATGGGATTGCTGTACATAAAACTTGAATAAATAATTGGATTACACCCTGGATAACACACATCGAAATAAAATCCGAATATAATTAAACAAACTTCAATCAAAATAATATTTAGTAGATTATAATTTTATCGTCCTTGCATAATGTGAAATAAAGTAGAGTGCACGATTATGTTTCGCAGACTCTCCAGCGCAATATAAAACTGTTTCGCATGTATGACAGCAATTAACACACACAGGTGTTGCAAAAAGTTTGTGATTATTAAAGTAGTGGCTTATAAATGCCTAAATGCCATTCAAATGAAGGTTTCCTCGAAATTTCGTAAGGATCATAAACGACAGTTGAATTACGACGATAAACAGGTCGCGTACACTTTCTGCGCAATACCACAAAAGTAATGCCGAAATGTTCTCCGATTTAAGCGATTCTAATTTAATAAATAAATTTTTACTCACTAATCTACGGATACTGAGTTTAGCAGAAAAACTTGGAGAGAATTTTACAAGGCACAATCAAATGCTGTGTTTCTTATTTCCGATCTAATCGATCTGAGTACTAAAAAGTTGTTTCTTATTTCAGGTCAGATCGATCTGATCCATTTTGTTGCTGTTTCTTATTTTTATTGTTTATTCAGACTGATTTCTCAGATTAGTTTTAGTTTAGCTAGCTCACGTAATTCAAATCTATGAATAATCTATCTATTTTTTTTTGCAACCGTTATTAAAATGGAAAGAGAAAGAAATTTTAATTATTATTTAATATCCCCTTCGTGTTCGTATTCCGTTCGTGTCCGTAATTTGAATCCAAATAATAAGTAACCCAGCAAACAAACATTGATAGTAGTATGAAACAGTTTGAACCATTTGCACACGTCGAAGTGGGAAAACAAATAAATTTACTTCGGTTTCTTTTATAATACATACAGACACACCAGTAGCCTGATTCTCTAAAAAGCAAGATAATGTGTAAAAGTGAAAATCATAGTAAGTTTTTCGACTTTACACAAATTACAACAACAATCCTGTGTGATTTTGTTTATTTTTTCGTTTACACATTATCGTGTTTTTTAGAGAATCAGTGCACAGGGATACTATTGGGAAGAAGACAAGAGTACTTAATTTTTGGGGAAAAAAGTACTTTCTGCATTTACAGCAGAGATTAGGCAAGACAAATCAATATTGATAATAAGTATATTGAAAATGTCCGTGGTTTTGTTTTATTTAAGATTATTTTCAGCCTTATCGGACTAAAATATTATTTTTGATGGCTCTCACACAATGTTTTACGATTATTTAAGTCGTATAAAAACAAAAGAGGCCATTTACTCACAATATTTCTACCACAAAGCAGTGATGATGCAAATCAAAAGTATTAATTTTTTGAGCAACACAGTACTGAATTTAGTTTGAAAGTACATACACCTTCACCAAATCCATCAATGTTTTAGTAAATTCAATTCAAATTGAATTACGCCTGATGAGACTCAAATGATGAGACACAGTACATATTAGACAACGGGAAGTTAATAATAAATCAATATTAATAATCTCAACCAAGTTCATGCCAAAAAGATCTTGCAAATCTTTGTTTCAAGGAACAACCAACAACCTCATTATAAAAGTAGTATTTAATGATCCACCATTTTTTGTTCGGCAACCAGTGGGATTTTAACTGTTGAATGCCCCTGGTGCTGTTATTCAAAAATTTTTAAGAAAAGCATTAAAACTGTGCTGATGATTATAGTCATAGTGATTGATGGGATTACGGTAAGATTTTAGCGTGGAGCCATAAGTAAGTTTAGTTACCAAACGAGCAGTACAGATTTACACAGCAACCGCACCTAATTAAATTATTGTAGTTCCTCGGTAAGACCAGGAAACCATAAAATTCAGTTTAATTTCTCATGTAAAATGAAATGTTACAATTGGCACCGTTTTAATGCTTTTCTTAAAAAAATTTTTTAGGATTGGAAAGAGCGGTGTTGTAAGTACAACTATTTTGTTAAGTATACGGTAAACTCAAAATCAAATGCATACTTCGAGTCTTTCGTTGACTTTACCTAAGTTTACGTTTGAGTGCTTAATTTAATGACAAATCAGTTATTACTTAAACCACTCTACAAATTTCCGTTTGCATCCAAAATAAATTAAATATTTAGCCTAGGACCGGTTAATGTCTGAAAATTTTTTCTCGAATATCGCAATTAACGATTGGAACCGAAAAATCTCAACTTGTAAAATTTTTTGTAGTTTTGAATTTTTCAACAAATTGTAATTTAACGTTAAATATAAGGTTCTGGTTTTAAAATAACGTTGTAAAAATATTAGGAATTGCTGTTTGTTTAGCGATTACTGAAAAGAGTAGACATTTTGTGATTTTCCTATGTAATGCTGGACCTAAAATAATTAACGGCTTAAACATAATACTTTGCCTAGAGCAGATCTTTTAGAATACGCGGCTTAAAATCAACAATTTTAATGGAAAGTTACTAAATGTAGTGATCGTGACCAAGGTTGGGCTTTGCGTCCAATTCAAAAGACCTAAATTTGAATGTGTACAGATTGTTAATATTGAGGATTGTCGTCAATTTGTATTGACATTTTGTATTTTGGCAAATGTCGCGCAACTTTCTATCGAAACGGGATTAAACTAATCGAGAACCTTTAAGGACTTCTTTACACCTAACATGGCCGTATATAAGCATCTCAAGTATTTCATTAATCAATTTTAAATTTTAATTTTAAAATTGTCATCTGGATTTTAAACTCGCATTTAACAAAATAAAGACTAGTTTCTTATAACACAGTGTTCCATAAGAAAGAGTTGCATTTCACATGGACTCTTCAAAAAACTTTACGCTTGCCTCAAAATATTATGCTAATTGTAGCTTTATAATCACAAAACGGATTAAACTTATTCTTTGAATTATAGCTGTTACATACCCTGATTTCTAAATGAAACCCAATGGGTTCCATTATTGTTTTTTTTTTCTAAAAGTAATTGAATGGCAGGTAATATTTGTTGAATTTTATAAAAAGTATTAAAAACTGCTCGGTAGTATCGAGTAGTTTTCATACAACCAAAGTATCGAAAAAAGTACTATAATATAGACAATATCATCCCTGAGACACACTGCATATTTACCCCCACTTAATTTCTTGTTTATCTTGTTTAAAATTTCTATTTCATTTTTATTAGTCTGGAGATTTCATTTCAGGTATGAGTTGATGCCGAATATACTTAAATATACATATATTTAAGTAGATTCTGGTCGATGTGTAAAATATTCATTGTACGAGGGCAAATCAAAAAGTCTTGCAATATCATATGAAAAAAAGAGTGAGTGAGACAGCAATATTTTTATTTTTCGACATAATCTCCTTTAAGGTTTATACATTTGTCACATCGATCAATTAACTTGCCTAAACCCTCTAAAAAAAAGATTTCTTTTGCTCCATAAAATATTCATTTACAACAGACTGTACTTCATAGTCACTGGAAAATTTCCGGCCCCTTAGTGTTTTTTTCAAATTGGGAAACAGAAAGTAGTCACTGGGTGCCAAGTCTGGACTGTACGGTGGATGCGGAATTTCCAGGAAGCCGCAGTCCTTTAATGCAGCTTGAGCAATATTAGCCTTGTACACTGGTGCATTGTTGTGAAGAAGCAAGATTTTTTTCCTAACTTTCCTTGGCCGTTTTTCCCGGATCGCTTTTTTAAATTTCCGCAAAACCTCTGCGTAATATATGCCTGTGATTATGGTTTTCAGTGGCATACAATCGATTATCAAAATTCCATCAGCATCCCAAAAAATTGTTGCCAAAACCTTACCTTAATTTCTTTGGTGGTGGTTCACTACGTTTAATCCATTGCATCGATTCTTGTTTGGATTCCGGATCCCAGTGATGAAGCCATGTTTCATCGCCTGTTATTATGTTATCCAAGAAATTTTCTGGATCTTCTTTGTACATATCAAAAATCGCCTTTGAAGATTGAACACGCATTTTTTTTTGTTCTGCATTCAACAAACGGGGAACCCATCGCGCACTTACTTTCGACATGTGAAGGTGGTCATGTAATACAGTATATGTGGTACCGTATGAAAGAGAAAGTCTCCACGCTAACCGCGGAACAGAAATACGCCGGTCCTCCAATACAATAGATTCGGCGAAAATTACGTTTTCATGGCTAATAGCATCTACTGGCCGACCCGCGCGGTTGTCGTCTTCTAATGACACCCAACCACTTTTGAATAATTTTACCCACCTTGTTACTATGGCATATGATGGTGCAGATTCGCCGTAAACTTTTGATATATAGTTGAATATATAAATTGCATTTCGTCCATCTTTACAGAAAAATTTAATAACGGCGTGATATTCAATTTCATTCATTTAAAGAAAAATTCAAAACACGTGTTACTAAATTGACAAAAACAAACGAACTGTAAAATTTACATCGAAATGTTCTTCTAGAAGTTTCATCGCGACAATAAATGGTTTTGAAAAATATATTGTTGTCTCACTCACTCTTTTTTTTTCATATGATATTGCAAAGCTTTTTGATATACCTTCGTACATGGTATGATGTTTATTTTACAAGTGTTTTCAAATGGAGAATACATGGACAACATATAAAATTAGTATACAAAATTAAAAATATGTAGTTGTATCTGCGAGTGTATACACTTAAGTACCCATTGGTATATACAACAAAACATAAAAATAAAATATATTGTTTCTAGTTAAACCGTTAAGTTATCGTAGGGGAAACAAAACCGATTTTTCGGTCGACAAAAATACGAAAAGCATGGAATTAGGTGCATTAATTTGAAGTAAAAATTGAGCACTCTAATTATATGCTGTTTATGCGCTCATTGTGCGCTGATTTGTACTACTGGGAATTTGTTTTAATCGTGTATTTTTTTGACAGTTCGATGACAATTGATAATTTGTTTGATCTACCAAATTTGAAACCCGTTTCTTATTTCAGATCGGCCAGATCGATCTAATTTCAGATTTTAAAATCTGCTCGATCTACGGATTTTAATAAGAAACTTGCGTACAATCAAGTGTTTTGAGCTGACTACTGTGAATAACAACAACAAAAACACTGTAATCAAATTTTAAAAGAGTTAGGTTGAAAAACGCGAAGATATATTAAATTTCCGAAAAAGCAGTCCATACATTTTTATATTAAGTAGTATGATCGTTTAAAATGTTGACAGTGCATAAATATTTGATACAAATAAAAAAGAGGCGTGCTTATACCATTTCAATATATTGGTTGTAAGAACTTTTCTGTTTCAACATATTTTCCTCTCGCTTACGATCAATGATAATTTCAATAGGGGTCCTTATCCTACCAGACTCCACATTTGCTCGTATAAAATGGTGCCTGATATCTATATGTTTTGCTCTGGCATGAAATCGTTTGTTGATGCCAGATCAATTGCACTTTTGTTGTCACAATACAGGACAGTTACGGGATCTGGCCTCGTCAAAAGTTCTTTTTCGAGTGATTTAAGCCAGAGAGCTTTCTGAATTGCAGATTATGCTGCCATGTAGAATTCCAACATATCGCTCCATTTTGATGCATAAAAACATAACCGGTGATGGATTTGCGTCGTCTTCATCACTACCCCAATCAGCATCGCAGTAACCAGTGATACTTGAAGTTGTTAGTTTACAGAATTCTAGTTTTGCACTAGCAGTACCCTTTAAATATCGCAAAATTCTCTTTACTGCCAACTAATGCGCTCTTCCGAGATCATTATTGAATCTGCTGACATTGCTTGCTGATTGCATAGTTTATGTCTGGTCGAGAAACTTGACACGCGAATAGAATGCTCCCACTGCTTGCTGATATGGCACGTTCTTCATTTCTTCACGTTTAGAATTTGTTTTAGGACACATTGATCTTGACAGTTTCACATTTGGATCCATGGGCGTTGCATAAGGATTACATTTACTCATATTGAATCTCTGCAATATTTCATTTATATACATACTGCTCCTGATCAATCCATATTTTTCCTTCTGCATGGTCTTGTGTTATCTATATTCCAAGGTAATACCTTGCTTCTCCAATATCTTTCATCTTAAAATTTTCCATTAATTTGGTTTTGACCGATGACTTGGGTTGTTGGTCATTTGAAAATAATAAGAAATCATCGACATATACTGACAAAAACATCATATTATCCCCTTCTATTTTGTAGTATATGCAAGGATCAACTTTAGATTGTAACAGTCCAAGTTGCTTTAATACTTTATCAAGTTGTTGATTCCCTACACGACTAGACGGCTTGAGTCCATAAAGTGACTTGCTAAGCCTGCATACTTTAACGCCATTGTTAAACTTCTCGGGTTGAAACATGTAAATCTCTTCTTTAAGTTCATCATGAAGAAAAGTACTTACAGCGTCCATCTATTCAATGTCCAAATTGAATTTTGCTGCAAGTGATACTAAATATCTTAAGAAAGTAAACATCAACACTGGCGCATTGGTTTCAACGTGGTCAACTACTCCTTTTCGTTGTGACCATCCTTTCACAACTAATCTCGGTTTGTATCTATATATTTCCCCTTCAGCGTTACGTTTCGTTTTAAAAATCCATTTCCAGTCAATAGGTTTTTTGTTAGGTAGCAGATCTGTGAGTTCCCACGTGCCATTTTCAATAAGAGACTCATATTCTTCTTACATTGCATTTTCCCACATTAATGCATCAGCCTTGACAAAGCTTCTTCGATGGTTGTTGGGTCATATGATTCACTATGGTGAAACATGTAAGAAACAAAATCTTCCATTTGTTTCGATTTAGGCTGTCGCGACGATTTTCTCGGTACTGGTTCCACAGATATTTCGTCTGTCGATGTTGCTGGAAGATATTCGTCATCCGACTTCACTTGATTTCATTTGATGAATTGCTACCATTTACAGTATCTATGATTTCATCGATATATATATAGGTTCTTTAACTATTTTTTCATCCGGAAACAAAATAACGTGACTATTCGAGTCACTCTGTGTAATCTGTTCTGAACGTTGATCTTCAAGGAAAATAACATCACGACTTACAATCACATTATTTGATTGTGGTTGATGTAAACGATATCCTTTCGAGTTTTCATAGTAACCAACAAATATACATCTCTCTGATTTTGGATTTAGTTTCTTTCTTTTTTGCTTCGGTTGGGTTTTCGTCCCGTCCAGATTTCTTCGGGTGTTACGTCGCCACAAATATTTCGTGTAGGAGATCGGTTGATTATGTAGCATGCCGTCGATACTGCTTCCGCCCAGTACTCGTTAAGTAATCCGGCATCAATAAGCATACATCTCATTTTCTCAACAATTGTCCAATTCATGCTTTCGGCAATCCCATTGTGTTCCGGCGTATAAGTAACTGTGGTCTGGTGACATATCCCAGCTTCTAGCAAAATGTTGACAAAGACAAACACCTGGTTAATGTACTCGCCTCCATTGTGCGTTCGCAATTATTTTATATTCTTCCCGGTTTGGTTCTCCACAAAATTCTTGAATTTCTCGAACTTTCCTGCGGCCTCGGATTTTGATTTTAACAAAAAAAAAATTTTGTGAGACAAATCATCAATAAATGTTAGAAAACAACGATTTCCTCCTATAGAGTCTACTTGCATAGGACCACACAAATCTGAATAGACAAGTTCCAGAACTTCTTTGGTTTGTGTTTCGGATTGTTTAAATGGTTGACGTGTCTGCTTACCTTCTATGCACCTCAAACAGTTGCTGTCAAAATGATTAAGTTTGACCTCAGATGCAATATCACCTAATATTTTCATGCCGCTGGAACTTAAGTGTCCAAATCTTTGGTGCTATAAATCCATTTTGGGAATTCGTTTAACAATGTACATTAATTCATGTGGTTGGTTTAGTCTGTACATGTTTCCCACTGCACTTGCGGTTGCAACTAAATCGAGAAAATTTATTGAAAATTTCACATCCCATCTTGCCAAACTTAACATTACTTCCATTCTTGACCATTTGACTTACGGACAAGAGATTTGCACTTAAATCTTGGATGTACAAAATGTTTTTAATATTTACTTTCTGGATTTTGCCTTTTACAATCACATCAACCTCAGCACATCCAACTGACGGTACTTTCAACTTTGAGTTATTTGCAACCACAACATCACTATATACTGCATCAGTGACCTCTCTGAGCCAATCGTTTCTCATGGTCATATGCGTCGAAGCTCCGGAATCCACGTACCAATCTTTGTAGCATTTTCTGAAAATGTTGTGTATAGCAAACGATGAGCATTCGGTCTTCCTTGGCTAACACTTTCATTTTTGGTTGGACAATTTTTTGCAATATGCCCATAGTTGTTACAATCTGTTTACTTTTACCATTGTTTCGCTGCTTATTGGTGCCATTCAATGAAGCTTTTCCATATATACATGTTAGGCAAAGTTGTTTTCACATCTTGTAATAATTTTGTTTTTAAAGAGTCTCCACTAATTTTGATTCCCGAATTTTCAATTCCCATAATCAAGCCTATGAATTCCTCTGATAAGCCTGCCAAAAGAATTATACCGACCCATTCCTCTGATACATTTAATTTGATGGAATTTAATTTGTGAGCTGTGTTTATTATGGTTGTCACGTACTCCTCCACATTTTTGCAATTTTCCAGTTTTGTCGAAATTAATGAGCGCAACAGGCCAACTCTTCTCGTTAAACCTGAGTCCTCAAACGCGGTTGCCAACTTATTCCAAACTTCCTTTGCCGGAGTTGCAGTTGTTATATGAACATAGTTG
Source organism: Nephrotoma appendiculata (assembly GCA_947310385.1). Lineage (NCBI taxonomy): Eukaryota > Metazoa > Arthropoda > Insecta > Diptera > Tipulidae > Nephrotoma > Nephrotoma appendiculata. The sequence continues at coordinate 165,042,589 of OX371223.1, forward strand.
ATTGATTCTATTAGCAAAATAATTTTCGATTTGGTTTTCAAATCCTTTTTTATCTTCTCCTGTTACCAAATAATAATCGAATAGACTTGAACTGCAAATTTCTACGTGTCGTAATTCTCACGACCTTTCAATTTCTCGATTGATGGTAAATTAGATGTCGCCATCTTGTCAGAATTTTTACACCAAAATGCGCAGATATTAATCGGAAATATAATTGAAAACTCGCCAGTTTAAAGCGTATAATTTATTATAGGTACTTACTTCAATATAAAAATATATATTAGGTTTTACTATTTCACCGAAATTATTACGAAATGTCATCCTTTTGAGGTTATGTTTCATCATTATAAATTTTATGTTTAGAGTGAAGGCATACATTTTTGTTATAGTATATTTATTTAACTCTGTGTTCTGTGTAAATATATCGAAATTCGTGATTTTCGTAATTCGTGTTAACTTTCTTTAATATATTTGATTTATTTTGTATGTCTGTTCATTATTTTTTTCCACGAATCGACACACGATTTTAACAGACTGATGTCTTCACCCTTTAAATTAAATTTATAATGATAAAACATAACCTCAAATGGAAGACATTTCGTATTAATTTTATGGCATTTTATCGTGAAATAGCCTCCTGGTAATTTGCTGATAGTGTCAAGATTCATATGAAATACTCACACATACATTGATACGCTGATAGAAAATATCTGTGAATTTGCATAGTGTAGGCTCTAGGTAATTATTAAATTTTTCCTTTTTTTTAAAATAAAAATATTCTGGCAGTAATGGATTGCAATGGGTCCTAATTGTGGGAAAATCCGTTTAAGGCGACATCCAATTGGACTCGCGAGGGATTGATTCATATGAATCTTTAACAACAATTTTGATAAAATTTGTCTGGACCGGATTTTCAATTGCAAAGAAACGATTACACTTAGTTCTCATGTTGTATAATTCATTCAGTAGTTCTTTAGTTGTCCTTCATTCGTCATGTTGCATGATGTTGCACGATGTTTTATGATGTTGCACAATGTTGTGGGATATTATACTCTGTTATGGGGTATTGCATCATAATGTTTCATGATCACTATGTTATGGGATGTTGCATCATGTTGTTTCATGATGTTTCACTTTGAAGCGTGTTCAACAGGGTTATTAGTGTGGAGCCTTCTCTAAACTTTCCATTTGGCTTAAATAAAATTTGTCCTGACAGGAATTTCAAATGCAAGGAAACGATTACGCGGAGTTCTGATTTCTGGATGATTCATTTAGGAGTTCTCTAGACGTCCTCCATCCATCATGTTGCATGATATTGCACAATATTGCATGATGCACAATATTGCATGATGCACAATGTTGCGTTACCATGTTTCACTATGCTGTGTAAAATTTCACAATGTTGCTTGATGTTTCACCATGTTGCATCTTGTTGTGTGATGTTCAACTATGTAACATGCTTAACAACTGTAACTCAAGGCGGATGTAATACACGAATGAATAGTTTTTACTTGCCATATTATACATACAAGTATGTAGTACAAAACTAACTTCATTACATATAATAATACATAAACTATTTTCATAAGCTAGGGGGTTCCAGTGAAATTTGGCAGAATCGGGCCACCAGAAATTGCAGCTTCCATAAGAACTTTTTTATTTTTTGACGTTTTTTTTTTCAAATATTTTAAAAAGTATAGCGTCTGCTAAAAACGTTTATGAACAATTTATTTAAACTTTTTAACAAAACTGGTATAAACCATTTTTTCAACATTTAAGCAGAACATCAAACAAAACTTACGAATAATAGGAACTCGAAACTGGATGGAGGACAATAGTGTAGGCGGCAATTTCGACGTATGGGATGTGAAAGCTGTAGAGACAGAGAGAGAGAAAGAGAGAGCGGTGTGAAATTCTCGAAGTAGTATTGTAACGTCCAAATTGATAGGTGTATTCCCAATCCAGTGATACGAACCACATTGGACAGGGCAAATTCGTTACAATTAATATCTTCTAATATTCACAATCTCATAGCTATCACCAATGCCTCTCTCTGAATTGTGAATATTAGAAGATAGGGCTTAGGATTTGACAGTTGCCGAGCTAAAAATCCAATTGAAGCATCGTAATTTACCGCCGGGAAATTGCAAAATATTGCGATTAAGTGAGGCTATGGAGTAGCAAGAATTAAACATGTATATGAAGCTAGAGTTACCGGAACAATAAACAGTGTCATGATATACTGCCATGACATTTATAACATTCAGCCCGACATTTTAAAATTACTTTTATGTATTTAAGATATATTTCTATTGCTTGGTAGCCAAGTCAGATCTAAACTTTTCATTTATATGAAGCAAGCCCGAAATGCAGTCCTAAAAGCTTGATAGCAACACTATACTATAACTATCAAGGGAGTTTTATATCCCAGCTCGAAAACATAGCACTATCGCGACTGTAAAATGTGTCATGATAATCTTGCATGACATTTATAACATTCAGCCGGACATTATAATTATAGTTTTAAAAAAAAAATTCTGCAAATCTCTCAGTTTGTAATCAAAACTTCAACGCATCGGGTGGTAAAGGTCAAGTGCTCGTGAATCGCCTGTAAGACTAGATTCAAATGATACTTCCAGGTAGAATTTTTAAGGACCAAGATTTCAACGAATCCTGTGGTGTACGTGAAGTGCTCGGTAATCGCCTGTAAGGCAAGATTCTATCTATTATGCCCAGATAATTCCACATAGAGTTTTTTTTAAATCTGTCGGTTTATAGTCCAACAATTCCAGCGAGTTTTAATCGGACACTAGTACTATATAACTATAACAAAAAATTTTTGTTTTTTTTTTTTAAATTTGACCTATAAAGTCTTTTTTGCTTTGATGTTTTAGTATAGTAATAAATTTGTTTTTATTATTAACAAGCTTTAGAAGCCACATTTGTTAATCTATATACATATATAAAAATGATTTCCTGTTTGTTTGTTTGTTTGTTTGTTTGTTCCGAATGGGCGTCTCAGCCGCTCAACCGATCGCCATGAAATTTTTACCATGTACAAGTTGCATATCCAGAACCAACCTTACGATATTTTTGAAGGGGCTGGACCCCGGAGTCTAAGGGCTGCGGTACAAATTTATTCGAAAATTTTAATTTTCTTTAAATGTTTCCACGAAAATGAGTTTACGGGGCTGGTTATATGAAATTACTGACATGTTTGAATTCGAGGGGCCCATCCCTGGATCAAAAATTAATTTTTACATGTATAGATACAAATATTTGATTATTCCAAAATGACTTCTCAGCCGCTCAACCGATCACCATGAAATGTTTACCATGCAAATGTTGCATGTTCAGGACCAATCTTACGATATTGTGGAAGGGGCTGGACCCCGGGGTCTAGGGGCCATGGTACAATTTTTTTCAAAAATTTAAATTTTTTTACGAGAATGAGTTTTGGAAAGGGGTCATATGAAATAAGAGACATGTTCAAATTCGGAGGGTCCGCCCCTGGATCAAAAATTCATTTTTACATGTAAAGATACAATTGTTTGATTGTTCTGAAATAACGCCTTAGCCGCTTTACCTTTACCGATCGCCATGAAATTTTTACCATGTATATGTTGCATGTTCAGGACCAAGCCCACGATACTTTTGAAGGGACTGGACCCCGGGGTCTTGGGGATGTGGTACAATTTTTTTCTCAAATTTCAATTTTTTTAAGATTTGTTGACGGGAATGACTTTAGGAAAGGGGTTATATGAAATTAGTGACATGCTTCAATCCGGAAGTCTGCCCTGGATCGAGAATTCATTTTTACATGTATAGATAGAATTATTTAAATGTTCCGAAATAGTGCCTTAGCCGCAAATTTAGACACCAAAAAGGATATCTAGCGTGCGATTGTTATACACAAATCATACCTCTACTATAATTGATTTAATTATTCAAATTAATTTTATTAATTTAAATTTAAGACAATCTTTCATCACTTTAACTGAAGACAAATCTCTGAACACTTATATTATCCATACTAATAATCCATTTTTACTGGTTTGACATGTACTGTTTAGTGATATCCTATTTGTCATATCCTGTTTTGAAATGTACCATAGTCAGCGAGTTCTAATTTCCACATAACTTCAGAAATAATTAACATTCTATTTTAATCAACTATTGCAACCGGCGGCTTTTAATGAAAATAGTAGTTTCATACTAAACTTATTTGTTTATTATGTTTATTACTTTATTTAGTTTATTACTTAAATAATCAATGATTGTTTCATAAAATCAATTCTAGGAAAGGTACTAAAAAATATTATACGTATAAACTGATTTACATTGAAAAGTACTAGCGTTTTATATTTGAAAATAGCATATTCTACAAGAAACATCCTTGGATTCAAATTATTGTACGTGTAAAATTGCCTTAGTTTGAAAAAACTTCTTTTGTTTTTCGAAATGTCATTTTCAACCACAGTATCGAAACGTATCGAAGTGGACGTAATTTTAATTATTTTGAATAAATTAATATTAATTTGTGTTTCGGATGCCGTTGTTCTCGATTAGTTAGCTATATTGCAATAAAATAATTGTTGGTGATTATTTTCCAGGTATAAAATATTATTTCAAGTGAATATACATTCTTATTAGATTTAAGTTTTCAGTTTATAAACGTGTTAATTTATTATGATTACTTTTTGATTGTAGATAACATTTGATTTTGCTTAAAAAAAATTCCGTAAAGACATTTTCAAACTCAGTTCGCGGTGAAACGTATCGAAGGGAACATTAAAATCGTTTTGATAAATTAATACTAATTTCTGTTTTGAATGCCCGCCATTCCTGATTAATTAGCTACACGTTTCATTTTTGCTTAAAAATGCCACCGAAAAAAAGATCAATTGGGCAGGTAACTGCAAAGTCGAAGAAGATTAGAGCCGCAAGGGTGGCTGAATCAAGCAAACAGTATGAAACACGACTTGCAAACGTTCGAAGCAGTACATCTTCTTCTAGAGCTAATGAAACAACTAAACAGCGCGAAACACGACTTGCAAACGTTCGAAGCAGGATGTCTTCTTCAAGAGCTGATGAAACAACTGAACAGCGTGAAACACGACTTGAAAACGTTCGAAGCAGGATGTCTTCTTCTAGAGCTACTGAAACCATTGAACATCGTGAGGCCCGGCTGGAAGTCGATCGGTTACGATATGGACGATTAATAGAAACTTTTAGAGGTGATTTAAAATTAGCAGCATTCACAAATTGCAATTGGGCAAATGGAAAACATTCGTTTGTATTGTCATGCTTTAAAGTTTCACAATGAAGCTTACGTCTCCGGAACTACTGAGTTATCCAGACATTTTCTACAAAATATTCGAAAATACAACTCATGCTTATATCCCTCCCGTGCAACGCCGGGTAACTCAGCTAGTAAGTAAATAATAGTTAAAATTTGCGTGTGACACAAATTTGCTTTATAGTTATAATTTGCGTATATTTTGTGTCATGACAGAAGTCCATGAGTAAAAAGTTAAAATTTCAGGATGAAAATTCAAACATCCAGTGACACGAACCGGATTTGACAGGGAAAATTTGTAACAATTTAATTCTGGCGCGAATTGCTAACTGCATTGTGTCCGTGTACATTAACAATTTCAGTTAGCTCCAAGCCCTTCCATTTTTGATACATTTATTATTATTATTAAAGATTAACTGGGCATTTAAATACACATAAAATATAGTACATGGGTGTATTAAACTATTTTTTAAAATTACAATAAAATATATTATAACTGATTTTTATTAATATTTAATTTTTTATTAATGTAAATAAATTTTTTTTTATTTAATGCTCTTGTTGTTGTTAATGCACATGTATAACACATATACAAATATAAAATATTTTATTTGAAAATAAAAAGTAAATTATATTTAATTTTTTATACAAAAATAAAATAAAAATGTAATTGTTTTAATTTAAAATTGTCTGCCAGAATCTGCACAACAAATGAAAGTAACAATAAATAATGGATATAATAAACGAATTATAATTTTCAATAATTAAATCCATGACGGATTTTAATTAATATAAATTTATTGTTCATTCATTATTTATTTATTAAATCTATTGTTAAATGTTTATAATAATATATATTCGTAAATAAAAATTAAATATATTAAATTGCGATTTATTAACATACAAAAGCACCAAACTACTAAAGATTCCAAATAATTATCGATTATTAATTTTTGTAGTATCATCGTCTGTACTTGAATTCGTAATTATTATCAATTAAATTATTCTCATCGCTTAATTTTATTTTCCATACGAGTATGCGGAGTACCTGGCTACATTATAAAATAAAAATATTTTTATTGTATTTTTAATTTTTCGTACAGGGATTTATTTTAATTAAATAATAATGAAAAAAAAATTCATTTTGACCAATTTTATATTTTTTAACTACGATACAAAATTTCAGATATTTTTGATGGGAAATATTTGTACAGAAAAATGTACTGTACAAAAAATGAATGAATTTATTATTAATTAATAAAATTTTGTATTCTGTTAAAATAAAACAAAATTTTATCAAATTTAATCAAGTGATCAAAAATAAATTCATAAAATTTTAAAACAGACAAATTTTAAAAAATAAAAATAATTATTGATTGAACTTAAATAAAGTAGCATAATTAAAAAATAATATTTTAGTGGTGGTGATAGTGGAAGGGTTTTTACGTCACTGTACACGTAGCAAGTCACTATTGAACTTAGTGAACGCACTCTGGTGTTATTCACTTAACCTTCATATTGCCTTTCGGGTCTATATAACCCGAAGCGCATTTTAGTTGTTTACAAAATACTTTTTGACGTGAATACGTCTTTAAATTTGCTTTCTTAAGGAGGCAATTCAAAAAACTGATGATAACGAAATCGGTAGAACTCGGTAATTTCTTAACCGATTATGATTGGATTTTGCATGTTGGATGGAAATGGGATTCTTAATTTGGAAGAGTTTCTGGAAAATGGCTTGCTGGGGCGAAACTAGCAAAACCGTTCGTTGACCGACTTCATGCACTTCAACAACGGTAGGTAATACTTGCATTGATTTAACTTTTACCAGAAACCTCGATGTATCCTGCATGCCATTTGTTTCGTACTTTTTGTATCACAGATCTATCATTAATACAGTTATAACACAGTAATTATTTGTTTTATTTGATCTCTTTCCTGAACTCGACGAACGTTAATACACTTCATGCAAAGTGCATTCAATGTTTCTTCTAACGTTCGCCAGAAATCTCGATGTATCGCGTGTGCCATTTCCTTCCCAAAACTTTGTACGTGTTCACGTCATATGCCCGTACGCGTGGTACAGAACATAGCACAACCATATCAACAATAAATAAGTTTCATTTATATACATGTAAACAGTTTCTCGAGTCAGGGGCACGATCAATTGTAAAACAACAAAAATTCGATAAGATACGACAAAACTACGAAAGAATTTATGAGTGTTAAGTTTTTACCAATTAACAAAAATACGCATGTATTGGAAATCATACTGTTAAAATATTTCTCATGATGATTAATTGTTTCAGTGGTCTAAAAGGTTCAATTTTATTTTCCACGTGTTTTTACTTTTTTAATTTTTTTTTTTTTTTTTTTTTTTAATCGATATTTTATTCAGATCTGTATTTTCGACTTTTTAATAATTTAGATGCTTACCGATTTTTAAATTTTTTTTTTTTAATTTTTCTTTCACTTCTAATACCAGATAAGATTAACACAACGGTTCCCTTCGGATGTTAGGTTAACACTAGAACTACGGACCGGTCAAAATGACCGGGAGTCTGTTCACGAGATTTACATTGTTACAATATCGTAACAATTGTCATTGTAGAAATGACGTAGTAGTTAACAACGAGATTGTCCCAAGTGTCAAAACATTGTTAAAAACATAACCGCAGAATTAAGATAAAGAAATCCTAAACTAGGATTGCAGTAAAATTTGTTAGATTTGCGTAGACAAGGTTAGGTTAGGTTAGGTTGGAGTGGCTGCCATCGCACACTTAGGCCAGTATTGGCCCATTGTGATACCACAGGATCCTATCTCCCCTTTACTCCTGCTGAAACCATCCAGAGCTACTTATGTAGCGTAAAATATCTCGTATTTCACAGCCCGCAAGTTCCGAAAGGCTGTCCATACCGTGCACACCTAAATACTTATGCCTTCTGTATGATAGTGCCGGACACGAGCATAGGAAGTGATCTAGCGTCTCTTCCTCCTCTTCGTCTAAACAACTTCTACAGAAGTCATTCGTCGTAGACCCAGCCTTCTTGCATGTTCCCCAAAAAGGCAGTGTCCTATCAGTATCCCTACGACCAATCCTAACTCTCGTTTTCCCAGGGATACTAGTGCTTTGGAGCGCCGCAAGTCCAGTTTTGGCCAAACCAGTTTTGCTACTCTGCACGTGAGGGTTTTGGTCCACCTCTCATTTGTCAAGGCGATTGCCTTTTTACTGGAACATAACCTCTAAAGCGCGTGTAGGTGTTGACCTAAGCGCCCCACTTATAATCATGCAGGCCGTTCTTTGCACCTTCTCCAACATCTTCCTATATGTTACCTTCTTCAGAGCTGGCCACCACACACCCACCCCGTACATCAGCACAGGTCTTACCACAGCGGTATAGAGCCAGTGTACCAGCTCTGGTTTTAGACCCCATCTCTTCCCTATGGCGTTCTTACACGAGTAAATGGCTACATTAGCCTTATCTACCCTTTCTACAATGTTAGGCTTCCAGCTTAGCTTACTGTCCAAGATTATGCCCAGAAATCTCGCTCTGTCAGCAAAAGCCAGTCTAGTGCCGTTCACGGTAGGAGGACTAACTACCGGAATTTTATATTTCTTAGTAAATAGTACCAGCTCTGTCTTGGAGGGGTTAATCCCTAATCCACATTTGCTGGCCCATTTCGTAACGATTAGGAGTGCATTCTGCATAACATCTCTAATCGTATCCAGATATTTGCCTGAGACAGCTATCGCTACATCATCCGCATACGCTACAACCCCTATCCCCTCTCCCTCCAGTTCCAAGAGCAATCCATTCATCACAACACTCCAAAGAAAGGGGGACATTACACCTCCTTGCGGGGTTCCTCTAACCACCCGCCTTTCGAGGTAATAATCCTGCTTACCAGCATCTGATTTATCAACCTACATATGCGGTAGTCCACGTTCAAAAATAGCAATCCTTCCATGATCGCCTCCGTTTTAACATTATTAAAGGCACCCTCAATGTCGAGAAATGCTACCATACAGAACTCTTGCGAGTAAATTGACTTCTCAATCATGCGTACTAGATCGTGCAGAGCTGTGTCCACCGACTTTCCCTTACAGTACGCATGCTGCGACATTGCCCAACTCCTGGGCTCAATTTTTGATCGAATATCTATATCTACCAACCTTTCCAAGGTTTTCAACAGAAAGGATGATAGAGTTATAGGTCTCAGATCCTTTGGATAGGCATGCGAGCTTTTTCCCGATTTCGAGATAAAGACCACTCTGACCTCCGTCCATTTTTTAGGAATATATACCAGTTTCAGACATCCCATGAAGATACCTTCCAGCCAGGGGAGGATGACTGCTGAGTTTCTCTGGATCTCTGCTTGTATAATCCGATCCGGGCCCGCCGATTTATAAGGTTTAAACCCGTTCAGCGCCCAACGGATCCGCTCCTTATCCGCGATGCCCTCCATCTCTATTGAAGATGTAACTCGATCAGCTCCAGGCTCTGTCGAGTTTTCAAAGCTTCCCGGAAAATGGGTCTCGATGAGGAGCTCCAATGATTCCGCACTTGAAGTTGTCCATGACCCGTCTGGTCTAAGTAAATAACTAGGACTGGTTGGGTTAGTAGCTAGAATTTTCCTAAGGCGAGAAGTCTCAGAGACCTCTTCCATTCTAAAACAGAAGAGTCTCCAAGACCCCCTTTGTGCCTTCCTCAACTCTTTTTTGTACGCGTAGACAAAATAAATTATGAACTTTCTGACACTGCAATGTTTTACTGTACGAAGGAGTTTGTTGTGAATTTTCAATATAAATTTCAAATGGAGTACCAATTCTGGGGCAGATTCTATTAAATAATTATTTTGAATTGCAATATTTTTAAAAAATTAATAATTTTTAATTAGAATAATATCGAGGGAATCGAAACTGGAGACTAACTTTAAAATATTGTTTTTCAGACATTACCCGCCAGTCGTTTAGCTCATTTACCTGCCTTATCATCTGACAAACCATATGTACAGGAGTATGTTCTTGCATTAGCCGTACTCCCGCCCGATGCAAACGACAAGACTGAGGCATGTCGTTCGTTTGCCCAATATTCTCTAAACAACACATTAAACTTAAATGTTGAGTTTAAAATTGCTGCTTTGGCCTTCTCTATGCTATCCGATCATGCCACTAATGTTGATGTCGGCAAAGCACTTATTACAGATGGTATAATCCGTACTGAGAGACGACGTGACCGCAATCTCGCCAAACCAGTAAGACCGAGCGGCCTTTATAAAATACAAGACTAGAATAAAATTTTTATTTATAGATTGAAGAATATCAAGCAGCTGAGGCAGATGCTAAAAAATCTCGTGTTGCAATTTAATACTGTGACATCACAGAAGATCATGCGGCATTCGTTCAAGATACTATTAGACCTCTTAAGATTCCTAATGATCTATTATGAACATTTTATGATTTTGTAAAGTTCGATTAGCCTAGAAGACAATTTTTTTTCCATAAAGTACGAATCGTTACTAAAAAATAGACGAATAGTTTGAACTAAACATAGTATTATGCCGCATCAAAATAAGCAGTGTATCCATAAAACACAAATTTATTTAAAATAAATATATTAACACCCTTATTCAGCTAGTCGAGTCGTTTGTCGTTTCAAGTGGCAATAAAAATCTACTATTCGTATGAAAAATTAGCCAGTTGCCATGCCAATAAGTGATTGAGGCGAGAGAAACAAAAAAAGACTGTCATTTGGAGTCGTGTGAAATTTTGAAATGACTAGACAACGCATAAAATACGTCGTTTGTCGTTTGAAGGGACTACGATAATATACATACTAGATATTTTGGCAAGGCAGCCGCCTTTGGTTTTATATTAAATGAGTCACTTGAAACGACAAACGACGCGACTAGCGGAATAAGGGTGTAAAAATTGAATTTCATTCTTTAAATTATTTTTCAAACCTACACAATCATTGTGTTGCTTTTGATACCTACACCATTAAAAATGACATTTGTAGAGGCAGTCTCGAGTTGGGTTGAGAATGACGCTTGCAACAATTTAGGGTTCGTGAACGAAAAAGGCACGTGTTCATTGTTACAATATAGCTTCATGAACGATTTTGAGCTGTCATTGTTAACAATATTGTAACAATGTAAATCTCGTGAACGCACTCATTGCCTTTCGGGTCTATATAACCCGAAGCGCATTTTAGTTGTTTACAAAATATTTTTTGATGTGAATACGTCTTTGAATTTGCTTTCATAGGGAGGCAATTCAAAAAACTGATGATAACGAAATCGGTAGAACTCGGTAATTTCTTAACCGATTATGATGGGATTTTGCATGTTGGATGGAAATGGGGTTCTTAAATGATTTTTGGAAGAAGTTCTGGGAAATGGCCTGCTGGGACGAAACTCGAAAACCGCTCGTTGACCGACTTCATGCACTTCAACAACGGTAGGTAATACTTGCATTGATTTAACTTTTACCAGAAACCTCGATGTATTCTGTATGCCATTGGTTTCGTACTTTTCGTATCACAGATCTATCATTAATACAGTTAAAACACAGTATGTATTTATTGTTTTATTTGATCTCTTGCCTAAACCCAACGAACGTTTATACACTTCATGTTAAGTGCATTCAATATTTCTTCTAACGTTCGCCAGAAATATTGATGTATCGCGTGTGCCATTTCCTTCCCAAAAATTTGTACGTATTCACGTCATATGTCCATACACGTAGTACAGAACACAGCGCAACCATATCAGCAATAAATAGCTTTCATTTATATACACTTGAACCTCGATTATCCGGGATGAATGGGACTTCCCAAATAATCAAAAATTCCGATTAATCGAATGATTTTTATTAAAACTAAAAAAAACCCGGTTAATCAGATGAAATTCACATTAACCAAGAGACAAATTAATCCCGGATAATCGAGGTTCACAGATAATCGGATCCCGGATAATCGAGATTCAAGTGTACGTGTAAACAGTTTCTCGAGTCAGAGGCACGATCAATTGTACTCATTTTATTCTATTGTTTTGAAAAACAACAAAAATTCGGTAAGATACTACAAAATGACGAAAGAATTTATGAGTGTTAAGTTTTTACCAAATAACAAAAATACGCATGTATTGGAAATCATACTGTTAAAATATTTCTAATGATGATTAATTGTTTCGGTGGTCTAAGATGTTCTGCCATTTTGTATTTTGTTTACCGGACTTGTTGAACTTTTTTTTCAATTTTATTTTCCACGTGTTTTTACTTTTTTTTATATTTTTCTTTCAAATCGATATTTTATTCAGATTTTATTTTAATTTTTCTTATGTGTTTCAATCTTTAACACTATTTTCGACTTTTTAATAATCTAGATGCTAATCGATTTATTAATTTTTTTTTTTTTTTATTTTGCTTTCACTTCTAATATCAGATAAGATTAACACAATGCTTCCCTTCGGATGTCAGGTTAATAATTTTTCAATTTTTGACTTATAGATGGCTAATGTGTAAGAATCACAACAATCAGTTTCGAACAGATGAGACTAATGATTTGAAAAAATCAGTCAGTTAATTCGAGGGTGCTGAAATAGACCAATACACCATTGCAATTGAAAAAACCAAAGTAAAAATATAAAAATTCGTGAATTCGAAAAGTTAATTGTTAAAATAGAATATAGGGGTATATCCTCCATCCGGTCGCAAATTAAATATTTGAAATCAGAAATATGGTTACATGATGTATTTTGCCATGCCAATTGTCACATTTTTTTTAAATTTAAATTTGTTTTGCGATTTTAAAGTAGAAATACATGAAAAGACTGCGACTTCGGAAAATGCGTAGCATTTTCAAATCTAGTAACCATATTTCTGATCACAAATATTTAATTTACGACCGGATGGAGGATATACCCCATAGATGGAAATGTGAAAGAATCAAATTTCGTACGCTACGCAGTAATTCGCTAGTAGTACAACTACTTGGTAATGTTCTATATATATAGACAATATAGACAGTCGTCGCGACCTGATGAGAAGACTGATTTTTTCAAATCATTAGTCTCAAATTTTATATTTTAAGAAAAACAGAGTTGTGAACACTGTCAAACGACTGGAAACTTGAAGAAATGAAAAAGATTGTTGATGAGGTGGATGATGAAGATATTTTTCTGAAACAGATAGTGGCAAAGTTGAAAACAGTGGTGGTAGTGGAGAATCTATATGATGAAATAGAGGCTTTTCGCGATCATAGTGGGCCAGTTACGCAGAAATGTCCAATTATTAAGTAAATTTAAACAGCTGGAAATGCAAATTGTGAGAAATCTATAATCATAAAAATGGATAAACGCGCATCAGTTGAGAACGGCTGAACCGATAAGGCTCAATCTTATTTTATTGTGTTTGCAATTGCCAGGAGATGGTTGTTACAAAAGAAAATTTTGGGAAAATCAACTGGAAAAGTCGGAAAATTTAGAAAATCGAAAAATGATGTTTTTCAGTTGAGAACGGCTGAACCGATTTGGCTCAATATTTTTTTGTTTTTAGTCCGGTTTCTGGTAATGGACATCTACTAAGAATTCAAACGGCTATAGCGGAGCTCTAAATCAAAGAATTTTTTTGCCTCTTGTCATTTAAATTCAGACGACTATAGCAGCAAAGCTCTAAATCATAGAATTGTTTGCCACTTGTTGTATAAACAGGCCAATCCCTGAGCTTCATAACTTATATAGTCCGGTTTCTGGTAATCGACATCTTCTCTAAATTCAGCTGACTATAGCAAAGCTCTAAATCATAGATTTTTTTGCCACTTGTTGTATAAACAGGCCAATCCCTTAACTACGGTACTTTGAAGTACACAGTAATTTATATTCATAAGTGTATTTATTAAATATTAATTAATCTGGAATTTTGACAATTTTTAGAAGAAACCAAATTTTTGTGACATTGTTGTTGTTTACAAATTTAATTATTACTTATTATAACGGGTGATTTTTTAAGAGCTTGAGAACTTTTTTTTAAAAAAAAACGCATAAAATTTGCAAAATCTCATCGGTTCTTTATTTGAAACGTTAGATTGGTCCATGACATTTACTTTTTGAAGATAATTTCATTTAAATGTTGACCGCGGCTGCGTCTTAGGTGGTCCATTCGGAAAGTCCAATTTTGGGCAACTTTTTCGAGCATTTCGGCCGGAATAGCCCGAATTTCTTCGGAAATGTTGTCTTCCAAAACTGGAATAGTTGCTGGCTTATTTCTGTAGACTTTAGACTTGACGTAGCCCCACAAAAAATAGTCTAAAGACGTCAAATCGCATGATCTTGGTGGCCAACTTACCGGGCCATTTCTTGAGATGAATTGTTCTCCGAAGTTTTCCCTCAAAATGGCCATAGAATCGCGAGCTGTGTGGCATGTAGCGCCATCTTGTTGAAACCACATGTCAACTAAGTTCAGTTCTTCCATTTTTGGCAACAAAAAGTTTGTTAGCATCGAACGATAGCGATCGCCATTCACCGTAACGTTGCGTCCAACAGCATCTTTGAAAAAATACGGTCCAATGATTCCACCAGCGTACAAACCACACCAAACAGTGCATTTTTCGGGATGCATGGGCAGTTCTTGAACGGCTTCTGGTTGCTCTTCACTCCAAATGCGGCAATTTTGCTTATTTACGTAGCCATTCAACCAGAAATGAGCCTCATCGCTGAACAAAATTTGTCGATAAAAAAGCGGATTTTCTGCCAACTTTTCTAGGGCCCATTCACTGAAAATTCGACGTTGTGGCAGATCGTTCGGCTTCAGTTCTTGCAGGAGCTGTATTTTATACGGTTTTACACCAAGATCTTTGCGTAAAATCTTCCATGTCGTCGAATAACACAAACCCAATTGCTGCGAACGGCGACGAATCGACATTTCACGGTCTTCAGCAACACTCTCAGAAACAGACGCAATATTCTCTTCTGTACGCACTGTACGCATTCGTGTGGTTGGTTTAATGTCCAATAAAGTAAACTGAGTGCGAAACTTGGTCACAATCGCATTAATTGTTTGCTCACTTGGTCGATTATGTAGACCATAAATCGGACGTAAATCGCGAAACACTTTTCGAACCGAACACTGATTTTTGTAATATAATTCAATTATTTGCAAGCGTTGCTCGTTAGTAAGTCTATTCATTATGAAATGTCAAAGCATACTGAGCATCTTTCTCTTTGACACCTTGTCTGAAATCCCGCGTGATCTGTCAAATACTAATGCATGAAAATCCTAACCACAAAAAAATCACCCTTTACATATAAACAAACCCACTCATTCATATACAAATTATATAATTTTTTATTTTGTCATATAGTGTTTAACTATATATAGCGCAAGTTAAAATTTGTTAATCGGTTGTTATTTATAATGGCCGCCATTTCGTGTATTATTTTTCATAATAATTTTTCTTACTATCGTTATATTTTTATATCGTGATAGTTATAATTTCATTATAATTTCTTAAATATATAATGGTGTTGCCATACTTAACTATAATCATTTTCCGGTATGACTTTACGGGGTAACTTCACAAAGGTGATTATAGTTAACTTAAACGTTCAAAGTTTAGTTGCTCATCACTTAGATATTGAAACTGACGAGATATTATCAAAGTCTGATTTCCTTGCTCTGAGTGAGACTTGGATGTACGAAGATGAACCGATTTAAATTAGAGGATTTGAATTGAAATCATACATGAACAACACTCTTCGTTCGAAATTGATAAATAAACAGCGTAAAGCAAGTTCTACATTGCTGCGGGCCAAAAGTTGTGTAAATCGTTTACTATGGTAAAAATCAGATTTAGAACAGATTTTTCGATCAGTTTGCCATAGAGTTTTTGAAAAATAAATGAATTTACCGAAAAATTGGTGTTTTCGATTGATTTTTTACCCCTCACTATCATAGTACACTGATTTTTTGCGTCAATCGAACAAAAAACTTTGTTACCCTCATTTATGTGTCTGTGTGTGTTAGCTGTTGAGCATAACGTACGTAATTGACAATCGCCAAATCCAAAATGACAGTACAATGACAATACAGTTATTGGTGTGCGTTACTCTACCAAAAAACCCAGTGTAGCAAAAATTACTCAATGTAATAAAATTTAGCTGTCAGTACAATTTTTTTTGTTCAATCGAACATTTTCGGAATAAAAAGGGTACCCTTTTTACACTCACTGCAAGTTATTATGATCAATCGAAAACTACATTAAAATTGACTTTTACCCGACTATTGGCCCGCAGCCATAATGTGAAAAAATACACCCAAACCTTTTTTACGCGGTGATAAGTGCAAACCGTGAAAAATAACCGTTCATACAAATACCACTTTTTTAATTCACTTTTCTTAATTCAGCTTTTCTTAATTTAGGGAGCCTGACGAATCAATTATTATTAATAGAAATAAATAAAACAAAAAAAAAATATTGAAAAAATAAAAAAAAATAAAAATTTAGCTTTTCCCTCCTAATAACTATTAATAAACAATCCTGCATTTAAAAATTTTAAAAAGGTATATTCCTAACCTGATTTTATCGATATATGTATACGTAAAGTAAACTTTAGCCTTATAATCTTCCATTTATTTTGAAAATGAATTAAGAAAAGTGGGCAAAACATGAAATAAAATAAATGTATTTTAAATCAATTTGAAAATGAATTAATATAAATTTTCTAAAAAATGAGATTTAATTCATTTTGAACTGAGTTTTTTTTTGTTGTAATTACTTTTTTAAATTCAGGAAATTTGTTTAAAATACGAATTAAAATAAGTGGAATTTTTTCATACAAATACCACTTTTTTAATTCACTTTTCTTAATTCAACTTTTCTTAATTCAGGTAGCCTAGTTCTACGCCTAACAACCCCTGCGGCTATGTCATCGAACAGAGCCTATCGTAATTATTTTCTTTAAATGTTCGACATTTTGAATCGAATATTAAGATATTATTCAACTTGTTATTTTATAATTTTTTATTGTTTACAATTTTATGTAGATAATTACAAAAAATAACTAGGTATATATTTCAATTCGTGGTCACGGATTTAATTAATTTAGAAAAAATTTAAACTTTTAGTTTTCCACTTTTCAAAAATATGTATGTTACGGTTAAAGTGTATAATACGGTGATTATATATAATTACTAGCTGACCCGGCGAACTTTGTCTCGCCCCAAATTACTTCGTCCGAGTAAATACTTCGACCTTCACGAAAATTGATTTTGATGAGAGAAAAATCAAACAACTCAACTCAATTCTCAATAGACGTTTGAGTTAGACGATTGAGTGGCCATTCCATTCACTTTTTCATCGAATTCAACACTAAAGGTAGGTTTATGGTTGCGTTCGCTCGTTCGGTCATTTGTTCGACCAATCATCTTTTGTACAAAAATCCAAAATCGTCATTTTTGAGCTATATGATTGGTGAAAAAAAATGTCAGAATGAACGAACGAACGCAACCATAAAGGCGGCATATTGTATTGAAAAGTGAATAAAAGGTCGATTCAAACTTAGGCATCTATCGAAAATTTAGTTGTTTTTTGCAAATTGACTTTGTGATTTGTTAATCGTCATAGCGTACGCCAAAAGAACGGGGAACTGAATGCACTTGTTTATATATATATATATATATATATATATATATATATATATATATATATATATATATATATATATATATATATATATATATATAAATATATATATACAATATATATATATATATATATATATATATATATATATATTTTTATATATATATAGAAGATAAGATTGCCAAAATTCTACACAACTTATATTTGTAGTAGTCCGCAACCAACGCCATCTATTGAAAATAATCCGAAGTGGCTATTTAAATGAATGATCATTGTCAAAATACAATTTTCATCGGTGGTGTTAAGTGTATTTGCATACAAAATTCCTCTACAAAACGCAATTTTCGATTTTCCGAGTTTTTTTGGTTTTTCGGTTTTCTTTTGGGTTTCGATTTTTTTCGAGTTTACGGATTTTCCTTTGAGTTTTTCCGAATTTTCTTTTTTTCTTAGCCACCACTGTATTAAGACGGACAATGCACAAAAAGAATCATACAAATTGGTCGTGTCGTTCTCGAGTTTTTGCAAGACTAACGCACGGCAATTGATTTTTATTTAGATACATACATAGATAGAGAAAATAAATAGTTAAAATAAATAGATTGGATAAGAAAAACAAAGTAGCAGTTTGAATGTAGCCTTCGGTGAGATTCGAATCCTGTGCCTCCCAACCCAAGCGCCGAAGCTTTAACCACTGCACCACATGTCTCATAAAAAATATACACACAAAATTCATATGACAATGGCTTTATATTCGCTTTTTCGGGTTTTTAGACTTTTTCGGTGGATTTTTTTAAAAATTTCTTTCGTAAAAACCATCTTCTGGTAATTGCGAACACAACAGAAAAGATTGAGCCAAATCGGTTCAGCCGTTCTCAACTAATGAGCGCGCACATACATTTTTTGCACCATTCTTATAGATATAGATAGAAGATTACCAACGACGTCGGTTAATGTGTATAATTTTTTAGAATTATTCAGTTTGACCGGTGATTATATATAACCCCTTATATATAATCACCGGTCGATTATACCAAACCCCTTTGGTTAAAGTGTTAAATATGAAAGTTTAAAACTACGAGGGTTGTCTTTTATATTTCGGGATTGGACAACCCTAGTGTTGCAATCTGGCAACTGACTGCTCTATCGTAAAGTTTGACATTTTTGAGATTATACGTACTCAGAACGTTTTGACATTCGAGCGCTATTTGTATTGTTTACAGTACTCATTAACTCAACATCTCGGCGAAAAAATGGAATTAAATCGTGAACTTTTTCGTGCGATTATTTTTTACAACTTTCGACGTGGATTAAAGCAGCAAGAGTGCTTAGATGAACTTAATTTAATTTTTGGCGATGAAGCTCCATCAAGGACCAGTGTTTATCGATGGTATGGTGAATTCAATCGAGGTCGTAGTTCACTCCAAGACGAATTTCGTGAAGGTCGTCCAGAATCAGTTGTTGTTCCGGAAACCATTGATGCTGTGCGCGAACTTATATTGCAAGATCGTCCTGTGACCTATCGTGAGATTGAGACAACCTTAGGCATTAGTGGGACCAGCATAAATTCAATATTGCATAAACATTTGAATGTCAAAAAAATTTGTTCGCGTATGGGTGTTTCAAGATGAGCCGAATCCAACAAAAGTTGTTCGCGCACGAAGCACTTGCAAGCAAATGATCACCTGTTTTTTCAGAAAAAATGGACATGTCGCAACCGTACCACTAGAACAACGCAGAACAGTCAATTCTGAGTGGTACACAACCATTTGTTTGCCAGTTGTCTTCCAAAAAATCAGGAAAACCAACTGCCGAAGACGGATCACTCTTCACCACGACAATGCGAGCTCTCACACATCGGCTCAAACAACTGCATTTTTGAGCACTCAAAACATCGATTTGATGAGTCATCCGCCGTATAGTCCTGACTTGTCACAAAATGACTTCTTTTTATTCCCGTACGTAAAAAACAAACTGCGAGAGGTCAACGTTTTTCGACACCTGAAGAAGCGGTTGCTGCGTTCAGAATGCATGTTTTGGAGATACCTCAATCAGAGTGGAAAAAGTGCTTCGACAGTTGGTTCAAACGCATGCAAAAGTGTATAGATCTTCATGGGGAATATTTTGAAAAACAATAAAGCGATTTTCGATGATTAATATTTGTTTTTGTTCTCTAATCTCGAAATATGAAAGGCAGCCCTCGTATAATAATAATAATGGCGTAATTTTACTTTACGTATACATCAAGAAAATCAAGTAAACAGTAAAAATTTAGAAATTTTTAAATGTAGTAATGTTTATCAACAGTTTTAGGAGGGGAAGTTAAAGTTTTCCGGAAATATTTTTTTTATTTTTATTTTTTCAAAATAAGGTAAGATGTTTATTTTTTGATATTTTTTGACGTTAGGATTGCGGGTATTTTATATCCAGGCAAAGTTCATGAAACTCCTAACGAGGATCACTCACAACCTTAATACAAATGAAAATGAAGATGAAGAACAAATTGACGATAAATTCGATTTACTCACAACCTTAATACAAATGAAAATGAAGATGAAGAACAAATTGACGATAAATTCGATTTTGAATAAATTAAAATTGAAATTTTGAATTAACAAACTACATTTTATTTCATTTATTTTTATTAATAATAATTGCTCCGTCAACCTTGCACAGATCAAATAGTTTTCAGTCAACACAGATCAAATAGTTTTTATCGCTATTATCGCTTCTGCCGATAGTGCCACAAATGTTAAAAAAAATCAAATTCGGTAAATATTTTTTTTTTTTATGTAATTTTAATCCGTTACATACCTTAGAGCAGTGGTTCTCAACCTTTTTTACTCGCAGCCCACCAAATAATTGATGTTTTTTTGTGGTCCGCATTTTTTTAATAATAATTTATATTTGTTAAATTACCTATAATAAATTTATTTTCTTTATTATTCCTTTATTTTTTTTTATATAATACTAGCTGTTGTCCGCGACTTCGTTCGCGTGGTTTTTAATTAAATGCGATAATATATTTAGTACAAATCCCGGCATGCTCTGTAATGCCATTCTTTCTGCCACAGAAAGAAAGTTTTTGTTTATAATTCTGTTTATTGAAGTCCTTTTGGATAGAAAATATTTTTTGTTTTTCCATTAGTATAGGAACCATGCGCAGCTTTTAGCGAAAAAAAAAACTAGATATAATTTCTTGTAGTTGCTAGATAAGCGCATGTTCAATTTTGAATATTTCATTTTTTGGAGCAGACGTGTGTGCAACGTATGTTCATTTAGTTTATGTTTACATAATTCAATTTGACGTTTCTCATTGGCGGTTAAATTTTTTGTTGTGTTTTAAATTTAATTTATCTTAACACACTTAAATAATTAAAAAAGTATCTAAGTTATTATTTTATAAACTAATATATTTAAAGCCTATACTTTTAATTTAATCAACAAAATTAGTGTGGTCCGTTTCGAGTGCCATAAATATTGAAGTATATCGCATGATATATTGTATAATTTTACGGGAAAGGATGTGAGCTAGATTAAACTCTTTCGATATACTGATAAAAAGTAAGATGATTTTAATCTTCATTTTAATAAATTTATCTGAATATGATTTCCATTTTTTATTAGTTTTGAAGAGATGTACCGTATCCATTCAATCAAATGTGACTGAAAATGTATATTATCATGCACACGATTTTCAAATGTCATTCCGTTTCTCGAAAAAATTAAATCAAATATAAAACTTTGTGTATTTTTAACTAAAGTTTATATTACGAAACATATCGAGTTTTTATTTTTTTTTATCAACCAAAATAATTTTTGCTTTGAAAATAACAAAAAAATTGTATCTGTTATACTGTTTATGTTGGAGGTTGAACCCAGGTCGAGTCAACTTGTAGTTATCTTTAGGTTAACCTTGAAATTAACTTCTAGTGTTTATATTGGAGAGTTATCTTGAGGTTGAGTCGAAACCAGGTTATGAATGTCAAAATCATTCAAATTTTTGTCTATCAAAAAATCATTATAACTTTTTCTTTCGAACTTTCGAAAAATAAAAAATCGAAAAAATCACTAAAAAATGCTGCCGAATTTAGACACAGACGCGCTCGTACAAGAAAAATATGAAAAATCGCCATTTTTATTTTTTTACTTTACTGATTATTTTTTGTTGTTGTTTTTCGACTCGACTCTGGGCGTTTATATTAACCAGAGTTAACTCGACCTAAGAAATTTTTTGGATTGAGTCGAGTTAACTCCAAGTTAACCTTTGGTGTTTATGTTGAAGGTTCAACCCAGGTTGAACCTCCAATATAAACAGTTTGTGTACCTCCATATGTACTGATAAAATTTTTGTCTTAATTTATTGAGTTTTTTTGTTGGTTGCATGCACAAAAATTGTATAGCAGTTTGGTTGCAATCATTTATTTTTATTTAATCGAAAAAAATTATATCTAGTTATTTTTTCGCTAAAATCTGCGCATGGTTCCTATACAGGTATGTACACAAATAAATCAGACGATTTTCCGTCACGTGAGCATGCCACATACAGTTGTCGATGTGAGAAGAATGGATTTTCCAAATTTAGTTCACAACTTTGTAGTGATTGTGCTTTATTGGTGGTTAAAAATCCGAGTCGTACTGGAAACTGCAAACGCTTTAACTCTAATGGCATATCTGTCTGAATCATTGGGAATCGTAGCAACAGTATTTATTCTGGCTTAAATCTTCCACTTAAAATTGTAGCTTTAACGATATTGTTCATCATCTTTTTCACTAAAAACCTGGTATGGTACCAGAGTCGTGGTAGATAGATATATAATAGAAGAATGAGAGGCACGCCAATTTTCAGACTGCTAACTTAGTGCAATATTTAGAAAAATATTGTGGATCAATTCGTCTGTGATTGCTGTGAGTTTATAGAAGTTTGTTAGCAATGTAATACATTGTATGGATTCGTAAATTGCTATTTTACAATTTAAAATATCCACCAATTGTTTTGCGAAACGTTGCGGATGCATTATGTTGTAATTGAATATGTATCGTCATAAAACTGATGATTTGACACATGCATTAAGTTTATCAGCGGCCGTTGAACGTGTTATAACGTGTTGTAACATATGTTATAACATTGTAAGTAAAGTTTGTAAAGTTTGTCGAAAATCATCAGACAATAAAATGAATACGCCACCGCTGATAATTTCCTCTCGAATGTTTTAGTGTCCCATGAACCGCTTCCAATGCTTTTTTGTGTGCCGATGGCAGTTTCAGTGCTGAATGTGCTATTCGACCACCATTCAAAAATGTAAATTCTAGATTATGCGATTGAGAGTGTATAATATCTTTTCGTGATTGTATAGTTGCCAAAATAAACGAAATGAGAAAAGTACTGCTTGTGATCCAGACGCCTCTAGAAAATTCAATCCGTCACTTTGGCTTGTAATAACATGCATAATTCTAAAATGCGCTAAGCATTGTTCTGAAACCAAGTACTGTAGATTAGTTTGAACAAATATACCCAATTCTTTGACATGAAAATATCTTTCTTATTGCAAATCACAATCGAAAATGTCGTTTGCAGATCCACTCGACCAAATGGCACAGTGGTTAAAGCTTTGGCGTTTGGATCGGGAGGTACCGGGTGCGAATCCCGATAGGGGCAGGATGCAAAGTGAAATTTCATCAACAGATTTCGATCTGTGGTGAAATGTAACACATCTATGACCCGTTGTCGGTGTGCAAAACCCATGGGCCGACCCATCTTCCATGCCGGTATAGGCTGGCATGGAGCTTGCAATGTGCAGATGGCCTTAAATCGGTCCTATAGCCGTACGTCCTCGAGTTGGCTGGAAGGCGTAAAGTAAGGACGTAAAAAGCATAACCGCGGAAGAGCAGGGTGAGCCTTGAGCCCCAAAACAGATCGCATAGTTAACAATAAAAAAAAAAAAAAAAAAAAATAAAAAAAAAAAAAAAGATCCACTCGGCCCAGTCAATCTGAATTGAATCAGTGCTTTGATAGTGTTTGCGTCATTTTAGTCGTTTAACACGATTGGGTGGGTATACATCGTTTTCAAGAAGATTTAATTCTCGTCAAGCTTCACGATAAGTGGCACATACTTGACCGTTAAGAGTTCTCAATTCTTCGAAGGGTGTCGTTTCACGTGCGTTTATTACAGTGTGGGTAAAGTACTAGTTTAAAATAGATTTGAACAAATTTGTAATTTTCATTCGGCAGTGGTAGTAGTGATAAATTTTCCATTGCAAATTCCTTGAATGTTTATTGTTGCATATTTGTTGCATCGAACAATGAAATTTGAAAACACGAATTGTACTTTCTTATATTTACCAAGAAATGTTTCGATTGACCTATACCACTTGACACCAATGTTGATAATGGTTCGGGTATAGTGAATGTAATTCTGGTAATTTCACATTTCCTACCGCGCAGCATATTCCTTGTGTTTTTCTTTTGAATTTGAGGGCACTTCGTGTATTGATTGCATAAATTATCCATTGTCTGGCTTCCCATTGCTTTTCTGTTTCTGACAGCGAGTTTATACGACGGCTAAAATCTCGGATTTTTCTATCCCACCAATTACAGTTTTAACCAATTACATCACGTAAATTATACAACAGACACGCCTCGTTCAATACAAAAAGATGAAAAAAATTGAAAACAAATCTGGGATAAAAAAATCGGAATTTTTTATCCATCATATGAACTGTCAGTGAAGTTCGTGGTGCCCTTTTATTTAGTACTTGAAGTGTATAACGACCAATTACTTGTCGTTTGGCTAACATGTATGCTGCCATGTTTTGGGCGACTTTGAGCCCATCAATACTTTAATTTTATTTAAAAATTATAAAAAATTACTTTTTTCCAATAAAATAAGATTTTCGTTTTTTAGATGATTGCGGTTGGTAATTGAGTTGTCGCTCTCCATATTTCCAAAATAGAATAGGATATTGTTTTAATTTTGTGTATTGGTGCAAAACAAATTTCTGATAAACAAAAGCTAGAATTATTTACATAGCAAAATCCAGATTTATTAAATTTTCTGTTTTAGTAAACAGAATAATAAATTTTTAAAATTAATCAAAATAAAATCTGTTTTAACTTGAGTACTAAATTATTTTAAACGTAAAATTACGGTACATACTGAATACAATTGCAACGATTACACACACACACACACCATCGATTGTGTCTTGGTTATCACAATACCACTCATTTAAATGACGACGGGCTCTGCTTAATCGGGTCGGAATATCGTATTCGAATGTATCGTATCGCCTTCCATCGTATTCTATTGGATGGTACTTAACGATTTCATTTTAATATACAGTCGGTATAATTATTAAATCTCTCTCTCTCTCTCTCTCTCTCTCTCTCTCTCTCTCTCTCTCTCTCTCTCTCTCTCTCTCTCTCTCTCGCCGTCTCGGTTCATCGCTCTCGACCTCCAGTTTCGACATCCTAGTGCCTGTAGATCTTGTTCGACGTCGTCACGTCAGCGTAGTCGGGGTCTTCCTCTACGACGCACACCGGCTGGTTGTTGATGGAACACTTTATTGGTCATTCGTTGTTGTGGGGACCTTGCAACGTGGCCGAGCCATCTTACTCGATTGGATTTGATGAATCCGATAATATCGCAACCACCAAGAATTTGCTTTATCTCGTGGTTCATGCGAATCCGATATTCATTGTTCGCGACTTTAATTGGACCAAAGATGGAGCGAATGACCTTCCTTTCGAAAGTTGATAACAATCTACAATCATTAGTGGTCATGGTCCAGCTCTCGCTTCCGAAAGCCAGCACAGGTCTTATGAGTGCTTTATAAAGTGCGAGCTTGCACGACTGCGATAGATGTCTAGATCGCAATAATTTTGATTGGGCGTAGAAAACTCGATGTGCGGCAGCTATTCGGGCTTTTATATCTGCCTGCATGTCATTTGGTCATTTGATGATGTTATAACTGACCCGAGGTATTTGAAGTTTTCAATGCGATCAAAGTTATGGTCGCCAATTCCGAGATTTGCCATGGAGATGTTCCTGGGTGTTGATACAAATTTGGTTTTGCTACTGTTCACCTTCAAACCAAGTCTTCTTGCGCAGCGATCGGGCGGCACGAAACTGTCTTTGATATCGCTAGGTCTTCGGCCAAGAAGCACGATATCATCTGCATATCCAAGAATTTGGCCTGATTTATTAAATATTTAAAAAAAAGAACGTTACGTTTTAATTTTTATTGTTTGTTATGGTATACAAAAAAAAACAAAATAAATGACAATCTGCGAAAAACGTGTTGCTTGAAACTGTGTAATTCGAGGGAAGGGGTATCCGTGTTCTTCGAAACCATGTTCCTCGAAGACGTGTTCTTGGAGGGTTACCTGTATTTCCAAAATTGATTATGAACTTGACTTTAATACATTTTTCATCTCAATTACATAATCATGAAAATGAAACCCAATAAGTGGTCTTTTTTCATGATTACACCGTATTCCAAATTTAATACTAAGACAAGATAAAAGGAAAGAAATCAGTTGCCATGAGTGTAACCAGGATATAACGAGTACTAGAGAGTTTTGGTATAAGGCCAAACAATAACAACTAATTTTTAATGTTTATTGCTAATCGCTTAATATATTATATTAGCTGTTATTTTATGTTTACTCTCATGTACGCCCCGGGAACCAGCATCATAAAACGTTTTATTACAAATCTTGCAACTGTAAGGCTTTTCTCCCGTGTGAATTCGCTCATGAATATTTAAACTGCCAGATCGACTAAAAGCTTTATCACAATATTTACATTTAAACGGTTTCTCGCCAGTATGTGTTCGTGCATGCATTTTTAGAGACCAGTTACTTGTAAAACCCAAACCACATTCTTTGCATAAACATGTCTTTTCACCGGTGTGAACTTTCCGGTGTAAGTTAAGTTCCCTTTGGAAGCAAAATCGCTTTTGGCAAAAATCACATTGTACCGGTCGCTTATCAAAAGGCACGTGTGTTTTAACGTGTCGATTCAAATGCTGTTTTGATTTGAAACCCTTATTGCACGTCGCGCACTGAAATGGTCGTTCTTTTTGATGTGATCGCATGTGGGAATGTAATTGGTCGGGTTTAAAACATTGTAATCCGCAAACGTAGCAAACAAATCCTTTCTCGCCCGTATGATAACGCATATGCTGCTCAAGATTACGAGGTCGTTTGCCACATATATTGCATTCTTTTTCATGTTTCCTCAAATGAACACGAAATTTATCGCGCCGCATAAATTGGCGGCCACACTGTTTACACTTTAAATCATCGCGGGTCGTTTTTGGCATTTTAAATGAGCTTCCTTTTTCGGAGTCTTCATTATCCCCGGTATCGCTCGAACTATGTTCACTAGTACTATCTTCTTTGCAGTTATCATTTTCTTCTTTATCGTGAAGGTCATGAGTAGCTGTTACATTTGTGGCTTCATTATTCTCAGATTTAACGGGATTGTTAGCTTCTTGTTTGATCGCATCATCAACAATATTTAGTTCTTCTTCTTCTTCTTTAATTGCAATTTCGAATGTATCTGCATTCTGAAAATTGTGTTTTACCACTGTAATTATAACATAAAAGTTTATCTAATTTAAATAAATATTCACCGAAAGATTTAATTCATGACTGTCTTTTCTTTCACATCCACATTTACAAACACTGCCATATTCTTCAAATAAATTGATTAATTCGATAATATTTTCAAATGTTGGCGATCCTTCCGTAGTAAATTTGGTGGGAAATTCAGTTTGAACTTTATCTGTAGAATTTCCTGATTGATAATAACGTTTAATAATGAAAATTTTTTGGTGTAAGGTGTAGACTGTCATGTTTAATGTTTATATTTGTTTTTTTGACAGCTTAAGAAACATGGTATCTAGTGACACCTACAGTTTAGTCATATAAATTTTAAAATACCGCAATCGCCTTATTTTATTCTATTCTTTATACCGATTACAACGGTTAATTGATACATATGACTCGTGACCTGCGGTACTCCTAACCATCGAGGAATAAATATATAAGGGAAATCAAGTAGTGCAAATTTTATAAGCCAATTTCTCCGAGGTTAATCTTATTTTATAGTTTTGATATATTTATATAAACAAATTAAATTATCTTTAATCCATGTATACGTATCTTATAATCGGCATAGTTATTTTATAGTTCATTGTTCTTGCTAGTCTTATATTTTATTTTATTTATTTATTTAAAGAAATCTATTTTGTAATATACATGTATGATTTCAGATTATTTACAGTTATAGTTAAAACTATATTAAAACAACAAAAAACTTTAAAACAGAAAAAAAATATAAACCAAATTTTGGTTTAGACAAAAATTTAGAAAAAAGTCTAAGGTTATTTTTAAAGTTGTCCTTTGATAAGTTGAAGTCAAATAGGTCGTCGATTAAGTTGAAAGATTTAGACATCCTATTAATGGGGTTGTTTTCTCCATAGTTGGTGGAATGTTGTTCAAGTGCTAAAAATTCATGGTTTCGAAATGTTCTGCATGTAACGTGAATTGATATGTTTTCTAAGATGTAAGCTGAATCTACGTGACCAAGCAAAACGTTACCAATAAAAGCTGCGCCCAAGAGAAGTCGTCTATTTTCAAGCGTGCATATTTTGTAATCCGTGCATCTTGTTGTGTATGGAGGTAAGCGAGCCACATTTTCATGGAATGGTAAGTTGTGGTCGTAATCCCAGTCACTTTTCTTTAACAAAAAAATCAGGAACTTCTTTTGAATGCTTTCAATTCTTTGTATGTGTACAGCATAGTATGGATTCCAGACCGCTACAGCGTATTCCAGTTGAGATCGAACATAAGCGAAATAGAGTGAACATAAGGTTTGAATATCCTTAAATTCACCTGTTCATCTTTTAACAAATCCGAACATGGCATTCGCTTTCGCAATACAATTTTCAATATGCCTATTGAAACTGGCGTTTTCGACAAATGTAACACCTAAGTCTATAACCTCATTGACTCTTTGCAGTACTTCGTTGTTGACTTTGTATGAAGTAATTATCGGATTTCGTTTACGATGGAAAGACATGATTTTGCATTTCTTAATATTTAAGTATAGTGAGTTCCGATCACACCACTCACTTAATCTATCTAAGTCTTCTTGAAGTTTCTCCGTGTCTAACAATCCATTAATAGTACGAAAAATTTTCACATCATCTGCAAATATGAGCACGTCTGAGTTTTTGATTATCTCGGTTATTCGGTCTATGAAAACAATAAAAATCCAAGGCCCGAGGTGTGATCCTTGGGGAACACCAGATGTAACTTTAATAACGTTTGATTTCTCATTTCCCATTATCACAAATTGGCACCGGTTTGATAGATATGATTTAAACCAATTTATGTAATCGAGAGAAAACCCAAAATTGAATAAACTCTGGAGTGCTTTATGATGACAGATATACACAGATATACAGAAAGCCAATAGTAAAATAGATTAGCTTCGGAATGTCTACATGAGTTCTATTATGTATATTTTTTCAGATGTCTGACCTTATTCGGTCGAAATATGTAATTAGATGTACTGGCAAGAGAAGTCTAAGTTCGTTACTTTCTTCGTGCATTCTATTCAACCCTTCCAAGGTTTATCTTCCTCCGTCGAAAAAAACGCCTTGGTATTACAATCGAGAAACTTACACCGAAGATATACATACTCGAAAAGTCCCAAGCAATCGTAAAGGCTATGGAGCATTACCGTGCGCTACAAGCCGTTAGTTTCTAAATCGTTTTGTGTTAGCAAGTTTAAGTAAGAAAAATCAAGATTGAAGCATATCACTATTAATAGAACAGGGCCCAAGAAATTTAAAATATTTTAATTAAACAATCGATTTAACATAATGCCCGCAATACGCGTTAGGTTATATTTCTTTTTACCTTAATTTTATTACGCTAGAAAATTTCGGAAATACTTAATCCAGCCAATTTACTTCGGATGATTTAGTTTAATATGTGATCTCAAACTGCTACCAAAATTGTACGCTTTATTGCATAAGACACATTTGTAAGGCCGATCATCCAAATGAACATGTTCATGCATTTTACGACCACCCGAATCAGTAAACGATTTATCGCAGTATCGACATTTATAAGGTCTCTCGCCTGTGTGTAACCTTTGGTGTATAATCAAACCAGCATTCCGGGAAAATGTTTTACCACATATATGACAGCTGTGCGGTTTCTCTCCAGTATGCGTCCTTTTATGCATATTTAATTGATAAAGGGTTCTAAAACCTTTACCACACTCATTACACAAAGTTGGTTTTTCTCCCGTATGAGATCTAATATGACGATTGAGTTCAACGTTGTTTAAAAATCGTTTTTCACATAGATGGCACTTTTTTGGGCGTTCCTCCATCGGAATATGTATTTTAACATGCTCACGTAACCGATCTTTTGTTTTAAAGCAACTTTGACATGTTTCACACTTAAACGGACGTATCTCGGAGTGTGTGGACATATGTCTTTTCAACCGGTCGTTAAATTTAAACCTCTGCCGACAAAGTTCACATTCATAGGGTAGTATGCCTTCGTGCAATTGCATGTGTGCCTGGATATTAACAACTCGTTTATTGCATATTGTGCACGTATTAGAGTGAACTCGTCGATGTCGTTCATAAAGGATTTGACGTTTAAAAATTTTGTCACAGTCTTCACATTTAATACGTAAACCACCTTTAGTGGTTTGTCTTTCTAAAGTTAATGGATCTGTCCAGTTTTCTGCATCATCCTCAGAACTCGCAGATTCCGAATACGATTTATAACTATCGGAATCATCTCTGATTATATCACAATCCTCATTATTTTCAGAATATTTTTCGTTTTTAATTTCTGATTGTTCCAATAAACTGTCAGAAACAGATTCATTTTCAATTTTTGATAATTTCCAACTGTCAGTAATTTTCGCATCGGTTTCAAATGTAGGTGGTTCAATTTTAACTTCTAGATTTTCAACTTGCAATCTATTCTGAAGTAAGATTGTTAGAAATAGAGATTTTATAAAATATAATACGTGCTAATTATTAATAAACACTTATCTTACCGGATTATTAAGTCCAGGCTCTAGTTCACCCTTGGGTTCTTTATTCGGTGCAAAAACACTTCCAAATTCTTCGAATAATTTCACAAATGTCTCTACTTCATCTTCACTTGGTAGGTCAAATGTAATAAATTGATTTGGAAATTCTGTTAAAACATTTTGTGTGGAGTTCCCGGATTGATAATAATATTTTACAATAAAAATTCGCTGTTTCAGTGAATAAATGGCCATTGTTGATTGTTTACCATTTATGTTTTGACAATAATTTGACGTAGAACAGTCGTGACACCTCATTATAGGAATTTGCACTAATTATTTGAAAATTCAACATTTAGGCAAAATAGTAGTTTCCAATTGAAAACCCTATAGCGGCCATTACACAATAAGTATTAATGGGCCTATTTTTTAATTCAACCTGAGCAAGCAGTGCGCTGTCAAAAAATATTCTGTGTTTTTTTATTCAACCTGAGTAATTTTACTCTGCACACTGCGTTTTTATTTGTGAACTGTGCTTACACCGAGCTTACTCGGTTCTTCAAATTTTACTCTGAAATTAATGTCAGTGTACGAAGAGTGTTCAAAGTAAAAAACAATTTTTTACTCTATGCGCACCAGATAATTTTACCCAGTACAACCTTTGCTCGGTGTACACTACCCGGAGCAAGCCTGCTTGCTCGGGTTGAATTAAAAAATAAACCCATTGGGTATATTTTATAAATACATATTGTCAATATGTACTTGTAATGACAATTTAAGAAAGAATTCCAGAGTGAAACAATTTTTTTCGATAAAATTAATACGAGATAAAAATATAAATCCTTTACTTGTTAGAAAGAAACAAACAAAAAATCATAAAAAGTCAGAAACTCAATACTTTTTATGGCAACATTTGTTTGACTTTGTCACTCTAACGTAATTTTAATATGTATACTCTCCTCTTTTCGGTTTCTCAGTATTTTTTACTAAAAAAATTGTTCACTGTGGAATCCACGCATAATGCCCCATTTATGCCCGGTTTACATAAGACCAACATTTTTCTTCTGCAAGATGAATAAGATATAACATTGACTTTTTGCAGATGAGAGACAAGAAAAGAAATATATCCCAACAAAATTTTGCAGAAGATTTTTAAGCCACTACACTGTAAACCACTATAAAATGTTGCCATAAAATATATTCGATCCGTGTATTTTTATGGCAACATTTTTAAAATCAACAAGAAAAAAATGGCTAAAGTGTAGATGACGTATACATCGCGGAAATAGGGTAAAATGAAAATTTTCTAAAAAATTTTTTTTATAGGATTGTGTATCTATCATTTTTAGGAGGTGCAAGCTAAAAATTTCGGAAAACTGTCGCATTTTCCGGAAAAATTTTGACTATTTCATTTTTTTTGGTGACAAATTGCGTATTATTTTATTCAAAATACGTACAAATGTGATATTTCTATAAAAATGTTGATATTAGGAGACAGTTTTCCGACAGTACAAGTAATTTTTCCGGTAAAATTTTGCAATTTTTCTAGGAAAATTTTGAAATTTTTTCAATTTTTTTTTTACTTAGTTTAAAATTATACACATAAAACTTTACACTTGAAGAATTGTATAAATTCTTTAAGAGCGGTGGTTTGGGGATACCCCCATCCTCTAAGGTATACAACGAATTAAAATTACATTAAAAACAAATTTATATTTACATAAGTTGAGTTTTTTAACATTTGTGGCACTATCAGAAGAAGCGATAAGAGCGATAAAAACTCTTTGATCTGTGTCTGCAAGGTTGACGAAGCAATTATTATTAATAAAAATAAATAAAATTAAAAAAAATATTGAAAAATAAAAAAAGTGAAAAATTTTCCGGAAAATCAAATTTTTTTTAATAAAATAACGTAAAAATGTAAATTTTAGCTGTTTAATGACTGTAATTCGAATTTTTATCATTAAAATTAAGATTTGATAAAAAAAAATTCAGATTTTTAATTTTTGAATGAAAAAAACAATAAAATATTTTAAAAAAACTGAAAATTTTCCCGGAAAATGTGCTAATTTTTCCGAAATTTTTGGCTTGCACCTCCTAAAAATGATAGATATACAATCCTTAAAACAAAATTTAAAAAAAAAATCATTTTACCCGATTTCCGCGATGTATACGTCATCTACACTTACGCCAAAAAAATTATTTCGCATTTATAAATGTTAAGAATTCATAATAAAAACTGACATAGATAAAAATTTAAATTTCGCATTTGAATTCATTAAAAATAAATTAATAATGATCCTATAAAAAAAATTACGCCATTACTATATATGTTTATTTCTTTCTGGCACATTGAATATTTTTATATAGCGGATCCTTCTTATTTACCTGCAAAAATTTGTAGATAAACAATTTTCTACATGTAAATGCCCCATAATACTATATTACTTTTTTGTTGATAAATATATTTTTTTTTGCGTAATATCACAAATGGAAATGTATATCCAAAAAATAAATGTCTTTACCGGCCAATTTAAAAAAAATAAACTAAATTAAAGTATTATAATATTAAAGTAGAGTTTAAACCACGACTATTATACTATTATTTTTTTTTGATAGCTATTATACTTTAATAGCAAAATATGTAGTACGTGATAAAGTATTTTAGTTTGAGTTTACACCAACATACTTTTTTGCTACATACTTTTATTCTACTGGTGTAAACGGTATATTAATTCAAATTCTTTGGAGTTCCATGTCTTCCATGAAATATCTCAATAATGTAACGAAAGTTGGAACTGTCAAAATGAGTTCCATTCTGTTATACTTATACTTGGGACTTGGGGATAAGCGAAATCGGGAGCTACGTATTTTTAGCTTGGTTATTTTAATATTTATATTAATATATTTAATTGTTAATAATTAATTTAATATTTATAAATAAAATGAATTAAATTTAAAACTCAAAATATCGAATCTTTCCTCCTTTTGCGTACCCTGCAAACAATTTGTTTGTTTTTTAGTTTTTTGCGGTCAGATATTTCTATCCATATGACCTAATGCTCCATTGGTCCAGAAAAATGTTTAAGAACCTTCTCAAGGGAAGGGCTAGAACTCTGGATAAGTTTGGTTTTCAAACTATATTATTTAATTTTTATTATATTGTTTGTATTCAATTATATTTTTGTTGTATTATATTTTAATTGTTTATTATTATTTTTAGTTTTAATTATTAATGCGTATTAACGATTCGAATTCCAGCACCCAAACGACGATGTTATCGATTCAAGTTCTAGAAAACGAATGATGCAAACAATTTGTCGGATTTGTCCTACCTTTTCGCGAAGCAAGGTCAAAAAAACGATATTTTTCCATACAAAATAATGCATTTATGACGTTTCTGTGCTATCAAAATTAAAAAAAAGTCGTTTAAAAAAGTTACGTTTATTGCAGATTTATTTAAACAATCGATAAATTCAATGTGAATTTCTGTATTGTCGTCAGTGACGTAATCCACACAAAACGACGAAAATGAAACGGGAATATTTTACCTCCGTTTTAATATCGTGATAATCAGTGAACCAAATAATTTAAGCGATTTGTTTGTGTCTAAAAGATGTTAACTAAAAATTTACTCAAAACCTATTATTAGTGCTTCTCGATGAGCATGTCTCATATGTGATTTTAAATTACTAGGATGATTGTGAGCTTTACCACAAAGGGTGCACTTATATGGATACTCTCCTGTGTGTGTTCTTTCATGTGCCCTCCTTGTAGATGAATCATAAAATTCTTTATCACAATATTTACATTTGTACGGTTTTTCACCAGTATGAATCCGCTCGTGAATTTTGCGAACACCCGCCGAGCTGAAATGTCTCTCACAATACCTGCATTTGTATGGTTTTTCACCAGTATGGCATCGCATATGAACTTTTAGTGAATCACTGGAAACGAAAAATTTACCACATATGCTACATATTGACTTCCTTTCACCCGTGTGCACGTTTAAATGTTTTTTAAGATCGTATTTATGTAAAAATCCTTTACCGCATACGTCGCACTTATTCGGCCGATCCGTAGTGTGTGTCTTTTGATGTACGCGTAATCTTTCGCGGGATTTAAATTTCTTTTCGCATGTGGTACATTCGAATGGCCTTTCTTCTGAGTGAGATGTCATGTGACTATTTAGTCGGCTCATATTTATAAATCGTGAGCCGCATATCGTGCACTGATATGATTTTTCACCCGAATGCTTATTCATGTGGGTCTCTCGATTTAGATATTTCTTGCCGCATATTTCACATGATGTTTTGCTATGTGATTTGATATGCCGTTTAAGATACATTTCTTTGTCGAATTCTTGATGACATATATTACAGGATAGAACTACAGGATTAACATCTTTTTGATTTTCTAATTCAGCGTCTTCTAAAAATTTATATTTTAAAGGATCACCTCCGTCTGAACAATCATTTCTTACAGAATTATCGCCAATCCAGTTATTTTTACTAATCTCCTCAATTTTAGTAGGCACAAGCATCTCACTAAAATCATTGTGACTGTTCACCCCGTCAAACAGGTCCAACTCTGACTCAAATTTGATCGTATCGTCATCATTGTTTTCATTTTGCGGTTCACGAATTCCGATGTTATTGTTAAGGAAATTAACTGGCTCAGCTTTTACTTCATATTCTTCCTCCTTAAATATAAACAGTATGTACAGTAATCCACCTATAAATAATAACTTACATACTTTATACTCGTCCTCATCTAAGATCAACCCTTGCTTTCTCTCTTTAGGGTAGACAGTTCCAAATTCCTCGAATAAATTCACTAATTCAATTATGGTATCACATGACAATTTTGAGTCATAAGAACTAAATTCACTTGGAAATTCAGTTTTAACCTTTTCTGTAGAATTTCCTGTCTGATAATAACGTTTAACAATAAATATTTTCTGTTTTAATGAAAATATTGCCATGTTTATTTTTATTTGAGGAATGATCTGAACTGTCAAAAATTGTTATACTAACCCTTTCGAGGTGTGGCTTTTATATAACAGTTGTAAACCAACAGCGAATGAAAAGTTGTTGTATTTTGAATACACTTGTTTAATAGAACAAATTTTATAAATAAAAATTATAAAACTTTCGCATAAAAAAGTAAAAACTATTCGTATCCGTGTGCGTGCCGTAAATGGGATTTTAAATTACTAGATTGATTGCATGTTTTACCACAAATTTTACATTTATAAGGATAATTTCCCGTATGAGTTCTCTCGTGCGCCCGACAAGTGGACGAATCTGCAAAAGCCTTGTCGCAATATTTACACTTATATGGCTTTTCACCTGTATGTACTCTAATGTGTATTTTCAGCACATTGGAACAGCCAAATTGTTTAGCACAGTACTGACATTCGTAAGGTTTCTCACCAGTATGTGTTCGCATATGAACTTTGAGCGAATCGTTTGACGAGAAACCTTTACCACATATCTGACAAACAGCTGGTTTTTGACCCGTGTGTACATTTAGATGTTTAGCCAAATCACCTTTATTTAAAAATCCCTTACCACATTGATCGCACTTATGTGGTCGTTCAGTCGAATGTGTTTTCTTGTGGCCACGTAATCCATCGGTAGATTTAAAAGTTTTATGGCAAACATCACATTCATACGGCCTTTCTGTAGAATGTCCGATCATATGGTGATTTAATCTACTTATATTGATAAATCTAGCATTACAAAGCGAGCACAAAAATGTTCTTTCGCCTGTGTGCTTCTTCATGTGTTTCTCGCGATCGTGAAATTTTTTACCACAAATCTCACACCGGTTTTTATGTACGTTCATATGTCTTAGGTATCTTGCTCGACGATCAAACTTTTTTCCGCATTCCTTGCATTTTAATATTAACTTTGTTTTGTTCCGTGATGATTTATCCGGATCCTGTTCATTATCTAAGGAGAGAGTATCCTTCGGCTCATCACTCGTTGAATATGATTTACCTCTGTCCTCATCCTCTTCACCATCATCGCTACAACTAATATCGCTACTTAAATGATTTTGTTCGTTATCAATAGATTTATTGAGAAAAACTGCGTCCGCCTCATGATGCGGGTGGTCATGAACAACAAGTGGTGGTTCTGCTTCTACTTTAATTTCCAAATCACTCTCTTCCCCCTAAAACGAAAATTATCGAAATCGGTTTGTACCTTAGATAAATGTCAAAATAAAAATATTTCCATTCCAACCAAAACATTTTTATACAAGCTAATCAATCGCCGTGTTTTATGACACCCATTGATCCGAATCAGTTATTTTATATGGGAAACGTGATCCCAATTTTGGTTTAGATCACAAACTTTGATTTAAAATCTAGTAAGCGTCTTTTTATGAAACATGAACTGAACCGGATCAGATCAAGCGTCAGGAAACACAGGTAACCAATAACAAATTAATTAAGCAAACATTAATTACTTAGATCTTAAAAATATAATTATTTACCAAACAGCTGCTAGGTGCTTCATAAATTGTTTCTATTTCTTGTAACTTAATTACGCTTCCAAATTCCTCGAATAATTGAACCAACTCTTCAATATTTTCATTTGTAGGCGATGCATTTTGATTAAACTCACTAGGAAATTCTTTTTGTACTAACTGTGTCGAATTACCTGTTTGATAAAATCGTTTTACAATAAATATTTTCTGCTTTAATGTAAATATTGCCATGTTTTTGTTTTGTTTTCTTGTCAAGCAGCTGTCAAGGCGGCCGCACGAAATTTGTCTCGAGAGTAGAATTATTTATACTCTTAGAATGGGTACTTGAATTTTACCCATGTAAAATTTGCTATTTCATGTGAGACACGTCGGAGCAGGATGGTTGTATAAAAAAGCATATGGTTTATATCTCAAAATGAAAAACCCCATCAGCTGTTTATTTATGTGTGCAGTGACAACCTATGGCGACGACTTAATTTTGTGCTTTTAACACTATTAATTAAAATTCATTGAAATAATAAAAAAAATTATAAAATAGTTAATGGTTTATGTAGTAGTGCGTGGTACTGCATCATTTGATAATAAAAATTACAAACAATTTTAAGTAAAATGCTGTGTATTGTGAAAAGTTCAAAAATACGCATAAAAAAATCAAAAAGGCATATTTTACCATCAGTAAGTTTACTAAGTGTTTATATAAAATAAAATGTATATTATGTTAAGAAGAAAGTGATTTGTGGTAAATTTAACCTTAATTTAAGTTAAATAAATCAGAGAAAATTAAGTAAACAATTTTGATTGCCGGCGTGGAGTTTCTCATTGTGTGTTTGTGTTTGTAAACAGATGTTATATTACAGTGTCGCATTTTTGTTATTACTACGTACATATTCTACGTCCTTTTCCTTTCATAATTACTTTTTATCTTGGAATACTATAAGTACAATATTTTACCGAAAATAAAAACAATTAATGCGTACTATATTGGAATAAAATTAATTGTGAATTTGAGTAGTTTTTAATTTCGATCGAACAAATTCTAATTACGACCCGTTGATTTATATGCTTTCTCTTTTACCCTCCGAATTTGACTCACTGGACAGCTGCTTTCATGTATTATTTTTAAATTATTCTAATTCTATGGTCTCGAGCTAGACAAAGTTGAAAATGTGTGATCTCAAAACGGCGGTACAACAACAATTGCATTACTACAAAAATAATTTACAACAACAATTTGCATTATGTATATATCACACATTTTCAACTTTGTCTAGCTCGAGCCTCGAGACAAATTTCGTGCGGCCGCCTTCAAGCGTCACAAATTCGGAGGGTAAAAGAGAAAGCGAATAAATCAACAGGACCCTATTTAGAATTTTTTTCGACCGAATGCAAGTAAGTTAGGAAGACGAGCATGAAGTTTCTAGCAACTTTCTGGCAAACCTTATAAATCCTATTAAACTTCTAACAAACGTTATAAATGTAAATAAATCCTGAAAATGCACATTGACTCAATTGATGCAATCTAATATTTATGCTGCTGTGTTTCGGAAAAAATACTTTTCTTCAGCTTAATAATATTAAAATTCTATTTTTTGCCGATTTCAAATTGATGAATCGCTAAAACGTTGCTGCACACCTATAGGTTAATTCAATAAATAAATTAGAAATAAATAAAATAAGTAGTTGCCACTAATGTAATAAGTTCATAAGAACTTCAAACATTTATATTAAAATAAAATAAATAAATAAATATTTAAATTCAATTTACAGAAGTTCTTCAGATCATATTCTGAGTTGAATTGCAACTAAAAATAATCTAATTAATCAAACTATCAAAAACTAATTTATTATCAATATCGTGTAAAAAATTATAACGTTAAGGTAAAAATATGATGATTAATTATATCATTAAACAACGAATTAATAATGCCATTTAGGAAAGTTTACACACCATATACAAACTAACCATAAGGGTCTACGCAAACAAAAACACACTTTAGGTTTTGGAAATATAGAGACGGGGAGCGGCCACGTGGCTTCGAAAAAGTCAGATATTGCTTGAAATGACGTCACTAACAGCTTGTTAATTACCATTTAAGGAAAGATTACACAAAGAGCTACCATATACAAATTAACCATAAAGGCGATGCCACATACACATTTCTACGGACGACATCTAAAAACAGATTTCGCATTTACGAATTAATTAGAGCATATTTTTGACTCAAATCAATGAGATAATATGTAAAATATCTCAAGTTAGTAGCTAAAATAATAAATTTGGAATTATTTAATAATTTTAATTGAAAAATTATCAATTTTCTATTTACCCGTTCCTAGAAACGATTTTTTCTCTGAATGGTATAATTTTACACGTGAACGAACGCACAAAAATCTAAAACGATTTCCGAACTCATCAAAAAATTTTAAACGATTTTTTTCTCTGTTGTCTGTGAACTTCAACAAATGTCAAAAAATTCCAAAACAAAATATATATTAATATAAATATATACACTTATATAAATATATACACTTTGGAATAGAAATGGCGGTATAAACATTCAGCTCAAAACAAAATATAAAGAATTGTTGTTGTGAAAATCGTTTGTATTTTTTTTGGTATGTGGCGAGGCAAAATAAATTTACGCACGAATCGTCTGTTATTAGATATGTATGTGGCAACGCTTTTAAAGCCATTTCTATCCAAAGTGTCAAAATAATTAAATTTACTTATTTAATTTATAATTAAATAAGTTTACCATACCATATTCATGATGAGCCTTATAAAAATATTAAATTATTGAAAAATATATATTTTGTTTTGGAATTTTTTGACATTTGTTGAAGTTCACAGACAACAGAGAATCGTTTAAAATCGTTTAAAATTTTTTGATGAGTTCGGAAATCGTTTTAGATTTTTGTGCGTTCGTTCACGTGTAAAATTATACCATTCAGAGAAAAAATCGTTTCTAGGAACGGGTAAATAGAAAATTGATAATTTTTCAATTAAAATTATTAAATAATTCCAAATTTATTATTTTAGCTACTAACTTGAGATATTTTACATATTATCTCATTGATTTGAGTCAAAAATATGCTCTAATTAATTCGTAAATGCGAAATCTGTTTTTAGATGTCGTCCGTAGAAATGTGTATGTGGCATCGCCTTAAATGTTAGATAAGATGAAAATGCATCTTATACGGTAAAAAAATGTTATTTCATTTCACAAAACACTATTTTTCGTTTTTTGTTATATAAATGCATATTTATTTAATTTTTTTGTATTGCAGTCTTATTATACATATCTAGTATAATTGATAATATAACAACTCCCACTAATAATAACAATGGTTATTGGCACAGAATATAGATTACAAACAATAATATAACAAAAACAAGTTACATCGATTTTCTTAAAATACAATTTTTGCAGTTAAGTCACTTATGTTTATCACGGCAGCATATGGCACAGAGAAAAGTAATATAAACAGAGGTTAAAAGCGTTGCCACATACACATCTAATAACAGACGATTCGTGCGTAAATTTATTTTGCCTCGCCACATACCAAAAAAAAATACAGACGATTTTTACAACAACAATTCTTTATATTTTGTTTTGAGCTGAATGTTTATACCGCCATTTCTATCCAAAGTGTATATATTTATATAAGTGTATATATTTATATTAATATATATTTTGTTTTGGAATTTTTTGACATTTGTTGAAGTTCACAGACAACAGAGAAAAAAATCGTTTACAATTTTTTGATGAGTTCGGAAATCGTTTTAGATTTTTGTGCGTTCGTTCACGTGTAAAATTATACCATTCAGAGAAAAAATCGTTTCTAGGAACGGGTAAATAGAAAATTGATAATTTATCAATTAAAATTATTAAATAATTCCAAATTTATTATTTTAGCTACTAACTTGAGATATTTTACATATTATCTCATTGATTTGAGTCAAAAATATGCTCTAATTAATTCGTAAATGCGAAATCTGTTTTTAGATGTGATCCGTAGAAATGTGTATGTGGCATCGCCTTAAGCTGCATACAAAATTTTGAAACATATTTTTTAGATTGTAACCCCAAAATACAAACTCGTTTTACGCCTTGATGAATAATAAACTTAGAATGTCCAACTCTTCGAATATACATTAAGTGTTTCTTTGACTTTCATATTGTTTTTGTTTCATTTTTTTTTTTTCGTTTAGATTATAACGGTAATTTTAAATTTGATCAACATAAAAGCGGATCGTGACCCCATATTTTACTATGAAAATATGCGTAAAAATTTTGTATGCAGCTTTACTTCTGTTTATATTTATTAGTTTCTGTGCATATGGCTTTTTTATATAACCATCCTGCTCTGGCTTGTGACAGATGAAATAGCAA
The DNA here is from genome assembly GCA_947310385.1 of Nephrotoma appendiculata. Classification (NCBI taxonomy): domain Eukaryota; kingdom Metazoa; phylum Arthropoda; class Insecta; order Diptera; family Tipulidae; genus Nephrotoma; species Nephrotoma appendiculata. The sequence goes on from OX371223.1 coordinate 165,084,492, forward strand.
ATTTTATAAGGATAAAATAGTGCCACCCATTCTGCAGTATTTTAAATTCTTTGTACCATGCCAGACGAGCATTTTTTGTATTTTGGCATTTTTTTTCTACCAATGTTTTGTTCTGCTCTCTCTTAAATAAAATTTTAGCTAAAATGAGTCAAAAATGTCCTTGAAATATTTTTTATTTCATTTATGTTTGAGTTGTGTGGTAGAACAGAAAATTAGTTAAGTCGCAATTAAAACTTGTATCATAGGTAAACGGGGAAAGAAACGAAGAAAAATGCCGCATTTTTTTTTTACGTGTGGCATGGGCCTTTCAGTATATTTTTTCGTTGACTACGTTTTGTTATATTTGATATGATATCGGGCCTAATGTCGAATTTCAAAGGGCCGAATGTCGATGGGCTAAATGTGTCGAAGGGCCGAATGTGTCAAATAGCCGATTGAGTCGAAGGGCCGATTTTAGTTTTGTTTTTAGAAATATATTTTTTTATTTAATTTAATTATTTTTTTCCGGATCCGCTCGAAACGCGATATTTCAAAAGGCGATATTTCGAAATGAGATATGACAAAACGGGATGTACAAAACGCAATATTTCAAAATACGATATTTCAAAACGAGGTATTTCAAAACGCGATATTTCAAAACGCGATATTTCAAAATGCGATATTTCAAAACGCGTTATGGTATAGAATTTGCATTGCGAAGCGACGGGAGTGCAGCGACCCAATTGATACCGATCCTTTATACTCTCGCTCCTATCGATTTTTAAATTCCTATAAACTGAAATTAAAATTCCCCTTCACCTGCCTGATATAACCCGATCCTAAACTCGTTTGTACCATATCGTGTTTTGAAATACATGCGTTTTGAAATATCGCGTTTTGTACCGTGTATCGCGTTTTGAATTATCGCGTTTTGACATATCGCGTTTTGACAATTCGCGTTTCAAATGGGACCCATTTTTTTCATTTTTTGTACCATCCTACCTATTATCATAGGGCCGAATGTCTTTCGTTGCGCATGACAAACTTTTCCTTCACCAAAATGTATCGCTGACTGGATACGGAGAATTTCATTAATTACCAAAGATGAAAAATAGTAATATACATAAATTAATTTGTTAAAAAAAAAAATTAAAATATTCCATAAAACAACAAATTTAAAAATTTATTTTTCTAAAAACGAAAAAAAAAAATCGCCCCTTGGACATTCGGCCCTTTGTACCCATTCCTTATATTTTGGTTAAGTATCTGAATTTATTTTTTTAAATAATTTATATAATTATAATTTATTTTTTTAAATGCGATATTATGTATTAGCATATATTAAATAACTATTTATACTATTTAATATTTGGTATTAGTTTAGTTCATAAATAGAAAACAAAAATCATAAACTAAAGATGTGTAAAGAAAATATATGAATTTATTGAAAAAAAATGTGTTTTGATGGAGTGTATATTCAAAATTGAAGTCTTTCCACTATATTTGTTCTTGGCGATGTGCATGTCTCATATGGGCTTTCAAATTGCCCGGGTGGTTATGCGCCTTATTACATATTTGACATACATATGGGTAATTACCAGTGTGCGTCCTTTCATGACGCTTACAAGTCGAATTATCACTAAACTTTTTCTCACAAAATGTGCAACTATATGGTTTTTCGCCAGTATGAACCCGCTCATGAATTCTGAGTCCAGCCAAGAAAGTAAACTGCTTAAGACAGAATTTACATTTATACGGTTTTTCACCGGTGTGGGCGCGTATGTGTTTTTTCAAAAAATCGTTTGACGAAAATCTTTTACCACAATAATTACAGACAGCTGATTTTTCACCTGTATGTGTTCTCATGTGAGAAGTTTTCTCGCGATTACGGAGAAATCCTTTACCACATAATTCGCATTTTATAGGTCGATCAATTATATGAGTTTGTTTATGGCCGTACATTTGATGAATTGTTTTAAAACCTTTAGCGCAAATGGTACAGTTATATGGACGATCGTCTGAATGAGTAACCAAGTGAGTTTTTAAACCTTTTGATGTTGAAAATTGTGCAATACATTGAGTGCATTTATATGCCTTTTCACCTGTATGCTGTTGCATATGATGTACTAGATTTCTCGCCTTTTTGCCACAAATTTCGCAAGTATCGCAAGTATTTTTATGTTCAACCATGTGTTTTATTTTTTCTGAACGACATTTGAATTCTTTGCCACAAATGATTTGCGACTTTGGCTTAGATTTTTCTTCTACAATGAATAGTGGTGTTTCTGCACCTTCTTCATCCGTATATAATAAATGTTCGGGATCTTCACAACCAATCTCGTCATCCGACTTAAGCGTAACACTTTCATCCAAATAATCAGTATTTTCCATTGTTTTGCAAACTTTTTTAAATTCATCTTTCACCAGTGTATCAACGTCTAACTGAAATTTTTTCGAATTTTTGTGATTGGTTTACGGCTCTGCTAAACGTCAAAATAACATTACCTTCAATTCTATGTCCTCTTGATTTACGTTCCCAAATTTCTCAAATCTAACAACCAATTGTTTAATAAAATCCTCGTCCAACAAATGACCACTTTGAAATTGTTGAAGAAATTCATATTTCACGCGTTCGGATGAATTTCCGGTCTGATAATACCGTTTTACAATAAATATTTTTTCAGGTAAAGTGAACGCTGTCATTTTATTTAAGAGTTTTCTAGTTTCTGATGACTACGTAAATCAGTGATGCCAGTGATGAATTTTATATTTCCCTACACATTATTAAAAATTTCCCTACTTTTCCCTATGGACTTATTTTTAAACCAACCCTTCCAACAAAAAGTATTTTACTTTTACTGTTTTCTGTGGCACAAAAATCTACATTTTTTTCTAATTTGAATTGGATTTTTTTATATTTTTTGTCTTTCTTTTTCAAAAAAATCCAAAAAAAAAATCCAACTTTTTGGATTTTTTTCAAAAAGAAAAAGACAAAAAATCCAATTCAAATTAGAAAAAATGTAGATTTTTGTGCCACAGAAAACAGTATTAATTGTTTTTATCCGATTTGTAATGGTACTATTCCACGGGAAAAAAATATTACCAGCAAAAATCTCAGCAAAACTAAAACCAGACAAAAATATAGATCGACTATTTGAGAAAAAGGCACATCCGATTAAAGCTTGCTGAGAATTTGCTGAGCAAATTGTTGGTGTGCTGTCATAATTTTTCATAAAAAATATAAAAAGCGTATTTCATTTGCCAAGGAATTGGATTTGGAATTGGAATTCAATTCTTGGTCAAAAGAAATGACAAATGAATTCCCGTGTTTTATTTCTTTTATTTCATCTTTTTCTCTAGAGAAAACTCTAATGACAAGCACATTAACTAAAAAATAGAATTGTAATTTCAATATCATCAACTCTGTAGGAATTCAACGAATTCCAAATTGGTATTGAATACAAGCATTGTTGTTGTAATTTGGCAAATAAAATACGCTTAAAGTTTAGTATTTTTTAAAGCAAGCAAAATGAAAAAACCATCCCCACTTCTTTGTAATTTTATTTCTAAAATTATTTTTATGGATAAAACATTGCGCTCACGTATATTATCGTCTCGTATATACGCGTAAAAATTGATTCAAGTCAAAAAAATTATTTTAGATAAAGAAATTTGTTAAATTCTTGTGTATGAGAAGAAACTTTTTGTTATTAAAAAATAATTTAATGCGCGATTGCACATGTTATTTTGTAGGTTATGTATTTTATAGCCGAGCAATTTTTTATTTATTTTCGAGAATTGAATATAGAAATGAAATAACATGATTCTACCTGTCCCGGTTATATATATTATTTAATTTATTAGTAATTTATTGTCAAACATTAAAAATAAAGATTTTTAATTTTTTTTAAATAATTTATAGGTTAAATTTTGTTGATGCTAAAATTTTCTCCTTACATATTTATGGTAGAGCATTTTTTTTATATATTTTCGAAAAATACAAAAAAATATTAAAATCACATGATTCTGTTCATCTCAAAATTAATATTATATTTTTTAGTAAATTTTGGGAATAAAATTCTTTATTAAACATTCAAAATGAAGTTTTTTTGTGTTTTTTAAAATTTTTATAGGTTACATTTTGTTGTCAAAATTTCTCCAATTTTTTCTACCATAAAATAAAATGTTGTGTTTCAGTCGCTCTAATGTAGATTTTAGTTCTTGTATTTTTCTTGAATAGTACCAAGGCTTCATATTCAAAACTCAAACCCAATATTAAGACTGTTTCAAATATAACTCAAGACAAATTATATAAAATCGAATTTATATTTGAAACTATTAATTGCTATGAATTTGAATTTTGAATTTGATAAATAATGATGACAGCCACAAAGTTTAATAAAACATATTTATATGAAGCAATTTCATTCCGTCCGCGTTTCGAGGATTTCCGTGAGAAAAGACAGAAATGCATAGCTTTTTTTCAATAGATAGTTTTTAGGGAATATTCCGCCTTTGGTGGGTTTCCGTGAAAATGAATTTCCGTCTCTGAGGATTTTTACTGTATATAAAAATATACAGATCACAATATGAAATTTTTGTAAAAGACTTTTCCAATAAATACTAGCTGTTTGTAAACGAACAGTTGTCATTTAAGATTATTATTTTTATCAAAACAATTGATTTCGTCAAAAATACTTATTTTTTTATTAAGTTTTTATTCCTGACTGGTTGGACCAGAAGACTTGTTTGTATAAGCAAGTCATCATAAACTGAGCACTTTCATAACGCAATGTTGGAAGGGATACCAAACGATAAGTTCAGCTGTCAAATCGATGATTTTGACATTTGAAAAGATTTTGCTCACGAACTTTTCACAAAATGTCAGAGATTTCTGCAGCAGAATTGGCACGAATTACGGCCGAAAAACAAAAACGCCGTTTAGCTTTACGGCAAGAATATATTAAGGAAATCTCCAATCCTCATAATCATGCAAGCGGACAAGGTGGAACTCTGGTAAACAACTTTATTCAATATGTAGCCTAAAAGTTATGTCATCAATTATTAAATATTTTTAGTTCGATTCGGGTCTTCAACGCTTCCAAGCGGTGAGGGTCACCCATTATGAGCACTTCAAGCCAAATTTAAAAACGGCCCGCATTGCTGGTTTTCTTGTAATCGGACCAATTCTATTGTACGGACTTCTTATGAATAAAGAACGTACCGATCGAGAAAAGAGAGTCCGGAGTGGAGAGGTTTCATATCGTGACCGTAGGTTTAAATTTATTTAAAAACCTATTTTATATGTATAATAAACAAGTTTATTTTGAAATTAAAAATAAATAAAAAACCGTAGCAATTTGGAAAATCGAATTAACTAATTATTTCTCTTCGAGTTGCTTATCGCGAGCGATTACACTATCCTCAAATTTTACCATATACGTTGTCCCCTTATGCCAATGGGCGGATACTTTACATGGCTATAAATAGAAATTTATTAGTTCTGATATATTTTTCCCGTAAATTATGTTTACTTACAAAACCACAATTGGTCAAGACCGATTCAATAATTCCAGCGGTAAATACGGCACAATTTAATGAGCCGCGATCTTTGGGAACACTTATAAACTTATTCACCAACGGTTCTTTTTCTATAATATAGTATGTTCGTTCATCTTCATTAGCGTGCTCCAATTTCTCAGCTTCCTTTGAAAACAAACTCTTCCACAAAGTTGTCTTAATAAATAGAAGCATGTTGATTAATTTTGTCTCACGTTTTGAATTACGTTCCCGAACAAAGTATAAATCAATAATTCTGGCGCCTATATCTTGACCTAAATCATGAAGCCTTTGAATTAAAATATTAAATAAAAAAATTAAATTAAAACATGGTATACAAACAAAGTTCAATTAATAAAATATTAGGTAAATATACTTTGCTTGCAGCTCAGGAACCGTAGATACGCGACTTTGGCAATATTCAATCACTTCCGAGAATAACAAGGCAAAACAACTGAGTGACACTTCTCCCTTTCCTTTGCTGAGCGGTTTATCTAATATTGAGGTTCGCAAGCGATTTGATGTTATATTTAAGCTCATCTTTGTAGTTTGATTTTTAATACAAAATAAACAAATTTCTATGTAATTTGTTTTGCCAAAATTCAATTTTGACAATGCAACTACATAAAATATTTTTGACAGCTAGGAATGACGTATTTTAGCCTATTTGGTAAACGCAACTCAATTGTACTATTATGCATATTTTTTAACTCATTCTTAGGAATTTTAATTTCAACAAAATGTTATATACTTGATTTAAATTTAAATAATAATATAAATTGATTTAAATCTGATTGTTTATTTTTGTAAAAGTGTTATTTTCCATAAAAAGCAGTACCGAAATAGCCGTGATCGTCTAGTGGTTAGGACCCTACGTTGTGGCCGTAGTAACCCAGGTTCGAATCCTGGTCACGGCAATGTCTCACAAAAGGCATTGTCACGGTTCGGTAGTTAATTTTTTAAATTAGGTAGTTAATTTTTTTTTAAATTGCAAAAAAATTATTCTTACATGAGTATCACAAAACCTACCTGTGTTTGTTATTTAAATCCGTAGATCGAGCAGATTTTGAAATCAGAAATTAGATCGAGTTTCAGATTTCGTAGATAAAAAAAAAGTGAGTGTGCTTTATAGTTTTAGACCACACGACTGAAGTAAAACTTTTTGTAAATTTATCCTTAGTTTAAGTTATAAATCAGAAAAAATTAAGAAAACAATTGTGGTTGTTGGCGTGGTTCTTATAGATTTTTGTTGTTGTTGTAATCCCGTTGATTTAGATGCTTTTCTCTTTTACCCTCCGAATTTGTGACACTTGACAGTTGCTTACACTCATTCTGTACTTTTAACTTCTTTGACTAAAACTATTAGAAGTCGGAAGATTTTTACAAATCAAAAAAATCGATTTAAAGAGTTTATTTGTGTGACGTCAACTTGAATGAAAACTGTTTAGTTTAAAAAATATAACCGAATAAATAAGTGCTCTATCTTATCACAATGACAAGCTGTAGTGTGTTCAAGTGTGAAAACACAGAGTTATAAAAAAAAATAGAAATTTATTTTCACAAGTAAGGTTTTTTGATAGTGTTTACAACCCAATATGCAATGCCGACGGAATTCTGTTTATATTCGCGTTCAAAAACCACACTCTTTCTATGGAAAGAACTATGTTATGCACACGGAAAACCGTACTACTCGCCAAAGAAAAGTGTCACAAAAATTCCAGTGTGGGTGTGAATTCCGACTAAAAAGAGAAAAAAATAAATTGGAAAGAAGGTGGAATTTCGTTGGAAACTCGGGATTTTTCCATACACTTTTCTATACTGATTCCCAATACGTTTTTGCGCGAAAAAGAGCAGATTTGGTTAGTATTTTTCACATAAACTTGAATTCGAAATAAAAGATTTTATTATCATTTGTTTTTGTGAAGGTAATTATTATTTTTTATTTAATTAAAAATACATAGAAAATTTATTTACTTTACATATTTAAATTTCATAAATTGAGTTTTGTATTGCATCCGCCACGTGTAACGGTACTTTGGTTGCGGTTGCACATGCTGGTTTATCTTTGGTCCGCGAGTACTCAGTCCGGGGAGGGTGTGTTAAGCAACCAACTAACCCGTCACAAAACGATGTTTCATGTGCTTATTGATAAACGCGGTTATTTACTAACTCACTTTACTAGCTCACTTTTCACCTTACATTTTACGGTTCCCACCTCAATTGGCTTCCCCCAAAATCCGAGAATCTTAGCAAATCATTATTAAACCAAAGGAAAGACGAATATTTTGAAGTTTCATTAGTAATTATTGAACATCAAAATCGGTATAATACAACAAAAAAAAGTATAATGAAAAGTATAAATATTATGTTTAATAATCCGGAAAATAGGAAAATTTTAAGTTTTTTAACATGATAGATATTTTGAAATTTACTTATAATAACTATTTAAAAAAAAGGAACCTCGAAAATTTTAAATTTTATTTTTTTATATACATGCACAAATATGAGCACAATATACCAATATTCATTTAAGAAAAGTAGATCTGTAAACTTATAAAATCCACAATCACGGATCAGTGGAATCTTCAAGCACAATGATTAATATCAATGGTCGAGAACCTTCGACTAACCGAACTCAATACGTGCGTGTCTTAAGATCCGAAATCCGATTTTTGTAACATGCAATTGCTTAGTATTATTATTAATCAATTTAAATTAATACGTTGTCTTTAATATGGTGAACGAACAAAATTTAGTAATCATATGAAACCGAAACACTCACCTGACCTCCAGAGCTCTGTGGCGAAGTGGAATACCTGTATATTTTAACCCGTCTATCAGGTTACGGTAAAAAAAATATATTTTTTTTTTTTTATTTCACCGACATGTCACATATGTGCATTTAGATTGCCAGTTCACCACACACACTTAATTACGTTCACTGTTATTTACGCCATAAACTCGCAAGTTTTTTGCTTTTTTTTTTTTTTTTTTTTTTGATGTTACTTTTCTTGAACAAAAATTTTTCTTTTTAACTTTAATTTCCTTTTTCTTCCATTTAAATTTTCCTTTTTTTTTTTTGTTTTAACTTTAAGAATTCTAATATTTAGAAAAAAAAAACTATGTACTAAATTTTTATATGAATTTATATATAAACACCGGGCGGGCGGTCGACCCAAGCGCGCGAAACGCCCAAAACATTCATGCACTAACACCGATTATTCTTTGATCCAACCCGCATTCGAATTTACGTGTTATTTGAGAGGAATATTGACCTAGTTGTTCTTCCGAATCCTGCCAATTACTAATCCCGTGTTGGACGTGGTTAACCACATGGACTCGTGATATTTCCGTTTGATAAAAAAAAACTGCCGAGTTAACTGTACTTTGTTTTGCCGCTGGCTTAAAATTATTAGTGATCGTCTAATGCGAACACGACAGTACGGTAATTTTTTCAGCTAGGGCTTACAATTATGTGATCGCCCACCTTAATTGGTTAAATTAGGAAATTAATATTATGGATTGAATAAAAAGATTATGTAAGAGCTTACCCGGATGATATTCGATTTTAGTTTTGTATTTATATTTCGGTCTACCTTTATGTAGCCAACTTTACCGGCTTGGTTGCAATGCGCGCAGTTGTACTAACAAGTGGCGAGAAAAAAAAAAAAAAAATTATAAAGCCGCTTGTAAAAAAAAATAAATAATCACCACAACACAGAGTAATTTTTATTGTAGGCACAGTATAACTATTTACCTTTTTCTATTTATGATCGTACCCGTTAAACGACCGATCTTAAATGGATGACCGACTGCAAAATAATGAATAGGTTGTTGTTTGAGTAATTCAGTAACAAACGAATACGTTCCACAATTTGGATTTCATCAATTTATTACTAATACTCTATTACCACATTAATAGATATTTTGAGCAACGATTTGGGGCAAAATTTTAAACAAAACGGACGTTACAGCACAACTTTGGGTGAGTTGATTAGTCTCTTTCAAGGACCTTACCATACTCAACCAACGTTGATAAATTAGCAATACTTGAACTTTAGAGACATTTAGATCGTTAACGGTCATATTTTAAGGTCTTTTGCGTGGTATACTCCCAACAATTTTCCGTCCTCCGTTTCAATTTCATAATTGACATTACCGATTCTACTTCGCACACGAGCTTTACGAAACGTTGGGGCAAATTTTGCGCAGTAGTAGTCGCCAGCGTTACTTTGCGGGTGTTCTCTAACAAACACGGTCGACTTGGGTTCAAACGCAATATTGCGAGACCTCAGGTTATAGTGGTGCGAGTATCTTTTGTAGGCCTCCGTCAAATTTTTGCGAACTGAATCGTGTATTTCCTCCATTCTATCCGACATTTGCTTCACCACCACCTCATTTTCTTCTAGGCAATTTATTTGCCGTAGTAATTTATACTCGTCAGCGTGATTAATTCGGTGGTATCCAAACAATGCGAAATGGGGCGTGTACGAGGCCGATTCGTGGATCGAGTTTCGTAAGGCTCCACCTATTTCAGACAAATACTCGTCCCACGCGCGGTGGTCGGATTTAACATATGATCTGATCGCAGCTACTATTGAACGGTTGACCCTTTCGGAAGCATTCGCTTGGGGCGAGTAGTACGCTGTTCGTATATGTAAGATTCCAAATTCTCCCAACAAGGTCTGAAAATCTTTGGCGATGAATTGCGGCCCATTGTCCGACACTATTGATTCCGGAACACCAAAAGTATAAAAAATTTCGTTTTTTAATATCTTAATTATTTTGGAGGACGTCGCCTTCGGTAGTGGTTTTAAAATTACGAACTTCGTCAGTCTATCTAAAATAATAAAAACGGTTGTATTACCATTTTTCGAGCGAGGATACGGACCTAATAAGTCGACATATAATTTCTGAAATGGGCGTTCTTGAAAGGTAGCGGTTCCCATCTTCGGTCTCAGTATTTGGTTAGGAGCCTTCGTTGTTTTACACACATCACACGCGCCTATGAATTCCCTGACCTGTTTACGCATACCCGGCCAAAAATAGCATCTACGTAAGCGATCGAGAGTCTTCTTGTTTCCGCCGTGGGATGCTAACGGGTCACTATGTTCTTGAATTATTAAGGCATTCGTCATGGCGGGCGGGATCCAAAGTTTCCATACTGAATTACCGGCTACATCGGTATGCCTTGCAGGCTCGAATCGTATATATACGCGGTTTTCGTGCACGCGATGATTCGGGTAGTTCTCGGGCGACGAGCTAATTTTGCCGACTAAATTCATGTAATCCGCATCTCCAAAATAAATTGAATTTAGATCCACCGCTGCTAAAGAAGGAATATTCTCATCAAATTCTACATCGGAATCGCAAAATGCTCTCGAAAGTGCGTCGGGAACCACATTCCAAGTACCACGTTGGTGTTCGATGGTGAAATCGAACGCCTGGAGTTTCAGACTCCACCGCGCTAGTCTGCCGTTTAAGTCCTTTTGGGACATAAGCCACTTAAGACTAGCGTGGTCAGTCACAACAGTGAAGTGGAACCCCTCCACATAAGGGCGAAACTTCTGTATGCTAATCAAAGCAGCCAGACACTCTAGTTCTGTCACGCTATAATTTTTTTGGGCCTTATTTAATTTTTGTGAAATGAAAGATATCGGCCTTTCATTGTTTTCTTCGTCAAGCTGGTATAGAACCCCTCCGACTCCCTCTGTGCTGGCATCACACCGAATATGAAACGGTTTGGTGTAATCAGCATTTGTTAACACAGGAGCTGTGCTCAAAAGAATTTTTAACTTCTCAAAAGCAGATTGGGCTTCGGCGTTCCAACAAAACCTACTTCCTTTCTTCAATAAATTCGTGATGGGGGCTGTCACTTCTGCATAATTTGGGATGAACCTACGATACCACCCTGCCATACCCAACAATCTTCTAGTTTGTTTCACGTTTACAGGACTCGGGAAGCTACAAATAGCCTCTACTTTAGCAGGATCCGTTCGAAGACCATCCTCGCCAACTAGGAAACCTAGATATTTAATTTCCCTCATCACGAAATGGCTTTTACTAAGATTTATGGTTAGCTTAGCCTCCGATAATAATCTTGCTACTAGTTTCAAGAGTTTAAAATGTTCGTGTAGTGTTGCCGATATAATCATTAGATCGTCCAAGTAAACGAATATTTGATCGTGGTATTTATGAGGTACGACCTTGTCCATGAGACGAGACATTGTTTGTGCCGCATTACATAGGCCAAACGGCATCACGGTAAACTGATAAAGCGGCCTACCAGGTACCGTGAATGCCGTTTTATCTCGTGAACATTTAGCTAATGGCACCTGCCAAAACGCATCCTTAAGATCGATCGCCGAAATATACTTAGTTTCATGCAACCTGCTTAGAAGTCTGTCAATCAACGGTAATGGATAGGCATCCTTAATTGTCACCATATTTAACTTGCGCGAATCGAGACATAACCGCGATTTCCCATTCGGTTTTCTGATTAATACCATTGGCGAACTCCAGGCGCTCGTACTCTCTTCTATGACGCCTAATTGAAGCATCCTGTCCAGCTCTTGGTACATCAGGTCTTGTACAGCCGGAGAAACGTTATAGTACCTCTGTTTAATTGGCTGCGCCGGTCCTACCTCGATAATATGCTCGAGCACGTCTGTTCTGCCAAGTCCGTGTGTTTCGAATGATGGAAATTCAGATTTGATTTGTTCTAAGGTTGCGTTTTCAAAATCGCTCAAAATATGATGATTCGATTTACCCTTTACATTGGATAACTCTCCTACCACTTTCGGGACCAGATTAAACTTCGACCAAAAATCTATTCCAAGATAGAGTTCATTTTCGAGGGTCGGCACAACATACAACCTCATCATTTTGGTGTTTCCGTTATACGTTACGGGTACCTCTACAAATCCACGAATTTGATTAGGAGTTCCATCTGCTGTTTTGACAGTGGATGTCAAGTTAACTAGCTTCAGCCCTAAATTTGCTATGCGAGAAAGTGAATTTTTCCCTAAAATGCTTATGGAAGCTCCGCTATCCAACAGGCCAGTTATTGAAGTCCCTAACACTCGGACCTCTACATGCGGTCGTGGATCGTGTACCAAATGTAGAATAGTTGAACTACATACTTTGCGGAGACATGCGCGACGTTTCCAGTAAAGTTTAGTGCGATGCTTCTTCGAGAGAGATTTGCTGGTCTTGGTAGGATTTTCGACAGCGGGCTCTGATTTAGTCTCCGTCTGGGTGTAGACCTTCAGGATTGTGTCCGCGGCTGGTTTTATACCTGACCAGATATCAGTTTTACTTGCGGAGAGTTGGTAGCTATTGGATTTATTGGAATTTTGTCGAGAATCGACTGATTGGCTTATAGGGTTTAATGCGTCAAGATAAGGTAAGTTATCATTCGAACTAATTATTTCCTGGGTGACATTGGTTTCGAGCGAGTTACCCCAGGAAGTACCGCGCTCGATGACTGGTTTCCCGCAGAGTATTTAGCACAATTGCCACAATTGGGTTTTCTGACACCAGATTTTCCACAGCCGAAACAAAATATTTCTAGAAATTCTTTTGTGCAATCGTGGTAGCGGTGTCCGAGGTCTCTACAATTCCAACATATAAGATAGGTCCCAGGAGCCATCGGTTGATTCCCTTTATTTGTCAGTGCTCCTATTTCTGGGTTAGTTGCTGGCTGAGTATCGGAGTCATCAACAGACTGGTTATCTATAACTTGCTTTTCCTCAATTTTCGAGGGTGAATATAACTCGTTTATTTTTAGTCGACGACTATGATTCTCGAACGGGCTCCTTAAATCGAACCCCGATTTTGTCCAAAGTCGCTCGTACTGTTGGCATACTACTCTAAGGCGCTCTACCGAGCTGAAATCCATATGTAGAGTAACCGTCCTAAGTGCGGGATGCATATTTTCCCTCAAGATTTCAACTAGCTCTAGTTCCGTAAACCGATTGCTTAATCTACCATTTAAACTTTGTATTTCTAAAGAATACTCGTTAAATGAACTATTGTTTTGCTTCAACCTCTCGATGCGTCTTCTTTTTTCTTTTTCGGTCTCGTGACTCGAAAATCGGGAAAGAAAGGCACTGCGTAGGTGTTGCCATGATGCATCGGGGTTTTCTCGAGTGTACGCCCACAGCCATTTTTCCGCCGTATCGGAAACAAAACTGTGAATTATCAACGGCAATCTATGTTGAGGATACCCATCACGTTTTGCAAAGGTATCTAACCGAAAAATGAAATCATGCACGTCTAGTCCGTGAGCGCCTCCGTCAAAGGATAACTTCCACTTCGGGTGATATGGCCTGTGGTTGGAATTTTCGGCATATCTGATCTCATTACTAGGATGGGGCGTCTGTATGACTTCGTGTATATTATGAGGCCTATCAGCGGTATTAGGAAACAGTTGTCCATATCCAGGAGCGCGCCACGTATTCGGGGGTACTATAATTTCCTCTACCGGAGAGACTTGTGGAAAGTACCGACTATTTGGCCAATCACCATACGTCAATGTCGTCGTCGGAGGTATTGTTATAGAGGGGCTATGTGTCACGGTCGAAGCTAAAGCTGTTGGGAGAGAAGCACTAGCTGTCCTCGACAGGCTAGGTATGGGTAGTGTGGGGAAGTTTGTTATTATAGGTTTTGCTTTATTTTCGGTTGTTCGATCACTAGTTACTGGAATATCTTTTTCTTTCAGAGGATCACCCGAGATTGCAACTGACAGTGTCTCATCATCATTCAGCATATTTTGAGCTTCTTGACCAAGCCTTCTAAATTGGGACATTTGGTTTGTGACCCCGGTTATATCACTGAAACTGTTTTTCAAACGCTGTAAGCGCTTCTGCCAATGAAGGGATCGATACACCACTTTTCGCAGCCGCTCGCGTGAGCATTCTTGAGAAGTAGTGGTGGCTTTATTCAGCAAATCATAGACTTGACGCCCTAGTGTGGTTTCGCTTTCGACCTCAGATTTACTTGAGATATGCGATTTTCCTAGTGGAAGTCTAGGATCCCGAAATTCTTTTTCGAGAACTTCGTTTAGTTTGGTCTTAGCGTCCGGATCGTTTAATAAAATATCATGAACGATAAGTTCTACTTGAATCTCCTCGTCGTCTAAACATTCGATATATTCGCGTCGATTCATGTCGGATGAAATTCAACTGCTATATAATTCTACCGGAATAAAATATTATTGTGGACAAAAAAAAATCACAGCGTCAGTGATCACCAAAAATAGAAGTACTATTACAAAACCAAATTTTTTCGAATAATAACCGAAAGATTGACGTTTAATCGGCAAAAGAAAATTTTATAAATACTTAGGGATTGTATGATAAATACTGACAAAATATAATGATTTAATAAATTTGTTGCTATAAATATATTTTGGGGAAAGCTCACGAGAATCTGAACCATCGAAGATGAAAGTGAGCCACTAAAAAAAATTACAAATCAAAATTAAATTAATTTACTAAATAGGTATACTGCTATTTCCGAAATCACCATTTAGTAATTCTATAAATTTAAACGAGAAATCCAAAAGTCATTTAGATTCAATCGTTAAACAGAATGTCGCTGCCGGTGCTTTTCGAAATAGTAACCTTATAATGGTCGATGAATTAAGAATCCAAACTAATCGTACATAAACGTTGATAATTAAAAAAAAAACTACGAATTCACCTTGATTGCGTCTAATGGACAACCGGGTAACGTACCAGTAAATCAGTTAAGTATACTTGAATCACAAGTCGGTCGATTAAATGATTTTCTGTTCGCCACATCACCGGCAGTCCACCGACCCAATCAAATGAATAAAAGCACAAAACTTTACTAAGATGAAGGTACTTAACACTATTAAAACCAGAAGGGCAAAATAAAAAGTTAGACTGGTCAACCGCGCACTATCATTGATGTACAGTAATGAATATAAATACTAAGCGGTCTTATTAACCGTCCGTAGTTAAGGAGTGAAGCTCCCTGGATGCTTTGTTGGAGCAACCTAAAAGGAATTCAAAAAAAAAGTTTAAATAACGTTCAGCAACGTCGGACTGACCTAATCAGGTCCCTGCTCGGGCGCCATTTTTGTAACGGTACTTTGGTTGCGGTTGCACATGCTGGTTTATCTTTGGTCCGCGAGTACTCAGTCCGGGGAGGGTGTGTTAAGCAACCAACTAACCCGTCACAAAACGATGTTTCATGTGCTTATTGATAAACGCGGTTATTTACTAACTCACTTTACTAGCTCACTTTTCACCTTACATTTTACGGTTCCCACCTCAATTGGCTTCCCCCAAAATCCGAGAATCTTAGCAAATCATTATTAAACCAAAGGAAAGACGAATATTTTGAAGTTTCATTAGTAATTATTGAACATCAAAATCGGTATAATACAACAAAAAAAAGTATAATGAAAAGTATAAATATTATGTTTAATAATCCGGAAAATAGGAAAATTTTAAGTTTTTTAACATGATAGATATTTTGAAATTTACTTATAATAACTATTTAAAAAAAAGGAACCTCGAAAATTTTAAATTTTATTTTTTTATATACATGCACAAATATGAGCACAATATACCAATATTCATTTAAGAAAAGTAGATCTGTAAACTTATAAAATCCACAATCACGGATCAGTGGAATCTTCAAGCACAATGATTAATATCAATGGTCGAGAACCTTCGACTAACCGAACTCAATACGTGCGTGTCTTAAGATCCGAAATCCGATTTTTGTAACATGCAATTGCTTAGTATTATTATTAATCAATTTAAATTAATACGTTGTCTTTAATATGGTGAACGAACAAAATTTAGTAATCATATGAAACCGAAACACTCACCTGACCTCCAGAGCTCTGTGGCGAAGTGGAATACCTGTATATTTTAACCCGTCTATCAGGTTACGGTAAAAAAAATATATTTTTTTTTTTTTATTTCACCGACATGTCACATATGTGCATTTAGATTGCCAGTTCACCACACACACTTAATTACGTTCACTGTTATTTACGCCATAAACTCGCAAGTTTTTTGCTTTTTTTTTTTTTTTTTTTTTTGATGTTACTTTTCTTGAACAAAAATTTTTCTTTTTAACTTTAATTTCCTTTTTCTTCCATTTAAATTTTCCTTTTTTTTTTTTGTTTTAACTTTAAGAATTCTAATATTTAGAAAAAAAAAACTATGTACTAAATTTTTATATGAATTTATATATAAACACCGGGCGGGCGGTCGACCCAAGCGCGCGAAACGCCCAAAACATTCATGCACTAACACCGATTATTCTTTGATCCAACCCGCATTCGAATTTACGTGTTATTTGAGAGGAATATTGACCTAGTTGTTCTTCCGAATCCTGCCAATTACTAATCCCGTGTTGGACGTGGTTAACCACATGGACTCGTGATATTTCCGTTTGATAAAAAAAAACTGCCGAGTTAACTGTACTTTGTTTTGCCGCTGGCTTAAAATTATTAGTGATCGTCTAATGCGAACACGACAGTACGGTAATTTTTTCAGCTAGGGCTTACAATTATGTGATCGCCCACCTTAATTGGTTAAATTAGGAAATTAATATTATGGATTGAATAAAAAGATTATGTAAGAGCTTACCCGGATGATATTCGATTTTAGTTTTGTATTTATATTTCGGTCTACCTTTATGTAGCCAACTTTACCGGCTTGGTTGCAATGCGCGCAGTTGTACTAACAAGTGGCGAGAAAAAAAAAAAAAAAATTATAAAGCCGCTTGTAAAAAAAAATAAATAATCACCACAACACAGAGTAATTTTTATTGTAGGCACAGTATAACTATTTACCTTTTTCTATTTATGATCGTACCCGTTAAACGACCGATCTTAAATGGATGACCGACTGCAAAATAATGAATAGGTTGTTGTTTGAGTAATTCAGTAACAAACGAATACGTTCCACAATTTGGATTTCATCAATTTATTACTAATACTCTATTACCACATTAATAGATATTTTGAGCAACGATTTGGGGCAAAATTTTAAACAAAACGGACGTTACACACGTTGTATTGCATCCGCCAGCATATTGAGATCTTGAAAAAAAAATTCATTGAAAATTTACTACGTAAATGTATTTCGCGACGACACCATTGTGAGACCGATCTCTATTACCTTTTTAGCCCAAATTTGTACATCTCGATCACTAAATAAGTTAATAATTATTATTATATACTTAAATTTAAAATTATTTACTTTAACAAATCGAAAAATATTATAATGAAACACAACACTTTAAAGAAACAAACTAATTATGTAGTGCAACCGTGCACGTCGACTTGTCAGAAGAAACTGAAAATAAAAGATACAATCGAAACTTATAAAACGAAAATAATATTACCGCGAAACAGAAAGAGAAAGACAATTATTTTTCTCCAAAATCGATATTTTTGTGTCTATGATATTTTGTAGTACGGAATTTAGAATGGAATTAAAACAATTTTTTCCACACAATGGAAAAATTGCATACTGGGAAACTGTTTAATTGCCTTTTTCTGATTAACCTTGCAATTTATTTTAATACTATTACACAAATTTATATGCTATATGCTATATTATATATGTATATGCTATATGCATAATAAAATACGTTCAGTGATAAATGTGATTTATTTTAAATTTTATTCAAAACAATAAGAGGAAACATTCAGATTTAAAAACAAAAACGAAAATAAGTTGCTCTTCATTTTAGAAAATAACAGTAAAAAATCGTAAATTGTCATTGAAAATCCAGTGGCGTTGCTAAAAAAATTTTATTTAATTTTTATGGGGCAGCGATTCGCTATTTAGTTGTATTAAAATTTTGTGATTTATTTTCTTTTTTAATTCGTTTACTTTCAAATATAGTAAAATAATATGTACATATGATTTATTACAAATATTCAACATCAATTATGAATTTTAGTAGTAAAAGTATATTTTTGATTGTTAATAAATCGATCGATAATTTATATATAATTATAATTTATTAATAACACGATTAATTTTAATGATAACGGATATTTTAATATGTTTTTAATATTTTAGTATAACATTTAACTTATTTTTTTGCCACCGTCCTATGTAACAATTCACACAGCCATTACATGATGTTATGAAATTTATAATGTTCAATGTTGGTTCTTCTGTTGTTTCTTTTTCTTTCTCTATTCCACAAAATATCAAAACAATAACAAAAACATTACAAAATTGATACAGTAAACGCTCGATTTAAAGGACCCCGATTTAACGGACGCTCGATTTAATGGACGCTTTAACGGACAATTTTTTTATTTTCCATTTTTCGGTTATCGATTATGATGGGATTGGGTATGTTGGATGAAAATGGGATTAATAAATGATTTTTGGAAGAAGTCGGTTAAGAATTGAGCGATTTCCGTCCCAGGTGGCCATATTCTAGAAGGCCATATTCTTCCAAAAATCATTTACGAATCCTATTTCCATCCAGCAAACTCAATCCCATCATAATCGGTTAAGAATTGAACGAGTTCCGTCCCAGAAGGCCACATTCCAGAACTTGTTCCAAAAATCATTTAATAATAACATGAATGAGTTCCGTTCCAGGTGGCCATATTCCAGTAATTCATTCTATAATAATTTAAGCATTCTATTTCCATCCAACATACCCCATCTCAACATATTCAGCTAAGATAATGCCTGACATCCTTCCTAGATGACCATATTCCAGAACTTCTTCTAAAAACTGTTTATGAATCTCATTATGCCATCCAACGAACAAAATTCCTTCATAATCGGTTAAGAGATAAACGAGTTCTGTCCTAGGTGGCCATATTCCAGAACAAGTGCAAAATCTATAGTCGATTAAATTTAAAAATTTCCATTCGGATTTAACGGACATTCGGATTTAACGGACACCCCCAATTAGTCCATTAAATCGAGCGTTTACTGTACTTCAAAACAATACTGTCGGTGTTCTATCTATAGTATAATCTAAGCACAAAACAGACTGCAATCAGTATTAAAACTGAGGACTCTAAAAGTGTTGTACACCTCATTCGCTACAAATAGATATCATTTTTATGTGAACTAATACCACAGAATATAACTGAATGTTCGTCATGGCTACTTAATAGTATATGTATATTACTTTTTACTAATAAAGTATAGTACTGCCACAGACAATCAAGATATTTACGAATCCCGGAATATTAAACTTTGGATCGGCTCAAACTAAGTCGTCTATGTGTCTGTGTTTAGATACTCATTTGGCATTCTTCTTGAATGAAGTTCGAAATCAGAAGCGAATTAAGGCTTTATTGTTAAACTTGTTTTCTTCATTGATGTTATTATTTTGTCGCCGATTGCGGATATTTCCACGTTCACCCTTTGTTTGTTCAGTTGTAGCTTCTGAGTTGTCGATTCATCGATGTATGTTGCCTGAGAACTGCTATCAATGAAAACTCTAGCGAATGTTTCCTGTCTATTATTTAACTTTAGCTTCACTAGCGCAGTTGCTAAAAATCCGAAAGTCGTATGCGCTCGATGTGCTACTGCCGTTATGGCGGTATGTTGATGTAGTAAGGAATGGGTGACTACATTGTGACAGGTACTATATTGTGTTTTTGAATCACATGTTGCCATTTTGGATTAAGATTTTTAAAATTGATGCAATTTGTTATTAAATGATTTACCTTACAATAGTTGCATTTCATTGGGAAATAAAATAATCGAGGCCAGTTTTGAATTTTGCTTTGCTTGATTATGAATTTATCGTACCAAAAAGAAAGTATTCATCATAGTCGGCCTTTTTATCAGTAGTAACTAAATTCGCGTTGAATTTTTGTATAAAAAAAACTAATTTAAATAAATCGAATTCAAGTAACAATTATTACTAAAGAAAACAGCCAACTATGATGAATAATTTATTTTTGGTACGATAAATTCATAAGCAAGCAAAGCAAAATTCAAAACTGGCCTAGAATATTTTATTTCCCAATGAAATACAGCTAATTATCTACAATACTCTTAAATTGTACTGTGGTGAGTATAAGATGTATGTTTGGAGAAGTATTTCATCTTATTGATGTTGTAGACAGCTCCTTCTCTCTTGGATTTAGCCTCTTTGTTCACGAACATTTCTAATAATTGGAATCGAGTTTCTAGGAATCCAAAGAAATTATCCAATAATGCCAGCTTTTTTGGATCTTCCAATTTTTGCTCATATAATTTCTGAGTTTCGCTGACTAATTTTGGCAGCAACAATTCCAATAGTAATGGATCCCATGATGTGTCATCGACATATAGATTGGCGATGCATTGTAGAGTTTCTCTAACTGTGTCGACTAGTTTCCTTATTGGAACTGCTGACGTATTTGTTGAAACAAGTATTTGGTTATTGTTGTAGCGTTATTGCAACGTACTCCATGCTGTCATATAGTTGTCCTCTGTGATGTTAAAGGAGTTTAGTAGACCAGCCGCTTGTTATGTTCGGTAGTTCTTTATTATTGTGCACTACCTGGGTAAATATATCTCTAAATGTTACCCAAGTTAATTTTACCGCATCTCCTCCGACTTGATATAAGTTTTCCCGTTTGTCTTCTAACTGGGCTACAATGCAATCATACTGCATTTCCCAATCAGTATATTGCTCGATGCATGTATAATTATTTTGGTTCTTATATGCAGCTTCTGGATGTGATGCTGCTATATTCGACCATTTCTTTCTGATGTTATTGAGTTTCTGCCACAAGTATGATTTTGTATTTAGGTCAGTGCCCCTATTCTTTTTAATTGCTTGGATTGTTCGAATTAAATCCAGCCCTTTGATGTTTTGCCTTCCAATTAAATGCTGCGAATCACTTTTTATGTCTTTTTCATCTTGGGAGCTTTCTGCTTGTACCCAATTTTTATAGTTTCATTTAAACTATTTATTAGATCGCTATAGATGTCTTTTGCGATTTTGCGTGTTGTATTTCAATACACATGGTCTTTATTAGTTGCAAATTGTTGACTTATGAGTTGGTCATTATGTTTAAACTCGTTGTAAAGTTCGTCCAATTTTTCTTGACGTTTGTCGAACTATTCTAGTTTCACTTTAGGATCTGGACCATCTTTTTTAATATTTTCTTTTGACTTTTGGATTTGAGCAGAAATCTCGCTTTGATGTTGTGCTAAATCTTCGAATTCCATTGTAACTTACTTTTCTGTTAAACTTAAAATTTTAATTATTATACACTTATTTCCGATAATAACTAATTTTTCAAGTTCAGAAATGTAGTTGCTGATTCGTTTGTTTCTCTCGAAGGACCAATGTTAATTCCAGCCTAAGATGTGTTGCCAGGTAATTAATGTTAATTCCTGCTTTAGATGTGCTGCCAGGTAATTAGTTAATTTATTAAACCAGATTTATTTTATCAATTAAACCAGACGAGACTTAGATGTTTTGTAAAAGAACTGATTTATTTATTTTAATTATTCTCATTATATACAAAATTACATAACTAACAAATTATTAAATTAGATTATTCAGCACTTATAATAATTTATACAAAGTTGTAGTTATTTCGTGCTACGGAAATAAGATATTTCATTTCCCATCAAACAATTATGTGTTTGGTGCCAAGGAAATGAGATCTGTTATTCCCTGTCAACCAAACACGTTGGTGGCTGCAATATTACACGTGTTCGATGGTTTTGCTGTATTTCAATTTATGCATGTTTATGATATTTAAACAGATTCTGATGTTCGAATAATTGACGTAGGTACAATTGAACACAACGTCAACACATTTTCTCGCCATACCAATCAGCTAATGCATATTGTCAACAACTTATAAACCTTTAGTGTGTTTGTTAAAAATAAAACAAATGGAGATGAAAAATTGACGATATTAACCACGCCAGAAACAACAGGAGTAGACAAACAATTAGAGACATTCAAAGATGACGAGGACGTTACCTTTCATCTCCTAAACGTTCATCACATTCACCATTATGCGATGATTCACATCTTATTTTGGAGCTTCGTAGTTATAGGAATCATTTGGCTTGTAAACAGATTAAGGGGAAAATGTATCGCCACTCACAGGCCCCATGCTATTCAATTGTTTAAGATTTTTACAATCTAAATATGTGATTTTCGTATAACGTTAAATGTTTTTATTATTTTCGTAATTTATTAAAATATTTTAATTTTACGGCTTTTTTTATAAAACTTTTATATTCAATACGCGAGTGGCACTTATCGTACGTTTCCAACCGTTAATGGAAAGTTTAACCAATTTCCCCTATAGTATACTATGTATTATGGAGATAAATTCTTGTTTTTAACGTCATTTTAAAATAAATGTCAATTAGTATATTTCATGTCGATAAATGTTTGTTCTATGGATGCATTTATTTTTCATTTTTATGGTATAGCGACAACAGTGAATAATAGCTGCAGTTTCAGTAGAAATTCGGCTCCGGATAGTGCTCGAATTTTGAAAAATACGGCTAAAAATTCATACACACCAAAACAAGGGTTTTTTTACAAGCATCAGTATGGGACGTACGTTAATAATAAAACAACAACAAAATTTTTATTTTAAATATTTAGCTTTTTTTATTTTTTAGTTTTACATTGTTTTTATTACATATATATTATTTCTATTTTAAATAATTTTTTATGTATCTTTTTTTAATCATTTTATTTGTTTTTTTATAATTACATTATATTTGTTAATATTTATAATTTTTTTTTTATATATATTTTCTTGTTTGTAATATTAAATAATAATATTATGGTTTTATTTTAAATTAAATTATATCTAATATATATATATATAATTTTATGTTTTTTTTTACTTTCCAAAACATTTATTCTGTTTTTTTTGTTTGTTTTATTTATATTTAATTTTATTGTAAAATACATTTATTATTTTATTTGATTTTTTTGTTTTATCTAAGTAATAATATAATTATTATATTTTTATAAAATTTTATTTATTTAATTTTTTCGTTTTTTTTAAATTTTATTTGGTAGAAAAAAAAATACAGTAATTAATTATAATATAATAATATTAGACAAAATATATAGTTAAATAAATAATAACTAAAATAAATAAAAATAAAATTGTTTTGTTATTAATATCATTTTGTTTGGTTTTACTATTTATTTTGTTTATAAACTTGTTCGTTGGAATTATTATTTTATAATAACACAAAGTAATATATATTTAGCTAATTTTGTAATTATGGAAATTTTATGTTCGTTATCTTTTATTACTTTTATAATAACAAGAAATTTAAAAACTATTTAAAATAATAAAATAAACTAACACAAATCATTAATAAAATAATTACAATTTTAAATAATAATTTTTTTTTTGATTTATTTAAAAAAAATAATTTGGCTTTGGAGATTTTTTTTTTTTACTTTTTATAATATTCTATTATCATTATATTTAATATATAAATATATTTATAAAGTAATTTATTAAATTAATTTTTGAATAAAATATAAAACGTAATTAAAGTTTAATGTGAAATAAAAATACATTTATTTATACAAAATAAATTTATACAGCGTAACTTTACATTTAAATAATAATAATTAAATTAAGTATAAAATAACAAATTATAGATATTATAAAATATATATAATTCTAATAAGGTATTTAAAAACAGGGAAAAATTATTCGGCTTTCCATGAGCCCTGAGGACAGCCAAATAATTGTGGAATTTCCTTATTTTTAAACATATGTTCGCTTTTTTTTAAATAAAACATTTTAAAAGAATTTAAATGTCTTAAAATATTTTATTTAAAATGTGAAAACTAAATCATATTAAATAGTTAATAAACAAACAAATATAATTAAAAAAATTTAATATATTTAATTCTATATTTTCATTATAATAAATATTTTTTTTTTAAATTAGTTTATCTATGTATATAAAAACAATTACTTAGTAATAATTAATATATACATAAATAAATTAATATTTTTTTTTATTTAACATTAAATAAGATAAAAATAAATATAACATCTAAAATATTTTTCTTGTTTCAGTTATAATTTTTTTTGTTTTTTTTTTTTAATATTTATAAAAAAGTTTTTCTTGTAATAATTCGATTAAATTAAAAAATTAATAAAAAAAAAAATATACATAATAAAAATTGTAACATTATTAGTTTTTTATTTTTAATTTTTTATAATAATTTATATTTTTTGTAAGTAAAATTTTTTGTGTTTTTTTTTAAGTTTTAATTTCTTTTTACTTTTATAACATGAAAATATAGATTTTTGTTTGTTATTTTGTTAAATTTAAAAAAAAATATTTTTTAAAAAATAAAATATATATTTGCATTTATTTATAATATTATAAATGTTTAATTTTATTTTTATGTGGATTTGTTACTGAATGTCTTTATAAATGATTTCTTTTTAATTGTGTACCTATTTTATTTTTGTGTTTGGATTTTTCTTGTTATTTATCAATTATGATCTTTATTATTTTAATGTATGTAGGTAAATGTATTCAAATTTTTTCCTTAAAAAACTCTTTATGTCAAACTTGTGGTTTGTGACGGCCGCCACAAATACCGCAAGTTATTCCAACCCAGTGGCATGCTTTCATTGGTGGGTAACACCAAAGACATGGTACAATTATTGACAGTAATGCTAATCCTATCCACCTGAAATAGAGAAAAAAAATATTTTAGTTTAAATTATTTTCTATAAATGACGAATTTTAAATAGGGAAAACGTCTCTCGCGGGGAGAAGTTATTTGAGGTGAATGAATATTTACTGTTGTGGAACATTTACGAGGTATTATAAATGTAAACTTGACAAGAAATAGTTATATGTAACTTTTTAACACCACGTGTTAATGGAACTGGAAGTGCATGGGGAAATTAGATAAAGAAGCAAGTGAAAACGAGAGTGTATATTATATTCTTCAGCATCAGATACCACACAACTTGATATTTTAAATTGTCAATAAATATTTCTGAAGATATTGTCGCCTGATGCAGTCCTAAAGATGTTAAGAAAATTCCATTATCATCTCCAAAAGACATTAAGACAGACAATGGACGGTTTCAGTTCCGCCAACTAACTGTTGGCAACATTTTGAGTAAAATCAACATGTTGGGATCTGATCGCATTCAATGCATCACAAACACATGGTAACACTGAGAACTCTAATATCAATTTTGCCATCATGCAATTTTTTATGCTACATTTAGCCGTCAATATTTTGTTACTAAAATGAATTTACGAATAAATATTTTTAATAAATGTGAAAATAGGAAACGATAATTATAATATTATTACAATTTCTAGAAACACCGTTGTTCAGTTTCATTCGGGTCGCCATCATGATAGTTGCGTAATCACAGTACATATTGTGATACCGGTTAGTAAAAGCAAAACATTGGTGGAGCTGCAAGCGCTGGTTTGATGTAAAAAATCAAAGTAGGGGCTGAAATTAAAGTGGAGTTTATTATCATATTGGGATGTATGAATAAACAAATTTAAAAAAAAAAACAATGCCGTTATTCAACAAAATATCGATATTTACAAAAAAATTGACGTAACAGTACCCTCGGTTATTACCGGTTACATATTGGCATTGACAAATTAATGCGTATTAGCAAAAATAACTCAATATAAAGCAAAACAAAGGCTTTTACTAGGCATGGTTAATTTTTATCGGAGGTTTATTCCCAATGTGACATATTCTAAAATCATTTTGAATTGTAATCGATTAGCCAAAAAAATCTATTGAGGCTTTTGGTAACTTCAACTTCAAAGTTATAAGCCACAGCTCAAATTTCAATAGCTTGGAGACGCCCATTTCATCGAAGCTCGAAATTTCACATTATTCACTAACCATATTCCATTAATATACGCATTCAGTGAGAATTTAAGCAATACTCCTCCACGTCAATTCCAGACTCTTGGAAATTATTGGTTAGTTTACTACTAAATATACTGTTTATGTTGGAGGTTGAACCTAGGTTCAACCTGGGTTGAACCTTCAACATAAACACCAATAGTTAACTTGGAGTTAACTCGACTCTCGGAACTTCACCTGGATATCATCGGATCTGTATTAATATCTAATATCGCTCGTTCCAGAGTCCTTCATAATGATCAAGAGACTCAATGAAGTAAGTTTTCCTGTGAGTTGCCTAAATTAATGGGATTTGTCGATAAACGAAGCACAAACATAACTTAAGTGCAACGGTATGATAAAATTCCTTAAGCCATAAGTTCAATACAATCTTAATATTTAGGTCGTTACAAAACTTCAGTAAATTTCGATAAAAATTGTACCAATGTTACTTATATTTTTTAAGACAATAATATTTGGAACGAGTATTTGGAAATTCACTTCGAATTACAGTTCGAGTGAAACATGATTTACTATTTGTGTATTCGTAAAGTTATCAGCAGGGAAATTTTGTTTTATGGTTATTACCTGTACGAAAAATACAAGTCTTGTATAAGTTCAATAAAAAACGTTATAAATAATCACATAAATATTATTTCGAAATTTTTTACAATATTAACAGAAGAATCATAATTCATACAATAATTTATTTAGTTAAACATTGCGCATTTAATAATAATTATAATAATAAAAAATTGTTTAAAACTTTTATAATAACAGACCAAATAATTTTTACGCCAATACGCGACATTTCAATTTTTTTTATATATTTTAATATTTTAATTTTATATATGTACCACAAAAAACCACTAACGTTAACAAATTTAAACTCGAAAAAAAAAACAAATCGACATTTGACTATAAAAATGACGAACGACATTACCCTATTCCATGGAAATAATCTGCTGTCAGTAAAAATAAAAGCGAGAAAAAATATAAATTTTACCGGTTGTGTACGAAACAAAACATGTTGTCAGTAAAATTTTACTGAGAGGGGAAGTGTGATAGGGGAAGTTTACTGCCATAATACTGCCATAAAAAATGTAAATTGGAGTATTTTTTATGGCAGCACTTTTCACTCATCTACAAAAAATGTGTGTAAAGATAAGAAATTTTTCTCACACTCATATAAAATAAGTTGTTCGCCATTTTTATACTCAAATGTCGATTTGTTTTTTTTTGGGTTGAAATTTATTAACGTTAGTTAAGGTGGTATATATATTAAAATTAAAATATGTAAGAGCGCATACCCAATAGAATTCCTTATGACTTTTTACTTACAGAAAAGTATGAAAAAAAATTTGAGAAAACAAAATGTTTTTTTTTCTCAATTTTTTTTTCATACTTTTCTGTAAGTAAAAAGTCATAAGGAATTCTATTGGGTATGCGCTGTAAAAAAAACGAATTGTACGAAAATGTACAAACTAAATATTTTATGAAATTTTTAGGTTATGCCATAATGTAAAACCATAAAATTTTACTATAAAATGAAATAAAAAATATTTCTGTTCTTTGTCACTCTTATGAAATTTTAATTTTGTTTTTTTTACGTATTTTCAGCAAAAATATTGCTGTCAGCAAATTTTTTCCCATGGAATTAAAGCATTATTTTATATGAGTGTGAAATCTTTACATACATTTTTTGTAGATGTGTGAACAATTGTGCCATAAAAAATACTTCACTTTACATTTTTATAGCAGCATTATGGCAGCACACTAACACCATCACAATTATTTTCTCTCTTTTTTGGAGTTTTATTTTCCTCTGTTGTTCGAGATGATAGCGTTAGAGATTCACTAATCGTAAGGACCTACATTAAATTAAATTATTAAATGATTTGTTATGACAAGCGAATTTTGACGTATAAAACTAATTTACAATTTTATTTCAATCATAGACATAATACTATATACATAGACCGGCAATATGCTTTTTGTCCATACAAAATCGTCTATTTCATGCATGGACAGTTAGGACGGGATGCGTATATAAAACTCTATTTATATCTCCGTCTTTGATTTCTATATCAGCCACAACTTAAAGCTTTTGTTTCTGGTTGGTTACCTTTCAAAATAGAATTACATATGTATTTGACAATTTTATATAATTTGTGATTTTCATCACAAATTATATAAAATTGTCAAATATGTAATTCTATTTTGAAAGGTAAACAACCAAAAACAAAATGTGTGTTGAATTGTGTGTTGAATACAATTTGTGATCAAATTTGTGTGTTTCTAACTTGTGTGTTATTAAAATAAAATATATTGGGAAAAAAAATTATTTGTTGTGGATGATAGAATTGCACAATAGATTCCGCCAATCCCGCACCGAAAACGTTTTCAGTTATATATGTGGAAACAAAATGGCGCATTTTATTTTTTTCCAGTATTTTAAATATTTATGTATAATTATAGTTAAATGTGATTCTAGGGTTGATTAATTATATTGATAATTGTTAAACAGTGAATAGTTAGGTTTTATGAATTATATGGTTGAATAGCTTTTTGAAATAATTTTATTGTATAAATATTCATGATCTAGTTGTGGTTTAAAAAATATTATAAAATTCTTAAATATCTTAAATATTATAAATATAGACCAAATTCTAATTCTACAAGTAACTAACTTCATTCACATTCGTTAATAAAAATTCTTAATATAGTGTACTGATTATTTTTTAACTATCTCTTTTTTTCTTTGAAATTAACTCACTTGACATTTAGTTATTACCAGTCTATGTAGTTATATAGTATTATGTCTATGATTTCAATTTGGTTGTTCACTACTCGGTTTTGACAAAAATTATACGTAGTGAAGTTATTCTCACAAAAAATATCATGATAATTTTTATCATTTTGGTCGGATTGCACACGCCGATTAATATATGCCGAAAATCAACGATAATCCAAGCCGAATAGTCAACGAGGGAAAATCGAAACACCACCAGATTTATGGAATTTTATTTTTGTTATAAAATAAGTATGAAAAAAACTCAGTATGAAAATAAAATATTATAAATTATAAATTTAATTTTGTGTTGCCATTTCCCACATTTTTAACTTCGATAAAATTGTTAAAACTATTGGAAATCATATACAAAAGTGTTGCGTTAGTGAATCGGAAAAGTGTTACGTTTGCGTATCATGAAAAATGAACATAATGCGAAGGAATACTTCGCTAAAAAGTCTACTTATCTTGGGATAGGAACATCGTAAAAGGTTTGTTGTTGTGCTGCAAAATCGATTCGTTTGCGAACTGTTGTATGAAGTGTAGTCTTCGTTTATGGTTCGTAAACGGTTCACTTTGTTTAGCGGAGAACATCTTCTCTTCAGTAACTCAATTAAATGAAGAGTAACTCAATTTCTGAAGTGAAGAGTTGTTGCCCTTCAGTTGAATCGAATGCGATTATTAAAATTGAAAGATTTACTTACATTTTTTTCAATATTTACGTTATTTTGACAGATAATGACAATTGCTCAATTTTGTCGCCTTTTATGTTTGTTATTTGTGCAAAATCAAAATAATTTGTAGACGAAGTATATTTGTTTTGATTATCAATAAAATTAATTAATACTAATTCTGTGAATATTTTTAGCTTTTTGACAAGTATGGT
This sequence comes from Nephrotoma appendiculata, assembly GCA_947310385.1. Classification (NCBI taxonomy): domain Eukaryota; kingdom Metazoa; phylum Arthropoda; class Insecta; order Diptera; family Tipulidae; genus Nephrotoma; species Nephrotoma appendiculata. Next base: position 165,114,602 of record OX371223.1, read on the forward strand.
AATTGACAGTTGCTCAATTTTCCCGTCTTCTATTTTTGTCCATTTATGCAAAACCGAAAATTAAAATTTGGCTATCGGACAAAATTGAAAGGCAAGAATTCGAAATAAAACTCGATTCCCACCTTTTGTGCATAATCTGGACCCAGATAGATTAACACATCTTCATCTCTTTTAAATCCGTGTTTGAAAGTGTTATGTTGCGAGATTCTTCAAGAGCTATTCGAATTTGAATAAAATTGATAATGCGGGAAAACTTAGGTCATGCGTCTGATAATCTTCGAGATCAATTTTGTGGGTACTAATTAGGTACTCATCCCCAAACTTCCACGACGGTGAATCGTGGAATTTGATTCCGTCACATCGAAAAATAACGGAATTCATGGGGTATTATTTATATAAATTTACCTTCTAATTTTTAGATAATCGAGGCGATTTGTCTTAACAATCGAAGACAATCTCATGTACAACTAAGGCATATGTATATGCGTCCCAACTCAATTTTTTATGAAAAAATTTCGTCTTGTACTTTTGGCCTTGATCTAAAAATTTTAAAAATTGGCACTTTCCGCAGCAATTGCGGTCATATCTGACAAGTGAATTAGCCTATCCCCCAAAAAAATAATCTAATGGAGTTAGATAACACGATCTCAGTAGCCAGTTAACAGGACCATTACGTGAAATTATTCTTTCATCAAATATTTCTTTAAGTAAATTAATTGTATCCCTCGCTGTGTGGCATGTGGCACCGTCCTATTGGAACCAAGTATCAGCAAGATTTATGCCAGCCAATTAGAGTACAAAAAGTTAGAAATCATGCCTCTATATACAATTCACTATTGACTAACTCGTGAATTGATCCGCCCATTATCGTTTTTAAAGACATATGGACCAATGATTCCGCCGGCCCATAAAGCGCACCAAATAGTGATTTTCTCTGGATGTAATGTTGTTTCGGCAAAGTCTTGTGAATTATCATCACTCCAAATCCGACATTTCTGTTTATTAACGTACCCATATCCAACCAAAAATGAGCTTCATCGCTGAACAAAATCATGTTTGGAAAATCAACATCAATATCAATTTGTGCTTCAGCCCATTGGCCGAATTGGCGGCGTGGTGCGATGGTGTTGTTTTTAATATTGGATGGTCTATTTTCAGTTAGATTTAAAATACGTTCAGTAATTTTCTTTTCTTTCTTTATTCACGACCATACCACAGAATATATTATAGGCAGAATAGACATAACGCTATTTTACTATGGAAAAAGTTGCTCATTTTTTGATCTTGGTTCGCGATAATGAAGGAAAAATTCAATATTTTTGAATATTTTTATTTTAAATAAACAATTATGGACTCAAAATGAAGCTTTGACGGCATATTTCAATAAAAAATAGTTAGTTAACATAAAATCATTACTGTAATTATTAATATTCATATTTAAAAGTTTTTTTTTTTCATATAAAAAAATTTAAGGTAGGAAAAAAATGTCTTGGTCTACGTCTCTTCTGTGGAGTATGTTCTTATAACGAAAGATGTCACTAACGTAAAGAAAAAGAATTAGATATCAAAAATATAAAAATGGTGAATCAGTGTTGAAGGAGGAATGAAGAGAGACAGTCAGAATAAAGTTAATTGAAATACGAGTTTTATTATTATTAATATATAACATATTAAGCAGAAACTTAAAATTATTTATTATTTAAATAATAAATAGTGAGATTGTGAAAAAAATAATGGAAAACATTTCGATACCACGTTCCTTGTCATTTGAAGGAAATGTACAGGTTAATTGGAATATTTGGAAAATAAATTGGAAGCTTTATGTAATTACTTCGGAATGTGATCAAAAAACAAAAGAAATTCAAGTTGCTGTATTACTACATTCTTTAGGAGAAAAAGCGCTAGAAATATTTGACACTTTGGAATTGCCTGTAAATGATAAAAAAGACTCGGATAAAATTATTGAAGCATTTGATAAATATGTATTGTATTTCAAAAAGCAGTGAAATTATTGACCGGCATTTGTTTTTTGAACGGAAACAATTGGATGGTGAAAAGTTTGGTGATTTTGTTATCGAGTTAAAGAAGCTGGCAGCAAATTGTAATTTTGAGAAGTTAAAAGATAGTTTAATTCATAGCAGAATTATAAGCGGATTACATGACAAGAAATTGATGGAATTTTTACTTAAACAGGATGATTTAAACTTAACAAAAACTATTTCGCTTTGTAAAACTGCTGAATTGGCTTCGTTACAATTAAAAGTAATCAATTCAAGTGCTGAGAGTGTTGGTATTATTACACAGAAAAAGAAAAGTGTGGTAAAGTTAGAATATCAAGAAAGAAGTTGTGGTTATTGCGGAAATGTACATGCGAAAGGAAAATGCCCAGCATATGGAAGAATATGCAACAATTTTCATGGAAAAAAACATTTTTCTCAAGTTTGTAAAAACACAAACTATACGAAAATTAATGTTCGTAAAATCAGTGCTGTGGACGACGCGGGAAACCTGGAACAGTATTCTTTAGGGAATATTAATGCCTCGGAACCAAATAACTGGTATGAAATTTGTAAAGTAGGAACTAAATTTGAAAAAACTTGAAATTAAAAATCGATACAGGCACACAGTGTAATGTTATTTCAATCTATTCTTTTAGAGATCTTGGATTTAATGAAAATTTGATTGAAGATTCAGGAGCTATATTGACAAATGATAATGGTTCTAGGATTGAGGTAGCAGGACAGTGTGGTTTAGAATGTTTGTTTAAAAATGGAATTCATTTGTTAAAATTTCAGGTTGTGAACTGTAATTCACCTCCTATTTTAAGATTAAGATCAATTTATGAATTAAATTTAATTTGTAGAATAGATAATATTGAAAATGAATTAACATATATTTTAGATAATTTTTCAGATATTTTTAGTTGCATGGGTTTAATAAAAAATTATGAATATCAAATAAAATTACAACAAAATTTTGTTGGAGTTATCCAACCATGTAGAAAAGTTGCAATGCAATTGTTGGACCCTCTGGAGATGGAATTAAATAAGATGGTGGATGAAGGTGTAATAGAGAGGGTGGACAAACCGACGGAGTTTGTTAGTTCTTTGTTTATTGTTAAAAAAAAAGATAAAAGTTTGAGGATATGTCTTGATCCGCAACATTTGAATGATAGTATTATGAGAGAACATTTTCAGCTGCCAACATTTCAGGAAATTGCTGCGAAGATGGGCAGGCCAAAATATGTTAGATTAAATATGTTAGAATGTTAGATTAAATGAATTTAGAGAAGAAACTAAAAAAGATGTTGAATTGATACAAGTATTGGATTTAATTAAAAATGGATGGCCTAATGATAAGTCACAGGTCCCGGAGTTTGCAAAAGCCTATATTACTTTTAATTAAGAGTTATTTGAAAAAGTTGGATTGATTTTTAAAGGTAATTGTTTGGTGGTTCCTACCTTTATGAGAAAAGAAATATTGGATAGGATACATTTTAATCATTTAGGCATAAATAAATGTAAACTTAGAGCGAGAGAATAAGTTTTCTGGCCATGTATGAATAGTGAAATAACAAATTTTATATCAAACTGTGGACTATGTTCTAAATATCAGAATTCAAGCAGGCCAGAGCCATTAATAAGTAAGGAAGTTCCAGAAGGTCCTTGGGAAATCGTGGGATCTAGAGTAAATAACCGGATATACAAATGTTAAATTCTTTGGAATCATCGGAAGTTGTGAATGTCTTAAAATCAATCTTTTCCCGTCATGGGATTCCAAAAATATTATATACAGATGGAGGACCTCAATATATGTCGCATATGTTTAAGGATTTTTCTCAAAAATGGGCATTCACGCATAAAACATGCAGTCCATTTTACCCTAAGTCAAATGGAATGGTCGAGAGACATATTCAGAATATAAAAAAGATGTTGCGCAAAGCCAAAGATTCCGATCGTGATGTTTACTTGGCTCTACTTGAATTGAGAAATACGCCGTTTGATGAAAAAGTTCCATCTCCAGCAGAGCTCCTGTTTAACAGAAAGATTGCAGGTTTGCTTTCAAATTTTAATTTATAAAGAATAATGATACAGAAAAAATTAGAAATAGATTAATAGATAAACAAGAAAATCAAAAATATTATTTTAATCGTAAATCATGTCAACTACCACCTCTTAAAATTGATGATAGTGTGTATATAAATAGTAAATTTAAACAAAGAAAAAAAGGAATTATAATTAATGAAGCTGATAGGCCTAGATCGTATAAAATACTAAATGAAAATGGTAATATTATTGAAAGGAATAGAAGAGATTTAATAAAAACAAACGAAAATTTTAATGTTAATAATTTTGATTATGATAGGTTTAATTATTTTGATATATTAAATAATAATAATGATGTCACTAGAGAAACCTCTGGTGGAAATATTTGTCAAAAGGAACCTGAAAGTTTGAGTGAAAAAAGAGGTGATGATGTGAATGTTAAAAGTAAAAAAGAATGATAACAATAATAGTAATTCTGATATATTGCTCATTGCCACATCTGCAACATCCAGATGTGGAAGACGACTTAAAAAGCCTGTTGGGGTTCAATTAGGTATTAAAATAACACAATTAAACTCAACATTTTATTTTAGATATTAAGTTTATATTTCGTACCAAAAATGTTTATTAGAAAGAATTTATTTCATTATTTATTTTAGTATATTTATAATAGAATAATTTTTACACTTCTCACAAAAAGCTTTTAAATTATATATATAATATTTATTTTTGGGTTTTTGACCCGACCACAGATTTTTACTTAATGATAAATATTTTATAATAATACAATAATTACAAAATTTTATGTACTGAGTTTTCGGTTATTCGATTTTGATTGGTCTACAAAAGTGGTTCGATAGGTCATAAAATGATTTTATTGTTTTAACGAAATAGTAAGTATTTCAAGAAGAAAGACAGGGCCGCTACAAGCCTTCTAATTTGGATGAATATGAATAATGATTATTGTTAAGTTGTTAATGTATTCATATGTAAATTTTCTTTTTTTCTTTTTTTTTTTATTTAAATTATTACAACTGAATACAATTCATCTAGTAATTTTTCTTTCTTAATTTAGTCACTTGTGAATGAGAAGAGGCCCATTGGCCAGCTCCATTTATAGGTTATTTACTGAAGTAGTCTGCTCTGGTGTCCTTAATCCATTAAATCAATTGGTTTCGTTCTCTGCAATCGTCTTACTGCATGTGAAGTGTCCAACATTCTTGAAGGTCATCATTCCTAATGTACCACGGAGCGTTAACTATACCACGTAGCACTTTGTTTTGAAAAGTTTGTATTATTTTGGTGTTGGTTTTCTTTGTACAGCCCCAGAGCTGTATTCCGTAAGTCCATACAGGCTTTAGCACTTGTTGATACAATAGCAATTTATTTTCGGTTGACAATTCCGAATTTTTCCCGAGAAGCCAATACATTTTGCGATATTTGATATTAAGCTCATATTTTTTCTTTTTAACGCGCTCTTTCCATCTGAGCCTGGCATTTAAGGTCATCCCTAGATATTTAGCATTATTTGCATACGGAATCTGCTGACCGTTAATGATTACAGGTTTATAACTGACTTTTAGATTGGTGAAATTCATATGCATGGATTTCGATTCATTGAGCCCGATACGCCACATTTTTGTCCATTTTATGGTTTTGTCACATGCTTCTTGGAGTTTCGTTGTCGATTCCTCGATAGTGTCTCCTACTGAGAGAACTGCAGTGTCATCAGCAAATGTTGCAATGGTGACATCGTTTAATTGAGGTAAATCTCTGGTGTAGAACAGGTAAAGAATAGGTCCCAAAACACTACCCTGCGGGACTCCTGCCGAAATCTTTTTTAGCTCGGAATATTCATCTTCATATTTCACCCTAAAGTGGCGATTCTCTATGTATGATTTTAAAATCATATAATATTGTTTTGGTAAATCTCTATGTAGTTTGAAGAGTAAACCTCTGTGCCACACCTTATCGAAGGCCTGCGCCACATCTAAGAAGATACTAGAACAAACCCTTTTCCTTTCTAATGTATTCTCAATGACATCTGTAAGCCTATGAACCTGCTCAATAGTTGAGTGTTTCTCTCTGAAACCAAACTGATATTCTGGGATAAGGTTTCTTTGTTCTATGGTTCTTTTCAATCTTTTGAGCAACAGTCTCTGAAACAATTTCGCTAGTGTTGGTAAAAGAGAAATTGGCCGGTAGGATTTTCTATCATTCCGTGGCTTGCCCGGTTTCGGAATCATTATTACTTCTGCTACTTTCCACTGCATTGGCACATGCTTTTTACAGAGAATCGCATTGATTATGTGCAGTAATTTACGGGTACCTTTTTCAGGCAGCTCCTTTTTTATTTGCTCTGTTATCAGATCATAACCAGGAGCTTTCTTTACTTTTATGTTCTTTATTTCAGCTTTTAGTTCTTTTAATGTTACAGGCCTGATCTCTTCAAAATCAGATATTCTGGGCATATCAACAGTGTTTTCGTCATTGGTCTGCTGACCTAGAGGTTGAAATGTTTCTTCAAGATGTTCAGCAAACAGGTCAGCTTTATCTTTCCCACTTCTAGCCCATTTCCCATCGTGTGTTTTGATTGGGGGGATCTGCGTTTTTGGTCGTTTTAACCCTTTTGTTGCTTTCCAGAGGGAATAGTCGGTATCTTTAGTTGGAGCTAGGGAACAAAGGTATTTTCCAATTGTTTCATTTTTCACTTTTTTTATTAGTGCCTTAAGTTTGATGCACGAGTTGTTTAAGGTGGTTTTATCTTGCGGCGCACGCGTAGTCTGCCATTTCTTTCGGGCTTTTCGTTTTTCCTGCACTAGTTCTCTTACTTCTATTGGGTAAATAACGGAGTTTTCTTTCCTGGATGATAATTTGGGGGTGCATTCCCAAGCCGACCATTGTATGACATCAAGGAGCTTGTCTAGTTCTTCTTCTATTTCATTTTCACTTTTGATTGGCACTTGAAGTTCTATTTTATCCTCTACCAACTGCCTAAACAGTTCCCAATTTGTTTTGTTGTTTGTGAGCTGTGGTGAATTGGTTTTTTCTATTACATTTTCACTAACCGTCATAATAACAGGAGAATGATCAGATGTTAGACTTTCATCATTTTCTAAGAAAATGTAGCGTTCCGATATGCCTTTAGTGATGTAGAAATCTATTAGAAGTGGGATTTTGTTAGGATCAGTTGGCCAGTACGTTGGTTTCCCTCCTGAGTAAAATTCACAGTTTGAGTATTGGCCAGCTGCAAGTAACTCTTTGCCTTTTGGAGAGGTTAATCTTGAACCCCAGAAGGTATTTTTGGCATTAAAGTCTCCTCCAATAATGAAGTTACTTCCTAATTTCTGGAACAAGTTAATGTAGTCTTCTTTCTTTAGGTTATGCCGTGGGGGCAATATATCGCAGATATATTACAGGTGTTGTGATAACCAAATTTAACCGTCACGGTGGTTATTTGCATGGATTCTTTTTCTATTTTTAATTCTTCATGATGTTTGATATCCCTAATAAATATAGCTGACCCTCCTCTTACTCGTTCTGCAGGATGGGTGGTATGGTAACAAGTATATCTCCCGATTGATACGTAGGAGCTGCTGATAAGATATGTTTCTGATATTAAGCATATATCAATTTTCTCGGTTTTTAAAAATAGTTCTAATTCTTCTAGGTGTTGTGTTAATCCGTTTGCATTCCATATGGCTATTCTTAATGAGTAGTTATGATGTCTGGTTTCTGCTGCGGAATTATGAATTGAACTATTTATTGCATACATTATTTATGTTTAACTATTTTGGAGCTTGGTATTTCCAGCAGATTAAGTCGATCCAGAACTAACTTATTTAGCTTATTCTGTTCCTCAAGGCTCTTTAAAATTGCTTGGACAGTGTTTTTGAAATTTTCAGTACTGTTGGTCTCATTTTCTTTCGAATTTGAAGCGGCCTGAGCTATGTGTAATTCTCCCTTCGCACAGATGCTTCATTTCTTGCTCGATCCTTGTTTGGATGACTTAGAGGGGGTTTGCGTGCCTGATCCCTGATCCCTGTAGCTGCTTGGCAACCTCACATCCTCGGTAGCTTGCTGGATGTTGCCCATAACAATTTATACATTTTGCTGGTTCTTCTTTAGATAGTTTGCAAGTTTGTGTTGGGTGCTTTTCAGCACATTTCACACATCTTGGATCGCGCGCGCAATATCGTTGCGTATGGTTATAGCCTTGGCATTTTTTACATTGTACTATTCTTGTACTGCCTCTTTTAACAGCTTCGATCTTTACTCGCATGTTGAGTATGCCAGTTATATTGTAAATTTTTTCTATTTGCTTTTATTTTAATGAACTATAAAATATTAATGTTTAGTTTTATTATACATATATTTAAGGAGATACATATTTTATATATATTAAATATATATTATATATACAATATATTGAATATATTTAAGGAAAAAGATGTGGAGTATGTTCTTATAACGAAAGATGTCACTAACGTAAAGAAAAAGAATTAGACATCAAAAATATAAAAATGGTGAATCAGTGTTGAAGGAGGAATGAAGAGAGACAGTCAGAATAAAGTTAATTGAATTATTATAAGCATACGAGTTTTATTATTATTAATATATAACATATTAAGCAGAAACTAATATATTTATACATCTTCTGGTTATATATACATTCTGTGACCATACACTTTTATGTCACTTTTTATACCGTTTTTTATTGCTCATCTCTCTTCTTTCAATTCATCCTCGTGACATCTATATTTCAATATTTAAATTACTTCATACATTACATCCGCCACCGCCACTCCTAAAAATGTACATACACAAAAAAAACCGATACCAGCTTTTTTAATTCAAATCTTCTAAGACAATATAATCCATTAACGTTAATTTTATACCTATAATAATTCATCCAGCTATGAAAATTATATCTGTTATTATTTATTTATACTGACTAAAACAACATGTAGTCCTCAACCTTTTAGGTTTGCAAATCTACAATCTATCGCGTAACCACCCCTAATTTTCTTCCCAACCCGGATTCTCCCTATTACTGATTACCACATTTTCAACGATATTCTACGCTACAAACTCTTCCAGTCCGACATCATGACTGACCACAGTTGACTCATTATTTGCAATGAGTCTATTATTTGAAACGCTATCATTGATAGCTTCAGTTTAGTTCATTACCCTATGGTAAAACATCACAATATTAAATTCTCGATACTCCTCATTTTCAACTTGTTTTCCTTTCTGAATTTTCTCAACATCATCTAAAACTTGTGTCCTGATTACTCGCCTTCCATCTCGTACTTCCACTTTATTATTAAGACATATGATTTCTAAACCCTCCTCTGATCTGATTCACATGTCTACGTATTATCTGACCATTCATCAATCTACACACATATACTCTTCATCTTAACTGTTTCTTTATAGTTGCTCTAATCCATCTAATCAGATTAACACCTCATCCTTCTCATTGAACTTCCGACGCCCTTCGTTCAAATCACTCTCCCAAACGTTTTTCTTTCAAGGTTTAAGCAATAGCAAATCCAACTTCATTTTAGGCGTAAAATTCAGAACTAATGACATTGGGGCAACCTTTATTGTCATACAATGGGCTACGTTTCTATAGTCAGAAAAAAAATTGCACAATATGTTGTCCACAATTCCCGGACTTTTATCAAACCTCGCGGTACACAAGGCCGTTTTTGACCATTTTTACGGCATTCTCAGTTGCCCCATTTGTGGCGTGAAAATATGTCGGTGTCAACGAATGCTTTATGCCATTCAAATACAGAAATTTCTTAAGCAACTGATACCAACTGTGACCCGTTGTCACGTACAATCTGTTCCGGTAAACCAAATCGTGAAAATACATTCGACTGGAAGTGTAAAAATCTCAATCCACCTACTAAAAGCATCTAATATAACTATGAAAAATCTATTACACATAGGTCCCGCAAAATCAATATAGATCCTCTTCCATGGACTATCTAGTCGCATCCTTTATAACTGGCGCGTTTGGAGGATTAGACAACACATTTATACAAGTCTTGCATTTCCTTATTAACGCCTCCACAGCCTTATCCAATTTTTGCCACCACACATATCACAGCAATATTGACTTTGTTTTAACCATTCCTAAATGAGTTTGATGCACTTGATACAATAACTGCTGTCTGAGAGTACTTGGAACAATCACCCGATGTCCAAACATCAACACTTTCTCCTCCATGACTAACTCATCTTTCTTTACTAAATACTATCCAAATTTATTCCTATCCAACTCACCAAAACAATTACCTTTTCACAGCCTTTATTATTTCCATTAGCTCACCATCTTTCTCAGTTTCCTGCCTTAACATATCCCAATTTAGAGGTAAACTGTCATTGGCACATACATACTTAAAACAGTTAACCTCTTTCCGTACTTGGTGGTTTAACTTTAGATGGAAACGGAGTAAGAGCGTCAGCACAGTTCTGACCTGAATTTACATATTCAATTGTGTAATTAAAGGCAGAAAAATGAAATGCCCATCGCTGCAATCTACTCGTCGACATTATGTGGGATCCCTCACGATGTTCCCCAAAAATTGCTATAAGTGGCTTATGGTCCGTTACTAATACAAAATGCCTTCCTATTAAATACTTGAAAAACTTCTTGGTCGCAAACACAATTGCCAGTGCCTTTTTTTCGATAACTCCATAATTTATCTCACTAGCAGACAATGTTTTTGATGCAAGCTCAATTGGCCTTTCAATTTTATTGGCCTTTTTCGTATCTATGGGATAGAGCCGCTCCTATACCAACTTTGAACGCATCCCAAGTAAGTACTAATTGGTGCTCTGTACTGTACTTCACCAACGTATCCGACATAATTTCATCCTTAACCTCTCTAACAGCTTTTTCACATTCCTCCGTGGTTCCCCCCAGTTTTTGGAATTGGAAAGTCTCTAACTACTACTATTTACCACTTGCCCTGTGTATAATTTTACTCGAAATTACATAACCTAAATACCCGATTTCACTCTTCCAAATTCATCCTTTGCATGTATTAAAACGGTATGATATCAAAGGGCCGAATATCGAAAGGCTGATTGGGTCGAGGGGCCGATTTTTTGTTTTGTTTTTAGAAATATAGTTTTTTAAATTTGTTGTTTTATGGAATATTTTGTAAATTTATTTTTATTAAACATAAATGAATTTCTTTTGAATTTATGTATTTTAAAAGTTTCCATCTTTAGATATTCATGAAATTCCATGTATCGGAAAAGGAAAATTTTGTCATGCCACCTGAGTCATTCCACCCTATGTCAGCCTTCTGATAATAGGTTTATGGTAAAAAATCTAAAAATTAATTAATTTAAAATAATTAAATTAAATAAAAAAATATAATTCTAAAAACAAAAACAAAAAACATAAATAATATGGGCCCTTCGACACATTCGGCCCTTGGACACATTCGGCCCTTCGACACATTCGGCCCTTCGACACATTCAGCCCTTCGACTCATTCGGCTCTTCGACCCATTCGGCCCTTCGACATTCGGCCCTTCGATACATTCGGCCCTTCGACCCATTCGGCCCTTCGACATTCGGCCCTTCGACACTTTTGGCCCTTCGACACTTTCGGCCCTTCGACACTTTCGGCCCTTCGACACATTCGGCCCTTCGACATTCGGCCCTTCGACACATTCGGCCCTTCGACCCATTCGGCCGTTCGACATTCGGCCCTTCGACACATTCGGCCCTTCGACACATTCGGCCCTTCGACATATTCGGTCCTTCGACACGTTCGGTCCTTCGTCACATTCGGTCCTTCGACACGTTCGGCCCTTCGACACATTCGGCCCTTCGACCCATTCGGCCCTTCGACATTCGGCCCTTTAACACTTCCGGCCCTTTAACACTTCCGGCCCTTCGACACATTCGGTCCTTCGACACATTCGGCTCTACGACATCCGGTCCTTCGACATTCGGCCCTTCGACATTCGGCCCTTCGACATTTGGCCCATTGATATCATATCTGATTAATGATTGATAATTAGAAATACCTTTTTCTGCATAATTATGATATTATTGTAAGTCTCAAAACAATTGTATGTATATTAAAATAATGTGGCCACTACAACTATAATTAATTAATTGTTACATATTATTAACATAACGATATGCGTTATAGTTTTTAAAACTTTTTGTATGTCTTCTTTGCAATCAATAAAAATAAATTGTTAGATGTTGATCAAAAAAAAAAAAGTTAAAATCATAACGCTCGAAAACACGACATTATTGTATTACGTTTTATCTATAAAAAAACACAATTTGGACGGCACAGAGAAAAACGGGCATAGTAACGATCGTAAATAACGACGAGTCTCAAGCTAGAATGAGATATGTATATAACTTACTTCCCAAGTAAATTTCAATCGAATTATTAAGTTCACGTTGGTCAGATGAGTGGCTCGTAATATATAAAATTTGATCAAGATTTTAAAAATAGTGAATAAACCTTTGTCTACCGCCATGAAGATACGAATTCCTGGAGCTATTTTATTGATCTCTGCACTAGAAATATTGCTGCATGTAATTGAATGGAACTACCGTAAATCCAATTCGTTTTCACCACTGTCTCTACAGCTAATTTTTACCACCAACAGTAAAATGGAAGTTTGGCGATTTATTACGTATATGTTTGTACATCAAGAGTAAGTGTTCGCCAATATAGTAACGATTTTAGATCAAGATAATAATTGATAACATATTTTTTATATTTATAGTGATTGTCATCTGGCTCTTAATATATTTTGGCAGCTGCTTGGTGGTGTCCCATTTGAAATGCAACATGGTTGGTGGCGTGTTACTGTAATTTATTTGGCTGGTGTACTAGGCGGTTCGCTAGGCGTTGCTTCGATAGCTCAGAAAGCTGTTTTAGTAGGTGCAAGTGGGGGTGTATATAGTATTTTGGGAGCTCACTTTTCTACATTAATATTGGTACGATAACAAAATGGATGTAAAACTATATTATTAATTATTTTTGATATTTATTTCGGCAGAACTGGAACGAAACCGATTCCCGATTAATTCGCATGCTTATTCTTTTAGTAATTAGTGTAAGCGAAATATTCATTTGGATGTGTTTACCGTTAGTTCCTCAAAATCAAGAATTTGGATTGAGTATGTGTGTTCTCGTTTCGGAGCTCACCAGTACAACAGTTTCCCACTTCGCAGGTTGTGTTATCGGCTCGCTAACAGCGTTGACAGTTATAAAAGTAAGCAAAATCTGTACGTGGAAGCGCACAGCTCAAAAAATTTCATTGATATTGTTGGTACTTATGACCTTATTTACAACGGGCTTAATAATACTTTTCTCGATAATTTAATATTGTGTTCAAAAAATTGTAAAGTGACTAAAAAATAAAAGTTTTCAGTATTGTATATACATATATTAGTTTTTAAATTTGAACATCTACAATAATCAAGCGCTAGAACCCACTTAAGGCTGTATGATACTGAAAAAACAAATTTCTTTTTTAGTATCGATATTTAAATGTGTCTAAACTGGTTCGTTTCTTTAGTAAATATGTGTACCAAAATTTTATATGATTCGGTTATTAAACTTTACTTATATTGTTTACACGTGTAAATTTAATTAATAAATTTACTATTTTTCATTATTTCTGTTCTAAACATTGCATATTATAATAAAATTAATAACCACTTATCTTGGACACAATTTTTATTTCGTGATTTGCCATCTAGCGACAGTAAATTTTTCAAAAAATAATCAGCATTGCTACGTAAAAACAAATAAACTTATCGTTTGACGTAATTTTTCGATCGATAAGAATCGAAATTTTTATCATTTTTGAACTAATTTTTCCATTTTCTACGTCATTTCAAGACTCGAGACATAGTCCGATTTTATGTTTCTTAACACCTTGATGCAAAATTTTTTCGCTGTTTTGAAATAAAATATTGAAAAAATTGTTTTGTGCGTTTCAAAAAAACGATAAACTTTGAAACTTATGCCCGGTTTACATAAGACCAACATTTTTCTTCTGCAAAATGAATAAGATATAACATTGACTTTTTGCACATGAGAGACAAGAAAAGCAATATATCCCAACAAAATTTTGCAGAAGAATTTTTGAGCAAAAATGACCATAAAAATGAAAATGTTGCCATAAAATATATTCGATCCGAGTATTTTTATGGCAACATTTTTAAAATCAACAAGACAAAAAAATTATTTCGCATTTATAAATGTTGAGGATTCATAATAAAAACAGACGCCATAGATAAAAATGTAAATTTCGCATTTGAATTCATTGAAAGTAAATTAATAATGATCCTATAAAAAAAATTACGCCATTACTATATATGTTTATTTCTTTCTGGCACATTGATTATTTTTATATAGCGGATTCTTTCTTATTTACCTGCAAAAATTTGCAGAAGAAAACAATTTTCTCATGTAAACCGGGCATTAACCGTAGACAAACTAAACATTTTATTGAGATAATCATGTATTAATCGCTCAATTATACGTCTAAGTTCCTACTAAAGAAAGAATTAGGCCAATTGGTAATATTTTATGGTCAAAAACTGATTTTTAGTAAACATCATTTTTGACACTCTGAGCCTTAATAAATTTACAATTATGTATTTACAATTATTATTTATGTACATATATTTACCTTTTTGTGCATCCCGATTCTAATGGTAAACATTGGCATGGATGTCCCGGTGTTTCACCCTCGGAATCTCTCATACAATGGTACAGCATACATCGTGCACATAGTATACCAGAAATAGCCTCTAAACACGTATTAAAGCAATCGGGAGCAAATTCGCATGCTCCGTTCCGATTCCATTCTTCTGAATATATTTCTTGGCAGTATCGGCATCGCAATCGCATCTTTAAATTGTGACTCTCCTTTAGCGCCTGAGGCGTAACATCGAGTGCACTTCGTTTTTTTAAGCTGCATGCAGATTCTCGGCGGGCATTTATTACAGAACCAACAGGTTCATCAACTACAGGATAATTATAGTCGTGTACCTGAAAAAAATAAATTTAAATAAATTAGTAATTTGTGCTAATTCTATATAAAATAAGTTTTAGTTAATTCAGCACAGAACAGTTGTTATATATAAAAACATCATCATCAAGTACCAAGAAAATTTATTTTCCTTCAAATGTTAAAATGGTTGGAAGACTGATTTGGCTGATAAATTACTGGGTTGACTGATCAGTTTCAACAAATCCAGAAAAACTATTAATTGAGTTGAACTAAATGAGACACCAGTACGGTATGATATCAAAGGGCCGAATGTCGAAGGGCCGGGTGTCGAAGGGCCAAATTTCAAAGGGTCGAATGAGTCGAAGGGCCGAATGGGTCAATGGGTCGAAGGGCCGATTTTTTTTTTAAATTTCTGTTTTGAGAAATATATTTTTTTTTATTTTTTTATGTAATTTAATTATATTTTTTATTTTTTGTACCATATACCTATTATCAGAAGGCTGATATAGGGTCGAATGTCTCAAGTGGCGTATGTCAAAATTTTCCTTCACCAAAATGTATCGCTGATTCGATGAGTAGAATTTCATGAATATCAAAAGATGAAAAATGGTAAAATACATAAATTCATAGGAAATTCATTTATGTTTAATAAAAAAATTTAAAAAATATTCCATAAAACAACAAATTTAAGAATTATATTTCTAAAAACAAAAAAAAAAAAAATCGGCCGTTCGACCCATTCGGCCCTTTGATACATTCAGCCCTTCGACATTCGGTCCCTCGACATTCGGCCCTTTGTACCCATTCCGTTGGCAGCAATGGCGTTGTCCTTTTTCAGTTTCGATATACTTATTATTTTTTGGTAATGGTGGATGATACCAATAAACAACAGAACGAAAACATCTAATCAAAGATACATTTTTTTCGTTATTTTTAATTAATAAAAATGAACATCAGGAGGGTATCAATGTATTTGTGAGTATTTTATATAAATTTTGACAATATCAGCAAATTATCGGGAGGCTATTTCAAGATAAATTATCATGAGATTATTACGAAATGTCATCCTTTTGAGGTTATATTTCATCGATTATAAATTTAATTTAAAGGGTGAATACAGGCTGAGTTAAATTCGTGTGTCGATTCGGGAAATTTTTGTATCATTTAGTTGTGTTTGTATCTTATTTTCATTTGTATATGAATAATTTTGATTTTTGGTTAATGACCACAATAATTTGGAAAATAACGACAGCTAAAATGAGATCTATACAAAGGAAAAGCAACGACGCGACGAGCTTCGCTATTAAAAATATTCATTCAATTCTGGGAGCAACAATTAAAATACGCAATTAATTTCCAATAATAAAATTCATAAGGATGTTTACTATTACAAAACATCCGACGGCCATTTATTACCCAAACATTTTAAGACAATAAGACAATAATGCTTGTTTAACAAGCATTATTGTCTTAAACAAGCATAAGACAATAATGCTTGTTTTCAAAACATAAACAAGTTGCTACGTTTATTGCAGGGTTGAAAATTTCCCTTTGTAAATTTGGGAAATTTTGGATTTCGTTTTGTAAATGCAAAATTTGCAAAACAAAAAATTGTATGCCCGAATACTTTTGATTGCAAATGGCTTTGTAATTTTTTTATATGTGTGTATTCGCTTGGAGCTTTGATTTAACTGCCATATTGCGCCAACATAAAGTAGGCCGTTTTTATATTTGACAGCTACAAACTTTTAAATAGTAAAAAACATATTGTAACACGGCTTTCTCGAATAATTTTATGTTTATTACAAAACGTAATAAAACTTGAACAAATTTGGGGTGAGCCAAGTGTGCGGCAGCTTACAAAGGCGAAATATTCTAAGGTAAAATACTTCTATGAGTTGTATCCTCCAATTAAGAAACCGAAACCCGCTCCCATTAAATGTGATATTTCAGAATTACCTGATGGATATCCTATACGATCAATGATGCTTGAATCAGCAAAAGGTTACAATTCACAACATAACAAATACTGAGACATATTTAAAAAAGTATGTATGCATTTCTATTCCCTATATATAGACGTCAAATGAAATTTATAAAATGTCCTATTTATTTCCAAATTTCGACACGGCGAGCAGTACCTGTATTTTGTTCTCCCTTCCATACAACCACTTTAAGCGAATAAAAATGCTGTGCTATCGAAGAAATCGATTGCAAATAATTGCAAAGTAATATCAGATGGAAACGCACGTTAGCTTTGAAAAATAAAATATTACAGGCCAATTTTAGTTTCAGCAATATTTGCTTGTGAATTTCCAGTAATGGAAAATAATTGTTCATCATAGCTGGCTTTTATGTCAGTAGTAATTGGGCGCTTTCAGGTACTCTATCATGATTATTGAAATCATCGCTAATTTGATTTGAATTTTTCATAGTGCTAAACATTTTCATAACGGTGGGTGCGATTTTACTCAACATGTTCCCAACCGTTTGGTGTCCTGAAAAAGGCTCATTGTAATCTGAATCGGGTTTATGAGAATCTTATTTTTTTTAGTTTTATTTAAAGCCGACTTTACTTTAAACATCTAGTAAAATGACCGCAACACATCTAGTAAAATGACTAAAATTACATGAGCCAAATTCCCAAATTTAGTTCATGTAAGAACTAGAGACCATGATGGATATCATTTGTGGAACTACTTTATGACTAACGTGCAAATCAAGGATCCTGGAATTTAAAATATTTATTTCTTATCAGCAACAAAATCTTGAAGTGCAACATTCTAAATCATTGGAAATACTTTCGCGAAGTGAAAAATAAGTGCACCACTTAACCAGCCAATGGCAAAGAAAATACTACCATGCACTGAAGTCACTTAACATAAATGTTTGTTATGGAGCTATTTTAGCAATAGTTACACTATAGCCGTGTACATATGTATATACATAGTAAATCGACACTTCCATCTAACCAACCACGCCGTTGGAGTAGTTAAAGGGTGTACTATTTTGACAGGCTGTTAGTCAAAGTTTAAATTCAATTCGAATTTCATCATTAAAATTTTGAATTAAAGGCTTGGTATGGATTCGGCCGACCTTGCGTCTGCACAATCATGAAACTGAGTCTTTGTTAAATCCAGCTGATATTCAAATGATTTTGAATCAGACAAAATATCTAAAGTACAACAAATGCGCAGACGCATAAAATTGGAGAAAAGCGGAAATATAAACACAATGTGCAGGGATGAGTTAATCGTTCTTAATCAAAACCGTTTTGAACCTTAAGGTTTCAAATAAAATATTGTGGCCGTTACGCCATTATAAAAATCAACCGGAGTCTTAACAACAGCACTCGTATCCACTAAAATATCAGCCGGAACCAAAAAACACCAGCCAGAACAATATGAAGCCGATGGAAATCAGCGAACTTTTTAACGAAAATTTCAGCCATAACTGATATAATGCCAGACGGATCGATTAAATACCAGCCGTAGCCAAGTTTATACCAGCCGAAATCGTTTGGAGCTTGCACAATGAACACAATGTATTTTGAATGTTTGTGTAAAAAAAACTTTCAGGGTTTATAAAAACCCGCAGCGGGAATCCAACGATGTTGGTCTAAACCAGCAAATACCGACTGAAATTTTATTGTATGATTCTGACTGAAAGTTTAGATAGCGCACATTTATCTAGAATGGACTGTGCTCATTATTCAATGATTCGGATGATTCCCACTGACTTCACATGGATCCGGTCCATTTTATAGAGGTCCTATTTGAAACGCGATATTTTAAAACGCAAATTATCAAAACGTGATATTTTAAAATGCGATATTTCAAAACGTGATACGGTACAAAACGCGATATGGTACAAAACGCGATATGGTACAAAACGCGATATGGTACAAAACGCGATATGGTACAAAACGGGAATTTAGGATCGCGTTATATCAGTCGGGTGAAGGGGAAATTTAATTTCAGTTTATAGGAATTTAAAAATCGATAGGAGCGAAAGTATATAGGATCGGTATAAATCGGGTCGTTACGCTCCCATCGCTTCGCAATGCACATTTTGTACCATAACGCGTTTTGAAATATCGCGTTTTGAAATATCGCGTTTTGTACCATATCGCGTTTTGTACCATATCTCGCTTTGTCATATCTCGTTTCGAAATATCGCGTTTTAAAATATCGCGTTTCGAGCGGATCCGATTTTATAGCTATTCCAGCTCTTTGTTAAGTTTTTACTGCGAGCTTTGATGTTGCACAATCATCTAAAGCACATTGCGTGCACATGCCAAATAGTTAGGGATAGTAAAACCATCCTTCTGACTGCCTTTTATGGTTCCAATTAAATTTTAGACAGGCTCATAATGGTTTCCTTTGGTTCCGGCTTGTATTTTCTGGTTCCGACTGATATGTTATTTGTTCTGGCTGACGTTGTTATGGTTCGATCGGACACAAAGGCCTAGAACGGATAATTCTCATTGCTGAACCGATTGTTCCGGCATACAAATTTATAGTGCACAAGGACGTAGCATGGATCGTGCATCGTGCAACGGTTAAATTTGCTTCCACCGATTTCATACAGTTCCAGCTCTATAAGAAAGTGAAGCTACACGAAACGGTGAAATGGCTATGCTAAACTATTGTCATCCTCGAAACTTTTCGAAATGTTATACCATGAATAGTGGACGAAATGAGCAACAAGCTATTCATAACATTTATCGACCTCAAAATAAAAATATGTTGGGTATATATTGCAATAGTTCTTAAGTGCTCAAATCTTACAAAAATTCAAATGTTCGATAAATATTTGTTATACTACTAATTAAGAACTATATTGTGGACCAATCCCAAATCTTTTTAATTTGATGTCGTCAACTGTTATAAATTGTTGCCAAATGTAGTAGAACCTGTGAAACAAGGCATACGTACTAGACATCAGCAACGGAGTGATCAAGAAAATCGATCACATGTTCACAAACACCTATGGACTTGGCAAAGTTAGAAAGGCCAGAGAACTGCGAATAAAGAGAAACCAAGAATATTTAGAAGCAAAATACAAGATTTACGGTTTAAGTCGTGGGATAATAACCAGGGTCGTGTTACAAGTCGAATACGAAGGCCATCTACCAATCCAAAAACAATGTCACAAGTAAAATGTCGATAGCATCCCGTAGCCAAGATCCAGCATTAGCCAAAACTATCAACAAAAGTGAAACGATAATAACTCGTAGGTGGTTGGACAAATTCTTTAGGGTAAAAGCATTTAACCGAAAATATTTTTGCCACGGTTAAGTGCCCGCACCGCAATTCTAGAATAGAATTGGACTAACGATGTGAGAAATTTCTGTCCGTAATCATCATATCACCTTCTGCAGTTTAGTGCAGATCCAATTGAGTAGCTGCTGTTTTTTCAAATTAAGAAAATTGTGTTTGTGTTGACTTCAACGTTGCTTGAAAGGTAAATAAATCTCTATCCAACGGCGGCGGTGCGAGCTAAACTCATCCACCGTGCTAGTCGATAAACTCTAAGAATATTAATATTGATTGATCAGAACAGCAATAGTATCAACCTCACCTTATTAACTAAATACCTGTTCTGACTAGCGAATGTTGCCAGTTTAGCGTTGTCACCATTAAACCATCTGAAACAGTCGTAACAAAAAAATGTTTCCAAGGAAGAGCCAGATTCTCAAATTCAATAATCGAACGCTATTTATAATCGAAAATGTCAAAACTGTTCTATTTCGAACAAGAGAGAGATATGGGATTCCAGAGTGTGGTTGGCTGATATAGAGCTTCAGATCACAAGGTGACTACCGATGACGACAACCTAAATATCCACTACGTCTTCTGCAGCCACTCGACGACGGAAAATGATGGCCTACATAGCTTTAACAAAAAAAACCTTCAAAAAAAGTTAGATTGAAGTTTAAGTAATGAAAAATAAAAGGGGCCCAACCGTTACCACTCTGAATGCGGAGTCATTCACCCGCATTCACACTTAGCTACTGCGATTATTTTTGTACCGGTCGAAGAAGTTCACGGTCGCACAGTTAGAGTAGAAAAACGTTGGATTGCTCTTTTTACGTGTCTACGTATTCGCTTTCTTATGTCTACTTGAGATTCTGCCCAATCTCACGAAGATGCCCCTTAATAAATGTATTCAAGCGTACATGCCGTACGCCAAATGATGAAACCTCAAGAAGTTATTTGATGAAAGCTAAATTGGTGGTAAATTAAATGCTACTTGAGAAGTTGAGATAAAGGAGGAGCACTCATCTCAAAACACATTTTTAAATTGGTTCTTCAAGTGAAACAAAACCTTTTTCGGCGTTCAACGAAATCTGGTTAAAAATTATGAACTTCCGCAAAGAATGGTGAACTATTTTTGGCGACCATTCTCGATTTAACCAAAACAATTAAGTGGCTCAAAAACGTTAAACAGCTCGAGAAGAGCTGTGCGCCAAATTTAAGGTAAAAGTCAATTTTAACTCAATTTTTCCGTAAATTCAATTATTTTTCAAAAACACTATGGCAAACTGATCGAAAAATCTAGACTAAAACCGGTTTTACCATAGTAAACGATTCACCTTAAGTTTGGCACACAGGCTTAGTTGTTATTATGGATGAAAAAGTTCGTAGTTCATGGAAAAAGGTTGTATAAAAGAAGTGGTATCATGAGAAAAAAGTGGACAAGTGCATCGAGGTACAGTAATTACAAAGTTCGCAATTCTGGACGTCACACCAAAGATGAAAGTTAAACCGAATGTCTAAAAATGATTCAGTATACGAGGAGAGAGCATGTTAGAAATCGGCACAGTAACAAACATTTATGTTTTTAAACCCAAGAGGCTAAAGTTTAAATTTAGAATTAATTTAAATTCAGTATATTTATAAAGAAGAAAATGCAAAGTCACGCATTGGCTGCGTACCAATAGTCGATTAAACCATTTACTAAGGTAGAAATCGGTTTTAGTACAGATTTTTCAATCAGTTTACCATAGAATTTTTCAAAAATAGTTGAATTTATTGAAAATTTTACTTTACCCGAGCTTTACCCGAGTATTTGTACTCGGCCGTGTCGGGTAAAAATCAATTTTAAGTAAATTTTTCGGAAAATTCAACTATTTTTCAAAAATTCTATGGTAAAGTGATTGAAAAATCTGTACTAAAGTCGATTTTTACCGTAGTAAACAATTTACCCGACTATTGGTACGCAGCCACGGTAGGGAAATATAGTTAAGATTCAAACCAACACATTATTTCGCTATTTCAACATAGGCTGTGCGCCAAACTTAAGTTAAAACGTTTACTACGGTAAAACCCGGTTTTATGGCAGATTTTCCGATCAGTTTACCATAGAGTTTTTCAAAAATAATTGAATTTACCGAAAAATTTACTTAAGATTGATTTTTACCTTGGATTGGTACGCAGCCAGAGTAGTTAATTTGGGATCCAAACTGGTTGAGTACTGCCAAGTTTTGTCGGGTATTTTAAATTTTAAATAAATTATTATGACCTAATCAAATGTGCCGACAGATCATGTTCTAATTTCGGTTTTGGTTCAATTTTCGATTTAGGTTCTGCTACCTGTGAAATGGAAAAGTCTAATTTTTATCAAAAACTAAAAATATCATTTCATTTTCCAATTGGTTCTAATTTTTCTAAGGCTAGCAGAAACCATCTATTTAGTTGGAAGGTATGGAACCCAAAAGTTTCTAATAGAGCATTTGATTGGCATATTATTAGCCTATAATTCTCCATAGTATCTCTAATGTTCTGCTCGATGGGTTCTGCTGACTTTAGGGCCGCCTTGCGAGTTCTGTTTCAACTAACCTTATAATATGTTTGACGTATATCTCTAGTAAGGCTTTGGATGATTGATATTCTATTTTTGGACATTTTTGATTTTATGCGGATAAATCAGATTAATTTTAATCTTACATAAAATCAGGTGTTAAACCAATAAATACTTTGGATTTTTAACGGAAATTTGGTATATACAACATTTGACTACGCTATAATACCGCTCTTTAATTTCTTATCACCCGTTTAAATATAAAACAGCGCAAAAAAGTGAGATTAGTTTACTGAATTATTAACTTCCTTAATTAATGATAAAATACTTATAATTTTTGTTTTTGATAAGATAAAATAAAAAAAATATATTTTAATTAAATTTATACTTCATTCATAATTGTACTTATATGTATATGTGTTTGTATATATAGTATATTGTATGTCATATATAAAGTGGTAAACAATTATACCGGAAACCATGTGTGTATATCATTCATTATGTAGACAATATTATACTTACAGCTGTTAGTTGAACATACGAGTAATTGTCACCGGGGACAATCGTTTGATCTTGACCAACATTCAGAGGCTGTGAAAGTGGTGGTTTGTCGCAGGATATGTAATGAATACTTTGTTTTTCACCACTCTCTGCATCAAAGAGCGACATAGAAGAAAAAAGAAAAACGAAAAAATTTTAATTTTCCATTGGCCAAACACGTATACTGTTAAATTTTATAAATTACTATGGCTTCCACTCCCTTCTGAATTTGATCGAGACTCGGAAGGTTCTAATGGTAAATCCAGTGTCATGAATACATCATCTTCGCCAACTGTTGGATCATATTTATTAAATAGTACCCATGGCATTGTTGTGGTGTTATTGTGTGCAAGACCTTTAAATAGATGTTTATAAAATTTTGTATAAATTGTTTATACGACATAATTAATTAATATAAAAAAAATGTGGTTAAATAATAGCTAATTACAAATTAAATTAAAAATTTAATAAACTAAAATGTAAACGACACGAAACATTTTGAAGGACTATAGGCCTAATATGGTCTTGAAAGGTCACGTCGAGTAACAGAATCGATACACGACAAAAAGATTAGGTTTGCTTACGCACAGTCCTGTCCATTAATAAATACTTAGCCTAATCAATTTTTATTGTACTTATTGATATTATCACAATTTCCTGTTACACGCTCAACGACAATAACGAGATATGTAATCAATCATGTAATACACAATCGACAAGTACCTAGCCCCTCTTTGTCCGGCTATCTTTAATAAGCTCAGAACACGAAAACTTAAATTTTGCGAGACAATACACAGTAAGCGATTGTCAAAAGAGCGTAACTCGAGAAGGTCCATACACCAGACATTTATGTAGGACGAAAATTTACGTATACCACTGCGGTTTCGAGTTCATTATAAGAACGAATCACCCTAAATTTAGGTGAACCGCTCCAGTTTAATGTAGCTGATCTACATGTAAGAAATTTTGGTGGAACACCCTGTACAGAAGAAACTAAAGGTCATAGTCTTTAAATCTAGCTTTAACCAGTTACATCAGAAAGGTGAGGTTAAGATTTTTGAGAACCTACAACGTCTGCTGCAACTATTATTTGTGAAATTCGGAACCGCTTGTCATTTCTGAGACTCAACTCATAACTCTAGAACTTTTAATTGAAATTTATCAGAAAAAGTTTCGACTTGAACTTTTTGAAGGGTGCAGAATTTTGTGAAAAATAGGATTGGCCAAAATGATGATTAGTATCAAGAAGTTGTTAAGATCTGAATAAGCAAAAAATGGAATGGTCTTCAACTTCAGATGCAACTCTTTGCAAAAGCCATTTTAAATTTTTTTTTGATCTGGGTAAAATATTTTAACTCGATTTCTTGTTAATGTTTCAAAATTAAATATTCAAATAAGCGACGAACCTGTTTTGATTGATATTTTACAAACGACGGTACGATGTTGCCAATCCTGCAATTACCTGAAAACACTTTTTATTGCAAATATAAAAATTATATTTCTCTGTTAAGAAATCGAGTTCTATTTTATGACCAAACAGTTTCGATCATCATTTCCATCAAAACCAATGAATGAGATGATACAATGGTGTGTAGGTTTAAAATGACGTCCGGCGTTTGTGCTCGAGTAATCTCGAGCTTAAGGGAAGAACAACTTAATGAATTTGTACCTACTTAAGTAGAGTGTACTCAAGTTTTCTGAAGAAATTACTAAAATACATTATTTTATTTTATTTATTTCTTCTGATAAGCACAGCATCCATTCAAACAACCGAAACCATTTTCCTTGTGCTTCACACTGCAAGTGACAAGGTGCATTCAAATGAGTGTGTTCCAAGTACACTCTTGGTGAGGCACTCTTTTATGTAAATTGTTTCTGCTTTGTCATGCATTGTATATAAGATACTGGACACAGTATTAAATTCACTCAAGTTGTTTTTATCTTTAAAATACTTCATTAGAATTACTACAAGGATTTAAACGAAATAATAAGGGCTCAGGAATATGAGTGCTAAACATCAATATAAATCAGAAATAAATTATCTAGTAGTCTACAAAAAAACTCAAACAAGACATATTATTATTTTCAAACCGACGTGTCATTTATTTAAACATTTGAATATTAATACTTATTGTTTTCATTTTTTAAAACAAATGAAAACAAACTTAAATCATACAAACAAAAAAATAATAATTACAAAACATAAAATATATACATAACTGATTATACATCGTCAATAAAATAATTCGTACAAAAAACTAAATTAAAAAAAATTAAGACAAACTAAAGAAAACGAAATTAAACTGTCAAACACGATTTTACTCAATAAATTATTAATTTTTTGGTATTTTTGATAAGAAGTGAACAAAAATTAAACTTACCAGAGTTTTATACATTTTATTTTTTGTACATAATTATTTTAATTAATTAAAAATTGTTTAAATTTTTAATTAAAATTAATCAAATTTTATCATTCCAATATAGTTTTTTTTGATAGTTTTCGACATGAGGCAAAAATAAAAAGCGAAAAATTTTTACATTAAAAAAATTAAATTACAAGTTTTTTGTTTTTATTTTTAAAATAATCCTTTTTTTTGTTTTTGTATAAAAACAAAAGTAAATTATAAATAACAAAATAATAATTAATTAAAATTAATAATATCATTTATATTCTATTTAAAAAAATAATAATAATTAATTAAGTTTGTGTATTTTGCAGTATACATTTTTTTTGTTTTATAAAAATAATTTGGCGGAATCAAATTAATACGCAATAAGATCAATGCGTGCCAAGCGATGCGTCTTTGGTCACTCGGGCATCTGGAATACAATACAAACGTAACGTAGTAAAATAGCAACAATAAAATATTTTCAGTGTATTATACAGAAAGAGTGAAAGAGATAACCAAATTGCGATAGAACATTACTAAATACTTGTTATTTATGTAAGCTAAAATAGGCAAACATTTTAATTTATTATTAATTAATTAAGACCAGCACAATAGAAGCAACCAAATTCTTAAAATTTTGTCTTACGCATTTTTATTTTTTTTATGTAAGCCACATGTGTGCGTTTTATACATGTTTGTAGGGACTCGCGTATGTTTGTCATCAAAAGTTGCGGTTACGCATATTACAAATATTTTTTTTATTACGTAATTTTTGAAGAGCTATCAAATATCATAATATATCGGAAGCTGCGTGGCCTTGCTTGCCAAATGGTTAAATAAGATGTGTAAATCTTTTGATTAGATCGTAAAATAAGAACTTGTTAACCGCTAATAATAAAAATTTGATCTAAATTACTTTAGAAGATTTCCTAACCTATCAACTATGTCGTTGATAGCCTACCTACCATTAACTGATTAAAATGATATAAAAATGGTTACAAAACCACACTCAAATAACGTTGCGTGTATAATTTGAACAAAAAACGAAGATAAAATTCTTAAAACTGTAAAATGTTTGTCCGTGATTTTAACGTTAACTCTACTTGAATATGGTACACAACTTGTCAAAAACGATGTTTACTAAAAATTAATTTTTTACCTTAAAATATTACCAATTTAATTAATAATCTTTTACCTATAATTTACGCTACTGAAGTGTAATTAAATGTTGCATATAAATATGACACAAGCTAGTGGAATAGGTATTTTTCGTATTAGGACATAGATGTCTCTGTTTACATATATCTGTCTACACATTTTTCACTGCAATTTTTATCTGCAGGTACGATAAAAGTAAGCTAAATGTTTGACATTTCATCAATTATTTTTATTTGTTGTTAAACAAACTCACATAAAAAAATTTTTGACATGAAGTTATAATAAAATAATACGTCAATACGAACTATCTGCGTTAAAATTTTATCGACGAACTAATTTTTCATGGAATAAAGCCAGCGAAAATTAAATTTCATTTCTTCTGGGGCGTTACGGAACTTAAAATCGAAGTATTAATACACGATTATCAAGATTGGTCTCGAATAGACATAGGAAATGGAAAATGAAGTTTAAAAATATTTGAAATTTTGATTTTGATAGTTTCTTGTTTTACGCCGCAATGACGATTTAGTTTGAGTTTTCTTTTACTGTCCCTAGATGGCAAACCAATTAAAAATTATAAGTGTCTTCTGTCCAAGATTAGTGGTCATTAATTTATTATAATATGCAATGTTTAGGACGAAAAGAATGAAAATTATGAGATTAATTAATTAATTTTACGCATATAAAAGCAAAGCATAGTAATTCAGTTATACAAAATTATGGACACAAATTAGTTAAAGGACTAAAACAGTTTGGTAAAAGCAATTAGTTTTTTGAGTACAATTTGTGTACAAATTCTCCACCTAAACCATTATTCGCTCCCCTGAAAAACAATTTTCTTGAACCACCTGAAATGGTTATCTCCTTAATCAAGAAATTGATGGCATCTTGACGGCTTCATCTCATTCTGGTGCTCATTCATTAGTAAAGTTCCAGTCTGTATTAAAGTCAATAGATAAGACAGAGCCTTAAGAAGCAAATCAAATTAACACATCAAATGCTGCTTGCTTTATAAATTCGCTGGCCGGAAATCGACTTTGTCAAATTTATGTTTACGTTATATGCAACATATGCGATTGGCTGAACACCCAAACCTATTAATAACTGTACTACATACACGTTCGGATACATTTATGTTACGGTAAAAGCCCGAAATCGATAAATGTCCGAATAAAATTTGGAAAAAACTGTTTTATCGCTTCGAAATCTATGAAATGAGAGTTTTATATTCTCGAAATGATTCACCCTTCACTCCATTGAGTATTTTTTGTGATTAGTTAGTGCAAATTAGAATTAGGAATAGTAGGGACTAACGGCTTTACCTAACGGGCTCACGGAAGCTAATTATACCTAATTATATTTGTGTAAACGAATTTAAAAAATAAAATTTTGGTCATTTACCGGTTTCGAACCTTAACCGTAACCATATACTATATACTAAACCATACCATATACTAAAAAGTATCAATATAGGACATTGCCTTATAAAATCGTAAACTAAAAATGTTTAAAAATGGGGCAAAAATAAAGTTAGCTGTTTTAATTTAAGTTCGAAAAATAATAAAAGCAACCACTAGTGACACCTGTGTGAAAAAGTACAAATAAATTTAACTGTGTAATTTACAGAGCTCTCACAATAGAAAAACTTTTCCGTTTGCCTTACAAGTTTGTTTGAAAATAAAACTTGAGAAAAAAACAAAATCGTTTTTACCTTAAGGAAAAGTTATCAAACTCTAAACTTTTGCCTTAAGAAATGACTAATGAAGTTAGCTACATTTCAAAATCAGGGTTTTTGTTGTCATTTTCCACACGAAACATATTAAAAAGCAAATAAGAACTAATTTATTGGTTTAATATGTCTATCTAGTTAAAAAGTTGTGAAATATAAAGTGAGGTTAGGCATTTAATGAATTTGCGCTCCATCCACTCAAAAACATGTATTAAAACTCGATACTGCAAAATGGTCTCATGCTTACCAGTGAACTCAATACAAATCTTTACAAAATATTAATTCGTTTTACCTATAACTCTCTAACACATTTAAAACTACGGACAAACGATTGTGAAACAACGTGGTCTAAATTTACTCCGGTTAACAGGAACCGTAGACGTCAGTAAAACATTGAAACTATTGGACCCGATCGCAGAGACGGGCATTTAAAATTGTCTAAAAATGAAAAAGAATGCCATTCTCTCACTTAAAGAAGAAAAATAAGAATCGTATTACGCTGCTCAAAATTAAAAATGGGAACACATAATATCCGATTACCAGCAGTCGTCTTGTTCGAAATATGATGGTTATCCTCGCCCTGATATTGGCTATACAAGTGTAGCAAACAATTTGTTTATGATTTTTGATGTTTGGACCAAGAAGGCTGGATAGAAAATAAGACGAGGCGACAAAGGATACGCAGGAGGAAGTTTCGCTCGAATATGTTGTTGGTTAAGAAGAAGAGTAGAGATACTTCAGTCTCCAACCTGATGCTGAAAGTTTTGCTACGGAAAATCGTAAGAACGTCCGACGTCGGATATCCTTAGAGAGAAGGTTTTAAAGATACTCCAAATGTTAAATGGAGGCCTTTTACTGGAGCTACAAAATACGGGAGATCACCAACGACGCTCAATATTCAAAGACCAATTTGAAACAGTAATTGAACAAGGTGGTATTACCAAAAGGCCAATCAAACCATGCAAAGTTTTCTTCTAGTGGAACGACAAGATGTGGAGGCTGCAAAGGAAATGCCTCAAGGCTCGGAGATATAACCAACGAGTCGACAATTTTAAAACCTTGCTTTGTGGCCATGGTATTGTGAAGCTAGATCCCAATTTTAGAGTGCCGTTAAACCAACTAAACGCCGGTATTCTCGTGTGCAAAGAACAGTGCAAAGAATTTGACCTCGACCCATTGGGCAGACCACACATCTCGTTGACGAAGAAAACCAGAAGTAATCACAATATAGTGTTCCCACATGTGCAATAATGTTGTGCAACATAGTGAGCCCTCTATTTTGGCAATAAGATTAAAATGTACTAGAAATATATACGGATCAGGAGGACGATGCTCCACCAGTAACTGTGGAGGAGACCCGGGTACAGTTCCAAACATAGCATTGAAATCTGCAGCTCTAAAGTATCCAGATATCTTCAAATGGTGGGCAGTTGGGGCTTGTTTGTCCAATCTGATTGTTGGGTACCACAGGCAAGACCTAGAAGAAAATCGTACGTGACCGGTTACATCAGCTATTGTTACCTCGGGATTGTAATAGTAGGTTGGTTGCACCAGGAGCCTCGGGTTAATAATTGACTTTATAGACTTTGATACAAGACACATTTCATTACTTCCAGCGAGAAGGCAAGCAGAGTCAAAGCGGCAATAGAACGAATAATGCCGAATACAAGAGGAGTGTGTTTAAGTAGCAGAGTCCTGTTCGCTACTGTTGTAACATCTACCCTGATGCCCACCAATTTGTGCCAAGTCATTGAGGAAGAGTCGATCAGGAAAAAAGGGACGGTTGCTCAGAGGCAAATCGCTCTGAGAGTGTTGTGCACATTCTAAACGGAACCCGATGACATTGCCTATGCCCTGGCGGAAATGCCCACAGTAAACATACTGCCTTAAAAAGCACCAAATAATGTGTGGTGATAGACACACTCAGCATGAGTCTAACATGAGAGAAATGGTCGAATAGATTAGAATTATACTATCATCTATCGCAATTTCTCACCGGTCATGGTTGCTTCAAAGATACCTTCAAAGATTTATACATGAAGAGGGAAGGCACGTTGGTTTTTGCACTTGCTATAAATTCGGATAAAATGCCATGACCAAAGCTTTAATATATGTTATGGAAGAATTGAGATGCCTCGAAAGTATAAATAAGCAAGGAGGTAATTATAGTCGAACAAGGAGACATCCAAGGCTAAGCCTGCCTCGTGAAGTAATATCTAACGGTAGTTCCACTGAGCCGAACGGCATAATTTGCTATGGGGTGGGGGGGTTTGGTTGGTAAAATTCCGACACTCTCACATGTTTGGGAGTGGTTCACATGTGAAGCCTATCGAAGATTGCCTCGTGCGTCAGAAAATATGAAAAACGAGACTAAGGTATGAATAATGCTGATCCCTCAAAAACCACCTCTAGGACATAGACACAATTAAAACTGGTCCTTATGCACAAAATTACCAAACAACGAGGCAAGAGAACGGGCAATAAAACAAACCGCCCGCTTTTTCTAAAAATACTAGAGGACTTTAAGGGCTTTAGCCGCTACATAACTGAGTACCTTGAGGAAAAATCCTGCATCTACTCCATCCAGTCGAAATGCAGAACGGCAGCAACGGAGCCATTTAGGTTAATGGTGTGTGCCGATAAACGAGCATGGCCACTTTACAAGGAGGCTGTGGATTGTTTATGTGAAGTTTGGCTTGGTACAAAATTGGAGATCCTGTAATCGGAAAGAACCGGCTTGAATACCAGAGAAATCCGGTGAACCTACCCAAGTTGACAAGCTGAAAAACCATAGGTTAAAAACAGGTTTGCTTTACTATATTAAACCGAGACTGCCGAAATTTACTGGGGAGCATCTATGAATTAACTTAAGGCATGCTGAAAGCAGATCAGTGGTTGTATCAAATTAAATTCAGTTGTAAAGTAACAGGCAATTGGTAACTCTTGCGACCGACTCGAGATATCTAGGGTAACGGGATCGCTTACTAGACAAAAGAAGCACTCAAAATCAGACGATAACTGTTTTTGAAACCGAGATTTATCTGCGGGAAATTATTTTCTATTTTAAAAACCGTGTAGTCAATGGATCAATACGTCATCTTTGGTGGCTGATAGTAAATATTTTTTCACTGGATTCAGATGGTTTTGCTGACTTATAACTACAATGCAACCTCGTTTGTTCCTATAATAATTTGTACAGAACCTTGATTCAGTGAAGGCCGGACCCTGAGACTTAGGACTTTCAACTTTACCCAGCCATATGCGATGAATTTAGGTAAGATTCGTTCTTGTATTCTCCCTAAAAATAAACTAAATATGTGTTGCCAAATAATTACACTTTTAATAAAGCTACGTTAGGTGCGCGTTCTCTTAACAGACCATTGAGAAAGGTAACCCTAGAAATAGAAGGGACTCCAAAGCAACCGTTAAAATTGCTTTTCCAAAAAGAAGAAAATCAAAGCTGCCGCGGATTAGAACTGTTATAAGGAAATCCTCAAAACAATCAAATACAAATTAAGAAGCGAACCAAAACTAACAC
The DNA here is from genome assembly GCA_947310385.1 of Nephrotoma appendiculata. Classification (NCBI taxonomy): domain Eukaryota; kingdom Metazoa; phylum Arthropoda; class Insecta; order Diptera; family Tipulidae; genus Nephrotoma; species Nephrotoma appendiculata. The sequence goes on from OX371223.1 coordinate 165,146,839, forward strand.
CTGACCACTGCGGTGAGAAACTACAGAAGTCGCTGTTCCGAAACTGCACCTCAGAATCCAAGGGACGAAAGGGCCGCCGGCCTATCAAACCAAATATTGAACAGAAGGGAAATCCTGCTATTTACAACTATAAGCCATACAAGGACCGGATGGCACCATATCTGCGAATGACCTGCAATCCACACTGAAAAAAAAACTTTTCTCAATTAAAGCAGAATAAGCATTGAATGATGTAAAAAACTGATTAAATATGCGCTAAGCAAAACTATTCCCCTCGTTATGCGTGAATTCCACAGTGAAACAATTTTTTTCAGTAAAATTAACACGAGATAAAAATACAAATCGTTTACTTGTTAGAAAGAAACAAAAAATTTACTGGCAGTAAGCGGGGAAAATTTTGCCATGAAAAGTGTAAAACTCAATACTGTTTATAGCAACATTTGTTTGTCTTTATCTCTCTAACGTAATTTTAATATGTATACTCTCCTCTTCTCGGTTTCCCAGTATTTCTTACTGAAAAAATGTGTTTCACTGTGGAATCAACGCATAAGCTGGGAAAATCTGCCCATAAAAAGTATGATGCGTGGATTCCACGGTGAAACAAATTTGTTCAGTAAAAATTCTGGGAAACCGAAAAGAGAAGAGTATATTATGAAAATTACGTTAGAGCGACAAACACAGCAACTTTTGTTTGTTTTTATAGCAAAATGTACAGTCAAAATAGCGACAGATTGGGGCCACATAACCTAAACAATTTGAAAATAAACGATATTTTAACGAAACTGAAAATTTTCAAAAATTTATTTTACCCTTCAATAAACGTGTTGTACCAAGCGGAACAAAAAAATAATCACACGTTTCTCATTTTCTTTCTTGACATTTCAATATAATATTTTTCAACCATAAAATGGTGTGTTAAAAATGTTGCCATAAAAAGTATTGATTTTCATTGAACTCTTCAATTTTTCAATTGAGTGAAATTATGAATTTTAAAAGTTCACTCAGCTATTCTACTATTTACTAAAATATTGATGATGATTAGAATGATGCTTGAAATATTGATTTGAGACTACATCGCATTGTTTATTAAAATGTATTTTTTTTTAAATTTACAGAATATTTTCAAAGTTGAAAAGTAATCGGATTTCGGAAAATTTAGAATTCTCAAATCAAGAGAACTTTGGTTCTACAAGTTTGAGAATATAACACACGATTTTTGAATACTTTCGAATCTAAATATAAACTTGAGAATTAACTGTAATATTCCGATGTGAGCGATGGCCAGATATTTGTTTTAATTCAAATTTTCATTAGTTCCCTAGTTCATTAATACCTCACCTCGATGTAATTGTAAATTTAATAATGCCCCAAAGATGACAAGTAGATTTGAATTAAGTATTTTATAAAACAATAAAATGGAGAAAACAATTTACATTTTGTGGATTGAATTGTTAGACTTGTTTTGGGGTTATTTTTAAGGGTAGCCTGGAACTGTATGACATTACAAAGCTCCCATTGCAATCCCAAACACTTCATAACCTTAACCTCTCTTTTATTCTATAATTTTTGTAGAGACCGATAGCAGCATATTCCAAATTCGATTAAGCCAAATAAATTGTTGGAATCTTAAAATGTGTACTACAGGGCGAAATCAATGGAAACAGTTCTCCCCTCTCGTGTATCACCTATTGAAAAACCCCTTGAAAAGGAATTCTCTGTAACCACTTTTCTGAATAGCGATCACTCGAACGTTTAGGTGTGAACGAGTTATTGAAAGGCCGGATAGATCTGATATACTGCATGAGTGTTGATCTATTACTAAACTTGGAAGGTTGTGGTTTACCGGATGGTTGCTTATGAGCACAATGTTGCCATCGGCATCTTTGGTAAATATCCTAGCACTTTGAGTGTGCAATTGGACCAACAGCTGTACGAAAACAAAATTCCGAAAAATGGAATCCCGAAAATATTTGAATTTATTTATTGTTAAAAACAAATTTGTGCAACTTTTAAAAAGTGCTAATTATGCATTTTGGTCGAACATGTTTATCTTATTCAGTTACTAACGTTCATATAAAATTGCAATTTCGCGATACCAGTAATTTCTGGTAAAGTCATTTAGTAAAAACTAAATATAATCGGATTGTTACTTTAATATAAATCCAGAGCCGTCATACAGCGAAATTCATTATTGTTTGTAAACTTTTGATCTCGAATGTAATTAAAAATGTATACATTCGATGTGCTACATATTTTCGAGTGAATTGTGTACATTACACTTTTTGTTTTGCCATTCCATACATTATTCACTATTTTGTTTGTTGTTATATTTGAAATTTAATCGATTAATATTTTTTTAATGATTATATCAGTCAATTGAATGGAAGAAACATTTCCTGTGTTTATCAATGAATTTTAATAAATATTATGTATATAAACACTGGATATGACATGAGACGGCTAAAAATATGTAAATGAAAATGAAAACAAAAACGCGATATTCGCGAATATATATAGTGTTCGCGTTTTATGCGATGCAATGGTGTATTTGCATCTATTTTGGGCTTCTTGTTATCAATTAGCAAATTGTTAATGTTCGTGTGTGTATGGATCTATGAACCACCCCAACCGCCGGACTCTTGTGTGATTTTACACATACACGATATACCAAAGACGTATGCGGACGATGCATTCAAAATATATTTGTCTCCGCAGATTAGTGCAAAAATGTTTTGGCGAGTGCTTGATCACGTTTTTCTAAATTAAAAAATTCGACGAAATTTTCGTGTAATCGTTATTTATAGTTTTTATATTTTATATCTGTTCACAACAAAATTTTTCATTCATAAAAACTAATGCGTACTACAGAAAAGTATAAAAAACTATAAAAAAAAAAGTTTCTTTTGCATTTTCCCCGTCTAAATTTAACTTGTGTGTATTTCTTATGTAATTTACACGTAAATAGCTTATTATCGGTCAGATTGGTTATATCCGTGATGTACGTACGAGTACTATACCAAAATGTTTAAAGGTTCTATTTCGGTTGGCTAAAATTAACAACAAAAAAAAATAAAATTCAAAGTTCGAATTTTGTACTTACACACAAACATAATAGATACGTTTACATGTAGCTAGCTAGGTAGAGCTATTGTGTTGTGTGTATGTGCCGAGCCGAGTGGTAAAAATACATTTATTTTCCATTTCAACAGTTTTGGCTTTATAATAAAAATAAAATTTACAAAATTAATTAATTAGGTCATTAAATAAATTTTGTTGTTGTTGGTTTTGTTTATTTATTTATTTATTGTACTAAATATATTTTTTGTATGTAAATTTAGAGACACATCATTGTATGTATGTACGTACGTGTACATGTTTTTGGAGTGCTCACCACTCCACTTTTGTTTTTAAAGGTGCAATGAAAATATTGCATTATTATTTTAACTAGGGGTGTACAATTAATAAGGGGTTTCTGGTTCAAGTTCAATATAATGTTACAATGAAATTACGAAAGTGCAAAATAATTATTCTTTTTATAATTGCTACATCATCCCTGGACATAATTATTTGGACATTTTGAAACCCCTTTTGAAGATTTATTTATTTTTACCACTTTGTGATTTACGGGTGTATTAGCAATTCAATAAATGCTGAGATGACGCAATCAATATGAAGGAAAATCATGTGAAATAAATACTAGATATTGTTAATAATATCCCTGCTCAGCACAACTCATCATGTTTTGTCACCTCTCTTGTGGCTCCTGGTGATTGAGGACTTGTTAAACTACAGCTGTCTGGCTTTATTGCTTAGACCCATAATCAGCATAGATTTAATCATCACTATTTCAGATAAACACTGAACTGTCCTATCTGAGTCTTTAATGTAGCGCGGCGCTCTATAGATTGTAGAAATGTGGTGAACTGGTACTAAAATGGTATTCATAAAATGTAACTCGCTTCTATTCGCGATTTCCAACAAAGTAGCTGACATCTGGTGAACAAAACGTGAATCACAGTTTGCTATGAAGCAAGAGGGATCAAAATTGTCATAACAATCGATTTGACAATTCTCCTCTCCCTTATAGACGTAGAAACCAATACATTCGATGAGAATCGCCAATAAACGGAAGTTTGTTACGTAAAGTTACATAGCAAGATTTGGATAGCAAATAACTCGAAAAAAATGTCATTTTTTGAAACGGTTTTCGCATATTTAGGAGTTTACCAATAGCATCTATAGAGAACTGTTTGTAGATCTGACGACAAAAAAATTAACCTTATTGGGTCTTTTTTTGTATGTTAATTTATATTTTCATAAAGTATGCCGTGCTAAAATTTCATGTACAAAAAGACCCAATCAGCTTATTTTTAATGCGCTAGATGTCACTACCCTGGACATTTATAGTTCTCAATACACCAACAAAAGTTAAAGTTATTGCAAATTGTAGTTTTTGAGCTTTTAGATAAAATTTATTTGTTGATTTATTACTTTTCTTATATACGCCTAAATGCTGATAATGTAATACATACACGTACAGTTGAAACAAATAGTTTATCTGCGATATATACAGAAAAAAGGTGTGAGTGTAGTGTAAGTAACTGCAGCAGCGAAACTTTCGAATTTTAAAATGAAACAGATACAGCATATTCCTGTGGCAAGTTCATTTATTGCCATCCGAAAAATATACATACATCTGAATTGCTTGTTCTTGGATTTTACGAGTATAATAAGTTATTTCTATTTTTTATTTTGTTGTTCAACAAAAATATTATTGAACGGTATATCTCTGTATTTTGTTTATTTACTATAGTATCTTTTAAGGGGGCTAGTTTGTTTTTCCTCAATTTATGACTGAAAATCATTTTTCTATTATAAGCACAAATTTCGTCAGTGTAGCTGCTTTTAGATAGTTTTAAAATTAGGCTTAAATTATTTCTGGTTCTTTCTAGAAATTGGGTTTTATTTGTTTCGTCTTTCAGGCAAAATTTGAAATTTTCTTTTCCATTTTGTCGGCTCCTGCACTAGCACTATTTTTTCCCCATGAGCACTAATTAGCACAAATTGGGCTTAATCGGTATGCAAAGTTTCATTTTGAAATTCGAGTTTTCCTGGCAGCTACCTACACGCTCTTAAGGTATACAAACGAATGTCACCAACTGTACTAATATGTTGTTTGACAACTGTACAATACATACTTATTTTTTATTTATTTCTTAATTAATTTACCTACATCAAATTCAATATTTTGATGATACACGAGCATCGCAAAGTTTATTTAGAACGCGAGTATATGTCAATATTCGAATGCTGCCATTGAATTTGATAGAATATTTTAAAATAACATATTAAAATTTTAGTTATGGCGGCGAATTTATTTCGTATTGATTTACAGCGACGAAAAGTCTATAGTTTGTGATATTGCAATTTCTATAAAGTTGCAGCTATAGAATTTTTACATTTTCAGGATCGGGACATAAATTCACTTCATTAGGCTTCAAAAGGCCACTATTGTTTTGGGGCAATCCATAAAATATTTTGACCACAGTTTTGACCATTTTCTATTTTCCATTGTTGGAGGTCGACAAGAGTCAAATTCGCCATTTAGTAGCAGCTTTACAGTTTTTCTGCGGACAGTGACATTTTATTTGCTATTATTCGTGCATTCTATTTATTACGATACGGACATTCTTTATTGTTGGTTTGTTTAGTAACAGAATTAAATATGTCTCTTATTACTGCGGATCGATTGCTGAAGTTACTTCTGAAAACATTCGTAATATGTTTTAGGAGATTATAGACCAATAATCTCGACCGATGACACTAGGCCTCGTAAGGTTACCAAATGATGTCAAGGAATATACCCATAATATATTTAGAATTTTGGGTTTTAACAGTTTTAATTAGCAGGACGAAAACATTCCGCTTTCTTCAATCCGCGATGTAATGCGAATCACTAGTAATCTTTCTAGGATTTGCCCATAACAGGTACCACATTATAGTTCTGTGAAATTTTAAAGGAAATGGATCTCTGTTTCCTGATACAATCGTTTCACAATTCAAGGTGTCAAGTTCTGGCGACTTATTTCGACTAAAGCATTTAAGAATACTGATGGCGACCTCCAATGTTTCATCTGGTGTTTCGTTCGGTAGAATTAAATTGAGTAACTCTAAACGTGTGTTATGTAACATGTCTGTGATGACTTCATTTATCTTCCTAACGGTGTTTAAAACTTTTGGAGGTTGTGATTTGCCGGCGGAGAACTTGTATGCAAGACCCCATGAGCACAGAAAAAAACAAATTTAAACAGAGCTGCATTCAACACATTTACTTTTTTTTCATAGTAAAACACAAGACGTAAATTTGAAGTCTACTATTTACGTCGTAAAACGAGTTTGAATTTTGGGGTTACAATAAAAAAACAGGTGTGTCAAAATTTAGTATGCAGCTTTACCTCTGTTTATATTACTTTTCTCTATGCCATGAGTCTCTATTGCCATATTCCGTAATATACCGTTGGAAACAATTTTGCTTTAAATACTTCATGAAAGTATGTACTTGTTTCTCGACGAGAATGATAATTTGAACTCTTTTGCTTCTTGGTTTCTTGCCATCTTATATGCCCTCCTTATAGCGTATAAATAAAATATCTAAGTTCCTTTAGATGCTTCTACACCATCCCGGGAGCCAACCAAGTGCCTGGCAAATCTTGGAATTTGGCTACTTGCGAGCAAAGTATTTTGTGCCGAGATTGATAACTCGAATGTGAATGGTCTGTGGTCGCTAGATGTCCAACTTTCTCTCAAACTCTACCCAACCATCGCGTAAAACAAGATCCCATTGACTATTGTAAGATCAATATTGGAGTTCTTATTATACGAGAATGATTTTGCACAGATGGTACTCGATCGGTTCACTGTATTGGACGTATATTGAAAATATGTTGAAGGAACCAACTTCCGATTGAACTTCAGCACATGTGCAGTGGCTATCACAAAACTGACTAAGCTTTATCACGTTCATGCCAACATTGTGAATACTAATTGTAGTCTTGGACTTCTTAGAGCAGACTGTATCTTCTTTAGAATGCCTATGTCTTGGTTGGAAATGCGCTCACATATTTCTGATCAGACTAGCTTAGCGCCCTTCATGTTGAGATAGGCGATACGTTACAATGTCTTAAATTTTGACCAAACATCATATTTAGTATTTGATTTCAGACGTTTTAAAGCACTTTTCTATTTACAAATAGTGCAACCAACTTGGTGATTATGCGGTTTATGCATTTACTTGCGCAGGTTTGTCTTTATTTGGTCATCCCTTATAACAGTGATCATGTTGTGCACAGAACAACAGGTTTCTGTACGTGCCCTTACCTAAAGCACCTATAGCACTAACAAACTCTTACACACGGCATCGTAATGTTGCTGGTTGAACATGCTGTTTTTGCTTGGTGGCTCAACTCTTACCACACAGTGATATACACTCTTTATCTTGCGCACCAGTTCTATATAGAACCTTAAATTTTTTGCGATCTATGCGATTTTGAATTGTTCAGCAGGTTGGACCATGTCGCCAACAAGCTCTGAGCTGACATCAAAGATAACTACTTTAAGTAATCTCAAATCTATAATCTTTAAATTAGTAGAATAAACAACAGTAACCACAACACCAGAGCTAGCGTTTGTTACAGAGTGGGCCATTATGTTTAATTCATTGCGTGAACGTATGACTTGAAGCTAAGCGCAAAAATGGCTTGCTTTCTTTACCTACCGCTACCGGAAGGTGAAATACTTTGTCTGTAGAGCTAATTTGAGATTAACTTAGCTCTATCTCTGAAGGACGACCAGCTACGAGTTTTGCTCACTGTTCTTGGCCGTTGAATATTAACGTTGGTGTGGTTGTTTGTAAACTCCATTAACAAAGAATGGCTTGCTGGAATCCTCGGTTTGCACAATGGGCCTATTGTGGCATTGAGTGCGGGTCTTTGTTGGATTCCTACCAACTTTAATAATAATAATCACTCACAACAGAGCTACTCAAATTGCCAGCCTTGTACTAAAAATTATTTATTAAAAAATTCTATAATCCAAGTCAGCCGAGGTTCCGACCGAAATTATTGATTGTTCATAAGACAACAATGGATCTACGTAACCATCGAATGAACATACATAGATATTGGTATATTGGGGTTGTAAACCACGAAACGATAAGAATTTACTCAGTGGTGCGTGTTTGGCTAAGCACTTCAGTTTGCCGAAGAAGCCCAAAACTTATTTTAACTCTGCGAAAAGAGGCTCGAAATTACATAGTTGTTGATGCACATTGTATTGGTGATACACGAAAACCAACTGTGTCTAGTGGATCATATTCTTGTTTAAGCTAGCCAGGACTAATGAATATCAGGATAACAAATAATTTTATTTTGTTGATTTTTTTGATTAGTTTCATCATCGAGCAATATATATATATATATATATATATATATATATACATATATATATATATATATATATATATATATATATATATATATATATATATATATATATATATATATATATATATATATATATATATATATATATATATATATATATATATATATATATATATATATATAAGAGAAACCAAGTAGTGCAAATTTTATAAGCAGGTTTTTTCGAGGTTAATCTTATTTTATAGTTCTAAAATATTTATATACACAAATTTAATTTGTTTCTATATTTAATCCATATATACGAATCTTATAAACATATCGGCATAGTATTTTATTGTTCATTGTTCTTGTTAGGCTTATACAGATTGCCAATAGTAAAATAGATTGACCTCGGAATCTCTACATGAGTCCTCTTATGTATATTTTGCTTTATGGTTTCATACATATAATTATTTTGTAAGAGTTTTCGCTGTATTCACGTTTTCCTAAAAAAATATTGTTACGATTTCGTCTATTGACAATTAAAGTCTCATGGATTCCATCTAGTGGATTTTTTTTAAACCAAATGAGCTATACTTTTGACGTTTATTTGTTACCCTCTAAACATTGCGAATCGAAAACGATATTTTGTATAAAAAAGTTTCATAGTTTTCGTATCGTTTTCGAATCGCAATGCTTAGAGGGTAACAAATAAACGTCAAGGCATAGCTTATTTAGATACATTTTTTCCGCTAGATCGGCGCTTTTCTTACTTTTACAATCGTCAATTGAGAAATATGGTCAAAGTTGGTTAATTGGGTTAAATGTCAAAAGACCTTTTTTTTGTGATCAACACAAAAAATTGTTTATCTTTGGATTATGTTTAAAATTTTCAATTCTTTTAATGCTCATATGGAATTCTAGGCACTAACGGCTCCAGTAGCTCTCCTAAACGCATGAATGGTCGCTGCGAACAGCTTGCTCTACCCTTCGAGGAGTTTTTTTATTTAAACCACTGCGTAAGAGCGGGGAGCGGATAAACATGTTAGCAATATAGGACTGACGCTCCTGCCATGAAATTGGAGCGATACCAAATTAACTAATTGGGAAAACAACGAGCTCCATAAAGGAATTTTAGTTTTTATTGCACATTTTTAAATTCAATTCTAATCTTTAATCAAGAATACCAACTTTTTAATGTTGCATAATGGTAGTTTGAAATCGAAATGTTGAAATCAGCTATTTTCGACCGCGAGTTAACAATAACGAACTGCGACATTTTGAAGCATTTTTCGGTATTTTCCGAGATTTTTTGTTTCGGGATTTTGCCTTTCACGATTTCGATTTTGAAAATTCGTATTTCGAGCTACCAAAAATAACCTGATAATTTTTTAAAAATGTTTGTAATATTATTTATCCTGTCTGCGCTTATGGGCTTTAGGGCATGATTCCTTGACTAACTTTAAACAAAAAATCATTACTGAGGATGGGGATGGTATTTTAAATAGTTACAGAGAAAAAGGGTATTAAAGAACAGTAGTTTTATACTCTTATTAGATACTCCTGAGATAGGTAGCGTACGGTAAGCATTTGTAATTTTATTTCTAGGGCTTTTATACTGTATGCCTGACATTAAATTGTTACATCTAAATTTCGATAGTTTTTACTAGTGATTGATAGTTGTTACTGTATCCATAAAACGTACTGAAATGGATAACGAATACTTCGACAATTGGTAAACCTCAAATTAACTTTGTGAACTAAAATAAAATTGTAGTGTTTTGCGCCATCTATTAAAAACTGGTACGAACTAACATTAAATTAGTTTAGTTAAGAATTAATTCGAAAAAATGGTTTAAAGCACACTATTACTACGAGTTATTTATCTTTAGTGTTTTACGTAAGTATTCTGGTATTCGAGTGGATTGGTCACTCACATTAACTCAGCAGAAATTGTTCGGTTAAGCCTAGTACTCAGTTCAATTTCACGTGAAATCTTCATACGATTTTACTAAAGTGAAATTAGAAATGAAAAATTCCACTTCTCTTTTCATTTTGTGTTCAATACATAAAAGATGGAGCGCATAAACTCTCCAAATTATTTTCATGTGAACATAATCATAATGTCTCGGCACATTATTTTCACGAGAAATTTTGACATTTGCTTGTGTTTAACAGTAAAAAATAAATTAAATACCAAAAATCTTAAAATTTTTAATAAAATCAATTAAATAAATTCATTCACGTAAAATAAACAAATGCATCTATGTATTTTATACGTTAAAAATAAAAATTCTCCAAATAAAATTTCATTTCTATTTCACCCGAAAATAAATGGATTTTTGGAGACCGCGTTAAAATGTCATTTCACTTTAAACTGTGTACTAAGCTTTAAGGGTTACGAAATTAATTAATAAATGACGTTTTGTGAAATTAGTGGCATCTACATTTAAACACTAGTAGTTTTATAGTAGATTATAGCAGTTAGTCTGTAACAGAACAGAAAGTGCGCGGACAATCTGGAAAATGCAGCACGGTATATAAAAGTGGGTGGGATGAACACAATGAGCTAGCCTAGACGATGCAATTCGGCTTAGAAGGGAAACTAATTATTGCTCGTGATTTTAATGGGTGCAGTCAGTCTGAAATGGAGCGTACCACATCAGGATACCAGGAGAAAGCTATTTATGTAGATCACACTCAGCAGACTGAAACACGATTGATGATTATACGGATAACGACCATATCTTCATTACTGAATCTGTTCTGAATAAAGAACGATGCTGACATTCAACGTGCGATGAGGTTAACGATGATCCCTTGTGACAATGTTCTCCTCACCTTGAGGATAACGAAAATCTTTGAGCTTCCTTAAACATGAGGATGGAGGTTCCAATATACCGTTAACATAGCAACGTATCTGAATGCTTGGCACGTTGGGAAAAGTTGCTGGGAAAACTATAAAATCGCATATGAAAATAGCGGTAGAGACTAATAGGAAATTGTCTTCAAGGCACAATATCTTTCGAATACCTCCTCAACTCTCAGAGCCATCGCAGATATGAGTCAAAAGAGCTGAACGAGCGAGAGAAAATTGTTGGCTGAAACGATGAATGGTACCAAGTTGAGAACAATTACAGCTATTTTGGCACAGGGCTGGATGCTTGAGATGGTATATCAGGTAGGTATTCCTGGTGAGCTGAAGCACGGAATAACCCCATTATAAGTTAAATCAAACGAGCAATCGCAAAGACCAGAAATTTTTTAAGATCGCCAGACCTTAAACACCGATGGTAATCCCATGATTATTGGTAATGGAGAGGTACTGACATGGAGAGATCTCTAATGGTGATAATTAACAGTAGCGTGACATACTGAGAACTTATCCGCCGATTGAGGAATAAGGATCGTGATAGCATCATTCAGTTGGCTGATGACTAGTAACAAGTGCATGATTGCCGGAAAACTTACTTGCTGTCTAGGGACTGAATTGAATATACGAAGAGAATCAAGTCGTGCCTGAGCTGTAACCGAATCACTTGCGACATGGGAACATAGGTGGAAAGAGGGGGATAAGAGCAAGTGGACGGCCAAATTAACTAAAGAACTTCGTCCCTGGTACATCGTGTTTATGGGGATGTCGATTTGTTTCTGTGCCAGCTTTTGATAGGGCATATGGTGCTTTGATTACCAAAATGAGAGTTTCAGCGGTATGGGAAGAAAAAGAGGAACGATACTTATTAGAAAACCTATAAAAGAATATTCCTAGGAACCCAGTAAGGGCAAATAAGCCGGCATAAGCCAAAGTGATGTATAACACGGTCCCCGTCCGGAGTCCTTGTGGATTGCGGGTGATTTTATTTAGTGAGTGGCAAAGTCGGTTAGGCATTATCCCGCCGCCAAATGAAAGCCTTTGGAAGGTTGTTTTCCACTATAAAAACAACAACCTTCATACCTGTAAACCTAATATCATAAACCTACAAATTTTTAATTTAACTGGAGTGCAAGGAAATTTCCAGGGTACGACTTCTGGGACGACAAAAATTCATGTACGCCGATTTCTTCCAACAATTTCTAAAATATGTGAGACTCAAACCAATAACAAAAGAAAGAATTCTTATTCACTCACATCAATTTGAATTACATCGAGTTACAAACATAATTGAGATGTGTTTGAAAATAATAAGTTATGTTCAAGTATCTCCTTGAACGAAGCACGTGTGCACAAATCGTTGACAATGTTTGGCATTAAAACCCGAAATATAAACTATAAAGAGACTTATCATAGCAGATTTAGCACCTGGACGAAGAAATGGCGAATAAAACTCAATGAAACAAAATCTCAATACATAAACTTCACTAACAATTCCCTAAAAGCATACTCGCTAAATGCAAAACAGCTTAGTAGTTTAGTTTTCATAAAAGCATCATTACCGATGATAATAAAACCTTGATTACAAGATTAAACCTTATTTGGCATATTTAGTTTGAATTTGTGCGTACAAATCGCAAAATCGTAAAAAAAGTCGAAATTTTAATTATGCGAGTAGCTTGACGTACTGGCTTCCTAATTTCCTAATTAAGTTACGCTGATAGCAACTCGATCAATATGTAAATTCAAGGTCAACAGCCTTGCCTCAAAAAATTGAACGCCATAAAAAGTCTTAGAAAGAAACATAAACATATCAAAGTATTAGCGCAGTATCACATTACATAAAATAAATTTGTGTAGCCCTAGTTAGGGAAATTTTTGAAATATTGTAAAATTTGTGAAATCTAAATTTGAAATCAGTATTATAAAATCTGTATTGTCACCTTCTAATTAATTTTGATAAAGCTTACTACTCTAAATATCGGTGCTTGCTTGTGTCTTACAAAAGTCAGATAAGTAATCGCGTGAAATAGCGCAAATAGACAATGCATCCAAACTTATGAATGAAATAGGTATGGAATCGAACTTGTATGGAAATAAACGGACTTCCACAAAATTATTTTTAAACGTGTGCCTTCCCCGTTGCAATATTTGCCCCAACGACTAGTCCACTAAAAGTGTGTCTGTATATAAAATACGAAATTAGAAATAAATAAAAATAAAAATTCATTCATAATTTTTAAATGTTTTTGGCGTTTAATAGATAAACATTTTTCTTCGAGTAAGATAAGACTAATTTTTCATTCAAGTTGAATACATAATGTATAATCAGATGTTATTAAAAAAAACAACAAAAAATGATAATGAGACTAATAATAATGAAATCAAAAATATTGTAAAATACAAATAATAGAAAACTACAAAACAATAATTTAAAAAAAAATGAAACAATAAAATTATTAATTACCGTCAATTAAATCATCATATGCCCTAATAATTCCTTTATCAAATGCACGGGCATCGGCCGCTGTTTGAAATGTTAAACCATTACGTTGTTTACCAGCTCGCCAATGATGAAATGTCGGCATCACTTTAAAGTATTGTAGATCACGATTTATAACACAACTTAATATAACCTAAATTGAAACGAGAAATAAAAAATTTTGTTTTTGGTTAATATAATTAATTAATTTTTAATACCAATTATAGCGCGCACTTATAATTAGTGTACATGTAGTTGTGTAGTACTTACTGTTTGATCTGATATACGTTGTCCGTAAATAATGTATTCATGGCCACCACTTTCAGGCGGGAGTCGCGCACGTTTCCTAATGGAAACATTTGCAAGACCCCCACCTGCCAGTGGTAGCCAACCTTCGGTACTCTCGTCCCGGGTCATAACCTGAGCACGAACTCTAACTAGGTAGTCACTGGAAATAAAAACAATGAAACATTTATTAGTAATTTAATTAGCCATATATTAATGCTTTATTTAATTAAATTAATTTTAATATTACAATTATGTTGACAGTTGGACAAGTTACATTTCGGATAACTCTAAAATCGATCTAGTGAAAGTGAATTGTGAAAAAATAATTATTGATCATTAAAGTGGTGTGATACTGATAAGTGAATAGTTATGTGAATTAATTTTATACCCCCTACACACGATGTGATTTGGTCAGGCGTAGAGTATTGAAAACCATGACTCTGTAAGCGGTGAAGAAATGTCAAACACACAACCCCAAGTACCCTGGGGTTAAAAATAGGAAGGAGGAGGGGAATGCATTATTATATTTGTTGGGGTAGATATATTGTGAGTAAATGGCCTCTTTGTTTGCTATGACTAGAAGAGTCGTAAACATTGTAGAAATGCCATTAAAAATAATATTTTGTCCGAAAAGTCGGAAAAAATCTTAAATAAATTAATGTCACGGATGATTTTAAAAAAACTTCTTCGGCTGTAGGCCAATTCTCAGGTAAATCGATTTACAGATAATTGAAATTTTAGTACAAATTACTTTTCAAATCGTACCAATTCTCTAGTAAATAAAATTAGGTAAATGCGGCTTAAAGGGACACATGGTTTCTAGAAATATACAAAAATTGGTTTGTAGGTACACGATAACTAATGTCATAAATTTTATTGTTGTTGTTCCAATTATTCGTATTGTTTATGCGAATAAATTTAAATTGTATATTTGCTCAAATTTGTTCGTAATATACACAAGAAACTTATTATAAAAATAACTATTAATTTTAACAAATAAAACTGTGTTCATAAATATACAAGCGCATTTTTATTTCATGGGAAATGCTAGTGAATATAAAAAAATTATGTCTAGAAACATGGCCGCCATATTTTCATGATTTGTTTAACAAAAACAAAAACCACTACTATTTACCTTTTGTGTCTTCGCTTTACTCTGATTTTTAATACAGTATTTTAATTTACCGCGTACACTGTAAAAAACGGCTTTTACCCCCTATGAACCTTAGAATTGGCCCACAGCCTTAAAAAATAATTTAATTTTAACGATATAATGATATGTAATAAATTTTTATTTAATAATATAATACTGAAATCATAAATAATTTTTTTGTTGAAAATTTGATTTTCATAAACAATGGTATCTTAAATAAATGACAATAATGGTTTTGGATCGATTCTACGGTAAATCTTGGGTAAATGCCGTTTTTAACAATGTATATGCCGTAAATTGAAATGCTGCACTAAAAAGTAGGGTAAAGCGAAGACACAAAAGATAAATAGGAGTGGTTTTTGTTTTTGCTAATGGAAAACAATTCATGATATATGGCGGCCATATTTCTAGACATTCTTTTTCATATATTCACTACTATTTTCCATGAAATAAAAATTCGCTTGGATTATTTATGAAAACACTTATTTGTTAAAAATATTATTTATTTTCTCAATAATTTTTTTAAAATATACATTTCGAATTTATTCCTATAAACAATACGATAAATTCCAACAATAAAATTTCTGACATAATAAGATCGTGTACCTACATACCAGTTTCTGTAGAAACTGGTAATAAATAATAATTAATAATAATTTTATTTACTGGAGAATTGGTACGATTTGAAAAGTAATTTGTACTAAAAATTCAATTTACTGTACTAATTGATTTACCTTAGAATTGGCCCTGAAAAGTAATTTGTACTAAAATTTCAATTTACGGTACTAATCGATTTTCCTGAGAATTGGTACACAGCCAAATAACTTAAGAACATGGTTTAGTTTTTTACGGTATAACAACAATTTTTAAGTCCATAATTTGGCGTTTTTTGTTACCATTATTTAAAAACTCTACAAGCACGAAGCAATCTATTTATTTTTCCAATCTTTATTTCGAATTCCGTAAAAATTCGCGTAAAAAAACCTAAATCTTTCTGTGGAAAGAACTACGTACAATACACGGACATCCATACTACTCGCCAAAGAAAAGTATCACAAAAATTTCAGGTTGGGTGTGCGAATCTCGACTAAACAGAGAAAAAACAAATGGGACAGTAGAAGGACTTTTAGTGGAAATTGGCGTTTATTCCACAGTTTTTTGCATACTGGGGTCGATTTTCTTCAAAATTTGACATGTTGACGATATAACCGCAAGTATATAGTAGTGGTATGTGTGTTTGTATTAGTGCGAATGTGTGCCATTATTTTTTTTGGATATGACATTATTAGATAACATTTCGATTTATAAGTAAAATTTTTGTATATGCAAATATGCTTTAAATAAAATTAAAGTTATTTTATTATTTCATTTTAGTTTTAAAATAATTTCTAATTCTGCATTTCTGCTAAAACAAATCATTTATTCGACAACGCATTGAAAAAATGTAAAATATGTGTGGTTAAAATATTTTTTTCTTAACACTTTGACGCACACTTTCTAAATGTGTGTGCTATTCAGGAACACATTTGATAACTTTTGTAATTGCAATGATATTTCGTCGAGGAAAGGAATATATTGTTGAGAAATGAAAAATATGACGAGTTATTCATTAAAAAGTAAAAGTTGTTTGCGCGAACGTGTTAAAAATCGAAAAAGTTGTGTGACTGCTGTAGCAGTCATTTGCGTGAACATGTTAACCCGCCACTCAAAAACTTGGTGAGATGTCAAAAAAGTGTGACGACAATAGAGGACATAAGCACCAAAAAACTGAACCGATTTGTACCGATTAATAAGTTTTGATGCTTACAATCGCAGAAAACAAGGCAAACGGGAAAGAAACGAAGACGTTTCAAGATTCAAGTTACCGTAGTATGTATATGCACGTTTTTTATTTTTCAAGGTTGTGCATATTGGGATGTAAAATTGGATGGCGCTTACGGATGAATGCGGATGTGTTTTATAAAATTTATATTAAGTATATAAATATTTATGCCAATAAAAAATTTATATTTATTTTATAACAAATGCAAAATTTTGTTTTATTTCGAATAAAAATTATTATTTATTCCAATTAAAAAATATATACAAACATGTTCCTCTTGTTTCGTGCATATAAGTGTATGAAATCAGGATGGAAAAGACTGTTGAAAAAACGAAATTCCATCTAATATCTCAATTTTCTCCTTTTAGTCGGGATTCACATCTACACTGGATTTTTTGTGACAGTTTTCTTTGGCGGGTAGTATGGTATTCCGTGTACTTCACATGGTTCTTTCCATAGAAAAAGTGTCGTTTTTGCACGCAAATTTAAGCGAAATTCCGTCGGCATTGCATATTGGGTTAGAACGAATAGTGCGGCAGATGAGTTTATCATATTATCAACATTTAGGGTTTTATAGAAACTATTCAACGTTACGGTACATCCAGAAAAATAACAGCCCGTTGAAATTAACACGTTCATTAACGTTCATATTTTGTAAACCAATTTCAATTGTTTTCGCAACCCATAATCAATGCGCTTTCTCTCACGAGTATTGGGTATCGCACATCACAATAACAAAAGGTGAATTTAAACGAGTGTTTTATTTGTTGTTTTGTGTGTTAATTGTTCTATTTTTTCTAAATTGTTTCGTGTTTTTTGCACAAACTTGAGTGTAAGTAAGATAGATATTGTGTGCTCTACGCATTTAATATGTTCGATACCATCACAAATCACACACACTCTAGAAAATAATATAATTCTGACAGACACTCGCTTAAATTCATCTTTAATGTTGTAATAATGTGTTGTGCCAAAGACACTTGTAGCAAGACCTACTCAATAATCTTATCGGTATCGCTGATAGAAAACTGGGCAGATGTGACACTGCATCCCCAATAGAATTTCTTATGACTTTTTACTTACAGAAAAGTATGAAAAAAAAACTTGACAAAAAAAATATTTTTTTGTCAAGTTTTTTTTTCATACTTTTCTGTAAGTAAAAAGTCATAAGGAATTCTATTGGGGATGCAGTGTGATTAGGCAAGAGCGATGTTATCTTAACTCTTTAGCTAATCTGAAATTTTTAGGGATTTGGTAATCAGCCCATTACAAAAATAATTTAAGTTGGAATACCTCATCGTAATTCAGACATAGTATTTAGTTAGTGGAGTACTAAAGCTCATTTATACTAACCCTAATAAACATAAATAACTTAATTCAATTATACATAAATAATTTGTTATACGAAATTATAGAGTAGGTTATTTAAAATGAATACAAAACTATTGTTCTCATGCATCAACAATGATGTAATTATCCGTCAAATATACTCAAAGTCGTATAGTAACAAAAACATTATTTTTTTTTCTCAGATGATAAACACGCTCGTGCGTAACAACCTTTTGTACTTTCAGGAAATATGAAATGTCTTTTAAATTGTGAGAAAGTCGTTTTTAAGTATGTATACTAAAAAAGTATTTTTTATAAAATTAAAACGTTTAAAAATAAAATACAACATAAGCTTCTAAGAAAAGTTGCAAATGCCTTCGAATTGTTCGATGACTTCCGCCCAAACTTTAGAATTATTGGAACCACTAGTCCTCCGAATATAATTTCTGAATTGAATTAAATGGTCCCTTCCACTGAAACTAAACGTAAAACTTACTACATGGTATTTCATGACTAAAACAGATCTGTCATGCATTTATTACTCCGGAAGATATCAAATCGAATTACATCCGCTCACGCCAAATAACTGAGTAAACAATGTTTTTTTTATCTGATCATTAGATTAACCCAACCTTGGAATTCAAATTTAAATATTTACGTGTTATATGATTGCACAATTGTATCTTAAACGACAGATAAAGTATTTGTAATAAGATCAACGAACTGCGGATTTAGAGCGTTATTGTTTTAGTTTAGATGAAAACCATTTGTATACGCAAAAACATATTTAGATGGGATCAAAATAGTCTGGCAGAGCCTATTCTTGGATGACTAAATCTCGAATGCTCAATAATGGGTTACCCACGAAATTCATTATATCAAAATCCATTTATGTCAAAACCCATTTTAGTCAAAATCCATTTTTCAAAAAATCCATAAAAAATTCAACGAATCCATCGTTTTTATTACTTTTGCAAGCCGGCGCCGTGCTTGCAAAAGTAATAAAAACGATGGATTCGTTGGATTTTTTATAAATTCGAAACAAGCAAATATGGTCGATTACATGGATTCGAAAAATAATTTTGAAATTGATTGCTCCAATTATGTTACTACTATTCATGTACATGTGTGTATCTGTATCCGTGTCTGTGTCTGCGTCAGTGTCTGCATCTGTGTCTGATGTCTGTGTCTGATGCCTAATGTCTGTGTCTGATGCCTGTGTCTGTGACTATGTTTGCGTCTGTGTCTGTATCTGATGTCTGATGCCTGTTGGCTTATGTCTGATCTATGTGTCAGCACATGTGGCTGTGTCTAATGTCTGATGTCTGTGTCTGCGCATGTGTCTGTGTCTGATGTCTGTGTCGTGCCTGATGTCTGGTGAATGTGTCTGTATCTGCGCTTGTTTCTGTATCTGTTCTGCTGTCTGGGTCGTGTCTGATGTTTGGTTTTTGATGCTTGTTGTCTGATGTCCGATGCCTGATGTTTAATGTCTGATGTCTGTGTCTGATGTCCGTGTCTGATGTCTGTGAATAATGTCTTATGTCTGACGTCTGGACATAGATTCTGATCAAATGACAAATGACTAATGACAATTTTTTGTGACATTGTACTAAAAATACTGCTACAATTTTGTGGCAAATACTTGTGAGTACTAAATCGCGATTCGTATGCCATGACTTTTCCAAAATATCACAAAAAATAAGCTGACAATTTTAATAATATTGTCATTGTTTAAAATTATCGTCACAAAAGTTTTTATACAAAATATGTGTGAGTATTTACAATTAAAACAAAATAAATTTATTCTTTATTGAAAAGCAAATAATTCTGCTATAACTTAAAACTGTAGTTGCTGTAAACTGCTATAAGTGTCATTTGATCCGAATCGTAAATTTTCAGTGATTTCAATTTGTACCAATAAGCAAATATGTCACGAAAAATTGTCATTTTGTCGGAATCTACTCCCTGATGTCTGATATTTGATGTCTGATTCTGATGTCTGATATCAGCTGTCTGTGTATTCGTCTGTGTCAGTGTCTGTGTCCCTGTCCCTATCCGTATCCGGGTCGGGGAATGGCGGATTTCGTAAATATTTGATTTTGTCAATAGTGGATTTTGACAAAATTGGGTTCGAAGTTTAGAAAAGATAGATTTTGACAGTACTGGACCTGCTAAAAATTGGTTTTCTACCAAGAAAATGGATTTTAGCAACAATGGATTTTGAAATGAAGGATAAAGTGGGGCTCTTCTCAATAACTGATGTGTTAACTCCTTAAATGATGTGTTAACTCCTTAAACAAATTAAAATTGAAAGAGATAGTTTTGATGGCATCTAGAGAGTTCACCGCGGTATATAAATACCGGCGCTACGAATGCAAAAAGAAGTCATTTAGGCGACTCGATACGCGATATACTTATTTAAAACGAAAGAAACAGTGCGATAAATCATTATAGTAGTCTAGATAATTGCGAGCATTTTAGTTGGTGTTTTAAGTGTTAAGTAGGTACATATTTGATACTTATTCTTAAAATTTTAGTATTTAGGAATATTCAAGAAGTTACTTCTTTATTGCAACAATAAAAAGTATATAAGACAGATAAACTGAAATAATATTTGCTTCGACTTATCGCATTATGTTAAAATTTGTTATTGTCAAATTTTCATTCTATTCCGTCGTCCGGGAAACTAAACTTTCAACTGTACCGATTCCACGCCCAAAGCAAAGTTGCTGAGAATCAAACTCCCTGAAGCAGCCTACGCGATATCAACCAAATCAGTACCACCGCCTACTCCCGAGCAAGCAAGGAAAACCTTGGACAAGGTAAGATTTCATGGAATGCAATTTGCCAAATATGGTCTACATCGTACAGAGTAAGGCGTTAAATCTGAACAACAAGCCGCCCAATTAGCAGAACATCGAGCAAAGAAAGATCGATTTGCTGAGTTGAATCAGAAACTCAAACAAATTCAGCATGCACAAAACCTTCAAATTGAAGAGCATAACGCAACTACAAAGTCCTTTGCAGGAAAACGGGACCTTGAAAATAAATATAAGAAGTAGAGGCTTGCTTGCTCATAACAAACAAACAAAAAACTTTACTGTCACAGAAAGGAATTATGATCGTATTTTGAAAGGCCCAGAATGATATAGCAAGAAATATGTCAGAAAGTTATGCGAGATACAACTCCAAAATCAGCGACAATTACTTCGGGATTGTTTACAAGATCTAGAAGGAAAAATAATAAAATTGGATAGTATATCTTACGGTAATACCCCTATAGATGTATAACTAGAGACTAACACTGGACGTATTCATCAGTGCCGTCAAAGACAACCATCTAAAACAACATTTGAAAACAAACACAAGCAAGTTGCCTAAGCTGTAATTCATCTTCCGAATGAGAAAAGAAGAGATAAGGCAACCACACCAAGGTTTTTCAACTGATGCAGCAGTTAGATGGTGATCGAAACGTATAGAGAAAACATTTGTCTCATTTAATAAGCATGGATCCGGAAAACTATGTGGTTTGTATACCAATTGTCTCCGCTTTTCGACAAAAGATGGTCCCACCAGTAAGTTATGGTTAAAATTGCTCGATTTGAAACGTCATATACTAAAGTTGGACATTTGTCAACAACATAATCTTAAAATAGTAGCAATTTTATCCTTCATCATATACTTTTTTTCTTGTCAAAATGCAGAGTTTGAGAAACTTTTGATTTACTTCTTCAATTTGAAGAAATCTGCAGCTGAGGCGCATCGATTGTTTGTAGAAGTATATGGTGAAGCTGTCTTATGTGAGAGAAGTTGTCCAGAATGGTTTCAAAAGTATAAGAACAGTGAACTTCATGTCGAAGACAAAGAACGCAGCGGAAGAACGAAAGTGTACGAAGATACAGAATTGGAAGCATTCTTGGATAAAAATTCGTGCCAACTGCAAAGAGAACTTGCATTTGCATCAGGAGTCAACAAGCAATTTCACATTGTTCAAAATCATGGGAATGATTCAAAAGCAATGAAATTTGATACTCAATTCCCTTAGACGTATCACTTCATGCGACGTGACTATGGATCTTCCTGCTAGTAACCAGGTTCCTGCTAGTAACCAGTTTCGATTTAATGATCTAGCAACCAAGAAGATAAGTAGCCACATCATTTGAAGTGATGTGACTAGGGGAATAGGGGTGTTGATTCCATATGAACCGAGAGATGTTGAACGTCGATTTTTTCATGTGAAATGCTGCGTGCCAAGCATAAACGAAACGGTTTTTCGCATTGCATAGTCATTGATGATAAAGAATGGATCCACTACGATAACCAAAAAAGAAGAAATCATGGAGACCACCTGGCCATCTTTCAACATCGATAACCAGCCCGAATATATTAATGAAAAAAACGCATGTTGTGTATTTGGTGGAATCAGCGACACCAACGTGTATTATGAGTTGCTAAATCCGAAGGAAACCATTACTGGGGCTCTCCACTGAACACAATTGATGAGATTGAGCCGCGCACTCAAGGAAAAACACGCGTACTACTACTCAAGATACGACAAAATTATTCGCCTGCATGATAATGCTCGTCTACATATTGCGGCGCAGTTCAAAACCTGCTTGGAAACCTCAATTGGGAAGTTTACTCAATTTTTGATAAAAACGGCGCAGACTTGTTTGTTTATCCAATAAATTACACCAGTTTTGAGGGGCGTCTGGGAAATCGCACAACTTAACTTGGCAATCGTAACCGACTATATCCGAATTGAGTGATAAATATTTTCGAACAAAATTATTTGACACTAACGTGAAAAAATTTTCCTTTTGTGAAATTTTTGTCGTTTTGCTGCCCGAATTCTGTGACATATGAAGCAAAATACAATATTGCTGTTGAGTATTACATCCTTGAGTCCAGTCACTTTAATCAATTTCTAATCATAATAATCTGTTGAACAAGTGCATACGACAATTTTTCTCCGATTAAATTACCACGCAACTGTCAAAAATTATTATACCTACCTAACGACTGTGATAATTCGGGTGCGTTCGGTATTTTACAAATTTAGTACTAAAAAATATTTATCACACAATTCAAACACAGTCTTAGTGTTATCAAAAAAGCCGTCAGTTTGTGTGTCAAATAAACTAAATTGAATTTTGTTTACTATTAGGATGGATCGTCCAAATTGGAAATTAAAGATTTTAAAAATAGGAAAAGAAAAAACTTATGTAACACTGGCGATTTACAATAAATTTAAAATTGCTTGTAGAATTTAGAAATTTATTGTTCGAATTATAATTAATTTAAATAAAATATCTTTACTAATTACTTAATGATTTTAATAAATGATTTTATAAAAAATTTAGTTTGCTAACGTTTTCTTAAAGTTTTTTTTAATCAGCCTATTTTTGTGGTTGTCGTGATGATTTAAAAACGATACAAAAACATCGTGTCGTGAAGTTTTTTTTTTGTATTATGTTTGTGTAAGAAAAACCAAACGACTTAAGCGCGATTTAGATGATGAAAAAATGATGGTCCAGCAAAATATTTGCTTTGTGTTGAGAGAGCTGCACACAATATAAATTTTTCGCATTAGTTGAATTGAGAAAGAAATATAAACTGCCATAAATAATATTTGTTGCTATAACATATACTCCTGTCGATTATATTTTATGGCAGTATTTTTATTTTATGGCAGCATTTGCTCAAAAAAAAGACAAAAACGCACAGCAAAATTTTTGCACGATGATGTTCTTTTCTTGTCATATACACAAACATTTTAATATACCAAACTCTTCTTTTTTTGCTGCGGCAACATTTTTTCATCATGTAAATCGCGCTTTAATAATATTGCCCCAGTAAAACGAAAACATGTCGCAATTTTGTGAATTTTTTCTTTTAAATTATCTATTGTGAATCGTAATAAATTATAATCTGTCAAAATAAATATGGCGCCATGTCAAATTATTTTCTGCGAACTGTTAAATATATAATTACGTTTATTTATAAATGCACAAAATTCGTAATTATTCTAAATTATTACTAGCCAGCCAATACGTGAATTTACATACTCTTGGTCGAAGTTAAAAATTGACCCAGTAGAAATGGTTGTAATTTTGGATGAATTTTCGATTTTGATTTATCGGCTGAAATATATTTCGGTAGTCGAATACTGGGCAGTTGCAGAAATCCAGCGCTAAGCGGTAATATTTCAAGTGTTATTTGTTGATGTTCAATGTCTTGTATTGAGACTACACCAGGTGTTCGTTCACAAATTACCTATGTTGTTGGCTCTTTTAGAACTTCGTGCATAAAATCGTTGAAGGAGTTTTCCTGAATTTTCCATTAACCTCTCAAACTGATTTATATTTGTTATTTTAAAAATAAAATACGTATTTTTACGTAAAATACATAAGAGTTTCTCTTTTAAAAAACTGTTGCACGAGTTTGACTTGTTCTTTTAGACAACTCGCCAGCATAACTCCGTTGTTCACGTACGTCCGCCTAAATAAATTAACTAGAGTAATTCGGTTATTCAGCGGTCCTGGGTCCGATTGGCGGCATTTTATTTTAATAAAAACTGTTTCATACCAATGTACTTAGAAATATTAGCATGTGGTGTTTCTTGATTGTTTATAAACATTGGTCTTTGTATTAATCTTTTGTTGGTACAAGTTGGTATGACATTTGTTTCAATTCGATTTATTCGCAATATTTTACTTTAGTTCTCCTTTAACTCGTTGGCTGTTTGAATCTTCTGTTGGTTTTTGTTTACTGTCACCTACTGCGTAGTGTCATTGGCGAAATCAGCTTTGTTTTCAGAAATTGGAATATCACGAATTGCGCGGATTCCGCAAAAAAATTCAGTGAAAAATACTGGGAAACCGAAAAGAGAAGAGTATATTTAAATTACGTTAAAGCGTTAATTACGGTTTGTTTGTTCGTCAAAGCGAATAGTTGAATTGAATAAGGTTATTTAATGTTTATTATCTTGTGAAGATCTAGTTTGATGCCACTTTTACCTCTTATCCTCGATAGATCTCTTATTTCTTTTAGATAGTTATTTCCTATTAGTATTTTTATAATTTCTGGAGTGGGCCAGTACATTGATTTTCCGATTTCAAAGGGGTTCATCGTTGTTCTACAATTTCATTCAGCAACCTTTTCCTTTGGTTTTGATTGGGGGTCATCACTATTAGAAGCCTTTGCATTGAAGTCGCTTCCTATTCTCAAACTCGTTCAGAATAGAGTTCTTCTAGAGTATTGATTTTTCTTGATAGAATATCTTGGTTGACTTATAAACCTCCAACTACAATATGATAACTTTTATTTGTTATACAGTGGATCGCAAAATGAAAGCACTAATCAAAAACTAGGTAGTTTAACCCATTTAGTTAGTTTAGTTATAGTTTAACCCCAGTTTAAACCCCCCCCCCCCCCCCCCCCCCCCCCCCCCCCCCCCCCCCCCCCCCCCAAGTTAAACCCATTTATCTCTTAGGCCGTTACTAAGATTTGAATATTTTTTTTTTGCTTTTTGAAATGGGATGGGACGGACATTGTCCAGAGAAACCGTGCAGGTTGACGTTTTCGCAGCTCCCTTCGATTGATATCACATAAATGCTCGCTAGTCGAGTCACTTGTTATTTCAAGTGACTATAATACAACTCGGTTATTTGTATGAAAAATTAGCCAGAGGGTCTACTATTGCTTTCGAACGTTTTCGATCATTTTCGTCTATCGTTCAAATATTTGCTATCGTATTTCGTTAGTTTCGGTACTACTGCTCTCGATTATGAAGATACTTCTACTTACAAAATTATTTAAGTATTGTCAGAGTAATATTTTCCCAAGGGGTTCTCACAACAAAGTACGAGCAATGTAATTGCAAAAACTCTGACCATACTGAAAGAATATTTATGCTCGGAATGGAAAGCGTCATAATTTCGTATTACAAAAAATTTGCTAGCGTGAAACCAACGAAAACAATCAAAAGCAATAGTGGGCCCTTATGCCACGTCAATATGTGACTTGAGGCGAAAGAAACAATAAAAATCTGTTATTTTGAGTCCTGTGAAATTTTGAGATGCCTAGAAAAGGTATAAAATCAATACGTCGTTTGTTGTATGAAGCGACTACGATTAGATATTGCTGCAAGGCAGCCGCCTTTGGTTTCATATTAAATCAGTCACTTGAAACGACAAAGGACTCGACTAGCGGAATAAAGGGCCAACCATACAAAAATTATAAAATTAAAAAAAAAATAATAAATTTTGACGACACTAATTTTTAATTACATTCCAGCCACACTAGTCATAACGAGTATGTCGTAAATATTGTCGAATATTGAATGACATCTATTTGTTATAGTGACAGCTATAGATGGTTTGTTGTTTTTCTTAAATAGCATGATACGAATTTTAATTTTTTTTTATGTTTGAACGCAAAATTTTGCTCCAATAATTTTTATTAAATGACAATTCATATTTAATGAACCTTCGTTAAATTTTTTAATTGAAATTGATTTTTCTATGGGCGAAAGCACAGAAACGGCATTTATCGCAAACATAATTTTTTTAAAGTTACACGTTTATAATTTTTTTTAATTTTTGTATGGTTAAGGCTTTAAATAAAGTATTACGTTGTCGTGAAGTATTGCACTACTTACTAATAAGTTATTACGGTTATGAGCAAGTACGAAATTTTTTCTTTGTTTCACCCGGTATACCTACCCGGTATACCCGGTTTAAGATATCGATTCTATTCAAAAACGACAATGTTCAGAAAATACAGTCTTACAACTATGGCTTTCGTCAAAAAGTAGCAGACATGTTTGGTAAAAAAAAGATTAAATAGAGTCGATAAAAAGATAAATGAAATATTTTAAGGGTTAATTCGTTATTATATTTCTTGTTTTGTCGCTTCAACGCTGACGCGCTTGTTATATTTACCAAAGCGACATCGCCGGCAGACAAATGTATTTTGTCGATGTATCTTGTCGCTGTATCTCTGGTTCTGTTTATACCTTATTCGTAACACACAAAAAAACATTCAAATCGGATTAACGACCTACGAGAAAAAAAAACTGTAGGTAAATTTGAGTGTTGCACTATTACCAATTGAAGTTTGAATTTCTTCTTTTCCAATTTTGCCTTTTCAAATTATATATTATCATTCATTCACACATTACTGGTATCTCACTTCTGCTTCTAGGTGACGTGGTTGGATGGTTCAATTTCTACGTGGTTGGACCTTAGATACCTTCGATTCATATATGATTTCGCAAATAAAACACTCAGCGATTTGAGTTACAAACTTTATTTTCCAACACCTTCAATTTCTACAGCAAACCACTTATTTCGGCGTCGGTACGAAATCCCGAATTACAAGAGACCGAATTATCAAAACCCCGTCTTTCTCGACTTTCAAAATACCGACTTTCAAAATCCCGGCTTTCAAAACACCGCTTGTGCTGAAACCTTAAAAAGTCGGGATTTTTTTAAGACATTAAATATTAAATTTTCTTTTTTATCTTAATTTTTATTAAGAACTCGGCCGATCTTAATCAAATTTGGCTTATCTGATATAATTTGCATTTTAATGTGAATTTTTTCAGAATTTTTGGAATTGGGCTCGCTTAATTGAACTTGGCCATTCCAATAGTTGTAAAATTTAATTTACAAAATGGGATTTGTACAAATATATTCTTTTAATAAAATATATTTTTGGTCATCATGAAAAGGATGTTTAGGTTTTTAGCGTTATAATGTTATAGCATGAGCAACATTTTTTAAATATTTAACTTATCATTATTGTTTTTGTTATCAAAGACCTTTAAAATTTTATTTCTTTCCACATCTTTTTTTTAGTGGGACGCGTTCACCAAATTTCCACTTCTCAATGCGTGTTTTGTATATCATCATCTCATTTGCCAATTATTCGATTAATTTATAGACACTAACATGAGGTGTTCCTACTACTATTTTTAGTCGGGCGTACCAAAAATCAAACGAGTTTTGTGTTCTATGGAAATTTTATCCATGGTTCTGGGGTATAGTCCAGAAACCTGGACTGTATTAGTATTGCGGTTTTTCTTGTTATCCATAAACACACCTTATATGTTTTTGAATCATTTTGGAAATCGTTTTCCGTCTGGAGCAAATTCTGTTTTGATTGCAATATATTTGTTTTCATATTCTAAGTCGTTACCACATTGCAGTTTTTAGAAAAGAAAAAAATCAAAAGCCCGATTTTTAATTTTTTTTTTATGAATTCGAGCGCCCGAAAATGGAATTTTGAAAGTCGGGATTTTGAAAATCGGTCATTTGATTTCGGG
The DNA here is from genome assembly GCA_947310385.1 of Nephrotoma appendiculata. Classification (NCBI taxonomy): domain Eukaryota; kingdom Metazoa; phylum Arthropoda; class Insecta; order Diptera; family Tipulidae; genus Nephrotoma; species Nephrotoma appendiculata. The sequence goes on from OX371223.1 coordinate 165,175,535, forward strand.
ATTTTGATAATCGACATTTTGATTTCGGGATTTTGAAATACGGGGAAATGACCCCAACTAACTTATTTCACTCGTTCACTGCTCAATAATTGATCTTAACTGTTCACTACCTTCGCACTGTTTACTTTTCACTCTTTAATTCGCTCTGTTCACTGGTTAAATTACAACTGTTCCTGTATCCCAAATTGCTGGCGCTTATATACTTGCCATTATATCCGCAAATATTCTACGACATCAATTCCCCGTCTTAATGATTAACGCCCGTTGTTAATTGCAACATTTTCGATGATTATTAGCGTCGCCGTTTACAATTGCTTTCGTTATCTTCATATTCCTCTCCACATAGAATGTCATTTTAAAATCTCAATCAGTATTGTAGAAATATTTGATCTGACAACATCGATAATGTTAATGAATAATAATCGCCTCAATAAAGTTATGAACTCTGGCAAGATTCGAATTCGCGCTCTTTGGGTTGATATCACTTGGTAGTGTACACCTTAACCGTTCCACCACCTAGTGATATACTTCAGTAGAGTAGAATTCATATCAGTATAAATATCTTTAATTTCACCTGCCCATCGTTTGACAAATCCAAACATGGCATGTGCAATCGATCACAATACAATTTTCAAATGCCTAATGAAACTGGCGTTTTTGACAAATGTAACACCTAAATCCATAATCTCATTGACTCTTTGCAATACTTCGCTGTTGACTTTGTATGAAGTAAATAACGGATTCCTTTTACGATTAAAAGACATGATTTTGCATTTCTTAATCTATCTAATTTCTTAAAGTTTCTCCGTGTTTAGCATTCCATTAACAGTAAGAAAAATGTTCATGTAATCAGTAAATATTAGCAAGTTTGAATTGTTGATTATTCGATCTATGAAAACAATAAAAATCCAGGACCCAATGTGTTCCTTGGAGAACACCAGAAGTAACTTTAATAACGTTTGATTTCTCGTTTCCTATTGTTACAAATTGTCTTCGGTTTGATAGATATGGCTTAAACCAATTTATGTAATCGACTGAAAAGCCGACCTCTCTGACAGATAGAATCAAATGTTTTACTGGAATCCGTGTACGCTAGATCAACCTGATGTTTTTCTATCTCGTAAATTATTTTACTGGTGAATTCAGCCAGTTTAGTTGATGTAGATCGGCCAGGCATAAACTCATGCTAGTTTATTGATATATGACGTGCAATTGTGGATTTAAAGTTGTTGCATATAACCAAATCAAACAATTTAAGAATTGATGATGAAGTTCGCCGAATCGACGACGTTTACGTAGAACAATCTGCCCATTGCCCTGTATCAGCCTTCAGTACTTATATGGAAGATGGTTCCATGAGAGTTATGCACTTCGACCCATTAAGGCAATGAATAAAATGTGACATATCGGAAATATTAACCTTGATATAATTGATTCTTGGGTTCCTTTGTCAATTTTTTACCAGTATAGCGATTCAGTAAAATTTAGCAGAAATAAACAAAACTAAATTTTTGTATGTTTTTCATCCGTTCACTGAAAAATTTATATTCTGATTGCTTAAATAATTTTTATCCTCTGTCGAGTAGAGGGTTTCATAAACCCCATTTTCTAGTTTTTAGTTTAGCAGAAATTTTGTTATACTATGCTAGCACAGAATTTCTATATAGATGGAGCATTTTGTCTCTTTCAGATTTAATGAATTTTTCTACATATGCTGTTTCATAACTTTTTACAGATGACATGTTGTTGAATGTACATTAAGCTTTATTGTGGATAAACAATACGATATTATTTAAAAATCGATATATAAAAATTGGATCACTATAATGATGATCATAAGAATATGCGGGCTAATGCACAGAATGTATAAAGAAGAAGACACAATAAAAAGAAATTACTTAGGAAAGTGTCAAGAGAGTCCGACACAAAAACAACGTTTAGAGATTAAAAAATGTATCATTATTACTTAATATAATTGTAAAATAAGTAAAAAAATATATATATACGTACATAATGTATATTATATATATGTACATACATAAAAATTGTTTAATTACTTATTGTGTGTAATTATTACGACCTAGTGTTGAATTTGTGAATTAAATATTTTGGCGATCAAATTCTTATTAAGTCATGGCTCTTTTGTTTAGGATCGCGTAAATATTTAGAAAAATAGAATTACTTGAATTTCAACCTACAATACAATGCATAATAGTATATTTAAAACAAAATTAATCTCAAAAAATATTATTTTCTTGTGTTCCACATATTACCCTTTTATAGAGAGTAATAAAGGCAAATTCATGAATGAAAAAAAAAATATATGTATATAACATGAATACATACATAATATAATCAATATATGAATTAAAAATTATAATATGTATATATTTTAAAATAGGCAAAATATAAAACCCATTTTAGAGAAATAATAAATTAAAATACGAAAATATTTTTTTTCCTAAATTCTAAATTTAACAAAAATATTTTTTTTAACTAAGGTATATATATATATATATATATATATATATATATATATATATATATATATATATATATATATATATATATATATATATATATATATATATACTTCATTTCAAAAGTATGTATTTATATATTGCTCATACATAAAAGAAATTGTAACATTTTTAAATATAAGTAAATTATTATTATTATTATAAAACAAAAAAATTATATTTTTTTCTCAATGATTTGTATATATGACTCTATTCGAGGTCGAACCCAAAAGAATAATGAATGGAAGTTTTCATTGATTAAAATCTAAAATGGTTGATGAGATGGCGCTAGTGTAAAAAGAAGACAAACGAGCCTTTTTTTCTTATCTAATTCTGTCAAATGGTATACATAAATACATACATTTTGACTTATATACATGCATATATGTGAACAAAATTTTATTTCGCTTTTATTTTTTACTTTTGGATAATAATTTATTTATTAATTAATTAATCTTCACATTTTTTTAACTATATTTTCTTTCTTCTTCTTCATATAATTAGGCACACAGAATATTTTGTTGAACGATGAGTAAACGAATTAAAACACATATTATATGGATATTATATTCTATTGGAAAAAACTTGTTTTTTGCAATTCGCAACATTTCAGAATTTCACAGAGAAAAATTTTCTGATTTGACAGATTTCATTTAGAAAAAAGCAAAAGCAAGCAGCTACAGAAGAGACAGGAAATTTTTTTTTTCCTTCACCATCTCTATACAAATTTTTTTCTTCATCCGTTTATTTTTTGCTTTACACAATAGGAGCCACTTACTCTTCATGTCCCTCTGTCATGATTTGATACACCAAATATCCTAATTTTTGTTTGTAATAACACTGTTTTCACCATTTTTAAAGCATAAAGACATCAGCTAACAAATTTTTTTGGTGTGTCTAAGTTCCTCTTATGCACTACGAGTAGCCACTTTTTTCACTTAACAAATTTTTTTATACTTCTTCTTAATGTAACACATATATGCAAAACAATTATTAAACGAAAACTTCTATATACTACTTAATTATTTATTATTCTTATATTATTATAAAGTCCTTAACAAAAATCGGGTTTTATATATACATTTAAGATATATAACAAATGTATAAATTTTTCTTCTCCATACAAATATTTTATTTAAGTATTTTTTCGTTCGCTTTGTTTCTGTACAATGCGCATGTTTGACTGTCGATTGGATTTATTTTTCAGAATGAAATTTTTACTTCTTCTTTTTATGTTTTTTTTTTAGTGGTGATACTATTAAAATTTCCCTTTCTCTAGTGCGACATGGCTAACCACTATAATTTTTTATGGCGCTTTATTATATTATTTAATATATGTAATTAATTAACTTACAAAAAGATTCAAAATTTTTATCTTTGGTAAAATATAAAACCGATTTAACCATGATTTAAATTAAATTGACGTGCGCCTAAGTATCTGCAATTGGCATTACATATAAAATTGAAAGAAAAATTTCCCTCAATGTAAAATTTCCCATGAGAAATTTACTTTCGATTCAATTTTATTGTTCAATTTTTTCTTGATGTTTTCTTTAGTAATATTCTTTGCAATATGTTTTGGGACCGAATCACTTTTGACTCTCTACACCTTAGAGCGTGTTTCAATTGGTTTAAATACCACATAAAAAGTTAAAAAGTTAAAAATTGTGGTGAATAAAAATGTCAAACTTTTTATCCGCGTCAAGAGCTGATAAAATTTTTAAATACAAAACATTTGGCTGACAAAAACATTTGTTTGTAAATAAAAATTTTCCATGTAACAATTTTGTGAAAAATTGCAATGAAATGTATGTAAACTGACCATAATTGACTAATATATATTTAAAAAGTATTTATTTTACATGTTTTCATATTTAAATTGTCTATATATATTCACAATTGCACATAAAATAAGCAACCATGTTATTGTCAAAGTTTTATCCAATTGAAACAGATAAAAAGTTAAAAAGTTAAAAAATATTTACCACGAATAAATTTTTAACTTTTTATGCGGCATTTAAACCAATTGAAACACGACCTTAGACTGTAACTAATCGAATAAATTTCTTTCTGGTAAATTGCATCGGAAACCTAAAGATATTAAATAAAATATTTTAATCTTTTAACAATTTACATGAAATTCATATTCGTGCAATTCTCTACATCAAATAAAAGAATTGCGAATAATAGTTTCGCTTTATTGAGGTATGCCAACTTCTAGGGAGATCGGTTCGACAATTTTTATATAGGGTCCTTCAATAGGGACGCTCGAGATTTGTTATGTTCTGGCACCCGCATGTTGCATCAGAATTTATATCTTGGTACGATTGGCAATAAATGTTCTAGATTTGTGCTGGCTCTTTTAATCTATTTCTATACTATTGTTAAATTGCACTACAGTCATATGCACCTACATATTTTGGGAATCTCTTAGTTTCACTAAAAGCCGTGCATTAGACAGTTTCAGTTATGGTAATGAAGGTTTACGGAGGTGTCGAAGAAACCGCGAACTTCTATTGCATTGACTTAGTATAAAAAATTTACCTAGGTATTTTTAAAATCTCCAAGATTTCTAAGTCCTTACCATAATTGTTCCATTTGGTGTTTAAAACTGTAAGTAGTACGCCATCTCAAGATACTTTAGCAAATCATATAATTTTCAATTGTATTATAGAAGACACAAGAGACCTAGCGGATCAAACAGTTTCGATACTTCTGACAGCAATTTTCTATTGATCACTTTATTGTTGGTTGGAAATTTGCAGTGAATACACGTGCAGGCGACAAACAATTCAAAAGAGGCGTGGAACAACTTGGGACATTTGAGGATACTGGTTTAACCAGACGTGTTGGTCTGTTGCGCATTTTGATAACGACGACGCTTACAAAATGCGGTTCAGTGGAAGAATATGTGAACGTGATAGTTACGACTGCGCATAAATTGTAGTCAGTTAGAATACAAGCACAGAGTATGAAAATTTACACAGAGTAACGAAGCAGAGGAAAAAAATTCATCAAAAAATGCATGGGTTACGCAATTTAAATCGATCATACAATACACTTACGCAACATTTTTTTATTTTTTGAGTATTGAATATTGTCATACGCTTGGCTATTTATAGAAAACGACAAAAATTACTTTAAATAAAAATGCGTAAATGTGTTTTTAACGCAATTAAATTGCGTAACCCATGCATTTTTTTTTGATGAAATTTTTTCTTCTGTTTCGTTACTCTGTGTAAATTTTCATACTCTTTGATACAAGTGAGTGACGAGTAGGTTGGTGTTTTATTGTTGGCTGACTTGCCTGAACAGTATAATCCCAGGATAATGGGAAAAGAAAGCACTGTTGTAAAAATAATAGCTGATTCTATTAAAACCAAATTGCTTCAGGACGTAAGGAAAAAACCAGCAAATCATCCGCGATGTTTATCGACCAAACGGCACAGTGGTTAAAGCTTTGGCGTTTGGATCGGGAGATACCGGGTTCGAATCCCGATAAGGGATAAGGGCAGGATGCAAAAGGGAATTTTCATCAACAGATTACGATCTGTGATGAAATGGAAGACAACTATGACACCCTGTCGGAGTGCAAAATTCACGGGCCGACCAATATGCACATCGCAAGCAATGCGTAACGTAGGACGTGAAAAGCGAACCACGAAAGAGTTGGGAATACTTCGGCCCCAGAACAGATTGCATAGATTAACTCATTAAAACCCAAACTATGTTCTAGGTAGTAGACCGATTTCAGTGAAATTCACAGTTCACGTCCTTTTTAAGTCGAAAAATATAATTGTAAAAAAAAAAATATCTTAAAGTCATGCCAATAGGGCTGAGGGGCTGGTATGATATATAATACAACGGGCCGAAGCGATATATTTTTTTAATTTTTCAACTTTTTTATTAATTCATTTCTGTTTCTGGTTAATGTAACATAAATAATAATATAAATAAAACGTAACAATTCATATAAAATTTAAAAAATGAAAATTCTTATAACAATTCATTTGTAAGTCACGTAAAACTTCATTGTTTCATATGGTAATTTTTAAAACAATAGTTGGGATGTAACCCGATATTACATTTTTCACAGATGTACTTAGTGCAAGTTTTACACAAAGCACATTTTCTCTGAGTTGAATTATATAAAATAAGATGGCCCATCCCGTCAAATTGGATACTACTATTTGATGGTCTGGGACCTGTCCTTTTGGAAGATATGGCATAGGGTTTATGTTGGATATTCTCTGCCAGTAATGATCGAACCAACTCTCTAGTAAATTGTAAGAGTGTGACATTTGGATGGGCTTCTCTGTATAAAAACCATGCGTTAGTGACGGCTCCATTTAACATGAACCGAAAAATAGGCCAATACCACTTTTTTGAACGAATTCGTATTCTATACAATCCCTTTTGTTGATCAAATATGTCAACCCCACACATTTCACGATTATAAAATTTTACTAATTCTGGCTGAGGTATAGTCACTTTCTTTTTATGTATGCCGCTATATCGGGCACAGTAGGTTGATTCCTGCAATACAATATCGGGGTCAATCATATTCGTCGCCATAGTGACTTGTCTATTGTCGTGCCATCGTATGATTTCTGTATTACGGTCTTGAATCACACAGGAAGAACCCCGTTCCGTTTTTTTTTAAATCTGGTAGAGGAGCATTTTCTATACGATTTTTCCTTATACCGACGATGTTAATTTTTTTGCTTTTGAACTCTTCTAGCAATTGAAGGGAAGTGAAAAAATTATCCATAAAAATTGAAGAACCTTCAACAATTACATTTTCTGATAATGTTTTTACTACACTTTCGCCTAATGGTGTGCTCGTGTCTCTTCCTGATTTGCCTACAAGTATAACCAATTTTATAAAATGATTGTAAATAGCGTTTATGGATTTAATGCTTACCAGTATAAGGTATACATTTCAAAAGATACCCCGTGCTCGTATTTAAACATCAAAATTTAAAACCAAATCTAATTGGTTTGCCTCGTATAAATTGTTTTAGATGGTGGTGGCCATAATATGGTTCCATTGTTTCATCTATGGAGAATGTAGTACACAATGATCTTCCGTAGAGCTGAAATTTGTTGTTTAAATGATCAATCAGTGGGCGAACTTTATATAATTTGTCGTTGTTATCAATGGTGAAGTTATCATTTAAATGGAAATATTGTTTGTTGGCGTTAAATTTGTTTTTTGATATGGCATTAGAAATCATTATGTTAAATGAGTTCTCTTGCATTTCCCAATACATTTGTCGATTTGAAACCTTAGTGTATCCGGACAATAAAAGAACTCCAATAAACTTATATATTTCACCTTCTGTTACCTCGAAGCTTATTGAACCTTTAGATTGAGCATATTTAATCGTTTGAGAACAAATTTCTCTTACGATGACGCTATCGAAAAATGTTTTAAAAACATCTACTGGTTTTGTCTCTTCCTCAATAAATCTGTTGGCACAAAATGGTTTAAATTGGTTGGGTTTGGGTACACCCCCGCTCATTTCTGAATTGTTATTCCTACAGAGTTTTTTTTTACCCAGTGTCTAATTTTTCTAATTTTCTTTGGCATTGGGCTACGCAAAGTGCTTTCCCTTTAGTTGGTAATAACTTCGTTCAACTCTCCGTTCTGAATTACGTTTAGTACACAAGTTTGGGATAACATTCCTCTTCCTAGGCTTTGAATCTTTGGTTCTCTGTCATCTTCACTGGGAGCATCGTCTTTATCGCTATCTGCACCATCCACTGGTGGCATAAGCTTAAGTTGATACTCATCCACTTCTCTTTCATTTTCCGAATCTAATTCATCTAAATATTGTATGACCTGCTCCGTGTCACGCTCAACATGAAAACTACAGAATAAACAACATAAACATTTAAAATAGTATATAATATGCCCACGTATTTGTAATGCATAAGGTAAATAAATGAATAAAAATACAAAATACATTGGATATATATATGAATAGAATTTTTTATATGCCATAGCCCGTTGTATGATATAACATACCGTCTAAAATATGTCACTATACTTCCGTTAATTGCGGGTTCTAATTTTTTTTTTATTTAAAATTAAATTTATCAATATATCCTCTTTGTAAAAAAAATACATAAAACACAATAAAAATCTATTATACGACTAATTTTTTATAAAATTATTACTAACCAGCGACGATCCATTTTGTCCTTTATAACACAACGATCAAAATGCAACTAAACCTATTTATATCCATTACGTTTTATTTTATTTTATTAGTTTACACCATCATCAACCACTTAAGATAAAAAACAAAAAATTTGTATGTATAGTATTCAAGACGGCAGATGTTAGGAAATTAGTTATTTGCGTATGATATATCATACATCGGGCTTTAATGGGTTAAAACATGCAACAAAAAAACTGCCATGTGTAGTCAAAACGCTTTGCAGCATAAGACGGGTCAAAAATATCAAAGTTCGAGAAACTTGAAGCACCGCATATAGTGATAAAAAAAGGACCGAATGTAGCACTTGCACCAAATACAGCCATATAAAATGAGATTAAAAACAGGACAAGTCAACGAAAACCGGGAAAACAATGTTTACTTCGGTTTTGGTGAATCACATTAATAAGAATGACTGGTATTATCGGTGAATCAGCACATATGGTAAAAAGCTCGAACATCTTAAAAAATATAACGACACCACCGATTACACAAGTTGCCACGGCAGACAATGGAAAGTTGGAAGTTTGCATAATGGGAAACCTTGAGTTGGATGTTGTCGTTGGACGACAAAATTCATCTGTAAATGACTTAAGGACGTATTGTGTGTACCAATTATGTGTGTTAATTTATTGTCTGTGAGCAAGATCGCACAAGTCAGGGAAATGTAGTGATTTTTAATCGTGACAAATGCAAGGTGATTGATTGTGGTGATAGTGTTATTGCTACAGAGGCACGAGTTGGTGTTATTTATCGATTGAACACAAAGTCAAAAACTGTCATGTCCATGGCAGTAAACACGAAAAATGATGAGTTTGTTCTATGGCACCAACGTTTGGGGCATGTCAACTATGAAACTTTAAAGAAAGTTAAACATATGGTAAATGAAGTGAACTTTTGTACGAGTAAAATAAATGCTTGTGAAGTTTGTTTGAAAGGAAAGTAAACAAGGCAATCATTTTTAAAGAGTGTCACTAAATCAAACAGCGTCTTGAGTATCATTCACTCGGACGTATGTGGCCCATTGAAACAGAGTCGCGTGGTTGTGCGAAGTATGTGTTGGTATTCGTAGATGATTTTTCTCGGAAAATGTTTGTTTACATATTGAAAGCGAAATCTGAGGTGAAAGAGCATTTGAGGAATTTTAAGTCTTGTTGAGAATCAGACAAATCGGAAAATTAAAATTCTGCGAACGGATAATGGCACTGAGTATGTGAATGATTTGCTTAGTTTTTTAAGAACAAAAGGGCATCGCGAAAAGGCTGAATAGAACCCATGCTGAGAAACCTCGTTGTATGTTAATAGAGGCTGGTTTGCCGAAAAGTTGCTGAGCGGAAGCAACCTTGACAGCAGCATCGGACACCATCTCGAACAGTGAAAGATCAGATTCTAGAGGAAATGTGGAATGAACGAAAACATACAGGACCATCGATCTAGCCAACAGTAATGCTCATCAACCGAGAACAGAACATCGAACAAGGAGTTCTTGACATTCAGTATGTTGCAACTGAGACCATGATTTCCAATGCAATGACGAAACCTGTATCACCCAGACTTATGATTTCCTGTTTCAAATCTATGGACTTGGGGCTCAATAAAATTTAATTCAGTGGGGTGTTGTAAATTAAGTTGTTAATGCTTATGTCTTGTTGTAGTTTTATACACATCCACTGTGTATACGAACGCATTCACGTCGTCTATATATCACGTCGATTATTGGCGATTTTCATCGAATGTAGGTAGCGTTGATTTCTACTTCTACAAGGGGGACGAAAATTGTCAAATTCATTGTTATGACAGTTTTAATCCCCCTTGCTTCATAGCAAACTACGATTTACATTTTGTTTACCCGGATGTCAGCTACTTTGTTGCAAACCGCGCATAGAATCCGCGGGAACGAATCGATTGCGGATTGAAAACTGCATATAAAAAAAATTAAAAACAATTGCTATAAATCAAAGTAGCCTAAAAAATATGTATTAATTTCCACACAAATGATTTTTTATGATTCCCCGCACAAACGCAATAAAATAGTTTTTTACTTAATTTCTAAGATACTATGATTTAAAATTTTGTTTTATATTTTTTTTATATGCAGTTTTCCATTCGCAATCGATTCGCTCCCACGGATTCTATAATCGACGTGTTATATGTCATTATGTATAACCCAGCCATCTTGTATTAAAATAAAAAAATATACATTCACTCTCTCTCTCTCTCTTGTTCTGTATTAACTTGAACTGCGTTTTTATTTCTCTGCACATAAAGCCTAATTTCTACACAATATTTTTCAATTTTGACTATATAAAATCAGCAAACCAAACATAAGATTCACATTTTCTTTTGCGCCCAAACACTCGACTATGCACCTTACCCATTGCACTACTTGCTTTGTCACTTTTGATTCAAGAACTTTTATTTTGATGTCTTTTGCCCAGTGACCAACTCAACCACTTACGTTTAAACGTTTTCTTTTTAAGCACATCTAACTTTGATTGTGACTTAAATTCATTTTGCTTTCATTTTCCTGCGCGTTTACAGCACCCAGCGGCTCGCTCTTCGCACGTCTGGTTCAAATTAGCCACCACCAAAGCGCTCTGTAATTATTAAATTTCTCTGATAGTCTGCTGATAATTCACACCCTTTTAAATTGTCGAACAATTTTCTTCGAAAAATACTGCTCATCGAAATTTTATGTTCCGTTCATATTGACTTTTACTTCTGCAGTTGTCGATCAACTTCATATACGCAATGATTTAAAACTTTCATAACCGATAATATACGATACAATTAATATGCAACCATCGAAATTATTTTCATTTTTAATGTGGCGAAACGAGTGTCCTTTCACCACCGGACTTTTCAAATGAGGAAACAAATGCGCCGAAAATAATTTAATGTTTTTAATTTTTGTTTCTCGGAATTCGATATCGACTGCTCAATACCATGCGGCAAGACGATGCGTTTATCTTCGCCTCTTGCCTCATCGCCAATAAACAAATTTTTAAAGTGGACGTTTTTTTACAGCATCTTGCTACAATAATTTTATGTGCCGCTCGTATTTTATAGTATACTCACTAACAAAAACGAAAATCCAGAAAAAAATTAGGTTCAGATTTTTTTGTTGTTGTTACGAGATTAGTATGAGAAAGAATTTTGGCAAAAAATAGACGCTGAGTAGATTTATTCTTTTGTTTTTTCTATCCGTTTCGCTCAAGCATCCATTATAAAATGAAAATAATTGTAAACATGCAATGACACGTATTACACTTGAGTTTTGCTTGGAGAATCAAGTAGTGCTTGAGTTTTGTTTAAAAATGCAGTGTGTGGAAAGGCGAGAGTTGCTAACGATGCACTTACTGCGTACGCTTGCGTTTTTTGTAAGGATTTCGTAATGGTTACTTGATATTGCGCAATCAACTGATATTCTTGCGATGATTGTAACACATTGAATATTTATGGGATGGCCTCTCGGCTTTTCAAATTTTCAATTCACCTGTCGATGCACTTCATGAAATAAACTGATTTAAAATTTGTATTTAAAAATTATTATTTATCATTAAATATATATATATATATATATATATATATATATATATATATATATATATATATATATATATATATATATATATATATATATATATATATATATATATATATATATATATATATATATATATATATATATATATATATATATATATATATATATATATTTAGACAGTTGTGAGTTCAGATTATAATATCTTCCCGGCCCATCATTTTCTTTCCGGAATGTTGTTGGGAGTCTTTTACGTACGTTCCACAAAGGTTTTTATCTTGAACTTTACGCCCTTAATATGTTTTACTGTATCTTGATTTCAAAAGCTAGTGACTGCATATAGATAGAAATTCCATAATATAGTATTAACAATACCATATATGCGCAATATAATTAGAACACATTATAAAATATGTAGTTCTTTTCGTATATTGTAGTAACCATTAAATAACGATTTAACTATATTTCGTTTATACCCCACTAGAGGCGCCCTTATCTCATATTTACGATTACGCGCCATATTTACTTCTAAAATAAATTTCCCTTTTGCTATAAAATGGGAAATTATTGTACAAATTTAGTATTTCATTAATGAAATACCTCCTCATTGATATATTCACTACATTGACTACTAAAATTATTATACATACATAAATATTTTCTTTTGTTTAAATTAAATCGTAATGGCGAATATTATTGCAGATTAGTTAATAAAATAAACAATAATAATGTGTTGACCATAAATTTTATTTTGTAATGTAAAACTACTGAGTAAATAAATTTATGAAATACAAGCGGTTCTATGGTGTAATGGTTAGCACTCTGGACTTTGAATCCAGCGATCCGAGTTCAAATCTCGGTAGAACCTGTAGCGAATTTTTTATTGATACATATATTTTAAGATTTTACATATACAAATGCAAAAAAAAAATTAATTAATGCAAAAGAAAAAATATTTGTCAGAAGTGGGATTTGAACCCACGCCCTCAGAGAGGACCAGAACGCCCAATCATCACTTGAATTTTCAAGCAAGAGATTATCTTGAGTCTGGCGCCTTAGACCGCTCGGCCATCCTGACATCTACATTTGGTTATTCTAAATATTATTTATAAATTATTATTAAAATGAAATTATATAATATCTTTTATGAATACTTATAGCAAATATCTACCTACACATTGTATTTTGTTTGCCGTGGGACTAATAAAAATGATTAAATTTTGCTCTAGACTAGACTTTTAGTCTACCTTTAGAAACCTTTCTTGTACTTTAGTGATTGTGTGGGCAATAAACTTTATATGTAACAAAATTTTATTGAGGCTCCGTGGAATGTTAAATTTTTGTTTTGATAAATATTAAAATTCAAAATCTGACTTGTTTCTGTATCAAGAAAATTTTAGTTTTTAACTTCACACATGACCTTAGCGGTTTTTCGTTGGCGGAAAATTAATATCTTTGTATATTATGTATAGTAGAAAAACAATAAAATAATTATGATATGATATGTGTACATAGATAAGATATACATATCTATATAAACATGGTGTACTTAAATAGTGACTGACCTACGTTACGTTAGCAACAAATATTATAATTTTTGGGGGTGTTTCTTGGCTTAGTGTTTTTTCCCAAGCAATTATTGGTGTTAAGTTAATCAGCTTTAAATTATTTTCATATACATTTTTGTGGCTCAATCGTTTGTTGTAGAAAGACATTTTTGAAATGTATCCTAGTATGTTGGGATTGCAATAGAGCCGAAATAGTTGGCAAACGAACAGTCGTCAATTTCAATCAAGGAAAAAGAGACACATCCTTCGATAAAATCACGAAAATGTGATGATAGAACATGAACCACTGATCTTAAACGAAACTTACATTCATTGCCAACTTAATGGTAATAAATTTTCGACTCGAAACAAGATCCACAAACAAGTATACCAAATACAATTTTAATGTTAGCAAAAATAAAAACATAATTTTAAATTGGCTAACTTATGTAACAGCCAATATTATTTAATTATGCAATCATAAACAAACTATAACAAACCATCATTATCAATTGAAATAAAATTTGTTGACTAACTTAACGATTACATGTTGAACCGAAATGTTGACAGACTAAAAACTAACGAAAAATTAAACAGATATACAATAGGCGTTTTCGGAAATATCCTATGGTAACTTTTGGGTAACTTGCTGATAAAAAATTACCAAATCTATTTCCGAACATGTAGAGTAACTTTAGGATAATTTACTTTTAGTTATTTTTTTAATTGCTGTCTTTCTGTCAATTTCTATTAAATTAGGTATATAGTGTCAGAAAAATTAAAACAGAAACTTTCCAAGCATAAACTATTAAAAAAATACAACAAAAATGTACATATTTGTTAAAATACATAATTGAATTTTGCTGAATATAAACATTACCACGCGAAATGTAAACTTAATTTTTGTATAGCCAGGGTAACTTGAGTAATTTTTGTTACCAACATTAAAAAAATTAAAATTACTCAAAAGTTACCATGGGATATTTCCGAAAACGGCTAATGTAAAATATCTTAAATTAGCATACAAAATATAATTATTTAGTAATTATAAATCATACATAATTGATAGATAAGTCATTGATTTTGTCTTTTCTAGAAACAGCAAAACAGAAAAAATTATTATATATCTATTAAAATTATTAAATAATTGAAATTTTATTATTAGGATGCTAATTTGTGACATTTTACATTATATCTGATTTAAAGTGAACATGCCATAAATAAATAGCAGCCCATTTTAGACCATTTACCATTCGTTTAAAACCATAAGCTCAGATATGGGTCGTATACTATGGTTTATGTACACCATCTGTTGAATAATACTAAAATTATTGCATGTGTTCTCGTCGCAGTTGCTATTTTCCATTGAGGGACTTGGCCGCCCTATTTCTTAGGTTACATAATTAATCAATTTTAATTTCGAACTAATGAGTGAATCCATTGAATCCTAGCCAGATTTCAGGACTTCTAGAAGGTGCATGCTGCTGTTAGAAGCATGCCGGAGGAAGAAAGTTGGGGTCTCACTTTCTTCTAAATTTTAATAATCATACTAAACCAAGCAACGGTTGTTTGTCACACTGTATATCTCTGTTAGGCGTTCCCTAGTTGCTATTTATTGCTCATAAATAATTCCAGTAACATTTTCATAATCAAATTAATTCATTTTAATTTTTAAGATTTGTGAATTTAGATTTAAAGCCTACAGGTTTACTTAACACTGATGCCACTACTGCTATTTATTTCATAATGAAAAAATTGACAACCAGCTTGACCTCTCAACGAAGCATAAGATATCATTGCCCATTTTTTTAAGCACCGTCATGTTATTAGGAGTGGATCTCCAAGAAATTTCGGTCTTCTAAGCGATAGACAGGGATAGCGACAAAACAAAAATAGTTTCTTTCTCTTCTTCATCCTTGCAAGTAATGTACTTCTTTAGATGACATTTTGTTGACGTTTTGCTAGTAAATTGAGCAGCTTTTCAATTTATTGGAGGAAACTGTTATTTTGGGAGAAGATATGTCCTAGAACTTGGACAAAAAAAAAGAAATTTTGTAAAATTTAAACACTTCAAGCAGAATACCTTTGGCCTACTTGATGAAAGAGCACAATGAAAAAGTTCGTATGAAAACTTGTTCTGAAAGATTTTACATTGGGGGCCCGTAACTTCATTATGTTCTCTACTAACAAATACAATCCTGACTACCCTGTCATAGTGTTACATCAATGGATATCGGTGTCATATCGAATCTTTCAGTTTAATTTACAGCGTAATCAACAACTGCTGATACATTTTTGGCGTTTCTGACTTAGTAACTTGAGAAACCAGTGATTCTACCATTTCTCCTCATTGGTGCTGCTGTTTTCAGTAAATTTTCTGACACTACAGTTGTTGGACGCAATGGTCCAGTTCGTTCTTATCTTCAAAGGTTTATAGCGTAAGTATTTCAGGCTGGGAGAGGTAGTCAGTCTTGCAATTTGTACGACGGTAAATGGTTTTGGTTTAGATCTCTCTGTACCCCATCCATTACAATATTCATGGCATTTTTATGACAGGGAAATTTATTCTTCAGTTTTTTAACATGTCGACTAGCACAGGTGTAACTGCAGTTGTTACACATAAAAGCATAACAGGTACAAAATCGTCAACAATTGGCACATTGCTTCCCATACACTTGAAGGGGTTGACAATTGCGTAGCGAATCATTAAAATTCGCTAAGGCGTTGTGATTATACTTTGAATGTAAGTTCACAGTATTTTGAATATTTTTGTAGTATGGTCACTGCAGTCTGATGAGGCGAACGATATAAATAATTCAATGTTTCAATAGTTCGAAACCAAGCTTCCAACGTCTTGGCAACCTCACCTTGATGTAAAATACACTATCTGGGTATTACCCAAAATTTCATAATTTAATTTTATGAGTTGTTCGTGAGTGAGGTTAAAATTAATCTGGCAACAACAGATGATAATTATATGCGATACACGGACGAGCATATGCAGGTTATCCTCTGGATTTACGAAAGTTTCATTTTAGGTTGTACCAGCGGTATACTGTTTACCATTGTCGTTTTCCGTTAAAGTTAATCTGACGATAACGTCTGAGAATTATATGCGATATACTGACAAGTACGTGCGCGGTTTCCTTCAGTTTTAGATAAAGTAAAGATAAATTTCATAGTTTTTCGTGCGTGGAGTCAACGTTATTCGTTATTTGGGAATTATAGGCGATATTGCGATTAGTCGCTCGTTGAGTATTCTGTCGATAATCTGCTACTTTACTGGGATATAAACCTATGATCGACATAAAATACAAAAATTCAATATGTATAAGATTCCGAGTTCCTTTAATGCTTAACAAAAAATACTTATATTAATTCATTAAATTTTGATTAATAAAATTATTAAAAATAAGTCATCAACTTCTTCATGTTCCTCAATTTCATCAACTATTTCTAAATTAATGCAATCACACGCGGTTTGATGATGCCTTTTGCATGCTGGTTTATCGCAGAAGTTACAAGTTACATTTGTTTCAACGTCAGCACTCCGTGGGCAGAAACTGCATGTTTGTGTTTTACGACTTTTGGTTTGTTTTCGTTCTGAAGAAACCGATGAGTCATAAAGATGTTAGTTTGCTAATTTACGCAAATTATACGCAACAATACCCGCAGCAACTAATATGTTGAAGAAGAGTTGGTTATAATCGAGTATAATGTTAGGTTTAATAGACAGTTAATTATACGTTTTTACTCGCTCTGGGAATTTAGCTAACTAATGTCTTGTTTCCATCAAAACAGAAAAGTGATGATTCAATATTTCTTTTTTTTTTATTTCTCCGATTTTTGTGAATTGAGCAGACAGATCAGGGGGTATATTATGAAATTTTTCTGATTATCTGATCTTATTGGTCCACGAATCGATGTTTTTTCTCCATCAGTTGTTCTGCTAGCTGGGAACGTCTAAAAAAGTTATTCATTGTGATATTTCTACCTTTGTTTAGGTGTGGCAAAGTCAAACGGTGCACCAAGCTAACAGCAAAGTGTGAAACGTTCGCTTCATTCGGTTGACGTCCAACATATATTTCTAATTTCAGAGTATAAGCGCACGGAGAAAAAAAAACACCAATTTTTTTCCTATTTATGTATGGGAGTCCGATTATAGTAAGCTGTACTATTTATTATTATATAATTCATTATGTATATAGGAAACATTCTATTTTGCATAGTAGACAGTGCTATATAGGAATCTCTCCTATAAATTACACCAATTACTATTGCCCATAGTAGTATTTCTTGATAACTATAGAATTCTTATAGGAAGGTTACCTATTTGTTATAGGAATTCAAGAAAATTAAGATTTTAATAGTAAGCCCTGCTATATATTATATAACAGTTTCCTATTTACATGGTAACCGTAGTAAATTTTACTATCCGCTATAGTGAATGTTCCTATTCATTAAATAGTAATATGTCCAATTATATTCCACCAGTGCACCGGCTCCTATATTTATTGAAATCTGTCCTATATATTTTTTTCCGTGCGTTTTCTGAGTCACACACCCAGAAAAGTTGTATACTGTATTTCCCAGGTTTACTGGGAATATACTGTCGGAAATTACATCGAGCCCGTGTGGCAACTAGCTGCTCGTCAATTGAGAGGTTCGCTGATGGTTTACCTAGTTGTCTTGAACTATCTAAAAACATGTTACAAATATATCTAAAGGATGCCAATTTGTCCTCTTTCAACTGATCTTTTCTGGTGTGATGTATATCAAACCGGAGGAACCGTAAAATTTGTTGCATTCTCTCCAACGTCCTCTACAATCTACATAACCGCTCTATAGAAAGGCTTCTTATCAGTTTGCGAGAGTTCATCTAATCTTTCGTTCGTTTTTACGTAAAACAGCGTACATAAGTATTCCAATCAACGCGTATATTTCATCGTAGTCCGTATCGTACCAAAGGCGAGGCCGTTTTACTTCAGCTGTAGATGTAATTTTGTAATAATAATCTTCGCCTTTTTTGTTTGTCTCATACACAATAATATGTACTAATGTTTCTGAAAAACTCGTTTGAAACACAATAGTGGTGTATTTAGATTTCGGGCCAATAATAATCCTTTTCTTGTAAAATGTGAAAGTTTGGAACTTTTATCTCGTGTAGAACATTACTCCATTTGTGCTGATTTTTAGAATTTTGCGCCCGATACCACTTGATACGTTAATTACTTTCGGTTATATTACCTCTAATACCATCAGAGTTTTTTTCATTGTCCTCATTTTCGTTATGATCAGCTTCATCTTCTATTACTATTTCATCTTATAATTGCGACACTACATCCGCGTCTTTGTCATCACGTCTGACCAATCTCCATCTATATTATATTGCGCGACTTCATCATCAGATAATTCTAACATATCTCTCAAATCTTGACTTTAATAGTTCATTACGTTTCTTCCCGACGTTTCGTCGAAATTACCAGTCTGTGATACCAAAAAGAAACATTAAAAACCAATAAATGACAAATAACGATACTTATTTTGCTTGTACTATTGCATGCACCTTACTCAATATGTACTCACAAACCAACTTAATATTACTATCGACTAAAATATTCACTAAAATAACACTATGCTAGTTGAAAAAAGTGACAAGCTGAGCACTCACAGGGTAAACCTAATTCGAGTACGCTGAATTCAATGGTGCTGGTCGACACGCTATCGAATTGCAACAACAACATCAAAAAATTTGACAGATGATTTACCATAACCTTTAAAGCGCATAATATTCTGTAATTTGTTTGAAACATCTCGTGTTAGTTAATAATTATTTAAAAATAAATAAACAAATAAAGTAATTTTAAATTAAAAAGTTATTTGTTCACTCGTTACGTAGTGAGTTTTACTAATTCATTTTAAAATGGATAGTGTCGTGTTGTTTCGTTTGAATGATGAGGATTCTCAAGATGAAGCGACGCCGATTGCCATACATAGAAAACGTTTCCGTGCTGAGTCAGACCCATTTGATATGACAAGTAAAAGGTAATTTTAAGTTTCTTAATATTATGATAATATGTTAACACTGTTGGTTAATGCTTATCTTTTAGATTTGTAAAACTATTCCGATTGTCGAAGGACTGTTTTAGGACTTCTTAACCGTGAAGCCTTATTTCACAACACGAAAAACATTGATGCCATACCCCCAATTTTAAAGCTAGCGACCACCCTACGATTTTTAGCTGAAGGGTCCTATCAACAAGCTGTGGGCCAAGATTTTTTGATAGGAATGGCTCAACCAACGGTTTCTGTGGTTATCGCTGAAACCCTAAATATATTAGAGTCGAAAATTTGCAAGAAATATATTAATTTCAATATGTCAGAGGTAGAAAAACGGAAATGTCAAGACTTTTTCTTCGATAAAACTGGATTTCCGGGCGTCATAGGGTGCGTAGATGGCACACATATTAATATTATTCGACCAAAGAAGAACGAACATCACTTTTTTAATAGAAAAGGCACACACAGGTTAAACGTCATGATGGTATATAATGTTAACGTTATGATGGTAAATGTGAATAATATATTTATATTTTATGTTTATAGACATGCGATTACAATATGGTTATAACATCGGTTAATCCGCGTTACGGAGGATGTTCCCACGACTCAGCTGTTTGGAATCTGAGTAAAGATATGTCTATTCTGAAGCAGGCATATTTGGCTGGTGACAAATCATCGTGGATATTAGGTAATATACTAATAATACAATAACTAGAACTATGGGTTAAACAATTTATTATTGTATTTTATATTTTTTAGGAGATTCCGGATATGCACTTCAACCTTGGTGCATGACACCATATAGAACAGCTGCAGAAGGATCCCGAGAAGAGAATTACAATACATTACATTCACGTGCTCGTGCTATAATTGAGCGGGTATTTGGTGTTCTTAAAGGTCGTTGGCGCTGTTTATTACATACCATACACGTGAGCTACACTATCAACCAGAAAAGGCAGCCCAAATCGTGAACGCATGCTGCCTTCTTCACAATCTGTGTATAAGACATAATGTTGACATGGACCAATAGTTATTAGAAACGGAGGAATATGTGGAACAAATTGCAAGAGACGAAGTAGATACTGATGACTTTACAAACGAAGCCAAAACGATAAGAAATGAAATTAGAGATAGATTATAAATTCAATATTTATTTATATTTCAAAAAATCCAAAGATATACTCAAAAATAAAAATTATTATATCTATAAACATAAATTCAACCAGTATTTAATTTAATTATTTAAATGTACACATATTAGAACAAATTATTGTCTGTTAAATCACGCTTTAATTGGAATTCTAGTTTTAGCAGTTCTAGTTGTTCGGCCTTATGTTTCGACTTTTCAATAAGTAGTTTTTGTTTAGCCAGCCATTTTTCCTTATTAAAATTTAGTGCGTCTCTTTTGCATTTTAGTATGTCCTTGTTGGTGTTCCGAATTTCTTTCAGCACTTTCAAGCGGTTTTTTGGAACTCGCTACAGCTTTGATAAAACGTTCCCTGCATGGATATTTGGCGTTTCAGAAGATTAATTACGGTCTCCCTTTTAGTTTTGTTACTTGATTCTGCTGTTTGCTGTGGAATTTCGGATTGCGGAATTATTTCTATATTTATTACCTCAGTGTTGGCTGCGATGTCATCAATCTCTCTTATGGCATTAGTCTCCTCGTTGACATTTATAGTTTCTACAGCTTCAGTTGGATCGAAACCAAACTCCATGGCCTTTATCCCTTCGATTTCGCCTGTAATATCCAACAGCTTATCTACTCTTGAATCTAAAGGATTAATTTTTTGATTTACATGGCCCACCTCCAATTCCACTGTAACATTTGTTGTTTGCCCTTATCTTTGTTTTCACTGTGTATTTATAGCCTTTCCAAACCTTAAAGAAAATTAAAAATTGATTAATTTCTTTAGTGCAAATAAACATTTTTTGATCTCACTTTTTTCCAACCAGACACAGTTTTTTTTGGGTCATCTAAGTTGTTAAGTTCTATAGTTATTTCATCCCATAATCGGTTGGTTGTTTCCTTATATTGGGGCGTATTAAGGAAATTTTTGGCAATCCCCTCATTTCTTTCCATAAAAGAGACCAATAGGTCAAATTGGTTAGCGTTAGTGGTCCTGTTTGACATACAAATTATTCATTATTACAATTTCTAATTTTATTATTTCTTTTTTAAACAAAAAATATTTATAATAAAACTTACATCGTAAATGTTTATTTTTATTATTATCACAAACCGTTTATTATTATAAAACACAACAAAAATTTCGAACGATCGAATTAAAATTCGTCAACTAAATAGTAACCGAATTTTGGCATATGCGTTCGCAAAAATTTGCTCTTTGTTTTTTTTTTTAAGTTTTATAATATGGCGGATTTTTTCGATAACATGTGCGTTCGTAAAAATTCGCTTCGAATTTATTTTTTTAAGGTTCATAATACGGCGAAATTTTTCGATATCGAAAAAATACGAAATCGAAAAATTTCATAATAGGCCTCCTGTACACGCCCAAATAGCTATACCTTCTGTATGATAGTATCGGATCTAAAGTCTCCTCTTCGTCCATGCAACTTCTACAAAGTCATTCATCTGTAGACCCAGCCTTCTCGCATGTTCCCCAAAAAGGCAGGGTCTAGTCAGCTTTGGCAAAAGCGTCTCATAAAAGACTCCGGCTCCTGCCTTGTCGTCTAGAGAAACATGGGTCCACCTGTGCAGCGATCCGTATACACAGGTAAGGCTAAATACAAACGGAGGTCGGCATACTTGGCGCTCATTTCAAATAAGATACAAATTCTTTGCTTAATTATACGCCTGATGTTGTAGATTTTTTGTCTCTTTCGATTTTTCTGCGTTAGGCTTCAATTTAACTTTGAACATTAATTGTTTAGAAGCACTTGGTAGTCGGTTCTTCACTTATGTGGTTACGCAGGGCTCGATTCATTGTATCGCGACTATCTGTAAGTGCAAAAGTATTTTTTGCTTGTATTAATACTGTGTGCCTGCCACCAATTTTTTTTTATCTAAATTGATGGTTAATTCATACCAGTTATTGATAGATGCGTCTGACGTTTATTAACCAACATATTCCTGATATTTAGTTCTAAACTGCAAAATTAGTTTAGAAATATTATAGAGATTGTCAAATCTTAATTTATTTCTGCTATTTGTGAACGACTGGTATGAACTAACTTACCTTCAATTTAGTTAGTCAGAAATTGTAGACAAAAAAATCTGCGTGAAGCATACAGAATTAGATGACCAATGATATGTATCGATGGTTTTGGTTTATGGTTTCACAGATAATACCTTGTTTGACTGAAGCGATTAAAAATCGTTTATGCGGTCCTTCTCTTAAATATTTTGATTGAGTTGTCTTTTAACGTCACGATTACGAGTATAACGTTCAATATGTGTTTGTGAAATATTTTCCGTTTCGTCGGCATTACTTGTTTCGTGATAAGCATTGTCTATTACAGCAATTTTGTTGCCAACACTCGCAATATTTGTTGAAATATTATTTGTATTTTTTTGTAAATCGTTCATGTTTTCCCACACTGCCGGTTTATTAACACCGACGAGACGGATGGCAACTAATACACATTGAAACTGAAAAATAAAATGACCTGATGAAATTCTAAATCTAAAATGTATTTTACCAAACATAATTTTTATAATTTTAATGAATGCTTAATTAATTGTATTATGTTGGTTTAATCCCATAGCAATCGAATACAATTTTCTCGACTAGTGTGGTAACAAGCAAAAAACCTTATCGTTTCTCACTAAATATATAATATGTAAACATTATATATATGTATTATTAATTTTTTATTTAAATATTCTTAGTAATTACTAACATTTTTTAACATATTCTAAAAACACTTTTTATTGTTTAAAAATAAAAATAATAATTATGTATGTATGTAATAATAAAACCAACATAAAAACTAAAAAAATATTTATAATATACAATTTATATAAATTTTAAATTAATTCTGTTATTACTTTATTACTTCTATGCAAAATAACTTTCATTAAATTAAGAAGAAAAAGAATTTTATTCTGTTTTTAATTTTATAATATAGAATATAATAATTAATTATATAGACTAGACTACAAAATAATGTATGCAGTAAGTTTTAATTTTTTTTAGGTTTTTCATTTTTTCCTTATGAAAATATTAAAAATATTATTTTTTTTCTATTTTCCAAAAATGTGTACAATTTTTATTTTATTTAAAAATCACAGACTCAGCAAAAAATCAATTCATGAATCGTTTTTGCGCTATTTTATTTTCTTATTAATTTTTATGTAATCTTCCAAATAATTTACAATTATGTTTAATAACTAATATTTTAGTGATCTTTTTAATTTTTTTGTGATTTTTAATTTTTTTTTATAAAGCATTTATTAATTACTTGTGCAGCGCGATTTTTTTATTTCTAATAAAACAAAATGAACTAAATTTATCTAACTATATAAAAGAGTGTACTAAATGCAAAAGGATACATACATTTCATGCAGCCAGAAAAGTTTTCGATAATCATCGATAAAACTACTAATCAACTTCATCTAGCTACATATTAAATAGATAATAAATAGCATGGTTGAGCATGTTCGCGAAAACAAAAACAAAATATGTATCTGACTACAACTGCACACCGGTACATTGAAAATATTACTAATTCGACCAGAAAAAAAACAAACAAATTAATTATCATTACTATTTGAAGATTTATCTTGTGAAACTATTACACTATCACATTTTTGATTAGAACTTGTATCTGTACCAGACGAACTATCATTATATGTATTCAAATAGACGTGTTGCACTTGCGGTGATTTTTCAACATCATTTTCTGAACTACGATTACTCGATTTACCAACATCGTCGAGACCATCGGTCGGTGGATAAACATGCTTTTTACCGCTACCGCTATGCTCATTACTATCGGTATCCCGTATACTACCATACAGTGGTGTATGAGACTGTGAATTTCGGCCACTCGGTGGTGACCATACCGTTAAATATAATGGTGATTGGAAACAGTATTGCCGCGTTTGAATTTCCTGATTGTAACTTGGTAAGTAGGTGTCGGTCTCGTATGGATTATAGTATTGTGATGTAGCTGAAAAATTTTGTGATGGCGTAAAACGATAACTGTAATTTCCGTGTGGTGTATCATTACCCCACATTGATTTACTGCCTGGCATCATTTGCCCCATATATAAAGGTTCCGCGTAGATTCCACTATGCGCATACGGAGTTTGTGGATAGTATGTATCACTCCAGTGCTTTTGACTCGGTGTGAAATCCCCTTTTATATATAACTGAAATTAAATTAAAAAAAAAAAAATAGTAATACTACAAATAATATTGGTTACATTATAATGAAAGAATTTAGTTCTTACAGATTCATTAACTTTCTTTTATCATGATTCAGATACAACACGAAATCAATTACGACAGACGTTTCACCGATCCTGGCGCTCATTAATTACTTTTTTTTACTATACCAAAAATGCCATAATACAAAATAAGCCACTACAAACCAATTATAATAACTAAGTATTGTTCAAGTTGAAAAACTCATCTAATAATTTTTATTTTTATAGAAATACCGATAGACAAACATTTCAATTCTGAGCACAATTTGCAACTTGATATGTCTCCATTAATTTCTCCACTTTTCTATCTAGCCACTGTTGTTTGTGGCTTGGGCTGGCTATAAAGCTAACTTAACCAGTTTTATCCTTGCTATCTCTCGGTGGCTTCAACGTTTGGGTGGTAGAACTGCATGGTTTCGTGAAGCTGTGCTTTCCTTGCATGTATTTCCACTGAAATATTCCTATGAAATTCGCTATTACGAACTTACCAAGGGATATTACCAAAATATCCGTGTTTCAGTACTTTGTGCTCTACAACCCCACAGCTGGACTCCATACGTTTACGTATGCATGTATGTAATTTGCAGAGTGAGCACGTGGTAATATTTTTTATTTTTAGAAAATTTTACGAATTTGACTTAAGTATACATATAAATATATTAAGATACACATAATTAAAGTTGAAAATATAAATTTAATAAGTAGTCGACGCATAAAATGGTATCAGCTTGCGTTTACTTTGCTTAGGCAAAAGTCAAAGAGATTATCAATATATTTAAAACTCGTGCACATCTTCTGTATCGAAGTTGTACACAGATTTTGGACAATCATTGGACCGAGTCTTACTATCTTGCTGAATGCATGACTAGGTAAAGGAATTTGTCCAAATCGTTGAAAAACGGTTACGTAATAATAATTAAGAAAGGTGGGTGGAGACCACACCGATCCCAAAGCATAAAGGTAATATTCCAGCTGCTTAGTCTTAGGTATATTATTTTAAAAATTTATTACTGGCAAACTGATCAATATATTCAGAAGTTAGAGCAAAAGTACGTCCTGGGTCCTAAATTTATCTGGAGCTTTTGATATGTGGTGGCCTGCGATTATGAAAGATTTAAGAGGGTCTTGTACCAAAGTAATAATAACTTGTGCACGTTCGATAAGCACTTGTGTGAACATTATCTTCTAGAATTTTTTTATATTCATTAGATAACATGTAAAACTCGTGCCTAGTTTTTCTAGTTTTTCCAATTTTTTTTTTTAATATTTTGTTATTAGCTCCCAAACTTGGACAATTTGTGCAGGTTTGATTGGAATGTACAAAACTACCGCAGACAAAAAGGCTTAGCGGTTGCAACATGATCTACGATTGTGCTGAGTGGTCTGACAGAATGAAATGTCGTCACCGAAGACAATTCATTAGTACACATAGAGGAATACTTCTTGGTATGGAAAGCGTCACAGTATCAACCGAAGGGAATGATGTTCAATATTTTCCATTTTTTTAAATTATCACATGTGTTCATTAAATCACCCATTGAAATTAAATGAAACAATTAATTGGGATGAAATTTTGTTTTTGTCGGTAAAATAAATAGCGAGACAATTTAAAATTTCTAATACCCTTTATTTCATACAGTTTTACCGAACTTATTGAACCCTCGTACCTCTTAACATGAAATATCATTCCTTGCTTTAGTTTTGAATATTGATCGCACTCTTGTTACTTTCTACTTCTGGAGAAAAACTCCTCGTTTTAATGATAATTGATAATCCGGATCGCATCCATCTCCAAACACTTCTTCTGGCTTATAACTGACATGTTCTATATGATACGCAAGCCGTAAAATTCTTAACCTTAAAATGTCATATATTCCAAATAACAAAAAAGATCCTTATGTGCTATAGAAATGCCTCCTATTGTGCCTTTCCACACGACTATGTAGTACATGACAACAGTGCATGACATCATTACATCATTCGCGTTTAGACGTAAACTGTAAAACTTTTGACACCAATTGCAACTTGTGTTTGTATGCGTAAAATTATTTTTATTTTGTCTGTTGCTTAGAGACGAAACGGATCGACTATTTTCTTGTTACGTAAAAATAACAACTTGACTGTGGCCGCCATCTTTTATAGCGTTTGTGGTTGTTCAAGTTACAAGTGAACAGCGAAAAACAAAAACAAAAAATTCGAACCAAAAATTATTTTCATTGCTTTTTCATTGTATTAGTGAATAACAACTCGTTCCGCAATAAAAATTTTAGAGGAAAAAGCGCAACACAAATATCCCCACTCTAAAATTAGTTTATAGGCAAAGAGGTAAGAGACGAGCAAAATACATCATGTAGTGTATACTCGTCTAAACAGGCTGATTTATGCGAGTTTTGATAGACGGTTTAAAAATTTGTTTCCTAAGAATCATTAAAATATCGGAAAATATCAAATGACATTTCAAAATTCTGGAATAGTCTAGATCTAGAAAGTATGAGATTCATAATTGAAAATGAGGTTTTTGAAGACAAAGGTTCAAAAAATGTTAGCTTTATAAAGGGACACTTCAACGCTGAAATTTAGAAAACTAAATTATAAATGGCCTGTATCAAAGATTTCAAAATTGTATCATAATCAGCTTGGCATCGAGGACCATGCCAAGATATTTAGCTTTGTTTGCATATGGCACCGATCGTGACTTAATTTCTATCGCTAAATGGGAAGCATTTTGATGTGTAAAGTTAATATTCGTGAATTTCGTCTTATTAAGCTTGATTCTCCAGCGCTTACACCAGTTACAAACTGCATTGGTAATCTTCTGGAGTTTGTCCGTTGCATCAGTGACATTATTTCCAATCGCCATAATTGCCGTATCATCTACAAAGGTGGCTATGGTTCCGTCATTTGTTGTTGGAATATCCCTTGTATATAATAAATACAGGATTGGTAATAAGACACTCCCTGCAGGACACCGGCGGAGATTTTCTTTAGTTCGGAGTATTTATCCTCATATTTCACACGAAAATGTCTATTGGATAAATATAAGATCTTAGTATGGCATAGAATTGCCCCGGCAGATCTCTATGCAGCTTGAATTCCAGCCTACTATGCCAGGCTTTATGGAATGCTTGGCCGACGTTCCGGAATATGCTGGAGCGTATTTTTTTTATGTTCTAACGTTCTTTCAATAATGATGGTGATTCTATGTACCTGTTCAATTGTGTAATGCTTTCTCTTAATCCAAATTGATGTGGAGGAATTAGTTATCGATGCTCAATTATTGGTTTAAAAGTCTTTTCAGTAATAATTTTTCAAAGAGTTTTGACATAATTGACAACATTGAAACTGGCCTGCATGATTTTTTATCTTTAGGTGGTTTATCAGGTTTTACTATCATAATTACTTCTGTTTCCTTCCATTGCCATGGAACATATTTTAACCGAAAGCTTACATTATGTGAAATAGCTTACGAAATCCTTTATCTGGTAGAGCCATAATTATTTGCCAAGTAATCAAGTCATGCCCCGGGCCTTTTTTAACATTCATGTTGCTTTTTAAATCTTTTAATTCTTTGAAAGTTACTGGACGTATATCAAAATCGGCTCGTTTCGGATTCTAATTTTTCGGAATTTAGTTTCTGATCAATAATTTACAGATAAAATTTGTTTTTGCTTCCGGTTTTAATCGATTTGATAGTTTTAAAAGCATATTTTCGACTAAAAACTTTTGGGAAATTTACTATAACAACCCATGCATGTATAAATTTCATTGTTCAGAATAAGCATGAAATTGTTGGGGCTAACGTATTAGGCAGCTATCATTGCCCCTGACCTTCAAAGAGATTTTAAAAACACGGCGCTCATAGGTACACAGAACACAGAAGATTTGGTTTGGGTGTGTAGAATCTTGTCCTTTAATCAATTTGATCGTTTCTACTTTTGTCCAAGAAATAAAATAATTTCGGGTATTTCTCGGAATATTGATATTTTTTGATAGGCAGCTTTGCAATATAATGGTATACTTTTTACATTGTTTTAAGTAGTATAAAAAAGTATGTACATATTATAGTAATCATGAAAATTTTCGACTTCGAGATTTTTGTAGATTTTTGCAATAATGCTAAAGTCAAAAAAAGTGATTTTCGAGTGGATGTCTGAAAGTGATGGGAGCCGTTTTGTTTTTTGCATGTACATATTTTAAAAAGTATAACGTTTACGATAAAATCGATAAATAACAAAAAGAACTGAAACAAAATCAATCACGGAGCGGATAATTTTCAAAAATTTAAGCGGAAGCGACAAGCTTTTGTCAAAAACTGTTTCTTCACAAAAGTTCGATTTCTTTACAGCCCGAACAGTTTCACTGTTCGAGATAAAATCTCATACTTGCTTTTCCATACATTGGGAGATCCCAAAAATAAATTGGCAAGTAGGAGCTCCATAAGAGCATTTTCATCTTTTGTAAATATTCTAAGAATTATAATATTAGCGACAAAATTGGATAAGAAGAGAAGGATTCTAAATTAAATTAGCAATGAAATTTGCTCAGATCATTTTTCCCATAGCTATAGTTTACTTTTACTCGCCTAATTAAACAAGTACTGTGTATTCTTGATTTACGTGCATTCTAAGGTAAAATAAAGCCGGATTTTACCTGCAACATGCACTAAACTTTATATTCCATAACCGTTTGTTGTACCTATTAGTTGGGCCATTCCGCTAGGGTTTTTGTACAGTGAATATTTCACTCAAAAGTATCGCGAAAACAAATGAAATACTAATTAAGCTGTTACTAATCTACTATTTTAACCGTAAATTTACAAATGGCACTGGTTTTATGTGTGTTTTTATCATACATAACCAAAAAAAAAAATACATCCATAGAACAATATAATGGAATGGTTGAAAAACAATCGTTACAAACAATTTTTACTTACTTGAATAGGCCTCCGAAACCCTTTATTTAAATGTCGTGGCACACCTAACGGGTAACTATGGCAAAATCCAACTTCAGGTCCCAATAGATATTCGTGAAACTTATTCGGATAAAATTCTATATTTTTAAAATTATTAAAAATGTTCTCGGTTAATTTTTTCTTCTTCTTATAGCTGGCCCAATTCTGTGCTTCCAACACAAGTTTCCCACCGGGCCGTAACTGATTAAATATCCGTTTAAATGTTAATTTTAGACCTGCATCGCCAAAATTTAGATGAATCCATTTGGTGACCGATAAACATAATATCAAATCGTATTGTTGCGAATCTTGATTCAACATCGCATCATCCTTCAGGACATAGTTATTTGTCTTAAAGAAAATATTCTTGGGAAACGGGATTGGTTCATCCTTAACCAATTGTGAGCCATCATTTGAATCAGTTGGTGATTGTGGTATTTGCCCGTAACATTTAGGAAACGAAATGGGGAAAAATTCATCGCACTGTTGATTTTGACGGGAATCAATCCGGGTCACTGGCTCGTTTACCTTTACTTTTTTCTTGCGTTTTAATTTTTGATGGCGCTGCTTTTGCTGGGCATCACTTGACGTTGTCGGTTTGATATCATCACCATCATCGACACTTTGATTGGATGTAATAGTTGCGGTCGGAATTTTCACGTAGAGTGATAAATTTTGTCGGCATTTGGCTAAAAAAAGAACACACAAATTAAAAAATAAATTCACATATAAAAACATTGATTACATACCTATGAGCGTCGAATCGATATCAATGCCCGTTATGGTCCTGGGATGAAGATTTTTCGCAACAAATATTGTTATATGGCCAGCGTTGCATCCAATATCTAGTACATCATTACCCTCAAACAAATGCGGATATCTCATAAAAACTTTTAATCGAACATCCATGAATTCGTTTAAATTTCGATAGCCGTGATACCGATCGTAATTTCCATATTGATATTTTGCATCACGATTTTTAAACTGGGGCTTTTGTAATTTTGCATCGTCTTCATCTGGGCTCACCTCAGTCGGTTTATTTACATTTTCTTTAAGCGTGGTTTGTTTATCAATAACATCAACACTTTGTGTAGAGGCCGCGCATAGGGCCGTAATTACCAACTGTTGATTGAATCCATCTTTTTTCTGTTCCTCTGTCGGACTTATATCTTCGCTTAACGAAGTGGACTGAGTTCGAGCTCGATTTCGTCCACCACATCGTGGTGCTCCACTCGGAGTAGGATGTACCACACGTTTCCATGCACCCGGTTGTGGAATAACCGGACTAACAATTTTATCCATTGATTCCATTCGGCGCACTTTTACTTTTGAATTTGAATGGCTTTCACTTATTTTACGTTTGCGTCCGGTACCATCATGAAACTCGAGCCGTAAATCACGAAGGACCTTTTCCCGATCGATCGTTAATTTATTCTCCTCCGTTGATGAAATATTATCGGCGGCGGCTGGTTCTATCTCTACATTTTCAGGCTGCACAACATTTGATTCCTTTACATTATTTATCTCGTCTTTAGATGACGTGGCTAAAGCTACTGGTTCGAGTGTGTTACCTGAATCATTATTGTTACCCCCCTGGCATTCATTCCCCTTTTTCTTGCGATTCCGATTACGATGCTTTGTTTTTCGTTTCCGTTTTAGCGGTGATGTTAATTGCTTTTGATATTCAATCGCATCGACTGGATCGAGTAAATGCAACGGATCATGAATATTTGGCGGAATAATTACTTCTATTTTTGGTGGCGTAGTAATAGGTGACGATTTTGGGGTAGGTGCTAGCCCACCCTCATTTTGTATGTTTTTTAAATTTAGTGGATCGGAAATGTTACCGCCGAGTAGAAATTTTGTAGGGGGCACAATTAAATCTTTGCGTGGCCGTTTTTCCGGAAGAAAGAATTTTGAAAAAACCGAAAACGAACGATTCCGACATAATTTTGGATTTTTATAAAATTTTATCGATGCGTTTAACTTTTGGCTATTCTTATCAAAATTATTAAAATTATTTGGTTTTGCAGCGACCGACTCTAAATCAATATGTTCTGATTGTTGCCGACGCAGTTTATTCATTTTCCAATTTTTATTATTTTTTCGCTGTTGCTGTTGCGACAAATACCGCTTACGTTTCCGCTGATTTTTCGTCTCGTTTGTTGTTCCAGTGGCGGCAACACCAGCGATGGGTTTTGTTTGTACTTTTATCTGATTTATTTCATTATTGTTTATATTTGTCGATGAATTTTCATTGTTATTATCGAGATTATCGATAATATCGTCAGATATGATTTCATCCGAGATATTTTCAGTTTCTGCTGCTTCTTCACAATCGACGTCTGCCATACTTCTTCTTTTTATAATTGTTGGGTAGTTTTCTGAATCTACAATTAAATAAATAAAAATACTATTAATTAGTACTACATCGATGATAATTAGCAGTTTTATTTTTATTCCCTATATGAACTTAAAAAGACAAAAACCTCGTATCTTATGATTATTACCTATTTGGCGATAGTGGAGATAGCAACTTGTTTGTGCAAGTTTATTATTGAAATTTATGAACGTTTCTTAACATATTACTGTACTCGTATGTTGATGCTAAGTCTATAATATGTAATATAATAAATACTATTAAATGATTATGTTTCTTTTTGCACCCTACTATATTTGACCCTACATACAAACTTCATTGACAGATGACCAGGGTACAATGGTAAATGGTATAGCGGAGAAATTTTAAAGTTGCAAACAATTTGTCGCAAATCTCATTTCAATCATCACTGGTAGGCCCCCAAAATAACTAAAATGAAATTCATACCGCAATAGCAATGTAGTTCTAAGTAGCTATATATGATTTTAGAAAGAAATTTTGGAAATTTGAGGAACTGCTCATGGAACGTAACTGACACTTGCGAAAGCAGAATAGTTGTCGGATATCGAATGCGAAAATTAATAATAAACACATAATAAGGTAATATAGTGTACATCTGCCAAAAATAACAATGGCGGAACATAGAGACCTTTTTATAATAATATGTATACGTATGCATATTATGTACATGTCTAGTAAAGTTTAAAAATATAAGTTATTTTCAAAATAATAAATTTATTTAATTCAAATACATTTATTTATGTAATTATTTTATTTAGTTTTCGTTTATTATATAGGATAGGTCTCAAACATTCGCCATATTGACAATTTTTGACAGTTGCGCAAAAATGAACGAAAATAGAACCAATGAATATATTACCTCTATTATGTGTACTGTGGGAAAACTCAGCTAACGAAAAAAATAAAAACTAAATTAGCTATGTGGCATAGCTAGATTATTATCGTATTGTTAAATTGGCATAACTCGTTCAGTTCCGAATTTTTCCGCTACGTGCCACTCGTGATCCTCCAATCGTCAATTGAATGCCAGTATTGAGACTTGTACCCTGTGCTCTCGCGGAATAATTTATTACTTACTATGAAAAAGAGTTTAGTCGGGCTTTTCTATGAATTATCTATGAAAATTTATCTTGGAAAGTTTAATATTATTTGTATATTACATTAAAATATAAAAACTATAAATTTATCTACAATACTAATATTAAAATTATCAATTTAAAAATGGAAAAAGTGCCTCGGATTTATCTGAAGCATAAAGCAAAATATATATAACGGGAACCATGTAGATTCCGAGGTTAATCTATTTTACTTTTGGCAATCTGTATAGGCCTAACAAGAACAATAAACTATAAAATAACTATGCCGATATGTTTATAAGATACGTATATATGTATTAAATATAGAAAAAGATTAAATTTGTGTATATAAATATATTAAAACTATAAAATAAGATTAACCTCGGAAAAACCTGCCCATAAAATTTGCACTACTTGATTTCTCTTATATATTTATTGCTCGATGTCTGAAGCAAGCAATTGAGGACTGTTAAAGTTGTAAATGTGACATCTAGCGCATTAAAAATAAGCTAATAGTCATTTTTCCATGAAATTTTAGCACGGCATACTTTTATGAAAATAAAAATTAACATACAAAAAAAGACTCAATAAGTTTATTTTTTTGCCGTCAGATCTACTTGTAGCTATCTATTGCCATAAAGCAAAATATACAAAGAGGACTCATGTAGAGATTCCGTGGTTAATCTATATCTATTTTACTATTGGCATTCTGTATAAGCCTAACAAGAATAATGAACTAAAAAATTATTATATCGATATGTTTATAAGATTCGTATATATGGATTAAATATAGAAAAAAAAAATTGTGTATATAAATATATTAAAACTATAAAATAACATTAACCTCGGAAAAACTGGCTTATAAAATTTGCATTACTTGATTTCTCTTATACGATGCTATAGAGAACTGTTTGTAGATCTGACAGCAAAAAAATTAACCTTATTGGGTCTATTTTTGTATGTTAATTTCTATTTTCATAAAGTATGCCGTGCTAAAAATTCATGTAAAAAAAGACCCAATCAGCTTATTTTTAATGCGCTAGATGTCACTACCGCGGACATTTGTAGTTCTCAATTGCCATTTATTCTATACACACGCAGTACTAGTAACGACACCTATTAGGAAATGGCGGAGTCATATTCGCACACTCAATAGTTACCACATTTAATAGTATCATGCCTACTGTCTTAATCATGGTTTTAAGAATATTGATTTTGCAAAAATATTTTTATTACTTTCACCGCCAATTCCCAAACGACAACCCCTCATCGAAAACCTTTATTATACAATCCGAATTTAAATTAATCTGTAAAAGCTACCTAGCTAGTTCGTAGTTTTTACACTATTTGCCGTAGACACTTGGCGAAACACACTTACACTTAATAAACACATTTTATTAAACACTTGCTTTTTAGGAGAAACTACAATCATAACAATTAATCCTATAAACAGCAGACTTGGAAAGACGATCAACTCTAGGTTTATTGATAAAAATCATTTTCTTTATTGTGTTATTATTATAAAAAGCAAAACTAATATTGGTATAAATGGACACGATGCTGCTAATCCGTTGGCTCGTTTTTCCTATATACTCTAAGCGACGCCAACTTTCCCTAGTTGGACTATCCGGTGAATAAATACCCGCTAGAGTTTTACGCTTTAGCTTTTTATTTAATAACTTTAATATAGTCCTAGTTGCATATCCATTGTTCGTTGCTATTTGAAGAATTATGTTAAGCTCAGTGTTATAATTTGAATTTGTCGAAGGGATGTTTATTAGTCTATCTATGAGTGAGTGGAAAGCCGACATTTTAATATTATGGGGATGGTTTGAAGAACTAGGGATAAAAGCGTCTGTATACGTGGGTTTCCGATAAATTTTGAAGTCTAAAGAAGAATTAATCTTGGTTATTGTTATATCTAGAAAATTAATACATCTATTTTCTTCTTTTTCCAACGTAAAATCAATGGTGGGATATTGAGAATTTAACCAAGTAAGGAAAGAGTCTAACAGTCTATCAGTTCCATTCCATAGACATAATATGTTATCATCATATCTATAGCAAAAGATTATATGACAAAAATAACGATTGTTATTTGATATGATCACTTGTTCGAAGAAATTCGTGAAAATGTCAGCCAACAAAGGTGACAGAGGGGAGCCTATGGGAAGACCATCAGCGAATTTGAAATATGTACATATTATCAAAACAGCAATAATTTTGTTAAATAAAAGTCTGAAAAACTAACTTCAGTTCACGACGTGAGCTCTCATCTACAACATCCATAACTAAGTAATTACAAACTATTTGGGACAAAGTATTAATTGGAATAGAAGTGAAAAGACTAGCAACGTCAAATGAAACTAGTTTTGAATGTAACGGAATGTCGACGTCTTGAATTTTGTTAATAAATTCTACCAAGTTCATAACAGAGTAAACCGAAAAGAAATTAGTATGACAATTGAAAAAATTTATGAAACCGCCTTACATACCTTGTAGGCAGGAACATTTCAATACGCGACTATTGGCCTAATCGGAATGCCTTCCTTATGGATTTTTGGTAAACTATAAAGGATCGGGGCTGATGGATTCATGACAGAGTACTTCTATTCAGTTCCATCAAATAACTTCTGGCATTGGTTGATACACTTACTAACCGAAGTCTTAAAAGACTTAGTTAGATCCCTGGCAAGCTCTATTGCTTTGCTTTCTGTAATAAAATCAGAAATTTTATTAACTAATCGACTTTTGTTAGCACGGTAATTGTATTGCCTTTATCCGCTTTACACGCTATTAGATCATAGTCACCTAGTCAGCCAGGGTAAGCTAGTTCACCTTATTAGAGAATGAAATGGAAAGCGAGTTGCGGGAGAAGAATTTAAGATCATTTATTATATTTCTGGATACTATCAAGAGTATTAAATTCTCACGTAACCAACTAGTTTTTTATTTTAGTATACCGTTTCATTCATTCCGAAACAACTATGTAGATTAGAGGTAGTTGAATAAAGACAGCCGTTCAGCTCAAACAGATTTCTAGAGGATGTTTAACAACGAATTGAAACTTCTTATACACAAAGCAACGATTTATAGAACTACGAGAAGTTGGAAAGTTCAGAATGGGTATAAAGCGCAATCTCAAGCGAGTTTGTTGTTGAACTATAAATTAAACATAGATACATAGTTATTTGAGTTTTAACTCAGCACCCACTTAGTCTAAATTTGGCAGTTATACAAGAGAGATGTACGCCAGTGCCGCTTTTAATAAAAGTTGAATCAACACTACGATTTGGAGGAATTTATCGGCACAAAAATGCTTTAAACCATGCATGATAAGCCACAAGCAAAAATGGCGCAATAAAAGAAGTTTGACAATTTTATTAAAGTAGCAAATTAAGAAGAATACTCGCCACTAACGGCTCCAATAATACAAATTTTAGATACACTCTTTAAAAGATTGATTATTAAAAAATCGAAATACAGGGGTACCGGTCCGATTAATAATATTTGATTAACAATAATATTGTTGGTTTAGATTTTTACACAAAACCACAATCATTTGTATTTTATTATCAGATAAAAATACAATACAAATTCGAGACACCTTTAAACTGCTCATTAATTTATTTGTACTGCTCGTTTAAAAACCGGAATACCAATACTGGGCTATAATTTATAGAAATGTGTACATTTTCTTTTCTGTGTTATTTTCAACATATACATTAAAAATGTGTATAGTTTTATTCTTACAACTGTTTTATCTTAAATACTGAAAGCATCAAAATATATCGGAGAGAGAAGAAAACGCTTTTAATTTAAAATTTATTTATTTTTGTTTTTAATTTTAATTTTTTTTTTATAGAAATAACTCGAGTTTAATGCTTGCCAAATACAATAATAACAAACACATGCACAAATTTGAAATCAAAGGCTTTTAAGGATTGTATTATGTGATGTTATAAGGAAGTTTTAATGACGTTTGAATATTTTATTTTTGTGTGTGCTGTGCATTGTTTACATTTTCGTTTATAAAAATATTTTCGATCTCACACGCATTGCTGCTGCTATATTGAAAATATATTTAGGAATAATTTTTTGGGGTAGTTCACTCGTTTTAATAGAACAGCAATGTTCGCAGATAAACCAGTTTTTTTCTAAAACTAGTAAGTTGTAAGAATAAAAACAAAATATCATTGATAAGGGAGCAACAAAAATTTTGCAAATAAAATGTGTCAGTTCATTGATATTTATCGTAAACGGTTCGCAATTAATTTTAGTACATTCTTGTATTTGAAACCTGAGTGTGTAATTTTATCAAGATAGAGAAAGGGATCCGCACAATACAGCATACGATTTCAAAATATTTATTATTTGGCGGAATGACTAACAACATAATTTATATCGTTGTTTTGCATATTTTATGTTCGTTGTAAAAATAGCGCGCGCGCGGGATAAATACTTGACATCCAAACGAAGCCGAATTTATGTTAAACACTACAAATTAATTAAATATTAACGTATAATGAATTAGCATATAAATTTATATGATCCGAAATTTGTCATTTCCGGATTTTATTTTCATCCAAAATAAGTTTTTTCTCTATATACATACACACTCAAATTTTCCTCCTCCTATATTTTTTTGTTAATACAGAGATTTAATCGGGAACCGATTAATTGGAGTGTGCTACACAAATTTTATTGATAAAATAAAATATATTTTAGTTATTCATTTAAAGTGTATGTGTTTATGTATTTATATACCGCGTATACATTTATATTATCCTCAACATATTTTGATATGTTGAGGTCATTCGGTTAGGTGCTACATAAACTGATTTGAGAAATGATATATCAAAAATGGATATCTTTTCTGTTCTGACTCATTGTTAAAATCATGTGTTGACTGAGTTTTTTCATAAATGCATTATCATTTGAAAATTAATCCATTTTTGAAGTTCAATTTTTAGATTTTGATGTATTACACGAGAAGCTCGAGCTTTTTTTATAAATATTGTTTGTTCACTAAGGGCCCAGCCTCACCGGACAAGTGGTGCAGTGGTTAAAGCTTCGGCACTTGGACAGGGAGGTACTGGGTTCGAATCCCATCAGAGGCTAGATGCAAATTGAATTTTCATCATCGATTTACAATCGGTGAAGTTAATAAACACAACTAAGACCCTCTGATGGAGTGCAGAATTCAACGCCGACCCACCTTCCATGTCAATGTACAGGTTGACATGGAGCTTGCAATGTGCAGGTGGTATACTGTAGTTGTGTGAGTAGGTGAATAGGTGAATGGGTTAATGATGTGGCGTGAATACGCAGTATCACAATGGGTCAAAAATGGCCTAAGTGTAAACCACTGAAACCTAAACCTAAGGGCCCAGCCTCAGTAGCTATCTCGCAGGTGGGAGCAAACCACTCCAACACCTGTATTCTTTTCTCGGCGTTGAAAATGTAAGATTCAGATGGACCGGGTTTCCGTTTTACTATCTGTGGGTCGATTCTGGTTTTCCTATAGGAATAGGAAATAGGAAAGAATTTTAAATTTGTAAATCAGTTTTGTATTTTTTTCTTGGGCTTTTAATCACCGCCTAATTCGCGCCACTTCCTATGCGAGCGAAAGGTGATATTTGTTTATACGAGAAAAAGCCTCATTCTATTTTATTATTATTTCATCATTTGTACATTAATTGTGAACTAATTGAACACTTTAAATAATATATCCAGTCGAATTCTAACTATGAAGTTTATATTACATTAAAACTAGTTTTTTGAGAAGTCGATCACCTTTCGCTCTAGCTCCAAATTATTTCGTCAGATGTCAGCCACTTTGCGTTAAAAGACGAATAAGCTTATAGGAATTTTTTCTTTCCTATTCCGCACTTCTTTGGATACGGAAAGATATTCTTTTACAACACATACAATATTCTTTTAATTATTAATTAGATAAAAAAAAAATTATAATTACATTCAATTAATGTAAGTTTGACATTTCTAACCGCTTACAGAGTCATGGGTTTCAATACTTAACTTAATCAAGAATTTGGGAAAAATTCATTCCTATGTGTACAAAAATAAACCATAGAAAAGATTTTTTAAGAAAAACCTGCTATCAAAATTTTTTCCTAAATAAGAAAAAAATCTCTATTTCCTAGACACCAGAATCGAGCCACTGTAGTTAAATTTTTACCCATATTTTAATTCAAATTTTATTTATATGTATGACTCGAATCTTTCTGTGGATTTTCTATATTTTGCTTTATTCCTTTTCCGGCCCGTATTCCCAGTTATGTTAGTAAATTTCAGTGAAACAAAATGAAAAAAAAAATCCTCAACTCGAAACAGTTATGTATTTTAAAATGGCACGATAAGCCATAATGTTATGTATCATCATCGGACCCGTTGTGAGTCGAGTGGTGAAAACGGTAAAACAATTCAGGTTTATTTATTGAATATAAATTTCGTTTTCAAACGCTCCTTCTTTGCAAATTAGAGAATTGCAGAGTGATTTTTGGGCAAATTGTGTCGTAAATTTTACATGTTTCGATAATTTAATTCTTGGGTGGCATGTTGTACCATCACTTCGAATCGAATCGACTTTTGAGTCGAATTGAAAAAAGTAGCAGTTGTATCATTTTCGACTATTATCGTTTTTCTAATCTTGCAATACCGAAAATGAAATGTCAGCTAAATTTATTATTACTTTGGTTTTAAATGATGAAATTTTATCATTATCGCGATTCGAGAATGATACAACATACCGCCATTTGACTTTTTTCCAATTTCAAATTGATTCGAACATACAACATCTCGCCCCTTGTTTTCCACATCACAGGAGTGTTGTATCTTTTATTTTACGCTGTCTATTTTTTATAGACCATATATCTTCATTATATCTATGTTTCCATATTAGGGTTGCAATACGGATTTGGAATCCGTTAAAACCAGTTTTATTTGGTAACTTGCCTTATTGCTTTGTATGTTTATTATTCATCCTTTTAAAAAATTCTATGTAAATGTGTATTAATAACTACAATAGTCTATGATGGCCCTCTTGATATACTTGGCATTCTGCAGGATTGGCTAGATTTTTGTTTTGTATTAGAAATTTTGGGTCATTTATTTTCAGATTTTGTTGTGAGGGTGCTTGCCTATTTTGTTTA
Organism: Nephrotoma appendiculata; assembly: GCA_947310385.1. Classification (NCBI taxonomy): domain Eukaryota; kingdom Metazoa; phylum Arthropoda; class Insecta; order Diptera; family Tipulidae; genus Nephrotoma; species Nephrotoma appendiculata. The sequence continues at coordinate 165,216,427 of OX371223.1, forward strand.
TTTGCAATATATTTAAGAAAGATGTATTTATTGTATAGGTTGTGAAACTAGAAACAAATTGTAACAGTTACTGGTGATCACTTTCATAACACGACAGAACCTATGGTTTCAATAAGATGGTGCTAAGTTAAATTTAGAAAATTGGTGATGTGAACTGAGCTGAGCCCCGATTTATCCGGCCCCTGATTTGACCGGCCCTATACTAAACCGCCCCTGTACTAGAAGGGAAACTTGGACACTAAAAACCAACCACAATATAATGCGCAAGGGCAATATTCGAAAATAAATGCAGAAATAAGACAAGCTTATACTGTGCAAGAAAGTTATGCACATTGTAATCAAAAGAATTTTAGCTTAAACGATTACTGAAACCAAACCTTCAAACTGGAGCAATGAATTACAGTTCTATATATAGGGATCTCTTTAATTGCGCGAGATTTGCCTCTATCAATAATTGTGAAATATCGATAAAAATTTAACTACAGTGGCTCGATTCTGGTGTCTTTAAGAAATAGAATTTTTAAGAAAAAATTTTGATAGCAGGTTTTTTTCTAAAAAATCTTTCCTAAACAATCCCAGACGGTCGATGGGAATCTTTTACATTTTCAACGCCGAGAAAAGAATACAGGTGTTGAAGTGTTTTGCTCCCCCTTGCGAGATAGCTAGTGAGGCTGGGCCCTCCTTAGTGAACAAACAATATTTATAAAAAAAAAATACCAAGCTTCTCGTGTAATACATCAAAATCTAAAACTTGAACTTCAAAAATGGATTAATTTTCAAATGATGATGCATTTATGAAAAAACTCAGTCAACACATGATTTTAACAATGAGTCAGAACAGAAAAGATATCCATATTTGATATATCATTTCTCAAATCAGTTTATGTAGCACCTAACCGAATGACCTCAACATATCAAAATATGTTGAGGATAATATTAATGTATACGCGGTATATAAATACATAAACACATACACTTTAAATGAATAACTAAAATATATTTTATTTTATCAATAAAATTTGGATGATTTGCTGATCGGGGTAAAACATGATATTTAAACTTAAATGTCCTGAATTTCGACATGTGACCTTCTAAATGAGAATTTGCTTGTTCGTAAAATTATCAAAGTAGTTGGTTGTTAATGTTATACTCTGCACAGTAATAAAGTTTCGTAAGTAAGATAGTCAATTATAAGATAGTCGCGCGCTGCCTACAATAAATTACCTCTAAATATTTTAAAACGTTCTTCAAACCAAAAAAAATAATCACTAAACCAGATTTTTTTCCTGACCACGGTTAAACGGAATTAAAGCAAAATTTAAAAATAATTAGGAAAATATCTTTGCGAAAATCTAGACTAGAATCTTCTCACTGAAACCTCAAATAAAACAGTTTACGATTGAAATTTTCCATTAAAAATTAGCGAATTAACATGGAAATGAAAATTTGTCGTGTAGAATCGAACAAGACAGCAGTATGATCGATTATTTTTCTATTAACTAAATCATAGCAAATTTACATGGCCAACTCCATACATTTTTGAATCATATTTTCTTTGTGATGATACCGATCCGTCGATACCTGTAAATTCCTATCGGGAAACCTGACCACGACCGCAGGGGATGGGTAGGGTTGCAATTAAATATTTTAGGATCACCTGGATTATTGTTTTCGACATGAAAACGGCCTGATTCGGTCCTCATCCTTTTCGATTTTTAAGATACTTAGGAAACTGTATTCAAGAAACAAAAAAAAATTGATTTTTCCAGGTGCTGTATGAACAAATGGACCACACCGTTTTTAGATTCTCGCAAAAAGACCTGTTTCTCAAAAAAAAAATTAACCAATTTTTATAAATGGTCAGTAATATTTATTATTATTGGAAACTTTTTCAAATAAAGCAAGTCCATACACCTCTTATTCTGGCTACTTAAGCAAAAACAAATCTGTTTTAAGATTTTCTTTTTTCGGCTTTTTCGGACAAAATACCATTTTAATGGACACCCATACAATGTTTTACGACAATTTTTGTCGCATAAAAACAAAGAGGCCATTTATTAACAATATTTCTACCACAAAAGTAGAAAAAATGCATTCCCCTCCCCCACGTTTAACCCCAGGGCACTTGTGTACACAAAGATACACAAACCCTTACAAAAATGAGAACTCCCTTAGGTAGCTTCTTGGCAGCTTGGTTTCGTACTGATAAAAAGTTGGACCAACTTTTTATCAGTACGAAACCAAGCTGCCAAGAAGCTACCTAAGGTAGTTCTCATTTTTGTAAGGGTTTGTGTATCTTTGTGTACACAAGTGCCCTGGATTAAACGTGGGGGAGGGGAATGCATTTTTTCTACTTCTGTGGTAGAAATATTGTTAATAAATGGCCTCTTTGTTTTTATGCGACAAAAATTGTCGTAAAACATTGTATGGGTGTCCATGAAAATGATATTTTGTCCGAAAAAGCCGAAAAAAAATCTTTTTTTTTTTTTTTTTTTTTTTTTTTATTTTTTTATTGGTAACTATGCGATCTGTTTTGGGGCTCAAGGCTCACCCTGCTCTTCCGCGGTTATGCTTTATACGTCCTTACTTTACGCCTTCCGGCCAACTCGAGGACGTACGGCTATAGGACCGATTTAAGACCATCTGCACATTGCAAGCTCCATGCCAGCCTATACCGGCATGGAAGATGGGTCGGCCCATGGGTTTTGCACACCGACAGGGGGTCATAGATGTGTTACATTTCACCACAGATCGAAATCTGTTGATGAAATTTCACTTTGCATCCTGCCCCTATCGGGATTCGAACCCGGTACCTCCCGATCCAAACGCCAAGGCTTTAACCACTGTGCCATTTGGTCGGTAAAAAAAATCTTAAAACAAATTAAATTCACGGACGTCTTTAATATTTTTCTTAAAAAAAACAAATCTGGTTTCGATCATAAAAACAGTACAAACATAAAATACAACTTGAGAACCCGAAATTATTCAAGCTCTACAAAACATGGGTTACTCCGTTACTGAAACTTCATTTATTAAAAGTAATTTAATACTTTTTAATGGTTCATTTTAATTATCTATTTTGTTATCTGTGTTGTTGATAGGTATTACAATTAAAAGTTTGAGTTTAAGCTTTGGTCACTATTTAACCCACCAGAAGAAGTCACGCATGAAAAAGAATAAAATGTTCAGTTTTAGTAAGTAATGGTTAACGCCCTTAAACTATTTACACAATTATAAAGAAAATTTTCATTTCAAACATGCTCCAAATCACATTTGGCTTGTTTGAAAATTTATTATCTTTCAATAAAAGTGGTTAAGTGTTGTCGGGTATTTTGTAGCTGTCTCCACAAGTGACCATACTTAACCAAACTCAACTCTTTTTGATTGTAACACTTAACTGTAACAAACATAGATAACACAAGACGGATAATTAAAATAAGCTATTAAAAAGTACTAAAATCATAAACATATTTTAGCAAATGTACTTTTTTAGTAACGGAGTATCCCATGTTTTGTAGAGCTTGAAAAATGGTGGTTTTCAGATTTTTAGGTCTATTTCTTTGATCGAAATCCCATCTTTTGCTTTAAAATAGCTTTAAAAATCATATCATAAAAACGAGAAGTATGAATTTGCTTTTTTTGTTTTACTTGTTTGAGGAATTATCAAACATAAAAGAAGCTGTTGCCGAAAGTGCGGCTCTGTTCAAAAGTTCAATCCATGAAAAACAAAATCTTCTTGAATATAGAGAACACATAGTTACGTTATAGAGAACCCAAGTTTATCAAAAAACCAGGGGAATGAGGACAGAATCCAGTTATTCGCATGTGAAATCGCTGATTTTTAAAACCAGTCGTTGTCAGCTAAACAACTAACTTTTACAACATAGACAAAACAACAAATTGTGAATAGATCTACTAAGAATTTAGCATAAAAAGAAAGAAAACCTGTGACAGTCTACTGTGATAATTGAATTAGTTTTATCAATAAAATTACTTGACTTGTTAAGGTTTGTTTTCTGGGTGTATTCGTTTATGTTAGTGACAAAAGTAATGCAAACCAAAATAAACTTTGTGAATCATTTTACACCGCCCTATGATGTCAAATATACAAGTGATATGTAGCGTTAATAAAAAAAATTAAAACCCTCACATAAACCTGTTGCTAAAATATGACATCTCAATGCACACAACCAAAATTCAAACTGCGTATCACACATCATCCTAAACGAATGAATACATTTACTGAACAAATATTCGATAACCACAAAACTTATTTAATATTGGTTATGTCGTGTTTTAGCACAGTTTTGTTAGTGTTATTTTTATTTAATTTTACCTTATAGAAAATGAAACTAAACAAAACACTAAAAAATGTTTACTATAAAATATTGCAATGCTAATTAATGATTTATGTTGTATGTGATTTTAAGCAAATTTGGGAATGAAATAAGAATTAAATTCCTAAAAATAAAAAGTGCAAATAATTAAAAAAGTAATGTAGTTTATACTTGGGGAAAATCATGAAAAATGAACACTCGGTACATACAATATACCCAACAACAACAGCAACGGCACCAGAGAGAACCATAAAAAGTAGTGTATAAGAGGTATATGGAGCTTTTTTGCTTTACCTCCAACTCCAATTATGTATTAGGAAAAAGTATTTTTGAGAGCGAAACGAAAACAATGTTTGAGTAGAGATTAGATTTAAAATTCCAGAAAGCTTATTTTTAATAGTGTGGGTTATTTTTAAAATATATGCAAGCGTGATATAAAAACTGTATAGGAAAATAATAATAAGTATAAAGTATTTTTCTTGTATTACATAGGTACTTACAATAATAAACTTAATTAAGAACAAGACCGATTTAGCTTTTTCGTATCCATATTTTAATGTCCATAAGGCTGTGTGCATTATCAAACACATCATAACACATACCACAATGTAGTACCTATTTGATTTGTTAATGTGGAGACGTATTATCAAATTTAGTATCACCACTATAATGTAAATACGTCTTTGAAAGATTTTAGTTTACTAAACTAAAGCAACAACCTGTGATTATTAATTAAATTCGGATATAAATTACGGATTTTGACCTTCATCACATGATTAATATTTATTGTGTTCTGTATATAAAGGTACAACCAACATCGTCTATAATAAGCAGGATTGAACTAAATTGATCTTTTAATATTATTATGTCAACAAGATTTTAGATACACCTCATCAATAATGATTTTAATCGATTATGCGTCCATTTTATTATATTTCAGCAAAATAAAAATTTTGAGATTTTATTTATTTTTTAATCCATAAAATATTTCAAAATGCATATACCAGAGATTAGTGCTACTTTTATATTAGATTAATAAAACAAAATGTTTTTAAATAAGCTTGTGGGATGAATATTCGAAAACAAGAGTCGTTTAAATATGAATCAATATAATTTATAGTATGCACTGCAGTATAATTTATTGTTCCTAAATTTAATGGTTTCTATTTAAACTAAAATTAAATTATGTATTACTAATTAATATCTTTCCGTTTCATAACCATTTAGTGACCAAAATAAACCCTGCGGGAAATTCGATCTACACCGATAATATGCTCAAGGTATTTTGTCGTGCAACTGATTCAGTAACATTCTTTATGTTTGAATTCCTTTCTGGTATTTCCATTGAACTTAAAAATTGAAAAACTATAATTGGAAAAAGAACTACAGATTCATAGTTTAAAATAATTGAGTTGTGAATAGATTTTTGTTTAGAGATTAATTATCCGAGAAAAAGATTATGGAACGATTTAAACACCAAATGGCCGATGTCGTCCTGCCGGTCAGCCTCAAAACATATTGTTGTGGATTCGCCTTTGAAAAATGGTGTGTGTATAATAGCGAGTTTATTATGGTTAAAACAATGCAACGGACAATTTTGTCGTATTCGACAGAAAGTCGTATGTACATAGGTAAAGCTGGGCGCGTATTCTTGAAATCGTCGGAAATTTCCGCATGCGGAATATAATTTGCTTTAAAATTCTTTATATTACTCGAATTTTTCGCCGGCTAAGTACTTTAATCGTTTTTTTCAAATTTGTTTGCAAGTTTTTCATTATTTATTTCCCAGGTAAAAAAAAATAGTAGAAATTTCTCATTGGGTACAATGATGCGGATTTATTCCCTTATGGGCGGAATCCAGCTCGCGTTAAGATAATTGTTAACATACAAAATTGACGTAAACTTTAGCTAGCGAAATAACAAAAAACTATTTAGCTCACGATTTCGCAGATGCGGTACGCAGCTCACGTGAAAAGTTTGTAGTTATCTCATTCACATACCGACTACGCAAGTGAAAACTTTACAAACGTTTTCGCAGCAATTTATCTGCCTAGAACAATAAAATTTAGAGAAATTTGACACCAAAACGTGATTTTTTTTTTTAAATCGATGAACAAAATAATTTTCTAGACTATGAAAATACTTTCGAACTATATTTTTGTTTGTTGTAGGACAAATAAAACAAAAGTCAAAATTTATCTCTACATAAACTTTTTAGCTTACTAATTTATCTGTAATTTAGTGGAGACTTGTGCAGACCACGTTAAAATGTATCTTAGCGCGAGCTGGATACTTAGCTTTAGTAGGGAAATAAATAATAGAAAACTTGCAAAGAAATTTGAAAAAACGATTAAAGCAGCCGGCGAAAAATTCGAGTAATATAAAGCATTTTATTACAAATTATATTCTGCAAATTATAATACGCGCCCTGAGGCCTTATTCTTCAAATCGGTGGAAATTTCCGCATTCGAAAATTTGCTTTAACATTCTTTATAATATTCGAATTTTTCGCCGGATACTTTAATTGTTTTTTCAAATTTTTTTGCAAGTTTTCTATTATTTATTTCCTTACTAATGCTTCCACATCTGTTTTCATTTTGTAGTAGTCGCTTCACCAGCAAAAAAACCAAGTGTGCTCAATACATCAAAGATGGGGCGCATAAATTCTCCAAATTACGTGAAATATTAACATTTATTTGTGTTTGGCAATAATCAAATATTTTAAATACCATAAATCTCTAAATTTTAAATAAAAACAATTTAATTAAATAAAATGTAATATGTATTCATAAAATGTATTTATTAAAAATAAAAATTCTCCAAATAAAATTTCATTCCTATTTCACGCGAAAATAAATAGATTTTTGGATACCGCGGTAAAATTTCATTTCATTTTTAACTGAATACTTACTAAGCTTTAGTAGAGAAATAAACAATAGACAACTTATAAACAAATTTGAAAAAAAAATTATTAAAGTAGCCGGCGACAAATTCGAATAATATAAAGAATTTTAAAGCAAATTATATTTCGAATGCGGAAATTTCCACCAATTTCGAGAATAGGGCCCCTGGGTATCAAACTCCGCTTAATTTTTAACAAGTTAATTTTTTCTTACTCATGTCTGACACGGCTTACATATAAACCATTAATCGAAATACGGGTTAGTTTAGAGCCTAATTCCAACGTCTTGGTAATTGCAACATTAGGCTGTACAATTCTGCACTCTAGTTAGTGCAAATTACTACCCAGTTGTACCAGTTCAATAGTAAATAAAATTATTAGGTAAATGTGGCTTATTAAAAGGTTAAATTCTTCATAGGAAAATCTCTTCATTCAAAAACTGATAAGTAACACAATGTCATAAATTTCTGGTTTATATAAAAAATTTAAATTACAAGAAAAATTTGAAATTATTGAATAATTCGATAAAGTATCAAAAATGTCATATTATAACATGTCACCCCAAAATTATTCGATACATATTTTGATACACGATATTCAGCCAACAAATTGTTTCTCATTGCGATAATAAAATATTAAAAAAAAAAGGTATTGTAAGCTAGGAAAGTAAAATGTTCGCTACACTGTGAAATTTACAATGTTAAAAATACTATTTGCTACATATTATATTTTGATATCTAGCATACTAAAATATTTTAATAAACTATTATACATACTAACAAATTTGGGTTTCTATCGTAACAGTTTAATATTAGCCGTGTTTTTCTATTAGTATCCGATAGATGTATTCGGAGCCCAATTTTCTATGTCCAAACTTATATTTAGCGCGCTATTTTTGCATATATGTAATTAATTTATTTAACTAAAATTTTTCATTCAACTTTTTAGTTAAAAATCGACATACAAATTTTTGCTTTACCTATTTAAAATAGAAAACCTCTTAACGAGGTAAATGTTCGAGTGACGAAAACCGAATTCATTTCACATAATTTCTGATATCAAATTTGTGCCGAAAAAAACAAATGCATTCGATTTGTCAACGATTTTTCGGAATGTTAGTGCATTCAGCGCGTTTATTTCGCCTCGAAATAGTAAAGACTTATATTATCTTTTTTATGTTGAAAAGTAGGGTCAGGTCTCATCATTAGCTTCAGATAGGTAGTTTTTTTTATTATGTTCAGCATGATAGCCTACGTTCTGGTGTACTGTTTCTGGTGTGTGGTAGACGATTCCATTTCTTTATTTTGCATGCATTTTTTCAATCTTCATTTTGTAGTATTTTAGTAGACTTTATTTCAAAATCCTTTACCACATGCCACAAACAGGTCATGCCGGGTGTGATCTTATTACAAACCCGGTTCTCGTAGGCTATCGGCTGAACATTTGTAGTTTAGTTTTTAGTGCATGTTACAGAGTAGTAAAAATTTAGATCAGATGCATGTGATTTTGGTAGAAATTCGATTAATTCAACAATTTGTTTTACATGTTTCTTGCTGTTTTCTCACTAACCGCATGCGGCTACCATTCATTTTTGATCCCTTAAACAATACAATAAAATATACATATTTTAGTGTGTTAGTTGGAAACAAAAATTAATGGTAGCTACCCTCTCGCTGATATTCCATCTTCATGCGATGGGAGGAGAGATAAGATCTTTTTTTTTTAAAGAAATCATCATAAAGATTAAAAAAATATCGATTTTATGCAAGGAGACTGTGAAATGTTCAATGTTTTTAGTGATTTTTTCGATCACACCAATTTGTCAGTTTTTTCATTTTTTTTTTTTTGTTTTAAAAAAAGGGTCACTGGTAAAAATTCTCTTAGCAATGATAATAATATGATGTATTTATATTTGTTTCATTGTAATACGTTGATTCACTATCATTATGAACCGCAACGGACCAATATTAGGGTGCATTTGAGCCAAAAAATGAAATTTTTCAAAAAATTAGGGTGGCTTTTAATTTATGGAGGTCAATATCTAAAATATACGAGTTTTCTGGGACAAACGGTTAATGTCATATTGTAGGTGAGGTTTGTGGCTAATAATCCTTAAAATATGAACCAAAAGTCTTGGGCTAATTTTTTAGCAATTTGGCCGAATGTGGCCGGCCGATTTGGCATTTTTCAGTTTTTTGGTCAAAATGACCCTCCACCCTAATTTTTTGAAATTTTTTTATATGCTATTTGATAGCTGGCGTCAATACCTTTCCAACAATATGCATATGCCCGAGGTATGTCAAATAGGTTCAGCGCTGTGGGCGTGGCCAAAATGGCCAAAAACGATCGTTCAGAGGCCGGCCGCAGCCAACATGGCGGCCAAATCAAAAAGTTCAAGAACAAAAGTTGCTTAGTTTTTCAAGTGCTACAAACCCTGAAAATATGAGATCAAATGAAAAAAGTACGGACAAACAAACAAACATATATACCAAAGCAAGATTATATGGTGACGTCATAGAGAAATTTCCGAATGTCATAACTTTGGTCAAAATCATCCGTTTTGGACGTTTGAGGTGTCGTTGAATTGGTACTGACGTCTACAATCATAATTTGCTAGTTAAAAAATAATTGGGGCACTTTTTGGGGCAATTATACCCGAAAAATGATTTTTTGGGGCAATTTTCGGAAGGTCATATCTCCACTCAATGTTGGTAGAAATTCATGCTTTTATACATTATTTAGGCCTACTTTTCAAGACCTTTTTTTTCCAATGGTATATAACATGATCCTGGCGGCCTCAAATTGAAAAACTTCGAAACTAGCTGTATATATACGAGTTCGACTTCCAGCACAATAGATGCTTTCGGTACTCGTTTGGACTGCCGTCCAAAGTGATCGGGAGCCGCTATCGGTAGCGGTAACCATTTCAATGAGAAATTTGAAAAGGCCTTTATTTTGTAAACCCCTGAAACCATTAGAGACTTAATCTTACAATAAAAATTTAAAACGCAGTACGATGAATTCTTGTTTATAACGTGATGTAAAAATAAATGTCAATTAGTATATTTCAGGTGATAAATGTTTGTTTTATGGATGCATTTATTTCTCATTTTTATGGTATAGCGACACCAGTGAATAATAGCTGCAGTTTCAGTAGAAATTTTCCATTCGGCGCCAGATAGTGCTCGAATAATAAAACACGGCTATTATCTTACTTCTATACTAATACGGTGGGAAACTGGTATTCGTGACCTCTCGACCTTATTCGAATAAGTAACTCTCAACCAACTTACCAATAAACATTGGACCGCAGTCTTAGCATACTTATTTAAGATGGCGACCAATAAGTCAATAAGTAGGTATATGGTTTAAATAGCAGTTTCGGAAAGTATTATAAAACGATTATTCATGGAAAATCCCTTCTTCCGCTTTCTTTGGCTGCGCGCCTTTTCACTACGGTAAATTAAAGATTTAGTACATCCTTTCTAAACGTCAAAATTACATTTGTCTTTCGACTTTATACAGGGTGTTTTTTAATAAATGCCTGGCTTTTATCTCAGAAACGGTGAAAGACAGGACAAAACTTCTTATAACGAAAATTGTTCAGTATCGAGGAGGACGTTTGGTAATCTTGAGAGCATCTTTTGATTAAGCAGTTTAAAATAAATAAATAAATATTTTTGTGCGTACCAAATTTTTCGTACTGTATGGTTTCAAATATATGATTAAAAATTGATCGGTATTATAGTAAAACAATTTTCTCTAAGTTCTGACATTGTTTCGTTGTAAATAAAAATATGTAAATTCTTCTTTGACTTACTAAGCAAATTTTTAATTTAACATGGGGCCTAGAGTATGCAAAATTGCTGAGATTTTCTATCGTGAGATTAAATTTATGAATGTATGTGTATGTATGTTATACAAATTTTAAAACTGTCAGCAAATTATCAGGAGGCTATTTCACGAAAAAATTATCATGAAATTTTTAAGAAATGTCAAATTAAAATACACTTTTAAGGTTATGTTTTGTCATTTAAATGTACACTTACTAGTGCTCAGACGTCGATTTTCTCTTAATTTTAAAATAAAAATTAATAATTAAAATTTTAAAAACCTTAATTATATTTTTAATTAAGTCTACAGTATCTTTGCTATACTGTTTTAACATAAAAATCTTTAAATTGGTTGACAATATTTACGAATTTTTTGACATTTGAAGACATTATTATGAGAATCAAATGCCCAGTTATTATGATATTTACTTTATTATCGCATTTGCTTGATTATTTGCTATTTATCAATTGGTAAATATTATTTAAAAGAAAAGTAGAAATTTGTTTTATAGGAAAAACAGTCCAATAAATTTGGATTACTTTTTATCGCGAATGAAATTCAGTTTGTAATATACAAATGGAATTCCATTCTTCCGAAGGTTGTTTTAGAAAATTGTCAATTACAAACTCGGTTTATACGATAAAAATCAAATTCAAATATGTTGTTCATAAAAAAATAATGGGCAAAAACTAACGTCAAAACTTCCATAAAATGGAATTAATTTTTTACAATAAAAAAAGTTCCCAAACGACAGAATACACTTTGGAGAATAAAAAATTCTCAACTGCTAGAAATACGTTACTACTTCCCTAGTAAAGAGCGTAACTAAACGTGATGGCTCGACGTTACGCTCTTAGTTTTGTTACGCTCTTTAAAGCCGCAGAAACACGAATGCAAATACATACCAACATTGGCATATTTGTCCAAATAACAAATCATGTAGCCACAACACAAATGGCAAATTCAAATCAAGGTTACATTTGTTCAACATTGGTGCACATTCCCTCAATAGGCGGTTTTTTTTTTCAAAAAAGTTCAAAGGAAAAAACAAATATGTACTACAAATCGTGTAGACAGTATAGTTTGTCAATTGTCATATTTTACCAATATTTGCCAAACATAAAATACACCAACGTTGGTCGATATTTGCATTCGTGTGGCTGCGGCTTAAGGCAATGATAACTCACACTAGTAAATTCGCATTATGGATACATATTGGAATCAATTTAGCTTTTCCAAATAATGTACCACAAAATCAAAAGCAACAAAGCGAACTGTATTAAATATAAAAAGTTGGTTCATTCATTCTATAAATACTCGTACAAATTATTACTTAAACAATGCGCTCTTGCTTCAGAATTTGGTAATTTGCTATTATTAGTATCTAAGCCCAGCTATCAAGAATCATATTTCCATATTCAATCAACTAATCTAAAGTACAAATACAATAGTGTCATCGGTTGCATCATTTACTCAAGGCTATTGAATTCGTTACGAATTCGTTTGATTCGATAACGTTTTATACGCTAAGAATTTTTTCTGTGATAACCGAAAATCGAGGAGAATTATAAGAAATCTATTTTGTTTTTGCTACAGAAATGAAGAAGCTCAAGACAACTTAAAATCGTTACAAAGTCGAGTATACGATTTAAATGTCTTAAAAGTTTCATGATTCTGTTAGTTCAATCAAATCAAATTAATTTACCAAATCTTGGTGATGGTGATTTCTAACGCGTGCCATGGGGGTGTATAACTTAGCGCAATATTTTTATGCATACAATCACATATAAACAGTTCATATGTTAGCTACATACAAATGTGTACAAATCAGCATAAACCGAACATACCGTTTAATTGACCGACACGTTTTTCACTATTATCAGTTGCAATAATAAGGATTTACACATCCAGATTGAATAAATGAAGCTTCTTCCGCCAGATGTCCATAAATCTACTAGATAAACTGATAGACCATTGATTAGTCCGCAATTTCATTTAAAAACTAATGTTTATTTTAGAAATGTTGTTTGCTCTCCACCCTCCTTCAAACGAGATGTTACATTTTTGCCCAAAAATTATTGGGGTTCTGTTACAGCTTTAAGTGCAAATAAATCAACTATTCTGAAGAAGTCTAGATAGTCCAAATTTGATGAGAGGTTCTACCATGAATTATGTACCATATTGTGGAATTTTTCCATATGTTAAGTAATACTGAAATATATCCAGGCCAGGCTATGGAGAATAAAACTGAGCCGTATCTAAATCGATTTTAGCCAAATCTTAACTGTAGGTCAAAATTATTTTTTGGACAATCTTATGCAATACGGGTATGCAGAGTGAAATTTAATAAATTATTATCCAACACGGTAAAATTTGACTTTAGTTAGATTTTAGTCAAATTTTCATCGACTCTGAGAATAAAAGTCAACCGACATTTCAGACAACAAATCAATATGCGCTATAGTAAAATTTAAGCATTATTCTATTGTAATTTACAAGTTAGGCAAGCAGTGAGCATTATCTTCCATTTCCCCCATTACCACCGCAGAATCTTTCTGTCTCGAAGCTTACACTTGAAACAGTTGCGACTATAACGTATATTCGGGGTCTTCTACTTTTTTGTTGTTAGCGGAAGCAAAACATGTAACATAAAGGAAACTTTTCCCTCAGCAGAGCAGCTCGCGATATCCCTATGCAACCCTTAATCCGAAACCAAAAACAATTCGAAAAGTGAGTGTGCCCGAGAGTGAAAAGATTGGTGGCATTCAGCGTTGCCACACCAAAAACACGTCTACTTGAGAAAGTCTAATAGAATTGTTTAATCATTACTGAGACTCGTAACCGGACAAGTGGTGCAGTGGTTAAAGTTTTGGCACTTGGACCGGGAGGTACTGGGTTCGAATCACATCAGTTGGCTAGATGCAAATCGAATTTTTATCATCGATTATAATCGGTGATGTTAATAAACACAACTAAGACCCTCTGATGGAGTGCATAATTCAGCGCCGACCCATCGTCCATGTCAATGTACAGGTTGACATGGAGCTTGCAATGTGCAGGTGGTATACCGCAGTTGCGTGAGTAGGTGAATGGGTTAATGATGTGACGTGAATGCGTGGTATCACAATGGGCCAAAAATGGCCTAAGTGTCAACCACTGAAACCTAACCTAACCTAACCTACTGAGACTCGCTGAATGTTAACTGCACTGAGAAAGGCTGGATCTACTAATATTTCCTACTCCGTAGGCCCTACAAGCACAAAATGAATCCAATCTTTCCGAAAAAAAAGTTAAATTTATTATTCATTAAATCTAAAACCATGAATTAGGATTTTAACATATACGTGATTTTTTGAACTGTAAATCAGGATTTTGTAATTCAAAATTTTGAAACTCAATATTGTAAAAAATAGGAAGTTTGATTAATCAAAAATATTATTTGTTAACTCCCGGCATCCAAAATATTTTTTAGGAATGGATAAATTTGAAAAGAATAAAATTTGAGTAAACTGAAATGGCATACAATATACACTTTTAAAATTACATCTCCATTTACGACACATAAAATCGCATAATCGTTAGCGAAACCCGCTATGAGATGAGAAATTAATATATTATGAGTTCCTGAAAAAATGGAATTGGGAATCAATTAGCAAGATTTTAATGTCTAAGCCCTCGTCTTCGCAAAGAAGACAACGTATACCAAGTCAAATATTTAGCATACTAGTTTTGCAACTTTCACGCTATAGAAGTTGCCCAAGGCGATTGAACGACAAAGGACCCACACTAACTTGATGTTGAAACTTTGGCTAATCTCGTAAAAAAGAAAATAGCTTTGCCACTTGTTTTTAAATTTGTCTTAGCCAAATTTGGGTATTACAAACTCAGCGCTGATTTCCATATTAGTAGAGCCATAATGGCTTTCTCTCTTCTATCCAAAATATCCGGCCTCTAACTCAGCGTACTGTTTAAGATATATCACTTTATCAGTAAGTTAAACGAGTCTGGCGCCGTTTAAAGTAGGAAGGGCAAAATTCGGAAATTGTAGTATTTTTTCGTAAACGGGACTAACTCTTGATCCATTTTTATATTAACAATATACCCCTGCGTATAGGGAATGGGTTACACAATAAGCCCTCAGTTCCATTAGGCCCTGAAAGCTTCCTGGAAAGTGTCGGTGAGAAGCTCCATAGTTATCCCAAATCCTTGAAGCGTCCGTTAGTCCTCCTTGTAAAAATCCCTAGTTCTTTTGGAGCCTCTCTAGTAGTTTGGTTTTTTTGAAAACACTTCATATACCTTCCGGCTGGTTTTTTAAATTGTAAAGCATTTGTCTATATTAAAAGTAATCAGAAGTCGTCAGCAAATTTGAACGATCAGAAAAGATCCAATCCTTAAGAATAAAAAATAAAGTTAGAAGAGGAGGCATCTAGTGAGAAATGAGAATTCTTGTTCAGAATGAGAACTGCAGACTAATAAAAAAGTCAGTTTCGATGGAGCCGACGGCATCGCCTTTTTGCACTTTGCCGTTATAATGGTAGCGATTCCTTCATATAAATCTGACAAGTTTGTTAGGCCGATTATCTTCAAATATCAAGTTATAATACCATTCTCACCGAACGAACATTTAGTTTCATTACCATCGGATTAAAAAAGATTAAGCTTTATCCAAATGGCCATTTCCATAAATCACATCGGGACTTTGCATTGGAACCACATATTCGTGGTATAACCCAATGAGTAAAGAAATGGCTTATTTAGTTCAAACCGACAATTTTCCAGAACTTCATCCCGAATTCAATTTTCAACCATGTCAGAAACTCATATTGGAATCTCATTCTCATCATTCAAACCAACCGAACTCATTCCAATCGGTTATATTCAGTTTTATTCAAACAGCTAATTTTTTACAACAATCATTAACAGATTTTTATTCCAATAATAGTTTAAGATCCAAAAACCACGCTTTGTTTCCTTTTTTATATTCAACTGGGGAAACGAAAATTGAGATTAAAAATACTTCCATCTCATCGAACAAAATTCGAAGATTGGACAAATATAGCGGGGAAGCTACAGTAAAATGATTAAAACGAAACACCTCCTTATACCTCCTAACTAAAGCAACTGATTAGACTTAAAACAGGACGCGCCAGTTGCAAAACCATTACCCCAGCTAATAAGAAGAAAAAACGGAACTATTGCGAAATATGTAATCTAGTCTAATCAACCAATGACCACTTTTGGGAACATTGTAAAAAATATGATGCTAAACATCAAAATATACTCTTCTGAAGAACGAAAAACTAATCGACATCCTCGAACAACATAAACAAATATTTACAAACCAGCAACTATATCCAAGATATAGACTAAAACCTCTAAAACACAAAAAACGGTTTAATGTATCGTATTCGTCTTAATCAGAGCAGCTTAATATACGGATTGTCTTTTAATAAATATCAAACTACGTTTTGCCAGACCCCAAGAACATAACAACATTTAAGTTCCGATGTTGCTGTGATCACTAACCGCTTTCATTCTACATAATATATTTATACAAGTTAATAATACTCGTGTACATAAGAAAAGTGGTTTAAATAAATAAAACTGCTCATATCCTTAATAAGTTGATAAAGGGACAATAGATAATCTTACATATAATAAAAATATTTTATAGGATTCTCATTCAGAACTAATCATATTCCCCAGTTAGCAACACAAATTGCATAACGAAAAATAGCCCAATAGCCGAAAATTAAGCTAGACTAAGTAAAATATAGCATTATCCACTCACCACCCACAAAGTTAACTGAATATAAATGTGTTGTAATGTAACTTGCAAGGGATTTATACTACAAATTCTCAACATACAAAAAAAATGTTTTCTCGTTCATTATAAGTTAGAGGCAAACAAAATTTGAACGAGTTAAAATATAAATCTTGGAATTAGAACCTAAACAATGGTTATAAATTAGGCACTTTCAAGTTAAACGAAAAGTACAAAATAAAATTAGCGTAACTAGCTACCCAGCATAATACAATTATTACTACAAAAGTTTAATAAATTAAAACCATTTATTAAGCTTATGATACAACTTACAAAATATAATTCCACCTTCTGCAAACACACCACACAACTTATTTTCAAATCGTGACAGTGATACATGAAAACGTTTTGAATTTTATTTACTGCCGATACAAAACCATTAAGTACTTCACCACCAGTTTTATGTTTAGCTAGAGCAACATAATATTCTGACGTATGTACGTTTTTTTACTACATTCATTCGCCACGAACGAAACTGTATGCATGAACATCATGTACAAAAAAATTTTATTTTATAAAGTGAAAAGTTATTTTTCTCCCAATCAGTGTTATGTTTATACAAATAGAAAAAAATTGATATCATAAATAAAGTGCACTTCCAAAAGTGTCATAACCGAGATAAAAAAATTATAATTTGGAATGCACTAATTTTTCTAAAATATATTTAAATTTTAAATGAATAATATGAACTTTTCAGTTTATTTGTCCTTTTCCAAAAAAAAACACAACTAAAATATTTTACCACACAAAAAATACTAATTTTCTTAAAAAATTATTAATATACCTTAAAAACAAAAATAATTGAATTACATAGATTATTTTTGTGAATGCATCAATTATATACAATACATGTATTTAAATCTATAGCTATATACTTTTTTATATTATTGTGAAAACTAGTTAAACAGAGACAACAGAATATTCATTTTGTATGAAAATAACGAGATAGTACTATTTAATATAAATACATATTTATTGCCACTTTTTTATTAGAATTTTATATTTAAATAAAGCAAAAAATCAAAATTAAAAATATCACATAAAAAATAATTATGTATATCACCTTTTAAAAAAAATATATTTTTTTTTTTTTTCAATTTGAATATTATTTATATTTTAAAATAAATGTAGCTATTATTATTATCACTTTAATATTTTTTGTAACTTTTTACGAACAACTATCATCTTTGACTTTTAACAACGAACTGACAATTTCATAATAATTTTTTTTATTTTTGATTAATTTTCGTGTTTTGGTGAACGAACTTATCACGAACACATTGCGGCGACCGAATGTAAACGAACTATCAATAAATTAATAAAATACATGGAGAAAAATTTATTATTTTTTGCTTCAATTTAATTTTTTATTATACATAAATAATTTTTTTTATATAGAAATTTAATTAATATCGGAAATTCATTTTAGAATTGTATTTTATTTATATATTAATATATAAATATCATGAATTATTAAAATAAAATGGACATACAAAAAATTAGATTTGATTTTATTGTGCTTACGACTTTTTCAACATTTTGTGCAGAGGCGGCGTGCTTTTAAATTTTTGATTAACCTTGCGTCGTATTTCGTATTTGTGTTTGCGGAACGCGAAGTACATACATGCAATGCATGTATTACGCGTTTTATAATCGTATAAAGAATATACATATAACATTGTACATGCTACGGTTTTTTTTACATTCTGGCTACGACTCTACGAGTTATTTATGACGTTTACGATTTGAATCGTATTAACTCGAGATTTTACATGAAAATTCATGTTAAGTTTTCTTATAATTTAATTTAGGCTTCTTGGATTTTCCCATTTATGCTTAATTATCAAACTATCTGTACATCTAATAATGCAAAACGAAATAACCAAAGATAGGTAGTAGCGTAAGTACAAGACAAATAGATTAGTTAATTTTTATTAGAACATATTTTGTAATCGTTCAAAATCTACTTAAATATATGTCCTGCTAACTCCACACCTATGAAATAAACAAAACTAAAGATGTATTGGTTTTTTGTCTATCCCTGCTGCTGCCCGGTAACACAATTGTGTGGGTACGGCAAAGTACCATGACCATGTCAAAAATTTATTTTTGTATGTTTTTTGAGCCAACTTACACATTTGTGCATTCCTCTCAAACCTATTTTCTTCCTTGAATATTGAGCCAATTTGTTCTTTTTAGTTGAAAACGGGCTATAGTATGTTATTTTAAATAACAGCATAAATGTGTTGATGTAGAAACAAACAAAAATATGAAAACAAAAATCAAGTGTAAGGTAACTACCATAATCTTCGGTAACTATTTTTATATAGGCATCTGTCAATTGCTGCGGTTATACCAAAGCTAAAATAGCGCTAAACGCAAATGACAGCGTAGCAACGTATAAACACGACATTTTCATAACTCAGCCAGCTAAAATTTCGATTTTATATGAAAATGACATTTGTAGCATTGCCAATTTAGCTGTGGAATAAACGCAGCAACTGAGAGTTAGGGCAGGGTTTATATTTTAGATTTTGAAACCTTTATAAAAGTATTAATACACTTTTTGTGGACTACTTATTCAAATAATTGGCATTGCGAGCATTTTTATTTGAAAAAGTGTTATCTTTCCTGCATAGTTAGTCTGTGAAAATGATGTCGATTTCGTGATAACGTGAAAATTCATTCATATATCCGGTAATTTTTATAAATTCTGCGGACGCTGAACGTTGGTCGTATTCTTCACCATAGTAGCAGGCAAAAAAGTTTTAGTTTTGTAGCGTCTCAGAATTGTCGCTGTTGTCCAGTTGAGTTACCTGCTAAACCCGGACATTCTTCAACACTTAATAGATTAACAAAAAAAATTCACGTATTTAAATGGAGCATTTACATGTAGAAAATTGATTTCTTCTACAAATTTTTGCAGGTAAATAAAAAGCATCCGCTATATAAAAATATTCGATATGCGAGAAAAAAATAAACATATATCCCTTTTCCGACCAGAAAAAAGGTAGTTAGATTTTTTGTTTATATTTTAACACCATAAAAACCGTTAAAAACTTGAACGTTAACAAATTTAAACACGAAAGAAAAAACAATTTGTTTATAAAAATGACGAACGATTTATTTTGTATGAGTGTGAGAAAAATTTATCATCTTTACATACATTTTTTGTAGATGAGTTAATGCTGCTATAAAAAATATTTTAAAGTGCCTTAAAATATTTTTAAGCTCTATATTTTTGGCGTTTGCTCGTGCATTCAAACAATTTTTTTCGACCTATTGTTAAAAAATGCAGAAGAAAAATTATCGTCATTTTGGAGCAATATCCCTATTCCTGCCTGCTATCACAATAATGTTGGTAACGTAAAAGAGTCATGTCTAAAATTTAGATAAATTTTTTTGTAATGGAAATCGTGCTTTAAGGCTATCTATTTCATTACGAAAAAAATACTGTCAGTAAAATCAAAGCGCGAAAAAATATAGATTTCGGTTGTGTATTGAAACAAACAATTTTATCAGTAAAATTTTACTGACAAAATAATTGTCATGGGGTTAGTGTGCTGCTATAATGAGCTATAAAAAAATGTAACTAAATACGCCTTGATAGTTGCGTCCGTTCATTCAAACTAATAATATCTCTTTCCTGTCAGACAAAATAATTTTATGGTTCAATCGGAATTAAATCGGAAATATTTTTGAAAAAAAAACATTATAATTTCATAACTTATAAA
Source organism: Nephrotoma appendiculata (assembly GCA_947310385.1). Classification (NCBI taxonomy): domain Eukaryota; kingdom Metazoa; phylum Arthropoda; class Insecta; order Diptera; family Tipulidae; genus Nephrotoma; species Nephrotoma appendiculata. The sequence continues at coordinate 165,237,058 of OX371223.1, forward strand.
TTATATAACATATTAATTATTTTTTTTTGATAACATATTAATTATTTTACTATCATTATAGTCATAGTGTTATTTTTCGGACGAAATCGATATAACTGGAATGCATAAACGTGTATGTTGGTCCAAAATACATACAAAAATAAATTTTTGACATGACTCTTTTACGTTACCAACATTATTGTGATAGCAGGCAGGAATAGGGATATTGCTCCAAAATGACGATAATTTTTCTTCTGCATTTTTTAACAATAAGGCGAAAAAAATTGTTTGAAGCACGAGCAAACGCCAAAAATATAGAGCTTAAAAATATTTTAAAGTGCCATACATGTACAGATTTTGCCTTTAAGGCAAAAAAATTTGCCTTATACGAAATTGAGAAATTGTTCAATTTTTGCCTATAAGGCGATTCAATATGGCTGACTTTTAACCAATCAGCGCGTATAATTTTTATGCCTTAAAGGCAAAATCTGTACATGTTTCACCGCCTTATTTATGTAGATGTGTTGTAATGATGCCACAAAAAGTACTCCGTTGAGTATTTTTTCCAATTTTTTATGGCAGTACACTTATCTTGTTTCCATGCAGAGTTGAAAGTGGCTTGAGTTGGAGTCAGCGAAACAGAGTAGAGCTGAGTTTTCGTTAAATTATTTTGAACTCGACGAAATTAGTGAGTAGAGTTGAAAATCAAAATGGCAGCAAGGAAAAATTGTCATTCACAAATATGTATATTTAAAAGAAAGAAATATTTTAAAATAATTTTCAGGGTTTATAAGTATATCCGTTTTTCAACCAAGACAAACAAAAATTGGCTCAATTTTAATCCAACCCACACAAATGTGTGAGTAAAAAAACAATATGTAATGGCGTTGTTGATAAAAAATTTCGCTTGATTTGAAGTAAAACCCAACACAATTGTGTGTATAGATATAGTGTTTTTTTCGGACGAAAATAAGTTAAAAAAAATTCACAAATATGTAAGTTGATTCAAAAACATACAAAACTAAATTTTTGACCTGGTACTTTTGTCCTACCCACACAATCGTGTTAGTAAAACACAAAAGGGATATACTTATAAGATTATTAGGCTGAAATAATTAAATTTATCAAGCGATTATCAAAATTTCAACTTAACCTAACTCTACTACATGGAAACGATCAACGGCATTTTTGGAATTAACGAAAACCTAATTTCAACTCAACCGTAAATCGAATTACGCACAACATCTGATTAACGAGAAACATACATATACAAACATAGACTCTAACGTACAGATCATACGTAGAATAAAGAAAGGCGACATGATGGATAGAATGGAGGAGTTTGAAATATATAAAGAACGGAACAATCCACTTATTATTAACGAAAAGATCAATACTAGAACGAACAAAATCTACGAAATGATAATACAACTATGACGTATGTTGCACAATGCAGGAAGGAATCATAAAAAAATCAATAGACTTATAATATCAATAGAACTCCAACCTGGAGATGGAAACATGGTAACTACTACCATAGAAAAATAAGTCTTACAATAGATTTCTCATTTGTATAAAACGAGAGATAAAAATGAAATTCCAATGTCATGATTGTATTTGTGCTTTTACATTGTGCGCAATGTAAAGTCACAAATACAATCAAGACATTGAAATTTAATTGGTTTTATACAAATAAGAAATCTATGTTACAGAGCATACCTAATAGAATTCCTTATGACTTTTTACACTGCATTCCCAATAGAATTTCTTATGACTTTTACTTACAGAAAAGTATGAAAAAAAAACTTGACAAAAAAAATATTTTTTGTCAAGTTTTTTTTCATACTTTTCTGTAAGTAAAAAGTCATAAGGAATTCTATTGGGTATGCTCTGTTAAACTTATTTTTCTATGCTACTACTAATACAATAATTTTTACTGGATACAATTTTTGTTTCTCTCTCTCTCTCATACTTGACAAATCGATAAGTGGTCCAGCTTTTTTTTTACTGAGAAAAACTTTTTTGCAATGGAAATCGCGCTTAACAAACTCGACGCGCGAGATCGCCTAACTGAACTGTCAAAGACGCGCGAAACCAAAACCAACAACAATTGTTGTTGGTTTTGGCGAAACACGTATGAGGTTTTTTATAATACAATCTCGTCGCGCGTTTTTGACATACACATAAATAACCTATTCAGCTTAACCCCTTGCCTTATGAATCGAGCGACGATGAACACAACTCTTATATTGCAACTGTAAGTGTAACAAACAATAACGCAAAAACAAAAACATTATCGCGTAAAAACAATCACGTGTCTGATACGAGCTTTTCACTTTTGGCCAGAAAGAATCATCACGTGTGATACGAGGTTCTCATTTTAGGCACAGCAGTACGATCACGTCTCCCATACGTTGTTTTAAGGCAAAGGGTTAATTTGATTTCAAATTGGTTGTTTCGGAAACGGGAAAAGCAAAAAAGTATTTATAAATTTTAATAAAATTAATAAATCATTATTACTCCTAATTGGCAGAAACAAAATCCGCTGCACTTAAAAATAAAATGATGCGTATTGCGTAACAACGAAAATATAGAGTCGAAACCTATATTTACGCGCGTATCGCGTGTCTAATAAAATTTCATATATGTAATATGTACATATCATAAATTTCATATTCGTTCATAAAATTTCATAAATGTACATATTTTACTTTGATTTGACAGCCAGAAGCGAAATACGCGCGTCGTTTGTTTTGTTTATGCTATACACTATTTGTCCAATACTAACACCAGAGCCAGTATACAAATATATAGGCTCTGCTAACACCATTACATATATAGGCAGAAAAGCTTAGAACTAGATAGTTCAAATTAAAAAAATAAATTTGTGAACAGAAGTAACCAAAGGTCGTTATCAGAAGGCTTAACAATCGTGGCTACATCGACTTTTGACAAACCTAACAATTGGAATTCAGCATTACCGAATGTTGTAACGGCTGTAATTGTATTACTGTATCGCAAAATACCAGGCCATATTCCAATTTGCTGGTTCAGCCTCCTACATATATTTTTTGATTAAAATCAACAAAACCAAAAGCTCTTATTTTTTAGATTACTCGAAATTTCGATTAATTTTTTTATGCAATATCGTGTGCTCCAATTATTTACTATGATATTCTATTCTGAAGAAGCGAGTCTCCTAAACAGTGTGAGCTGTGTAAATCATCAATCAGAAAATTGCCACGCTAGCACCAAAAATTGTAATTTGACCTTCATCCAAGAATCAACAAAATATTTCTACCCCCCACGTCTAGCATATTATTTTTGAACAAATTTAATTTTAAATTCATGTATTCATTTGCTTCTTTATTTGTTTTTCTGTCTATAACAAAAATCCTTTCAATTAATAATTCCTTAATGTCTATCTTTATAATACAATAGTGTTTTATTATATAGTATTTATAGAAAAATAATATTTCTATTATAAGTAAAAACATATTTTTAAAACAAAATAATAATATACAAATTTAATATTTGAAACTTAAATTCTTACTTAAATCTATTTTTCTTAAAATGACTACTTATCTATTTTACTCAGCTTCTACAGCTTTCTCCGCCTTATCTTTTTTCTTCTTTTTCTTTTTTTCCTTCTTTTTATCGCCACTATCATCTTCTCCACCACCCACGACTACTGCTGCTTCTTCTGCACCATTGTTTGTCTCATCTAAATCAACATGCTCTGCATCATGCTTGTGTTTTTTCTTCTTTTTCTTTTCCGATTTACCCGTTCCTTCTTCCACTTGTGAAGTATCCATTGTTGTATCTCCAGCTGATTGACTGCCTACACTTAATTTACGTTTTTTGTTTATTTCATCTTCGATATCATTACCGTTTGCTTCTTTTGATTTAACATTATAATTTACATAGCTGGTTAGCCATTCTTTAGGAGTGTTTTCATTCGGCCGACCATACTTGTCTAATTTTCCGGACGCGACTAGAGCCTTTTTAGCAGACGCTTTAGGACCAAGTCCCCATTTACGAGGATATGTATCTCGTTCCATGATAACCCTTTTAATCTTTGCACAGACACCATGATCACAGCTGGCCATTGTCGCTGTTGTCATTAACCCGATAGCTGAAAATAATATTTCGTTTTTTACAAGTGTTTGTTTAAAATAAATCCAAATTATTTGCTTTTAAAAGACTTCAGTAAGACCAATCATAAATAGAATCATAAGATTTCATTCTAAAGCGATTATTCATCATGTTATAGATACATATTAAAAAATAATAATCTTCGAAAAATATTATTTACCTAGAGCAATCGCTTCTCCTTTGGTCGTACAGATAACGATTTCTTGATTGATCTCGATTCCATCTTCGTAACGCAAAACTCCCGGCAACATTATCTTGGCACCGTAGCATACGGCATTGACAGCACTATCCTTCATAATAATTCGCTTGTGTCCCACAAGTAAACCCTCTAGCGGTTTTATAACTCGCCGTAACATACTTTCATCTTTATGATTCTCGTATAGATATTGGGCATCTAATACATCTTGCATTGTCACCATACCATCTTTTTCCGATTGAATTCCTGACCGTACCCGCCGCAGTTCCAACATTTGTCCACCCACACCGAGCACTAGGCCTAAATGCACACACATTGTACGAATATACGAACCAGCTTCACAGCTAACCCAAAAAACACCTTTTATTAGAAAAAGAGAAAAATAATACTTATTTTTCTTGATGCTTTCGCAATTTTACAATATTAAATCACTTTCTAACTTAAATGAATTGCAATTGTAAATTTTGCATGTTTCTAAAATCTAAAGAACACTTACCCATATTTCGATCTGTATCAAAATCTAGTAATTTACTATCGTATACACTTCGAACACGCAACTGTCGTTTTACGGCCGATATTAAGGGTGGTCGCTGAAACAAAGCACCACGCAATTTTTCGAGACCTTGATAGACCCTCGAAACATTTTCTACAGCAGAATGTAATTTAAAAACTGCCACATACTCTTTTCCGGCACTTTGTTGGGATTTTACCAGTCGTGTTGCTCGATCAATACAAACGATTAAACAACCTAAAATATAAAACAAATGTAAAAAAGTTATATGATAACCTCAAAAATTAAATTTGTTTTAATTACCGGTAACTTTAGGATCCAGTGTTCCTGAGTGGCCCGTTTTTTCCACTTTTAAGATTCGCTTAATCCATGCTACAACCTCATGTGAACTTGGATTTGATGGTTTATCCAAGTTTATAAAACCAGTTTTAACATATTCAGTAATATTTCGAGAAAGTGGCGTGGATCCAAATGGTAATGGCGTATAATGATTTGTTCTAACATTGAGGCGATCGAAGTTTTTCAATAATAAAGGCCATTCGGATGTATCGAGCTTTTGTATTTTCTCGGATGGCTGTATTTGAAGCTGAGATGACTTTTGCAATTCACCTAAATCCGGTGTAATGCCTGGCTCAGTTTTGATTTTCTTTTTCTTCTTCTCCTTTCTTCCACTCGTGTCTAATTAATTTAGACAAAATAAATCAATATTTTCAATTTATCAAATAAAATTTCTCATGTGTATTTACCTAAATCTCCCATTTTATGAAAAATATAATAAAAGCACGTGTTTATAGACTATATTCCAAAACTTAACTCACAAAATTAACCGTCTACTATCTATGAACAACACATGTTCACTATTCACTAGAAAAGAAAAATTAGGTTATGTCAATGGACACGTTCAGAAATGCCGATAAATAAATTGAATGGTATAAAACACCTAGTCACCAACAATTGTAACCACAAAAAAAACTATGTATGTACATATGTATTTCTCTAATGCCCGATTTCATAGAAAATGACTAAAAGCGTTGCTACATACACATCTAATTACAGACGATTAATTAAAATTAATTTTGCCCGCCACATACTAGAAAAAATACAGACGATTTTACAACAACAATTCTTTATGTTTTGTTTTGAGCTGAATGTTGTTTACATATACCACCATTTCTATTCATTTTAAAATTAAATAAGCTTACCATACCATATTTATGATGAGCTTTTAATAAAAATATTAAATTAATGAAAAATAAATTTTTCTTTGAAATTTTTGACATTGTTTTGAAGTAATCAAAGAAAACCACAAAAGAGAAAAAAATCGTTTAAAATTGTTTGATGAGTTCTGAAATCGTTTTAGATTTTTGTACGTTCATTCCACGGTTCCACACTTTAATTCTTTCAGCGTGATTCTTTCTTCGTTTCTTTCCCCTTCACCAACAAACTAATTTTTTGGCGGGGAAATTGTTGATTCTTTTTTCGTGAATATTTTTTTTTGATTCACTGATTTCTTCGCATTATTACGTAGATAAATATTTCTTCGCACTATTACGTAGATAGATAAACATCTTGTTTATCTGTCGTTTTTCGGTTAATTTTAGTTTAATGTTTGCTTCGAGTGCAAAAAATATATTTTTACAACCAAGGAAGCCATTTTCGCAGCAAATAATAAATATTTTTTACTATTCGAATAAATCAAAAAACATAATTTTACGCACATACATAAAAAAAGAAAGGCTATAGTAAAAAAAGGGTGTACCAAAAAAATCGTTCGGATTGTTTTGTTTCTCTCTCTCTCTCTGGCTTTCACATCCCATGAAGGGATTTCGCCGCCTGCACTAAGGCCCTCCATCCATCTCGATCCACCGCTCTCGTCCTCCAGTTTCGACATCCTAATGTTCGTAGATCTTGTTCGATGTCGTCGCGCCAGCGTAGTCGGGGTCTTCCTCTACGACGTACTCCGGCTGGTTGTTGGTGGAACACTTTATTTATCATCCGTTGTTGTGGAGACCTTGTAACGTGGCCGAGCCATCTCACTCGATTGGATTTGATGAATCCGATAATATCGCTGCCTCCGAGGAGTTGCTTTATTTCGTGATTCATACGAATCCGATATTCGTTGTTCGCAACTTTAACTGGACCAAAGATTGAACGGACAACCTTCCTTTCGAAGGTAGATAATAACCTACAATCGTTAGAGGTCATGGTCCAGCTCTCGCTTCCGAAAGTCAGCACAGGTCTTATGAGTGCTTTATAAAGTGCGAGCTTGCACGACTGCGATAGATGTTTCGATCGCAATAATCTTGATTTGGCGTAGAAAACTCGTTGTCCGGCAGCGATTTGGGCTTTTATTTCTGCCTGCATATCATTCGACGATGTTATAACTGACCCAAGGTATTTAAAGTTTTCGACGCTATCAAAGTTGTGGTCGCCAATTCCGAGATTTGCCGTAGAGATGTTCCTAGGTGTTACTAAATATTTGGTTTCACTGCTGTTCACCTCCAAACCAAGTCTTCTTGCTCAGCGATCGAGCGGTATGAAACTGTCTTTGATATCGCCAGGTCTTCGGCCAAGAAGCACGATTTCATCTGCATATCCAAGAATTTGGCCTGACTTATTAAATATACAGCGTGAGGTTTCGATGTTGCTTTTCCTCACTACGTACTCAAGCGCTATATTGAACAGCAAAGGCGCGAGTGCATCACCCTGTCGAACACCAGATGTTATTTCAAAGGGGTCTGACACAGATCCTTCAATTACGATTCTACATACAGACCCGGATGTTGTTAATTTACCCAGAGAAACGAGTTTCTCTGGGATTCCCAGGCATATGAGCGCGGCCCATAGGTTGTCGCGGTTTAGACTGTCATACGCCTATCTGAAGTCTATATATAGCTGATGTATGGTTATGTTGTACTCCCAACATTTTTCCAAGATCATCCTCATGGTGAAACACTGGTCAGTGGTCGATCGGTTGGGACGAAAACCACACTGATAGTCGCCAATGATGTTTTCGGCGAAAGGGATGAGTCTGGCAAGTACAACATGAGCCAACACTTTGTAAGCAGTGTTCAATAGAGCTATGCCACGAAAGTTTTCACATTTAAGACGGTCTCCTTTTTTATGCAACGGACATATGAGCGCGGTCTTCCAATTCTCCGGCAACTCTTCTTGGTCCCAAATACAAACGACGAGATCGTATAAACTTGTTGCAAGAGTAGCGCCTCCGAGTTTAATTAATTCTGCGGGGATTCCATCGAGACCAGGTGCCTTGCCGTTTTTCAATCGACTAATAGCTGCGTCTACTTCCTCTACTGTGGGATATTCGACAAAGACCTCTTCACCTGGCGGAGCTATTGCTCTAATGGGGGTCACTTCGTCATTCCGATTTAGCAGATTTTGAAAGTAGGTTTGCCATACTGAGAGAACATCAGCCACGTTTGTTCTCAGCTCTCCATTCCCGTCTTTGATGGCTGTACTTCTTGGGTGGAAATCTTTAGTGAGATTCCTGGCGTTAGCAAAATAGTCCCTTGAGTTTCCTAGTTCCGCTTGGAAGCTGATGTTTTCGATGCATAATCTCATATGTTCGCGCTTCTTTTGTCGAAGAAATTTAGTCGTGGCTTTCCTAGCGCGGTGATATTCTGCTAGAGTGCTTCTGGTGTTGCGAGCCAACCATTTTTCACGAAGCGTTCGTTTATTTTCGACGACCCTTCGGCATTGATCATCGAACCAATCGTTGCGGGGCCTCGGAGGTCTTCTTCCGATGGTATTTTGCGCCGCGGTTGTTATGGCTGACTGTATAGCGTGCCACTGCTCCTGGATGTTAGGAGGAGCTTCTTCATTGCTATGGGGCCGGTCTAAATAATTAGTGACTGCTGATTGGTAACTCTGCAGTGACGCTTGGTCTTTTAGAGCATCAACATTCCATCGAACGGTCTTTTGTGCTTGTCTATTAAACGTAGATGACAGTTTGCACTTATACTTAAATATGACAAGCATGTGATCGCTGTCCATGTCTGCACCTCTGTAGGATCTAACGTCAGATATGCTGGTGGAGTGTCTCTTGGACACCATGACGTGATCGATTTGGTTTTCCGTTCTTCCATCATTCGATCTCCACGTTACTTTGTGGATTCTCTTATGTGGGAAAAACGTACCTGATACAACTAAGTTGTACGTTATTGCCAGGTCGGTGACGCGTTGACCGTTGTTGTTACTAGTTAGGTGCAGGCTGTTGGGACCGATGTGCGATGTATTTTCTGCACTCCTACCGATTTTTGCATTAAAGTCGCCCACGATGATTTTAATGTCGTGGTGCGGTATGTTCTTGATGACTTCCTCGAGCTCGACAAAGAAGAGATCTTTGATGTCATCTGATTTATCTTCGGTGGGTGCATGCATATTAACGATCGTGATGTTAAATTTCTTAGTGCGAAGTCTGACCGTGCATATCCGCATGTTGATAGGGCGGAAATCGATGATATGGTGCTTCACGCGCCGATGGATGAGGAAGCCAACTCCAAATTCTCCTCCGTTCTGATGGCCGCTGTAGTGAAGAGTGTAACCATTGGTGGTGTCATGGATCCCACTCCCAGACCATCTAAGCTCTTGTAATGCAAGTACGTCTAATGTGTAACTCTTTGCTTGGTTCGAAAGGTTCCGCAGATCTCCAGGTCTTAAGAGGCTAAGCACGTTCCATGTTCCCATTTTTAAAGCGTTGTCCGTGTACAATTTCCAGGGTCGAGTTTGTGATGAATCCGATATGGTAATCCGAGGCCTTTGTTTAGGGTTCATAACTTAAATATTTTTATGAGGGAAGGTTGTTGGCCTGCCGCCCAACCCACTTATTACGTGTGTGGGTCACGTACTGGTGAGAATCTTAAGGCATCCAGTCCTACCTTGAAACACATTTATATAGCGAGCCGCTTGATACAAGACAGACGCCCGCTTCAGCCGCTCCTAACCTGGAGAACAGACGCTGGTTTGGTATTGGTTATGAGGCCCCAATAACCCGCCTTGACATGTAGTGTCCATGACTATAAACAGGATTTAGTCTGCTCGTCTCCACTACACCGCCTGATTCATTTAGCATTACCCAGGGAGCACCGGCGAGGAGATATGAATCTAGGACTTTGCCCCCCATTGTTTTGTTTGCTTATAATAAAAAATAGAAATAAAAATGATTAATTTAAAATATAATTTATATTTAATTTAATATATAATTTAAAATAATATATATTGATTAAATATTACAGTTTTAAATTAATTATTTTTATTTTTAATACATATGTATAAGCAAACAAAACAATCCGAATTTTTTGGTACCCCCTACAAATGCGCAAGAAATCAAATGTGGCCGTCGATTGATTTTTTGAAATCAGAGAATCACGCTGAAAGAATTAAAGTGTGGCGAGACCCGTTGACGTGTAAAATTATACCATTCAGAGCAAAAATCGTTTCTAGAAACGGCTAATTAGAAAATTGATTATTTTTCAATTAAAATTATTAATAATTACAAATTTATAATTTTAACTGCTAATTTGAGATATTTTACATGTTATCTCATTAACTTAAGTCAAAAATATGCCGTAATTAATTCATAAATGCCAAATCTGTTTTTAGAAGTCGCCCGTAGATATGTGTATGTGGCATCGCTTTAACAGCATATTATAGTTGTGCGCCAGTTAAATGTTTATGAAATATGTTTTTGCAGTCAGAAAAAAATTATCACAAACTTGATTAAATATATTTTAATCGTTGGAAATATTTAGCTTGTGTATACATATTTAAATGGCCAATTTTGATTGAATATTTTTTTAACAATTCGTTAAATATTTCCGTGGAATAAAATATACTTATATCCCGTTTACACCAGTAGAATAAAAGTATGTAGCAAAAAAAGTATGTTGGTGTAAACTCAAACTAAAATACTTTAATACTTTATCACGTACTATTTTGTTATTAAAGTTTAATAGCTATCAAAAAAATATTAGTATTATAGTCGTGGTTAAAACTCTACTTTAATATTATAGTACTTTAATTTCGTTTATTTTTTTTTTCAAGTGGCCGGTAAAGACATTTTTGTTTGGATACCCTCCCAACACAGAAATGTATACGTTAAATTCTTTACGAAAACGTAAACTTTACGTACACTCATTAACAATGGAATACCAATACACGTACAACTATTTCGTTTGTTTTTATATATATATTTTTATTTCGTATGGTATTCGCATATGGTATACAAAAATGTAATATTTTTATACGTGCTTCATTCGGATAAGTTGTTTAGTGAAATATATTACGTTTGTGATCTCCATTTTGTTTTTTTGTGTTTAATTAAAAATAACTAATAATTTTAGTAAATATAGAGCAGTGTCATATTTTAAATATACCAGCCACATCACCAAAACAATTTAAAGCTCTGGAATGTGAAGTTAAAACTAATTTAGAAAAGTAAAATATTTTGGTAAGCAACATTAAATATTAACATCCTGAATAACAAAGTTTATATAATTTATTTTCGAACCTTTTACAGACCAGCCACTTTAAAGCAATTAGTGATTTATCACTTCAAAAATATTTGAGAGGTTGTTTGAAGGATATCATCACAGACGAAGCAGCATCAACATTTTCATAGCATGGCCAACATGGCAATATTGCTGTAAAGGGATACTATATCATGGAGCTTATAAAAGGTAAAAACCCATATCACTTGTTGTTAATCAATCTTATGAAAATGTTAATATGTATATATTTATCGTAATAAGCATAAATTTAATCAAGATAAAAAAAAATAAAATAACATTGGAAAAGAATTCTCGGTTTTTTTATTTATCGAAAAAATATTTATTAAAAAAAATAATCTAAAATGGTAATAAATCCCGCGTAAAAACGAGCAAAACCCGAAATGAAATATGTTCGCATTCACATGTTTAAACCGTTCGTTAACTTTACGCTAACTTGCGGAATTTGCGAAGACAATTATTGTTACCAACACATATACAAGTCTTCGTAAAATAGTTTCATTTCTCTTGTGACGAAGTGTTCGTTTACACAACTTTTTCTTTACGTATATGCGTAACATTTACGAGGACTTTAGTATAAACAACTGTACGTAAAAGTTACGCAATGTTTGGAGGGTATACATTTCCATTTGTGGTATTAAACAAAAAAAAATAAAGTAATATAGTATTATAGCATGGGTTTACCCCGCTTGTGATGTAAGCTGGCCGGGTATTATACTTTATTAGCAAAAAAGTATTAGGTCGTGTTTCAATTGGTTTAAATACCGCATAAAAAGTTAAAAAGTTAAAAATTTATTTATGGTAATTTTTTTTAACTTTTTAACTTTTTATCTGTTTCAACTGGTTAAAATTTTTGACAATAACCTGGTTGCTTATTTTATGTGTAATTGTGAGCATATATAGCAAATTTAAATATGAAAACATGTAAAATAAATACTTTTTAAATATATATTAGTCAATTATGGTCAGTTTACATATATATCAATGCAATTTTTCTCAAAAATTGTACATGGAAATTTTTTGTTTACAAACAAATACTTTTGTCAAACAAATTTTATCAGCTCTTGAAGCGGATAAAAAGTTTGACATTTTTATTCACCACAATTTTTAACTTTTTAACTTTTTATGCGGTATTTAAACCAATTGAAACACGCTCTTAGGTCGTGTTTCAATTGGTTTAAATGCCGCATAAAAAGTTAAAAAGTTAAAAATTTATTCGTGGTAAATATTTTTTAACTTTTTAACTTTTTATGTGTTTCAATTGGGTAAAATTTTGACAACAACATGGTTGCTTCTTTTACGTTTAATTGTGAACATATATAGACAATTTAAATATGAAAACATGTAAAATAAATACTTTTTAAATATATATTAGTCAATTATGGTCAGTTTACATATTGTATATCATTGTAATTTTTCACAAAATTTTTACATGGAAATTTTTTATTTACAAACAAATATTTTTGCCAGCCAAATGTTTTCTATATAAAAATTTTATCAGCTCTTGAAGCGGATAAAAAGTTTGATATTTTTATTCACCACAATTTTTAACTTTTTAACTTTTTATGCGGTATTTAAACCAATTGAAACACGCTCTTATACTATTAAAGTAGCTCTTTAATAGTATAAGAGCGCTCAATTTCTTGTAGTTGCTAGAAAAACGCACGTTCAATTTTGAATATTTCATTTTTTGAAGCAGGCGTGTGTGCAACGTATGTTCATTTTGTTTATGTTTACATAATTTAATTTGACGTTTTGCATTGGCGGTTAAATTTTTTGTTGTGTTTTAAATTTAATTTATCTTAACACACTTAAATAATTAAAAAAGTATATAAGTTATTATTTTATAAACTAATATATTTAAAGCCTATACTTTTAATTTAATCAACAAAATTAGTGTTGTCCATTTCGAGTGCCATAAATATTGAAATATATCGCATGATATATTGAATAATTTTACGGGAAAGGATGTGAGCTAGATTAAAGTCTTTCGATATACTGATAAAAAGTAAGATGATTTTAATTTTCATTTCAATAAATTTATCTGAATATGATTTCCATTTTTTATTAGTTTTGAAGAGATGTACCCATTCAATTAAATGTGACTGAAAATGTATATTATCATGCACACGATTTTCAAATGTCATTTTGTTTCTCGAAAAAATAAAATTAAATAGAAAAAATTGTGTATTTTTAAATAAAGTTTATATTACTTAACGTATCGAGTTTTTATTTTTTTTATCAACCAAAATAATTTTTGCTTTGAAAATAACAAAAAAAAATTTATCTGTACCTCCATTATACTGTTTATGTTGGAGGTTGAACCTAGGTTCAACCTGGGTTGAGCCTTCAACATAAACACCAAAGGTTAACTTGGAGTTAACTCGACTCAATCCAAAAAATTTCTTAGGTCGAGTTAACTCTGGTTAATATAAACGCCCAGAGTCGAGTCGAAAAACAACAACAAAAAATAATCAGTAAAGTAAAAAAATAAAAATGGCGATTTTTCATATTTTTCTTGTACGAGCACGTCTGTATCTAAATTCGGCAGCATATTCTTGTGATTTTTGCGATTTTTTATTTTTTGAAAGTTCGAAAGAAAATGTTAGAATGATTTTTTGCAAGAAAAAAATTTGAATGATTTTGTCAGTTATAACCTGGTTTCGACTCAACCTCAAGATAACTCTCCAATATAAACACTAGAAGTTAACTTCAAGGTTAACCTAAAGATAACTACAAGTTGACTCGACCTGGGTTCAACCTCCAACATAAACAGTATACATATGTACTGATAAAATTTTTGTCTAAACCCAGTAAAAAATGTGATAACGTTGAAAGCAAAATAATTTTAAACGTAACCCAGTAAACCGTATTTCAACGTTTCGTCTGCATTATTTTTTAACATTATTTAATCGTAACTCATTTAACCATTTATAAACGTTAAAAAATCAATAATAGTAACCGTTACGCAAACGTAACACCTTTAACCGTTGAACAACGTTGAGACATAAAAAATTTTTAACAACATATTTAGATCACATTTAAGAAAGAGAGAGGCAATTGGGACGGCTCTCACGATTGAAAAAGATTTGGCGATTTAAAATCCGTAAATATGGCGTTATTTAGTAAGGACTATAACTAAATAAAATTAATTGATAATATTTGAATATATTTTCTTCATTTCAGAGGCTTGGAAAGGAGAATTAATAAAAGACTTCAATGATTAAATCAAATCGATAAGGGCACAGATGTACACCGCCCGAATGAGGAGATTTAAACAACAACAAAAAAACAACAAAAATAGTTTATATATAGTTTTCATATTTTTTGTCTTTATTTGAATTCATTTACAATGAAATAATAAATATATTTTAGAAAAAATACAATTTCTCTATTCGTTGAAATTACGTTTTTATTTAAATTAATATTACTTATTAATTTTCAGTTTTGATTCAACGTTGTTTTTATATTTTAAGTTACCGGTAATTAAACGTTGAATTTGTAAAAATAAATAAACGTTAATAATTAACAATATTTAAACGTTGCATAATTACTGTTACATAAACATAAAAAATTAACAATTATTAAACGTTATCGGTAAACGTTTACTTACACGTAACAGCCGTAGGACATCGATCTTAAAAAATAAATTGTTTGGTAACGAAAAGTAAGCGTTTAGTAATCACGTTACTTACACTTAACTTAAACGTGCTTTTGTTTACTGGGAATTTATTGAGTTTTATGTTGGTTGCATACACAAAATTTGTATAGCAGTTTGGCTGCAATCATTTATTTTTATTTAATCGAAAAAAAATTATATCTAGTTTTTTTTTTCGCTAAAATCTGCGCATGGTTCCCATACTGGTGTAAAGTGTAAATCCAGTATTAATCAAGTTTGCGATAATTTTTTTCTGACTGCGAAAACATATTTCATATTATAAAACATTTAATTGGGCACAACTAACGAGTCATTATTTAATTTTTTTGTACAACCGGGCATTAGTATGTACATTGCCGCTATATCCCCTTTTCGGCCTGCGATCACAATTGTGCACGTTATGAAAGAGAATCATGTCAAACATTTATTTTTGTATGTATTTTGGACCAACATAAACATTTGTGCATTCCATGTAAATCGTTTTTGTCCGAAAATAACACTTTAACCATATATTAAATAGCAGCACGCGTTCTTTTTTTCGCTACCCTATTTCATTTCGAGAAATTGCCGTTCTTTGTTTACTTCTTGTAAGAAGTCTAAGAAGAAGACAACTAATCAACACAGTTGGAACAGTTAAATTCAGTTTTACTTTTTCACTATCTGTGTTGATTTTTCAGTTTTTTATCGAACTTGTACTAAAACAGCTAACTTCATTCTTGTCTTATAGAAAAAAATTTGGAACACGATTTTATAAGGCACTGTCTTATATATATTGTTACTCTTTAATGTTTGCTATAACTATAATAATTATAAAATATTTAACACAAGAACGCTCTTCGGGTGAAATTTCACCCATTAATGATTTTAAAGTTATTTTACCTTTTTATTATGAAACTCAGGATGGTTAAAATTTTTGAATTCGTTTGTATAATTCGTTTGTATTATAAATAAAATTTTGAAATATGTAATATATGGATGGATATGTATATAGATTTTATATAATATATAATCGTGTTAAAAATTACACATGCATTGCTCGGGTGCAATCCGAGCAATGCATGTGTAATTTTTTTTGAGAGTCGTATGAGGGTTAATATGTTATCAAAAACAAATAATTAATATGTTATATAATTTATATGTTATCATATGGAAAAACTGAAAAACGAAAATAAAAAACGAATAACCTTCTACCACAAAATAGACAGAATCCGCGGTTCCACACTTTAATTCTTTCAGCGTGTTTCTTTCTTCGTTTCTTTCCCCTTTACCAACAAACTAATTTTTTAGCAGAGAAATTGTTGATTCTTTTTTCGTCAATATTTTTTTTTGATTCACTGATTTCTTCGCACTATTACGTAATAAATATTTAAAGGACATCTTGTTTTTTTTGTCGTTTTTGGGTTAATTTTAGTTTAATGTTTGCTTCGACTGCAAAAAATATATTTTTTCAACCAAGGAAACAATTTTCGCAGCAAATAATAAATATTTTTTACTATACGAATAAATCAAAAAATATAATTTTACGCACATACATAAAAAAAGAAAGGCTATAGTAAAAAAAGGGTGTACCAAAAAAATCGTTCGGATTGTTTTGTTTGCTTATAATAAAAAATATAAATAAAAATAATTAATTTAAAATATAATTTATATTTAATTTAATATATAATTTAAAATAAAATATATTAATTAAATATTACAGTTTTAAATTAATTATTTTTATTTTTAATATGTATAAGCAAACAAAACAATCCGAACGAATTGTTTGGTACCCCCTACAAATGCGCAAAGAAATCAAATGTGGCCGTCGATTGATTTTTTGAAATCAGAGAATCACGCTGAAAGAATTAAAGTGTGGCGAGGCCCAATAAGGTCGGGGCACATAGTTTTCGTTCAGTTCCGATTCGTTTCGTTTTCAATAAGTTTTTATAAATTCGCACGCACATAGTTTTCGTTTCGTTTTTAGTTGTTTTTGTGTTGTTTGATAAACCGATTTTTTTTATTTCTCGCAATATTGTTTCAATTCAATTAATTATTTATAATATCATATCAATTGATCTAATAATGAGTGAAGATTTACACATTGACAAAAAAACGATAACGATAAACGCCAAAATAAATATTTTGAGGTTATTGTTTAAGTTTTTATTGAAATTTGATCAACTGTTTCGGTTCGGTTCAGCCTTAAAGCATGTTTTCGGTTTTCCATACATTTTGACATATTCAACTTAAAGGTCGGAACGGAACGGAAACTATGTGCCTCGACCTTTATCTGTTTTAGCGTATATGAGCGTGTTTCAATTGGTTTAAATACCGCATAAAAAGTTAAAAAGATAAAAATTGTGGTGAATAAAAATGTCAAACTTTTTATCCGCTTCAAGAGCTGGGGTGGGATGTTGTAACATGTAACATCACGAATAAAATTTAAGGTTTTTTCATTTATCAATTGCGTTGTTTCTCTTGCGATCTCTATTTATTTGAATGAAACATTATGTCGCTTTACTCTTATTCCACCACCTACGTTTTTTATGAGTGATATTATCGAAAAACAAAAAAGAGATAAATAAACAATTTATTCTAGTAGCTTGCGATCGCAATATACAAAGCAAAATTGTAAAGCGAAATAGCAAGCATTTTTATTTTAGGAAAAAGAGATATAATGTTCGATAAATATCGAAAAAAGTGATGTTACAACATGCCACCCCTGATAAAATTTTTATGTAGAAAACATTTGGCTGGCAAAAATATTTGTTTGTAAATAAAAATTTTCCATGTAAAAATTTTGTGAAAAATTGCAATGATATATATGTAAACTGACCATAATTAACTAATATATATTTAAAAAGTATTTATTTTACATGTTTTCATATTTAAATTGTCTATATATGGTCACAATTACACATAAAATATGCAACCATGTTATTGTCAAAATTTTACCCAATTGAAACAGATAAAAAGTTAAAAAATATTTACCACGTATAAATTTTTAACTTTTTATGCGGCATTTAAACCAATTAAAACACGACCTAAGAAATAAAAAAAAATTGTAGCTACACATGTGCAACCGTTAAACTAATTAATATAAATCATAAATATCATTAATTCCATTAAAATAATTACATTTCAGAGTCGTAAAATAAGGTAGGAAAATGCTCGGTAGTTCATTTTTTCTTGGTCTACCCAGACTCTTCTGGATAATATATATTCTGTGCTTCTACTTCGATTTAATAATTACTAAAGCTATGTGCCAAACTGAAGGTAAAAGTCAATTTTAAGTAAATTTTTCGGTATTTTTTTAGGTTTCAGTGGTTGATACTTAGGCCATTTTTGGCCCATTGTGATACCACGCATTCACGCCACATCATTAACCTGTACATTGACATGGACAGTGGGTCGGCGCTGAATTCTGCACTCCATCAGAGGGTTGTGTTTATTAACATCACCGATTGTAATCGATGATGAAAATTCAATTTGCATCTAGCCTCTGATGGGATTCGAACCCAGTACCTCCCGGTCCAAGTGCCAAAGCCACCACTTGTTCGGTAAAAAAAATATTTTTCGGTAAATTCAATTATTTTTTGTAAACCTTATGGTAAACTGATCTAAAATTCTGTCCTAAAATCGGGGTTTACCGTAGTAAACGATTTTCCTTAAGTTTGGCACACAGCCTAAATATATTTTGTAATGTATTTTTCCTTTTTAAAATTTATCTTCCGTCTAGATAATATACGTTGAACCGTCGACTTAGGGTGTCGTCATCAGTTGGTGTAAGCGGCCTGTAGCTCAGAAGGCATTGGCAGACGTTAAACTAATTAAACCGTTAATTAAACCGATTCGGCCGGATCGCGTTATTACTGATCTGTTTGGGCGAAATTCACGCTGATAGTCGAACAAGATGCGGTTATTATATATCGTTAACTTTTCTGCTGAAACAAAAACTTTATATTCAGTGTTTCGCAAAGCTATCCCGCGGTAGTTATTGCAATTTAATCGATCTCCATACAGTTAATGACGAGTTCGTACTTCCGGTAGTAAATTTGAATCGCCGTCGTTTTTGAGCATTACGCATGAAATTTCATCTTTACCAGGAACGTTGTTGCTTTTCATTTTTGACACCACGTTACGTACTTCATCGGACGATGGTGGAGATGGTGGAATTGGAGTATTTTCAGTGTCTTTGATGGACTGGTGCAAGAGGGATAATTGTTCGCCAGCAGTTGGTGGTAATGGTCGATATACAAGTAAGGCAATTAATTCCGTCGCACTTAAAGAACGTTTTAGGTGTCCATTACTTTCCAGATTGCTGCTACACGATATTGGAAGTCTGAAGCTATCCCTTTTATGTTGCGAGATCTATCTCTAAGACTCGAATTTTTAATATCAAGCACACGTCTAGCCATAGCACACGTCTAGTATTTTGGGGTAGATTTTACTAGGGCGCAACCTTTTTTCTAATTGCTTTCAAGCGATCTTCGTTCAAAAAATCATGTTTAGTCCTCATGAAGTTAGACCCATCGCTGATGATGATGCTTCTGTTACCGCAGTTTTTATAATATTCCACTGATCCTCCACGAAAATGGACAATGGCTGGTTTTTTATAATTCCTGTCAGAATATTCTCATAATTCGTACATATTATATTTTTGGATGTTTTACATATTTAAGTTGTTGCTGCTCTTATATCACAAAAATATGGTTTTAATTTTTTGTTGTGATATTCACAATCTCATCCATCTTATTACCAAATCTCGTGGATTAATTCCAAAAATGCCACCATCAATCAAATCATCATCATAAATTAAATACAAGATCGTACCGACAATTTAAACATTACATATATCAAAACCGATGCCGCTCACTACGGCACATTTCAAAACAGGATGTAATAAAACAGGAAATCACAAAACAGTACATGGTACGGAACAGTACCGATAAAAACAGTACATCACAAAACAGTACATGGTACAGTAAAGTACATGTTACTGAACGAGGATTTTTTCAGCTTGATTTGTTAAATATTTTTTTATTGAATACGTTTAGTAATTAGGATATTATGAAGTGGATATTTGCCTTCACCTAGAGTAATTAGACAGTATACTATATAGAATTACAATTGCTTTAAGTTATAATAAAATATCCCTTCACCTAACAATATATAACATTATTTTAATTTAAATCGCTGATAACTCGATCGTTGCAAAATAGATCAAAAATTTAAATAAATATATAAATAATATATTTATTTTATTTATATATTTATTTAAATTTTTGATCTATTTTGCAACAATAAGTAAAACTTAAACAATTTTTTGGAATTAAAACCTGCAAGATTAAGTTATTAAAACCGTAAAATTGACTATTAACTATTTTGTAGTGTTCTCTTTTAATACGTACTGTTTTGCGATGTACTCTTCCGTACCATGTATAGTAGTATTCAAATCTCGCTGGAATTCTGACAGTTCTCGCGCAGGCAAAATATGGCGGATACGCAGTGATGTATTAAGTATAATAATACCAGTTTATTGTTTACATTTTTATGTTGTATTTTTATTACTTAACTGTATAATTTAACTTTATAAGAATCACTGACACTTTTGAAATTAATATTTAATTCGATAAGCAACGAATTAATTCATAATTCCATTAAATTGAAAACCTATTTTGCTTTTTTATGTTGTTGTGGTTTTGTTCGATATGAATGACATTTGGTTATTTATGTTTCCCTAGTTCGTACCAAAATTAAATGTTGACATTGTTTCCAAAGGCGTGCAATTTTTTTATAGATGTATAAATTTTCACTTGAAATATCATTGTAATAACATAAATACATGATCATTTTGAATGTTTTGTGTATTTAAAGTGAAATATAATTCTTTTTAATGGTTATTTATTATTTTATTTAGGTTTACTATCTAAGATAAATGCGACCCATCAACATTTTTATATTTTTTTTTTCTACATCACTGAAAGCTGCGCAGAACAAATAAAATTTTTTTTTTTTTAAGATCTGAATAGGACTATACTTTAATGTACCATGTACTGTTTTGTGTTGTACTGTTTTAATCGGTCCTGTTTCGTACCATATACTGTAGCGTACCATGTACTGTTTTGTGACATCCTGTTTTAGCACATCCTGGTGGCACTATTCTGGTAATTCCCTGGGAATAGGGAATTGGGGAAAGATTTTATATGTAATTTCTATTTAAAATGTTTTTTTCCGGCCTACTGAGGAAAAAAGTTTGATGTAAATATTTATAAATTGGGAATAATTTTTCCATATCTAAATTGGTAGGGAAAATTATTCCCAATTTAACTTTGTTTTCAAAAAAATTACCACTAGCTTTTTACCTCAGTATGCCAGAAAAAAACATTTTAAATACAAATTACATATAAAATCTTTCCCCAATTCCCTATTCCCAGGGAATTACCAGAATAGTGCCACTGTTGTGAAATGTATCGTTTCGTATGAGACCCTATCAAAACACATATAACATATATTTTATCATGCATACAAAAAACGAACAGTAAGCGCGATCGGCGCGATACATAAAAATATAAAATCAAAGAAAATTCAAAAGCAACAACAAAACAATAGTTATATACACGTCATACACACATTTTCCATATAATATCAAACCGAAATAACTACAAAACAAGTAGTATATACAAAATACTCATCATTTTAATTGTACATTAATAATTAATATAATGAAACAACACCAACACAAATTATGAATAATTCTTCGGTATTTAATACGACATATATGTGATATACATTTTTTGTATTCAAATGAAATATCGTTTATCGACCTACGAGTTTTGATGATATTAAATTTAGTAAATATATTTTTCAATTTTGCAATTTGAAAAAATCAATAATTTAATTATACGCATGTTAATATTGTCGAGTTTTCAAAAAATGAATTGTTGGAATACTAATAAATATTTAATATATAAGAATAAAAAATTATACAATTATGTAAAATATGTAATATAAAATATGGTTCGAATTGGACAATTATAGAATGAAAAGTTTCTTAACAAGATTTTTTTTTTGTTTATAAATGTTACTAGAGGAGCAAAGATTAGAGAGAAAGGTGTAATAGTTCACATTTGTACCGCATTTCAAAGATATAAATGATTTAGTGGACGTAAACAAGAATTTTTAAAGTTTTTTCATAATATGTATTTTCATTTGTGTGCCGCATTTCGCATCATTTGTATATTACTCATACTAACTCAGGTTTTTTTTTTATTTATATAATTCGGCCTGGAGGAGTATGTTCACGATATTTACATTGTTACAATATTGTTAACAATGACTGCTCAACACCGTTCATGAAACTACATTGTAACAATGAACACGTACGTGCCTTTTTCGTTCACGAACTCTAACATTGTTACAAACGTCATTCTCAACCCAACTCGAGACTGCCTCTACAAATGTCATTTTAATTGTGTACGTATCAGAAGCAACATGATGATTGTGTAGGTTTGAAAAATAAAGAACAAAATTCAATTTTTAATATATTTATTTTAAATAAATTTGTGTTTTACGGATACACTGATTATTTTGATGCTCCATAATACTATGATTAGTTCGTACTATTGGTTTATTTTTTAGTTACGATTCGTACTTTATGGAAAAAAAAATGGAAAAATTGTCCTCTAGGCAAATCGAACTTAACAAAATCATAATCTTTCAAAATAGATCGTTAGGAATCTTAAGAAGTCTAATAGTATCTTGAACGAATGCCGCATCATCTTCTGTGATGTCACAGTATTAAACTGCGACACGAGATTTTTTGGCAGCTCCCTCGGCTGCTTGATATTCTTCAATCTATAAATACAATTTTTATTCTAGTCTTGTATTTTATAAAGGCCGCTCGGTCTTACCGGTTTGGTGAGTTTGAGGTCACGTCGTCTCTCAGCACGGATTATGCCATCTGTAATAAGTGCTTTGCCACTATCGACATTAGTGGCAAGATCGGATAGCGTAGCGTAGACCAAAGCAACAATTTTAAACTCAACATTTAAGTTTAATGTCTTGTTTACCAACCTCTTGGGCAAACGAACGACATGCCTTAGTCTTGTCGTCTGCATCGGCTGGGAGGACGGCTAATGTAAGAACATATTCCTGTGCATATGGTTTGTCAGATGATAAGAAAGGTGGTAAATGAGCTAAACGACTGGCGGGTAATGTCTGAAAAACAATATTTAAAGTTAGTCTCCAGTTTCGATTCCCTCGAGATTAATTTAATTAAATATTACTAATTTTTTCAAAATATTGCAATTCAAAATAATATTTAATAGAATCTGCCCCAGAATTGCTTCTCCGTTTGAAATTTATATTGAAAATTCACAATTAACTCCTTCGTACCACAATAAAACATTGCATTGTCAGAAAGTTCATAATTTATTTTGTCTACGCATATCTAACAAATTTTACTGCAATCTCAATTTTAACAATAAATTTTTTTATCTTAATTCTGTGGTTATGTTTTTAACAATGTTTTGACACTTGGGACAATCTCATAGTTAACTATTACGTCATTTCTACAATGACAGTTGTTACGATATTGTAACAATGTAAAGCTCGTGAACATGCTCCTGTCATGTATTGTTATTGGTTCCATCTATAGTTGGCCCTAAATGCACTTAATTATTAGTAGGGCAGTTTCGTAGTTTATTGGACTGAAATAATTGGTTGTTGGGGAGTAGAGTTACCAGATGGAACACAGAAGGTATAAAAACCACCACCGACGTACAACTCACGTACTAAAATACAAAAAATTTTATAACAACGTTTTCCGTCAGAAACAATTTTATAATATAGCTTGGGTAGTGGTACTGTGTTCAATCAATTATTAATTAAAACTAATATATTTTATTTTACATACAAATATTGATAAAACACATAACCGTATAATGCCACGCACAAAAATATCTAAAAATACTAAACGTAATCGTGAAAATGCCGAAGATTTAAAAGCAGCTGCCATTAGTAATCTAGATATGAAAGGTAAAACTTTCCAATAGCCGAGTTCAAATTTTAATATCTATTTTTATTCTGTAATTTCAGTGTCTAACTTTATAATTGAAATGGAAGCACAATATTTCGACAGGATGTCTAAAATATCGCATGCAATTTCAAATTGGAAACAAGCAACACCCCAATATATACTGAATATGACTATGAAGGATCTCAAAGCAACTGGGGCTAAATTGTTTTCTGAAATTCCGTCGGATCAATTAAGTTGCACAGTACAAACTGTTTACTCTAGTGATGACGGTAAGATGAATAAGATTTATTATACAATTTCTTTGCACTGTAGATTTGCTTATAGACATTCAACTACTACTACTAATTATTAATTACCCAAAGAAAGCTTATTTATTACTAACCTATACATATTTCTATTTACTTCTGTATTTTGTTTGCACTTTTCCCCGCTTAAATTAAAAAAAACGAACATCTTCATTGGTTTTTGGGTTCAAAACAATAGGATATAATACAGAAGCAAGTTCTAATTCACGTTCTGTAGGAAATTCATTAAATCATCAAAAATCAATGTTAGCTAATAAATCGATAAAGCGTAGTCAGTCGGCAGATAATGGAACACAACATTTTCTCAATGCGCCTACACTTACGAGATCAACAACAAAAAATCCTCCACTGCTGTTATCGAATAAAGCTCGAATGACCCCGCTAAATTCCCATTTATCTAGGTAAATATAAGATGCATAAAAAGCACGGGGCAAAAAATAAAATTATCTTTATTTAATAGATCAAAATTCAGAACACCAACAACAAACCGAGTTAAAGCTGCTAGTGCTGATCGATATGGTGTAATTAGGCCAAAATATTGTCTTGAGGATCCAATTGCTATGTTACGATATGCCAACGTTGGTGAAACAGTTTATTCGGTTACCGGTAGCCCAGTAGTTGGTGCAAGCCAAGGTTTGGACTATAGGGCGACAGTGAATATCCCTATAAAAAATGGTATTATATCGTTACGGCCGACCGAAATTAAATCGCTTGATGAACAGCTTGTGGGAAAAATTGATTCCGACACACTAAATCATTTGAGATTGTTACAACAAAACTTAAATTTTGTCACGCAAATGGCAGAAAACATATCTTGAACCAATACAACGGAATTTTTTTTACAGTTTCAAATTTTGTTTTAATTTGATTGATTTTTTTAAGTTATCAATTTTCTTTTGTATGTATTTTTATAAATCTTCATTACTCATTACTAAATAAAATATAAATTTCGTACAAAACATGTTTATCTGAGACAATGCCGTTTAACAATTATACATTAATCCAATGATACTATATAAAAGGCGCTGTGCCACTTACTTTGCCAATATAATCAAAACAGCGAAACGTCCAAAAATATGCAATCATTTTATAGAGCCCAAGAAAGGAAGAAAACACATAGACCAACTTTTGTTACAAGCGCCCAGGAGAAAGCCAATAAGGTCCCAGGTACGACTGATCTCCGGAATGGATTCTATTTGCAGGCTGGCTTACTAGTGAACTTCTTAGTATCATACTCATGGTTAGTGATCTCAGGTAACGTCACAATGAACCCTGCATTGTGGTGTACATATTTTGAATAAGGACTTATCATCACGGAAGAAATTTTCTCTACTAACCTACGAGGAAGATAATAAAAATAAAGCCACCATTACTGTTAATATTCAAATTGATGCAATTAGGATTCTAATCTCGTTTTATAAAAATCCTCCAAAACGCGAATTAGGTCGTGTTTCAATTGGTTTAAATGCCGCATAAAAAGTTAAAATAAAATTCGTGATAATTTTTTTAACTTTTTATCTGTTTCAATTGGTTAAAATTTTGACAATAATATGATTGCTTATTTTATGTGTAATTATGAAGGTATATAGCAAATTTAAATATGAAAATATTTAAAATAAATACTATTTAAATGTATATTAGTTAATTATGGTTAGTTTACATCTAAATCATTACGATTTTTCTCAAAATTTGTACTTGACAAATTTCTGGTTACAAACAAATATTTTTGTTAGACAAATGTTTTCTATATAAAAATTTTATCAGCTCTTGAAGCGGATAAAAAGTTTGACATTTTTATTCACCACAATTTTTAACTTTTTATGCGGTATTTAAACCATTTGAAACACGCACTTACAAAACTTTAAAAAATAAATTCACCACTTTACATGTAACCACACAATTTATCCACTGAACTTTGTGAAACTGAAAAATACTCCCTTTCTGTTTAGTTGACAGTCATCAATTTTTTTGTGATGTCAATGTTAGACATTTGGTGATTTGAAACGAAATAAAAAATTATTTTTGCATAAAAGCTTATATATTTATTACACATACATTATAATTAATAAATTTATTTAAGTATAACTAACAAATTATTACATATAGAGTAGCGTGTTTTATTTTGATATACACAAAAAAAAAATTCTAAATCAAAATGAATTCAAGAAAAGAATCAGAACGATCGAAATATATACAGGAAAAATGTCAAACATTACTCACACAAATGCTTAGAGATGAAGACAATAAATATTGTGTTGATTGTGATGCAAAAGGTAAAAGTTACCGTGTCATGAAATCGCGTGATTTAATATCGATTTGTTTGTTCTCTAGGACCACGTTGGGCTTCATGGAATATTGGAGTTTTTTTATGCATACGATGCGCTGGAATACATAGAAATCTTGGTGTGCACATATCTAAAGTGAAATCGGTTAATTTGGATACGTGGACTCCGGAACAAGTTGTAATTACTCGCAACCAATTGAAACTAATCGATTACGATTAAAATGTGTGATCGATAATCGATTTCATTCTTTCATTTTTTAGGTATCACTACAGCAAATGGGAAATTCAAGAGCTCGCGCAGTGTACGAGGCTCAATTGCCGGACGGGTTTCGTCGACCACAAAATGATTCAGCGCTAGAAAGTTTTATTCGAGCAAAATACGAACATAAAAAGTATTTAGCACGTGAATGGGTTCCGCCTCCCGCACCCAAGGTTAACTTTTATCAGAATACCATTTGTGATATTACTTTTTAATAACCGTTTATTATTTCTTGGTGCTTAGGTGGATTGGAATAAAGAAATCGACGAGGAGATGGAACGCCAGAAACGTAAGAAGAAATCGGCTAGCGGTGCGACTAGTTTAAATTTATCGTCTCCAGCAGGAGATAAAAAACCATCAACAATCAAAACTCCACTTCCAGCTCCGCTACCAAAACCAAAAAATAGTTCCAGTAGCCCTAAATCTTCAAGGACTGAAGTGACCCAAGTTAACAACAATGCCTCATCTGATTTACTAGGACTCTCTACTCCGGTATCAACAAGTATTCCTACAAGTTTGCCACAGTCAGCACAGCAAGTCCTGGATAACGATGTTTTTACAAATTTTTTAAGTGCACCTGTCGATACACCTAGTGATGCTAAAGTAGCACCAAAAAAAGAAACTGAATTAAATCTAGTAGATAATTTAGCCAAGCAAGAAGCTGATTTTTTCAATCAAACCGTACCAAATGAGAAGGAAAAGGCAAAATTAACAAAAGATAGCATTTTAGCGTTATACGCAACGACACCAAAACCAAACCCAATGGGATTTAATACATTCAATGGTGCTACAGTCGGTGGTTTTCCGACACAAATGCACCAAATGCCACAGAATCAGTTTGTAGGTATGCCACAACAATATCCGGGAACAATGCTTGCCGGTGCCAATCAATTTGTTGGTCACCAGCCGAATTTGAGTGGATTAAATTTAACAAACCAAATGCAACCGATGCAACAACAATTTATTGCACAAAATCCAAATATTCCAGTCATTCCGCAACAAAATATGTTCAATATGAGCCAACCAATGATGACGGGACAAATGAATCCGATATCATTTCCAGGCCAACAAACACAAATACCACCGAATCAACAGCAATTTGCACAATTTCCAAGTGCATCAAATTTTGTGCAGCCGACTTCAAATCAAACAAACTTAAAACAGCAATTTGGCAATATGAGTTTAGGTAACGTGTGGCAATAAACTATTACAATATTACTGAGTGTATCCCTCATGATCTACTCTGACTGAGACACATCAAATTATATAAATTTAAAATTAATAGTTTAAATTTTATTTACTTTTTAAAATACATATATAAATATAAAATAATAATAAATAAATAAAAGTTAGTATAAAATAATCAACTCCTATTAAAAATTGATTGTTTTTATCAAACAATTTGTTGAGAAAGCGATAGACTCATAAAAATGTTGAATAGCGAGCGATTTATGCATCAGAAAATGTATTAAAAGTTGTATTTTAAATTCTATACCAAGAATTTGAAGAAGATAATTTAACTAAAATAATTAAATGTTTAATAAAAATTACCACAGGTCGACCGATAGTCCAGACTGGGGCGTCTTTCAATATAAGCAAGTGACCAATTTGGTTTAAATCTTGTTTTCTATTGAAATTAATTTATTATTGTGCAATTACATATATAAAAAAATTATTTTATATATTTTTTTTGTTTGATATTTGTATTTCACACTGTAATTATTATAAATAATTAAGTTATATAATTATTATCATTGATTTAATGTCACTATAATAAAATAAATAAAATTTTATCAGTACATACAAATTTACGCAACTAGCTACAACTGTTGATTGTGTAAGGATGAGATTGTATGAATGAATGAATAAAAAATATCAATTTAAATTTTACCGAATTATTAATTAGTATTCAGCTTTCTGAATATAAGTTATCGCTATGTGAACAATATTTGGAAATAAAAAAATATTCGGAAACGAATTCCGGAAACAAAAATAATTTGGCCCATGGGAGGATCGAACTCACGACCTTCGCGTTATTAGCACGACGCTCTAACCAACTGAGCTAATGGGCCACATAGGATGAATTGGAAAAATTTTGTTTTTGCAGTTTATTTGTGTTCACTTAATAGCTAGGCAATCGTCGAGACGAAAAAAATCGTTTCACCCCTTTGGTTGATAACAGAGGATACATGAGACTTGAAGAAAGTAAAAATAAAAGAAGGAGTTTTTTTCGATGACTTAAAATCATCGCAAACGTATTTAGTGGTGAAAAGGGTTGACAATAATAAAACTTTAATTGGAGTGTCACCTTTTTACATTGAAAAAGGATTGTCAATGATAACAACGCAGATCAAGGAGACACAACGCACCAGAAATGGTGACCTTTTGGTATTATTGGACAAAGAGGCGGCAATTGAAAAAATGTTAGCAGTCAAAAAACTCGGAGAAATGAATATTCAGGTGGAGGAACATCAGATTTTAAATAACACAAAAGGAGTAGTTTACTGCCGAGATGTGCTGATGATAACTGAAGAGGAAATCGCAAAAGAGTTGAAAAGTCAAAAGGTAATAAAAGTTGACAGAATAAAACGGAAAGTAAATAATGAACTCAAGGATACTCCACTACTGATATTGACATTCAATATGATTGAGCTGCCTTTAACTATAAAAGCTGGATTTCTGAAACTGGACGTGCGTACATACTACCCAAATCCAATGAGGTGGCACACCTGCCAGAGATATGGACACACAAAGACAAAATGTGAAAGGTTGCCGGTATGCCCAAAATGTGCTAAAACATTCCAAATGGACACGAGGGCATTATTTAATTGTGAACCAATTAATTGCGCAAACTGTAAAGAAGAACACACAGCTTTTGACCAAAAATGTCCGACATTTCAAGTGGAGAAGGCGATCATTAAAATTAAAACCGATGAACGGTTAACATATTTTAAGGCCAAAGAATTTTACTATCGACAGAATGCCAATACCACTGGAGTTTCGTCCAAAAGATTATACAGCCAAATAGTAGCAGAACCAATTACCAAAAATAGTACAAAAGCAACAATAAATAACAGTAATAAAGAAAATATCAATATTGAGAATAAAACAACACGAATTATGGTGAATACTAATAACAGTAACACTCAACAATCTAACATGGAGGCAGAAGAGCAAACAACAAGAAACAACAATAATAAACATATCAGTAAAAATAACAACAACAATAATAAATATAACAAAAACAATAATAACAACAACGATAGTAATAACAACAATAATAATAATAATAATAACAACAACAACAAAATTAATAACAATAATATCAACAACAATAGTAATAACAATAGTAGTAATGATAATGAGGATACAACAAAAGAAGGACACAAAATAATTGAAACACAGGAACCAGGACCAAGTAATACCAGAATCGAGATAGGAGCAACAGCAGCAAGTAACATAGAGGCCTTGAAGTTTAGGAGATACTGTTTTCTCAATGCAAATGAGTTAGGCATTTGTCAAATTGAGGATGCTGGTATGAGTGGGGATGAATTGTAGAGGGAAGGAGGGAAAAAGCATTATCCATTATTGTCTTTTAAATAATTTCTCCGTTCTTCTTTTCTATTGAATGGCAGAGCGAACGTTAAGATCCAATGAATGCTTGACAATTGGACAGATAAACATCCGAAGCATGTATGCGCCAATGGCGATATGTTGCGGAATTATCTGGCCAAAAATGATGTGAATGTGATGCTTTTGTGTGAAACTTGGGAGCGTGATGGTAAGACGTTTCGGGTAAAAGGGTATAATTTTCTGTCCAGACCGAGGGCTGATGGCTTTGGCGGAGTGGCGATATTGGCGCGAACCAATATCAGCCTAGTCTTGTGCGACACACCGACATTCGAGCGCATCGAGGTTATCGTTGCCAAAACTCGGAATCTGGACAGAAATTTGTTATTTGTGAGTGTATATGCAACTCCAATTGTATCAGTGAGTGATAGAGAAAGAAACCTGAGAGATTTTCAAACTTTGCTTAACTGGGTGGAAGGAAAAAGTGACCTGATTGTAAGGGGTGATATGAATGCGCATTCGAGAGTCTGGGGGTGTGAAAGAAATGATGCTTGTGGAAACTTGTAGACTCGACTAATTTCGGATTCCGATCTCGTGATCCTGAACGATGGTGAGTCAACAAGGATACCGTCTGTGGGGTCGATCACAGCCAATGCATTAGACTTAACATTAATGTCTAGTGGGCTGGCGGCCCAAGTCACTTGGAATGTAACAGATGAGAATTTGGGTAGCGATCATTATTTGATCAGGGCGTGCTTAGGTGGTGTAAATGTTGACATAGACCGTAAGGTCATTTTGAATGGTAAGAAATGGGTAGAATGTATGAATGAGATTCTCATAACAAATGAAGCAAATGAGGTTAACCAACTTGAGGATGAAATAGAGAGAGTAAATGAAATGTGCTGTATACATGTAACAGAGAATGAATGTAAGGTGAATGGTTGGTGAAATAATGAAATCCAGTATTGGTATGAAAGGAAACGGATAGCATTGAGAGAGTTCAATAGGTGTATATGTCATGAATGTAGAATTAATTATGGAAGAATGAATGCAAAATTGAAAAAGGCTATCCGTAGAGCGAAGAGGAAAAGTTGGCGGGCCTATGTGTCGAAAATGACACATAGGACCATAACAAAGGATGTATGGGATAATTTTAATAGAGTGAGAGGCTATAGAGCGAAAGGCAGAAATGCAGTGTTAGATGATAGAGAGAAGGGAGGAGTCTTTTTACAAATGATGATGAATGTTAGAAACAATTTGGGTGATAGGAATGAATTTTTGTTACCTGATAATGAAAGTGAACTGATGAATGGCATGTGTAAGGAGTTGAATAGGATGAGTTCCGTGGGGGTTTAGAATCCTCCAAATCTACTACCCCCGGAACTAACAGAGTGAGTTATAAAATGATTGGTAGATTGGAGTTCGAAGCCAAGATGGCTTTGCTTCGAATTCTTAATCAAGTATGGATGAATATTCAAATACCGGAAAAATGGAAGGAAAGCAGGGTGGTACCCATTCCGAAAAGAGATCGGGACCAAAATATAGCAACAAATTACAGGGGAATATGTATGTTGAATGTATTTGTCAAAATTGTGAATGGTATGATGAAAGGTCGTTTAGATAAATTTGTGAATGAGGATAGTTTGTTGCCGGAAACCACCTTTGGGCACCGCCGTAACCACTCAGCAAATGAATGTGTAGAAAAGTTTGTATGGGAAGTAAGAAAGGAAAAGAAGTATGTTGTGGCGGTATTTTTGGATATAGAACGGGCATATGATTACGTGGTTCCGGGGAAGCTTTTTCAGGTCCTTATGGGCCTGGGGTTTCCTTGGAAAATTTGCAAATGGGTGTATGAGTTCATGAATGACAGAAAGTTAGTGTTGTGTGGTAGAGGGTATAGGTTGGAGGGAGCGGTGAATATAGGCCTTCCCCAAGGCAGTAAACTCTCTTCAATCTATACACGACTCTCTTCAATCTATACACGAGCTCGGTGCATAGGTTTAACTCCCCGGACAAAATCATTTTGCAATTTGCAGATGACTTTGTTCTGATGAGCAAGGAGAAGACCATCGAGGAGGCCTTGAGTCGGGCTCAAGAATGTGTGAATCAGGTAACAGAATGTTTGACTGATTTGAATTTGGGCGTTAATTCGAGAAAATATTGTAGTATGACTTTTCGAACAAATCGTATGGTAGATGTGCAAGTGTATAATGAAAGAATAGAGTGTGTAAATTTGACTAGGTATTTGGGAATCTGGATTGATAAACGATTGAATTTTCGTGTACATATAGATAAATTAGTCGATAATTGCAAGAGCAGATTGAATGTGATTAAAAGGGTGAGCAAACCGAAATGGGGAGCTCATCTTTGTGTGACTGATATGTTACGAAAGGCGCTATTGTCATCGAAAATTGCGTATGGAATGAGTATTTATGGTGATGGGTCGGTACGGTTAAAGTCGGTTTTAAAAAGTTGATGACTGTGGAGAATGCTTGTGCTAGAGTGGTATTGGGGGCGATTAATTCAACCCCAATACACACTCTATGGTCTGAATTGGGTGACTCACCTCTCAATTATAAGAGGGAATGGATCACCGTGCGAGAGACTGTGCGGATGTTGACTAAGGACAATAAATTGGTGAATGAAATGAAAGAGAAGTTGCAAAGAGGGACGGATTACCAAAGAACACAACGGTCACGGGTTATATTGGAGAATATGAATGTATTCTCCAAGATTCGGCCCGTAAATCCGAAAGTCCCTCCGAGCAATCTAATTGTGCGTTTGAAGTTTGGTGATACAACAAAAGCAATGATGTTATCGGTTATCGGTTAAGTTATCGGTTAAGAGTGAGTTTTTAAAAATACGAACAAATTATTTTGCACATGTGGAAGTTTATACAGATGCTAGTGTGAGTGGTGATCGAGTAGGTCTAGGAATTTTTATTCCTTCAATGAGGAAAGAAAATGGTAAGAGTGCATGAAAGTATCTGTATAATGAATGCAGAGTTGATTGGAATTATGGAAGGGATCAAGTTGGCAATGATACAAGGGAGGAGGAGAGTAGTGTTATTCTCCGACTCTCGGAGTGGGTTAAAATTGATTAGTAAGGGTGGGGGAACTCATGGAAATGTGTATGTGGAAATTCTGTATGAATACCTTCAATCTTGTGGGAGTGAGGTCATTCTTCAATGGATACCTTCACACTTACAAATTGAAGGTAATGAAAGAGCCGATATACTTGCGAAATGGGGTTGCTTGGTTGAAGTATAAATGAATATGAATTCATGGATGCAAGAGATGTACCTCGCATGTTTCAGGTGAATCTGTGGAGAAAATGGGAGAGCGAATTTATTGAAAAATGTCAGGTGAAAGGCAAGAAGTACTTTGAGCTGGTTAATTCTCCTTTGATTCGACCTTTTTTTAAGGAGATCAAAGGAGATACTAGAATGTTACGAACAATGGAACGTGTGAGATTGAATCATGGTAATTGGAAAGAGTGTTTGAAGAAACGCAATTTGATTGAGAATGAGTTATGCGAAAGCTGCTTGGTTGTGGAGGACATCGAACATTTGATTCTGAAATGTTCTTCATTCAATCAGAACAGACACATGTTCGATGGCCTCTTGAGCGCAAGGAATCTGACTGAATTATTACGAATGGGGATGCAAGTATATAAGAATGTGTATGATTTTATAAGAATGAATCAGATAGAAGTATGAAAGGGGATCGATGCGTGAAAGATGAATAAAAGATTAAAAAAAAAATAGATGAATAAAAGAAAGTTCAAAATTAATTGATAAACGGCTTACAGTGGATAAAGAGGTTCCAATAATTTTAATGGGTGTTTTTAATGTAGATGTTAAACGGAATGAAGGAGCGTTTGAGTTTATGAAGCATCATTTCAATCTAGATATGGTCCCGACCAATTATCTAAGTACATTTTTTACTTAGATACTAAATTATTATTTTTTTATTATTATCTTTCTTTATTTCATTCATACATAGATTCACGTATACATACGAGGGTATATCAAAAAGTCTTGCAATATCATATGAAAAAAAAGAGTGAGTGAGACAACAATATATTTTTCAAAACCATTTTTTGTCGCGATGAAACTTCTAGAAGAACATTTCGATGTAAATTTTACAGTTCGTTTGTTTTTGTCAATTTAGTAACACGTGTTTTGAATTTTTCTTAAAATGAATGAAATTGAATATCGCGCC
The DNA here is from genome assembly GCA_947310385.1 of Nephrotoma appendiculata. Lineage (NCBI taxonomy): Eukaryota > Metazoa > Arthropoda > Insecta > Diptera > Tipulidae > Nephrotoma > Nephrotoma appendiculata. The sequence goes on from OX371223.1 coordinate 165,271,744, forward strand.
GTTATTAAAATTTCTGTAAAGATGACCGAAATGCAATTTATATATTCAACTATATATCAAAAGTTTACTGCGAATCTGCACCATCATATGCCACAGTAGGGTTAGGTTAGGTTAGAGTGGCTGCTATCGCACACTTAGGCCAATAATGGCCCATTGTGATACCACAGGATCCAATCTCCCCTTACTCCCGCTGAAACCAACCAGAGCTACTAATGTAGCGTAAAATATCTCGCACCCTACAGTCCGCGAGTTCAGAAAGGCTGTCCATGTTGTACACACCCAAGTACTTACGTCTTTTGTATGATAGTGCCGGACATGAGCATAGGAAGTGAACTAGCGTCTCTTCCTCCTCTTCGTCCATACAACTTCTACAAAAGTCATTCGTCTCTAGACCCAGCCTTCTCGCATGTTCCCCAAAAAGGCAGTGTCCTGTTAGTATCCCTACGACCAATCCTAAATCTCGTTTTCCCAGGGATACAAGTGCCTTGGAGCGCCGCAGGTCCAGTTTTGGCCAAACCTGTTTTGCTACCCTGCACGTGAGAGTGTTGGTCCACCTCTCATCTGTTAAGGCGATTGCCTTTTTACTGAGCGTCAATTTGAGCGCTGCTATAGGCCTCCCCAGACCTGCCCTTTCCGGTTGCATCTGGAGAGTCGTACCGTACCTAGCTAGTTCGTCTGCCCTGCAGTTTCCCGTGACGTCCGAGTGACCAGGGACCCAGATCATCTGGATACTGAAATACTCGCTCATCTCATTAAGAGATGAGCGGCAATCCAGCGCCACCCGTGACTTCAGAGAAACCGCCTCTAGTGACCTGAGTGCCGCTTGACTGTCCACATAACCACATGTCCAGCCACAGTAACAAGGTGGGTAAAATTATTCAAAAGTGGTCGGGCATCATTAGAAGACGACAACTGCTCGGGTCGGCCAGCTGATGCTATTAGCCATGAAAACGTAATTTTGGCCGAATCTATTGTATTGGAAGACCGGCGTATTTCTATTCCGCGGTTAGCGTGGAGACTTTCTCTTTCATACGGTACCACATATACTATATTACATGACCACCTTCACATGTCGAAAGTAAGTGCACGATGGGTTCCCCGTTTGTTGAATGCAGAACAAAAAAAATGCGTGTTCAAACTTCAAAGGCGATTTTAGATATGTACAAAGAAGATCCAGAAAATTTCTTGGATAACATAATAACAGGCGATGAAACATGGCTTCATCACTGGGGTCCGGAATCCAAACAAGAATCGATGCAATGGATTAAACGTAGCGAACCACCACCAAAGAAATTCAAAACTCAACTGTCTGCTGGTAAGGTTTTGGCAACAATTTTTTGGGATGCTGAAGAAATTTTGATAATCGATTATATGCCACCGAAAACCACAATCACAGGCATATATTACGCAGCGGTTTTGCGAAAATTGAAAAAAGCGATCCGAGAAAAACGGCCAAGGAAAGTTAGAAAAAAAATCTTGCTTCTTCACGACAATGCACCAGTGCACAAGGCTAATGTTGCTCAAGCTGCATTAAAGGACTGCGGCTTCGTGGAAATTCCGCATCCACCGTACAGTTCAGACTTGGCACCCAGTGACTAATTTCTGTTACCCAATTTGAAAAAAAAAATTAGGGGCCGGAAATTTTCCAGTGACTATGAAGTACAGTCTGTTGTAAATGGATATTTTATGGAGCAAAAGAAATCTTTGTTTTTAGAGGGTTTAGGCAAGTTAATTGATCGATGTGACAAATGTATAAACCTTAAAGGAGATTATGTCGAAAAATAAAAATATTGCTGTCTCACTCACTCTTTTTTTTCATATGATATTGCAAGACTTTTTGATTTGCCCTCGTAATACATCAAATTTTAATAACAATAATAAAACTATATATAAATTACATACAATTTACTATCTAATGAGCTTCAGTTCCCCAGTGGATTTAATGTCCTTTCAAGGGGTTACCGAAACTCAAGACCTTTTTTATGTACAATATAACAAATATACAAATAATTTCAAATAATATACACATTTTTAAAGTTTAAACCAATTATTTCCATACTTTAACAATTTTAAATTTGTAATAATAAATCGTTTATATTAAAATAATAGAGGTTAAATAAGAACTAAGATATAATAAAATTTCATTTTTTTCGAGTTATTTCTATAAAATGAAGCGCGAAATATTTGATTGGCAATATGCTTTAACACTTGATTTAAATTTATGAACATCTCGTATTATCTTGACCGAATCAGGCAACATATTATACTTAAAAGGACCAATATAAGTAGATATCATTTTCTTGCCGTATTCATTGTTGAAACTTGCTGTACATAGATTATAAGAATAGCGAGTTTGGTATGTGTGGATGGGAGTTTTAAATTCCCTATTGTGTATGGGGCTCAAGCTAATTACAATTTTATGAACATAAGTTACTATACTTATTCAGTGCTAGTAATGGTAGAGTATCATCAGAGCCATCTATGATTTTGAAGAGCCGTAATATTAAAAAGAGAGCTTTCAGTAGAGGGGAAGCTTTTATTGAATTACTATAAGAAACCGTGGTAATTGGAGAATTTTTGAACATGAATTTTTGAATAAAAAATTAAACAAATCATCTAAATTTTAATTTTATATTTTTAATAAACTATTCAAAGAACACATATTTGAAAATCAGCCATCATAATGTAGTATTTATTTGGTAAATTTAAACTAAAGCGGAGCATAAATTTATTAATTTTCTCTTAAAATGAGCTTTCCGTTTAGTTGTGTAGGTTTATAAAGTAAGATAATAAAGGGTGATGCCGCGGATTCCTCTTACACCCAATTTAAAATTTAGTTTTATAAAAATGTAACTTATTTGGTAAATTGTGGTCACATGCACCTCAGAATTTTTGAGATGAACGATGCACTTAATAGCAATCTAAACATCCTCCATTTATAACAAAATTAAAGAGAAAACGTGAGCGGAAACGAAATTTTATGAATCACCATGTAGAAACAACAATATTATTCATATAATAAAATTTTTACATTAAAATCTATTATTATTTTTGTATACAAAAAATCAACGTTGTCATGGTTTTCTTAATTAAATATTATTACAAAAAAGAACAAAACGTAAAAAACTTCAATTTTATTCGATTGCAAAACCGAGCTTTCTGTAATTTGAAAATCCGTTTACAGATGTCTCTGTAATAAATTTACTTGAAATTACAGAAAAGTGTAAAAAAAATTAAATAACTATTTACGAAAATAAACCATTATTATTGTAAGTTAAGTGCGAAATCTTTAATACAATAATTTAACATAATTAATAAAACTCAAAACAATTATAAATTTTATTTATTATTCGGTTGGCGTAAATAAAACTTTTCGTCGTAAAATATTCACCATCATAGTTGCTGCGCGCTGTAAAACAATAATAGAAAAATGTCACAATTTTTCCAAATTTTTGTTTTTTTTTATTTCGATCCAATGCAGGCGGGAATTCTTACAATGTACACGAATTTGTTAATACAAGGATTTATTAAGGATTTTTGATGCTAAAGGCCCTCGGCTAAGGTGTATGACAGACAATTCGTATACATTGTAGTAATTCCCGGCTGGTTCAATAGATTATGCAGATCTACTGGTCTTGAAAAGCTATGCATGTTTCATTTTTATAGCTTCGTTCGTGCACGTTTTCTGGGATCATTGTTGTGTGGAATTCAATAAAATAACCCAAGGCCTTTGTATACTGTTAATAACTTAATGGTTTTTGTGAGTATATAAATGGCCCGTGGCTCTACCCATTTTTTGCATGGTTGGCTCATATACGGATACAAAATCTTTAAGCACAATTCGTACTTTGAACTCGTTTATACAACGAGCTGCCTGCTATAAGACACGCCCGTTACAACCGTCCTAACCTGGAGACCCCCTTTCAATTTGTGTAACAATTTCTATACGGGTAATTTGAATTAATTTATTTATTTGAAAGCGACATCTTTTAACAGGTTTAGTAATTGCGAAAAGCTTTATCAAATTATAATATTTTTATTTGGTGAAGCTCTTTTTTGTTTATACTACAGGATGAAACAATATAGGCTGCGAATTTGTTGCGATGAAAAATCAAATTTTTAACAAGTAACGAAAAAACAGTTTTCGAAGTCTGTCATCAACAATGTTGAAATAGAACCCAAAACACAAATCCCCATATTACATTGCTACTCCAAAAGCATTTTTTAACGAACGTTTATTTTGGAAAAATAATGCTGACTTTTTTATGGAACACTCTATACTAATTTCTAATTTTCTGTACATACACATAAACAAATTCTTGTTTCTACAAAAAAAAAAAAAAAATTGTGTTAAACTAATTTAAATGTTTTTGCGTTAACTCAACATAATATGACTCAATATTAAAATATGCTTTTCCTGAATATTGAATTAACCATTCACATTGAAAATTCAAACAAAGAATTTATGTTTTTATATACAAAAAAGCTTCTAAAAAAATACTAAAATACACTGGTTGGTATGAAAAAGTACAAAAAGCTTCTCCTCTATGGAAAGCACATGAAAAAAATGGCGGAATCTTACGGCTCTTATATTAAGGAGGCTCTGGTATCATTCGCTATATTGGAATATAGTTCTACAGTAAAAATAAGTACGGTAACTTATATACAGCTTTCAAAGCTTTATTTTGCTGAGTTTGAACCTTACACAACCGAGACTTGGCAGCCATCCCATACACACTAATCCCATATGCAAGGCGCGAATGGATGAAAGCAAAGTAAATTTTACGTAAAATTGAAGTTGGAATATAATAAGCAAACTTTCGCATGTACCCTACGAGCGGAGCTACTTTGCAACATAGATGTTCTATATGATCTTGCCACGTTAGTTTCGAATCTAATACTAATCCTAAATACCTGTAGCTTTCTACCATTTCTATATTATTATTCATAATATTAATTACAATATCAGTATTAGCTTGTTTGTAAGCTGACCGAAATATCATAAATTTTGTTTTACTTAAATTTAATATAAGCATATTATACTAGTGAAATACTCGTTTAAAATTATCAAATCAGTCTGAATCATATCCTGGAGATCGTTAAGGTTTCTAATATTATAAAACAGAGATGTGTCATCGGCAAAAAAGCGAACTCTACCCTTTAATTTGACTCATAAAATATGATCGAAAACAGTGTTTCATCAAGTACATACACCTTAATACCAACAAAATAATTAAATCGTATAAAAGCAAATATTGTTACCTGTTTGAAAGTTATTACTGTTTGTATTTGTGTTATTGCCGAAATACTTACATAGATTTGTCATTCACTAGAAAAATAACTCCAGAACTTCTTGCGGTTTGTTACTTTTCGTATCATAGACCAATTCTTCATAAAATTTGTCATGTAAATTAATAAAAGGTTTCAAAAATGTCAAAAACTATCTTTATCGCCAAAAAAATACTTACCTTTATATGAGTAGAGTAGTTCTACGCCTAGCAACCCCTGCGCGGCTATGTTACCGAACAGAGCCTACCGTAATTTTTTTATTTCCCTGCCGTTGTCATTCTAATGATGATCGTTAGATGGAGTTTACGAAGATGCTACATCCCTCTCTCCTTATTTCAGTATCCCTCGATATCAAATCAAATTCTCGGATTAGGAACACTTGTGGATTGACATTTCTCAAACAAGGACGAACTGGTGATACTTTTGATGATAATTGTTGTTTAATCTATATTACCTACTCGTTTGCGTGAATCTCTGATGACTGCGCTTTCCATCACCAGAATCTGAACTTTACACGATACATTATATTTTCCATTGAAAACATCAGCTTCCAAGCGGAAGCAGGAAATTCAAGGGGCTGTTTTGCTAATGCCAGGAATCTCACTAAAGACTTCCACCCAAGAAGTACAGCCATCAAAGACGGGAATGGAAAATTGAGAACAAACGTGGCTGATGTTCTCTCAGTATGGCAAACCTACTTCCAAAGTCTGCTAAATCGGAATGACGAAGTGATCCCCATTAGAGCAATAGCTCCGCCAGGTGAAGAGGTCTTTGTCGAATATCCCACAGTAGAGGAAGTAGACGCAGCTATTAGTCGAATGAAAAACGGTAAGGCACACGGTCTCGATGGAATCCCCGCAGAATTGATTAAACTCGGAGGCGCTACACTTGCAACAAGTCTATATGACCTCATCGTATGTATTTTGTACCAAATAGAGTTGCCGGAGAATTGGAAGACCGCGCTCATATGTCCGTTGCTTAAAAATGCGACCGTCTTATATGTGAAAACTTTCGTGGCATAGCTCTAATGAACACTGCTTACAAAGTGTTGGCTAATGTTGTACTTGCCAGACTCATCCCTTTCGCCGAAAACATCATTGGCGACTATCAATGTGGCTTTCGTACCAACCGATCGACCACTGACCATTGTTTTACCATGAGGATGATCTTGGAAAAATGTTGGGAGTATAACATAACCATTCATCAACTATATATAGACTTCCGGCAGGCATATGACAGTATAAACCGCGACAACCTTTGGGCCGCGCTCATATGCCTAGGTATTCCAGAGAAACTTGTTTCTCTGGGTAAATTAACAACGTCTGGATCTGCATGTAGAATTGTAATTGAAGGAACTGTATCAGACTCTTTTCAAATAACATCTGGTGTTCGACAGGGAGATGCACTCGTGCCTGTGCTGTTCAATTTGGCGCTTGGGTACGTAGTGAGGAAAAGCAACATTGAAACTTCGCGCTGTATATTCAATAAATCAGGCCAAATTCTTGGATATGCAGATGATATCGTGCTTCTTGGCCGAAGACCTAGCGACATCAAAGACAGTTTCGTGCCGCTCAATCGCTGCGCAAGAAGACTTGGTTTGAAGGTGAACAGTAGCAAAACCAAATTTGTATCAACACCCAGGAACATCTCCATGATAAATCTCGGAATTAGCGACCATAACTTTGATCGCGTTGAAAACTTTAAATACCTCGGGTCAGTTATAACATCATCAAATGACATGCAGGCAGAAATAAAAGCCCGAATCACTGCCGGACAACGAGTTTTCTACGCCCAATCAAAATTATTGCGATCTAAACACCTATCGCAGTCGTGCAAGCTCGCACTTTATAAAGCACTCATAAGACCTGTGCTGACTTTCGGAAGCGAGAGCTGGACCATGACTTCTAACGACTGTAGATTATTATCTACCTTCGAAAGAAAGGTCATCCGTTCAATTTTTGGTCCTATTAAAGTTGCGAACATTGAATATTGGATTCGCATGAACCACGCGAAATAAAGCAACTTCTCGGAGGTAGCGATATTATCGGCTTCATCAAATCTAATCGAGTGAGATGGCTCGGCCACGTTGCAAGGTCCCACAACAACGAATGATTCACAAAGTGTTCCATCAACACCCAGCCGAAGTACGTCGTAGAGGAAGACCTCGACTGCGCTGGAGTGACGACGTCAAACAAGACCTACTCGCATTAGGATGTTGAAATTTGAGGACGAGAGCGATGGACCGAGACGGATGGAGGACCATAGTGCGGGCGGCAAAATCCCTTCATGGGATGTAAATGCTAGAGAGAGAGAGAGAGAAATTATATTTTCCCTTCAAACACCACAACTTCAGCACTGCGCCACTTTTATATTCTTCCAAATTTCTTTATGAACACCGGATCACCGACATTGCATTTTTCCGAACCTTTTCTTTGTCTTTTGTCGCATAATACAAACAGAAGGGACATTACTCGATTTTTGTATGGAAAATTGTCGACCGTTTTTTATCCTTGATTTGTATGGAAAAGAAAAACACACACCTTATTTTTTTCTAATAAATTCATAAATATTCATTACACAACATCTTTATTAGTACTGGATTTTTTTCTATTTATTAACTAATAAGATCACATTTAAAAATATAAAAATTAATTCATTTATGTTGCATAAGTTTTTCTGTTTCTTACGTCGGGTTTGGTGTCACTTAAATCGGCCATTCACTGCTATGTAAATCGCCTGTTTTTCTCTAATATCATAATGTCGCACCCGTTTTTCTAAATTATCCCAAAAATCCCAAAGGATCTGGAGCCTCCGCAGGCTGCGGTAAAATGGATTTAACATTATAAATCAACAGGTTCTTATTGTAATGGAATAGTGGCAGAAACGGCTTATGTTCTGTTATACTAACTCTAAAGAATGACCGGACAAGTGGTGCAGTGGTTAAAGCTTCGGCACTTGGACCGGGAGGTACTGGGTTCGAATCCCACCAGAGGCTAGATGCAAATCAAATTTTCATCATCGATTACAATCGGTGATGTTAATAAACACAAGACCCTCTGATGGAGTGCAGAATTCAGCGCCGACCCACCGTCCATGTCAATGTACAGGTTGACATGGAGCTTGCAATGTGCAGGTGGTATACTGTAATTGTGTGAGTAGGTGAATAGGTGAATGGGTTAATGATGTGGCGTGAATGCGGGGTATCACAATGGGCCAAAAATGGCCTAAGTACCACTGAAACCTAACCTAACTCTAAAGAATACCGCACAAATATTGACGATATTTTACGCAACCGGAAATGATAGAGCGAGCTCTGTTGTCCATTTGGCCGTTAAAATTTCTGTTCACGGTTCGGTGCAAACGCTACAGGTTTCTCCACCATTTGGGTATACGGGTGAAATGACGGCACAGATTCCGTAACACAAAGGATCGATTGTCCAAAACCAGAGGCAAATCACAACTGAAGTGGACCAACATCGTTCCTTTTACCAATTCTGTCTCAGTTGATTCTGCGCAGTTGATTCAGAGGAACAGCAATTTGTGAGAAATTTTTAATGAACGTCAACTTATTTCACGTTCTGTGAACGGGGAAGATTTCCAACTGCTGAAACTCTTTCTTTTGATGGCTTAACTATACAGTCGCTAACCTGATGTGACCAACGTATTACACTTCTCGATGCAAAAATGGCATTTTTGAAAATTGCATCGTAGCCTCTCCTCATTCTTCTGTTGAGGGTACCGAAACAATGATGCCTTATAGTCGTGTTCGGTATAACGTCCAACAAGTGCTCCTGAACATTTGAAAAATTCCAGGGGCGTTCGCCACACCGAACGGTAATCGTTGGAATTGAAAGACTGATCGGCATATTAGAGACCTTGTGCTTTTTTGAATCCTCGTTCAACTCAATTTGGAGGTATACAAATCGATTTTAAATATCTAGTGTGATGTACTAGATAAAATAACTGTGGAACCGTGGAATGATAATCTTTGAGCTGAGAGTTTACGGTAAATTTAAAATCATCACATAAACGAACGGATCCGTTGGACTTTGTTACGACGAGCAGCCCATTTATTATATCGTCGTGACTTGAATCGCATCATATATCGGAGTTTGGTGATCCCTGAAATTAGTAGTTCCACACCCAGTTCGCTGTTTCGGAATGTTTTTTTTATTGGAACTACACAAATCTGATGTCTTTTATCAATTGTTCAAATTCCGTAGAATTCTGTGCTTTAACAAATTAAAATTTAAAATTAGCTACCGCAAAATAACTACTGACATTTCCCCACCGAAACTTCAATGCCACAAATTAGTTCATTCTACAAAATATCTACTCCATTGTCGCTTTCTGCTAAGGACCAAAAGTGGACCAAAAAAATTTAAATTGAAGACTGAAATTTGACTCAACGCTTATTGAATGTAAAAAAAATCAGTGCACAATTGTTCACCAATATATTCTACTTGCCGCAGACTCATCCCTCTCACCGAAACACCATAGGTGACTATCATCGTGGTTTTCGTCCCAACCGATCGACCACACCAGTGTTTCACCATGAGGATGATCTTAGAAAAATGTTGGAAGTACAACATAACCATACTCGTACATCAACTAGTTATATATAGACTTCCGACAGGCATATGACAGTATAAATCGCGATAACCTGTGGGCCGGAATTCCAGAGAAAATCGTTTCTCTGTGTAAATTAACAATGCCTGGGGCTGTATGTCGAATCGTAATTGCAGGAACAGTCAGACCCCTTTGAAATAACATCTGGTGTTCGACAGGGAGATGCACTCGCGCCTGTGCTGTTCAATTTGGCGCTTGAGTACGTAGTGAGGAAAAGCAACGTCGAAACTGCGCGCTCTATATTTAATAAATCAGGCCAAATTGTTAGATATGCAGATGATATCGTGCTTCTTGGCCGAAAACCTAGCGATATTAAGGACATTTTCATACCACTCAGTCGCTGCGCAAGAAAACTTGCTTTGGAGGTGAACAGTAGCAAAACCAAATATTTATCAACACCCAGGAATATCTCCATGTTAAATCATGGAATTGGCGAACATAACTTTTTTTTTTGGTTTAGTCCTGTTTTGGGGCCGATACACTCGCTGCTCTTTCGCGGTTTATTTTTCCGTTTTACTTTACGCATCATCTGCCAAATCGAAGACGTACGGCTATAGGTCCGATTTTTATCATCATCTGCACATTGCATAGCTCTATGCCAAACTATATACTGGCATGAAAGATAGGTCGGCCCATGAGTTTTGCACTCGGACAGGGGGGTCATAGATGTGTTCCATTTCGTTTTTGTACCTACGGGATCGGGATTCAAACCCGGTACCTCCCGATCCAAACGCTAAACCTTTAATCACTGTGCCATTTGGTCGGTGACCATAACTTTGATAGCGCCGAAAACCTCAAATACCTCGGGTCAGTTCTAACATCGTCGAATGATATGCAGGCAGAAATAAAAGCCCGTATTGCTGCCGGACAACGAGTTCTCCGTGCCCAATCGTAATTATCGCGATCTAAACATTTATCGCTGTCGTGCAAGCTTGCACTTTATAAAGAATTGAAAAGACCTGTGCTGGCTTTCGGAAGCGAGGGCTGCACCATGATCTCTCATGATTGTAGGTTATTATCTACCTTCGTAAGGAAGGTCATTCGCTCAATCTTTGGTTCAATGGTTCAGTTGCGAACAACGAATATCGAATTTGTATGAACCACGAAATAAACAACTCCTCGGAGGCGGTGATATCATCGGTTTCATCAAATCCAATCGAGTAAGATGGCTCGGTCACGTTACAAGGCCCCACAACACCGGATGATCAATAAAGTATTTCACCAACAACCAACCGGAGTGCGTCGTAGAGGAAGACCCCGAGTACGCTGGTGTGACGACGTCGAACAAGATCTACATACACTAGGATGTCGAAACTGGAGGACGAGTGCAATGGACCGAGACGAATGGAGGACCATAGTGCGGGCGGTAAAATCCCTTCATGGGATGTGAAGCGAGAGAGAGAGGGAGAGAAAGAAATATATTCTACTCTTTTCCATTCAAATCAAGGACATAAAAACGGTCGAATTTTTTCCATACAAAAATCGAGTACATAATATCCGTTCTGTTTGTATTCTGTGACCATACTAAGCACTTTGTTGTTTAGTTCATAACAACCTTCTCAGAACAACCATTGACGCAGACGCTCCTATATCGGCAAGAAATTTTGAATGCACATTTTACGATAATCCTTCTTGATGAAACTATTATTTACTAACTGGAGCATCCTTTACTTACTCAACCTCAGTCATTTGCATTACATACATTGATTGACTAAATTGAATCGTGTTTTTTACTAGAGAGACTCGGAGATTTGATAACTTGATTGATGTGATTTTGAGTGAAATACTGACTGAATATGATCAATCTGCGGTTACATCGAGAACGGGATTCCTATTCAGATTTGTAGATTTTTTTCTTGCGCCACTCTCCATTTCCAGAACATGATCAAAAAGGCAATCTAATCAGAAAAACTGGAAAGCTTACAATATTTTTGACGAGAACGACTGGCAGGTCGAGATTTCCTATAAGAATATGAACAATCTGTCAATTGATTCACACCATTTGCCAAACAATGACCTCTTTGAGTGCTACGTTATACTTCTGAAGAGAAGATTTTTTGGGTGATAAAGTCTACTTTTTCTATCTTGTAAAGGTATTCATCTAATCTACAACTCTACAAGGTAGGTACTGTTTTGTGATGTCATTTTTAATCGGTCGTTCTCCGTGCCAAATGTTCTTTAGTGTACCATGCACTGTTTTATGAGGTCCTGTTTTGTTACATCCTGTTTTGCAATGCGCCGAAGTGAGTGGCTTCGGTTAGAGAGACACACTTTAGACACCATATATGACCATGCATTGCAATTTGAACCAAATATAAATGGAAACGAAATTCTTTGGTAATGCCATAATTTTTTTTATAGGATCATTATTAATTTACTTTTAATGAATTCAAATGCGAAATTTACTATTATCCATGGCGTCTGTTTTTATTCTGAATCCTCAACATTTGTAAATACGAAATAAATTTTTTTCTTGTTAATTTTAAAAATGTTGCCATAACCTTTTCGTATACACAATTGTGTATGTAAATTTCGATTAAAATATATGTCAAACATAGAATTAAGTGTAAGTTGAAGACCAGCATACACAATTGTGCATTCCAATTAATTTTGTTTTCGTACGAAAAATGATACTATAACTGTAATAATAATAAAATAATTAATATGTTATCAAAATAATTAATTCATATGTTATATAATTTATAAGTCATCTAGAAAAAACAATCTAGAAGTAAAAAATCGATATTTGACAAAGGTATATCGATGTATAATGAGTTACCAAAAAATATAAGAAATTGTAGAAGCATAAAGGATTTTAGGGCAGAACTGTTAAAAGAAATGTCATAGTTATTAAGTAGATGATGTATATATATATTGTACTGTAAACTGGAAAATTAGCTTAAGAGCTATTTGAAAAATAAAATCAATAAATAATCAAATTATAATGCTTTTTTCAAAACGAAATCCGATTTATTTCACATTTATCTTCTTCCTACAACCCGATTGTAGTAATCTTGTTCTATAAACGCAGTAATCCTGTTTCGCCAAAATCATGTGCTGACAGACTGAAAAAAATAACTACGTAATCTCGAATTCGCGATTAGCTAGTTTGTGTCTGTCTATGATACAATAGTATTTTACTAATAAAATATTTTTCTCCTTCAGTTTACACCATAGTGGTGTGAACACATATTATAATAGTTTATTACTTATACATTTCACTAATATTTCACAAAAACAGTTTTATTTTATTACAATAAACAAGAAAAATCTGCAGATTGACTAAAATGACATTTCATATCTAAAAAATATTATATTAACAGTTCACACCGCATAACATAATACCAATACTTTTTTTTTAGATACGTACAATAATTTAATAGCAAAAAAGTATGTAATAAAGTATTTTACTTTGTTTTTTCATCGTCATACTTTTTTGATACCTACTTTTTTTTACTGGTGTAAACGTGATGATCGAGATGACGGGGAATATGATGAATACTAGTAATGATGATCGAGATGACGGGGAATATGATGAATAAGATTTTAAAATTTACTACGCTGTTTACTAATTGCTAGGTTATGTCGACACTACAGTATGATTTGTCAGCGTCGCAATTTTCCCCCGAAGGCAAGAAGCAGCAAACCATCGTATGTTCTTCAATAAACAAATTCCTTGTTGAATGATAGTTTATTCAATTCTGTTCGACTTTCCGGTGCTTCTGTTATGTCATCATCGTCGTCGGCTCAAGGAACTGAGCTGAGCTCTATATTATATGCTCGAACCTTCGGGTTTCTCATGCGAATATTACGGATATGCAATTGGCAAAGCTAAGCCAACCGCTAAAAATAACTTGTCATTGATTGAGATTAACACTGAAGGAATATTAAACGAGCAAACGAATTATTAAATGAAGCGGTAAAAATTTATAATTTCAGCTAATTATTATGTCGTTTATAGTGATTTATTTTTGTTTTTTACAGAATATTTATGAAATTCATGATCCAGCCCGCGATAAGGAATTTTTACTTGAATTAAGCTGGGTGGGCGAATTGATTAATGGTGACTACAGTATGATTTGTCAGCGTCTCAATTTCCCCCCGATGCTCGTGTATTTCAAGTTGATTATGCTGCTAAAGCTGTCGAGAATAGTGGAATCGACATAGATCTACGTGGACGGAATGGAGTGGTGTGCACAGTTGAGAAAACGCAGTTGTACAGTCAAAATTACATGAAACAAATTTTATACGAATATATATACGATTTTAGAAATATATTTCGATTAAAACTTCAACTAAAATTGTTTTTTTCTATTTCCCGCTATTTATATTTTGAATATTTTGACACTTGGATATATCAAATAAATATCGATGTCGATAAGTTTAATTAATTTTTTATTTTTACAAAAGTACCAAAAACAAATATATATATTAAAATGAATTTTATTTATTTAATATATCAATTTATATTAAAAATAGCAATAAAAATAAAAAAATTAAAAATATATTTGAAAAATCGATAAGTATCGCTATTTCCAACTATTTCGATTTTACGGAACGGTTACGTACCATTTTATTAAATTTTTTTACTATGAACCGCGGAACAAAAACCGAAAGTTATGTAAAAAAGATGTAGGCGGTACATCTTTTTTTGATTTCGAACGTTGTTTTGGGCCCAGTAAGCTTTATAATATCGATAAGTTTTTATATGGGAAAACAACAACAAAAACTGAAAACAACCTCGAAAACAAACCTCGAAAACAATAGTATAAATGCAGCATAAGTTTCTTGTGATGACAAATTTGGTTTTTGTGAAAAATTGGTTTTTTGGGTACACAATAACAACATTTTTTGACATGACATACATCGTAAAATCAAATAATTTTGTTTACGATCTTTGTTTTGTTACAAAACGATTTTTTAATTTGTGTTTAGTAATCAAATAAATTCGGTGATTTTAAAAAAAATTGAAGGATTCGTTTGTTTAAGAATCTCAATATGGAGCACAACCAAATTTGCAACAATGCAACTGAGGCAATTTGCATGAAATTAGAATATGACGAAACTCACGAGGCAACAAATGGCAACCTACCTTCTGATTGTGAAAAGTCCTCAGATTCGATTAATGAAAACCACAGTAAAGAAGCCATAACGAAAACACCTCAGCTAGTTCAAGTATTAGAATCATCTACAACACATGCCAATAATCCAATAACACGATCGTCTTCGGAATCATCATTAACAGAGGCAACTTCTTCGGAATCAGAAACATCAATAGATTCGGAGGCTGATCGAGAAACACCGCCTGTATCGAAAAAAAGGAAAACTTACGCTCAGAAATATTTGGAGCAATTCCAGGCTCTGCAAGAAGCAAAACTTGAGAACTTGAAGCAATATTTCCAGAGGAGGGAAGAAATGTTAGAACTAAGATTTAAACAGAAGGAGGAAATTAAGGAGAAGAGGCACCAAGAGAAAATGAAGAAACTTAATGAAATACTTCAAAAGATGCGGGATTGATATTTTATTAATATAAAATTGATTATGAATGTATAACTTACAATACCTATAATGAATGATTTACAAACAAGTATATCAAAGTTGACGAGCATAAACTGTCTAAATTATTTTCATGCGAAAATGTATATGTATTATCTATTATGTACTTATTTATTTACGTCTGTGTTTGGAAAAGATCCCATATGAAAAAACATCAAATTTTTTGACTTACACTATTTTCTGTGGCACACAAATTTTGATCTATTTTTGATCTTTTTTTGATTCAAAATGGATTTGTTTACATTTTTTGTCTTTTTTTTGAAAATGGATCAAAAAAAAAATCCAACAAATTTTTTGGATTTTATTTTTGATCCATTTTCAAAAAAAAAAGACAAAATGTAAACTAATCCATTTTGAATCAAAAATAGATCAAAATTTGTGTGCCACAGAAAATAGTGTTACTATAATCACCACACGACGAGAAGTTGACTGCGTTCCCAAGTATCACTGAGCTAGTTTACATCGCTAAAAAATTTAGTGGACTGACCTAAATAGCGACCCATTTTAGTCCCGTTTACATCACAAAAATTATAGGTCACATTTGGGTCACATAACGAGATTTATGTACACCATCTATTGAATAATACTAAAAGTATTGCTAATATTCTCATCGCAATTCATAATTTTCTCATAAATAATTCCTGTAACATTTTCGAAATTAAATTCTTTCATTTAATTGTTTTAAATTTGACTCATTTAATAATTGTAATACTAAATTTTATGCTGATATGTTTAACCCTTTCGAGTTCAAAAAAATTTTTTTTTTGCTCCAAGTTAAGTACACCATACACAAATGTGTATGTAATTAATGACAGGATGTAATTTCTTCCGTATTTTAACGGATCTTAATTAAATCGGAATTCTTTTTGAAAAAAGCATAATAATTTGATAACAAATTAATTATATAACATATTAATGATTAGCTTTTGATAACATATTAATTATTTTATCATTATTATAGTTACTGTTATTTTTCGGACGAAAACAAAATTAAATGGTATACACAATTGTGTATGCTGGTCTTCAATGACCACCTAATTCTATGTTTGACATATTCGGTTTTCTTTACATACACAATTGTGTATGCGGGTCAGGAAAGGGTTAATTAACATCAATGCCACTACTGACATCTATTTCATGATACGAAAACCCTTTAGGCCGGTATCGTTTACATCACATTTTTGATCGACCTAATTTAGGTCAGTCCACACAAAAAAGTTACCCAACCTAATTTGGGTAACTAGCGTTTACATCATGTGTTTAGGTCAGATATAGTGTATAGTCCTGGACCAAATATGTCGATGTAAACTTACTCACTACTACGAACTTATTTCGATTTGTATGGAACAATTGTTGGAACTAAGTTCCACGGTCAAGTTCCATTTTATTACAAGTTTTACTATGAACTGTGGAACAAAAAATCGTAACAACGAACTGGATATTATGCGAGTTCCATGTCTTCCATGATATCTCAAAAATGTAACGAAAGTTGGAACTGTCAAAATGAGTTCCATTTTGTTATACTTGGGTTGAGCGGTGTATAAAAAATTCGATTACCCAAGTATAACAAAATGGAGCTCATTTTGACAGTTCCAACTTTCGTTACATTATTGAGATATTTCATGGAAGACATGGAACTCGCTTAATATCCAGTTCGTTGAGTTACGGGTTTTTGTTCCACAGTTCATAGTAAAACTTGTAATAAAATGGAAAGTCGAAATAAGTTGGAAGTAGTGATACTTGGGTAGTTTAATGGTACTATTCCATGGAAAAACAAAATTTGGCTGAACATCTGACGAAGACAAGACCTAAAATTTACATTACAGCGACTGAAACAACATTTTTTTTTATCCCTTTCAAATCGAGTTCAAAAATAATTTTTTTCGTTCAATTTAAGTTCACCATACACAAATTTATGTATTTTTAGAGAAATCCATTTTGTAATATACATGTATGATTTCACATTATTTACATTTATAGTTTGAACAGAAATTATATTAAAACAACAAAAAACTTTAAAACAGAAAAAAATATAAACCAAATTTTGGTTTAAACAATTAAAAATTTAAAAAATACTCTTTAAGGATATTTTTAAAGTTGTCCTTAGATAAATTGAAGTCAAATATGTCGTCGATTAAGTTGAAAGATTTAGACATCCTATTAATGGAGTGGTTTTCTCCACCGGTAGAATGGTGTTCAAGTGCTAAAAACTCATGGCTTCGAAATGTTCTGCATGGCACGTGAATTTATATGTTTTCCAAGATGTAACCTGAATCAACGTGACCAAGGAAAACATTACCAATAAAAGCCGCGCCCCAAGTATCGCTACTTCCAACTTATTTTGATTTTTATGGAAAAATTGTTGGAACTAAGTTCCATGGTCAAGTTCCATTTTATTACAAGTTTTACTATGAACTGTGGAACAAAAACCCGCAACTCAATGAACTGGATATTATGCGAGTTCCATGTCTTCCATGAAATATCTCAAAAATATCACGAAAGGTGGAACTGTCAAAATGAGTTCCATTTTGTTATACTTGGGCGCCCAAGAGAAATGTGTATGTAAATAATGACAGGTTGTAATGTCTTCCGTATTTTAACGATCTTAGTTAAATCGGACTTCTTTTTGAAAAAAGCATAATAATTTGTTAATAAATTAATTATACAACATATAATTTATTTGTTCTTGATAACATATTAATTATTTTATCATTATTATAGTTACTGTTATTTTTCGTACGAAAACAAAATTAAGTCGTTTACACAAAAAAAAATTACCACGAATTTGTTTTAACTTTTTATGCGGCATTCAACCAATTGCGACCTTAGTGGTTGTCTTGCGTACACTTTATGGCTGCCTTTAAAGGCGCCTTAATGGGTGCGTTCGTTCGGTCATTCAAACATTGTGTAAAATAATGTTTTTTGATTTATTCGAATAGTAAAAATGTTTATTATTTGTTGTTTATTATTCTGCTGAAACTATTACTTTATAATTAAACTAAATAAAGTTAATGTTACTCTCTCTCTCTAGCTTCACATCCCATGAAGGGATTTTGCCGCCCGCACTATGGTCCTCCAGCCGTCTCGGTCCATCGCTCTCGTCCTCCAGTTTCGACATCCTAGTGCATGTAGATCTTGTTCGACGTCGTCACGCCAGCGCAGTCGGGGTCTTCCTCTACGACGCACTCCGGTTGGTTGTTGATGGAACACTTTATCGGTCATCCGTTGTTGTGGGGACCTTGTAACGTGACCGAGCCATCTAGCTCGATTGGATTTGATGAATCCGATAATATCGCAACCGCCAAGAATTTTCTTTATCTCGTGGTTCATGCGAATCCGATATTCATTGTTCGCGACTTTAATTGGACCAAAGATTGAACGAATGACCTTCCTTTCGAAAGTTGATATCAATCTACAATCGTTAGTGGTTTTGGTCCAGCTCTCGCTTCCGAAAGCCAGCACAGGTCTTATGAGTGCTTTATAAACTGCGAGCTTGTACGACTGCGATAGATGTCTAGATCGCAATAATTTTGATTGGACGTAGAAAACTCGTTGGGCGGCAGCGATTCGGGCTTTTATTTCTGCCTGCATATCATTCAAGGATGTTATAAGTGACCCGAGGTATTTAAAATTTTTGACGCGATCAAAGTTATGGTCGCCAATTCCGAGATTTATCATGGAGATGTTCCTGGGTGTTGATACAAATTTGGTTTTGCTACTGTCACCTTCAAACCAAGTCTTCTTGCGCAGCGATTGAACGGCACAAAACTTCTTTGATGTCGCTAGGTCTTTGGCCAAGAAGCACGATATCATCTGCATGTTGCTTTTCCTCACTACGTACTCAAGCGCCAAATTGAACAGCACAGGCGCGAGTGCATCTCCCTGTCGAACACCAGATGTTATTTCAAAGGAGTCTGACACAGTTCCTTCAATTACAATTCTACATACAGACCCAGACGTTGTTAATTTGCACAGAGAAACGAGTTTCTCTGGAATTCCTAGGCATAAGAGCTCGGCCCAAAGGTTATCGCGGTTTATACTGTCATATGCCTGACGGAAGTCTATATATAATTGATGTATGGTTATGTTGTACTCCCAACATTTTTCCAAGATCATCCTCATGGTGAAACACTGGTCAGTGGTCGATCGGTTGGGACGAAAACCACACTGATAGTTGCCAATGATGTTTTCGACGAAAGGGATGAGTCTGGCAAGTACAACATTAGCCAACACTTTGTAAGCAGTGTTCAATAGAGCTATACCACGATAGTTTTCACATTTAAGACGGTCGCCTTTTTATGCAACGGACATATAAGCGCGGTCTTCCAATTCTCCGGCAACTCTTCTTGGTCTCAAATACAAACGACGAGATCGTATAAACTTGTTGCAAGAGTAGCGCCTCCGAGTTTAATTAATTCTGCCGGGATTCCATCGAGACCGGGTGCCTTGCCGTTTTTCAATCGACTAATAGCTGCGTCTACTTCCTCTGCTGTGGGATATTCGACGAAGACCTCATCACCTGGCGGAGCTATTGCTCTAATGGGGGTCACGTCGTCATTCCGATTTAGTAGAATTTGAAAGTAGTTTTGCCATACTGAGAGAACATCAGCCACGTTTGTTCTCAATTCTCCATTCCCGTCTTTGATGGCTGTACTTCTTGGGTGGAAGTGTTTAGTGAGATTCCTGGCATTAGCAAAACAGCCCCTTGAATTTCCTACTTCCGCTTGGAAGCTGATGTTTTCGATGCATAATTTCATATGATCGCGTTTCTTTTGACGAAGGTATTTAGTCGTGGCTTTCCTGGCGCGGAGATATTCTGCATGTGTGCTTCTAGTATTGCGAGCCAACCATTTTTCACGAAGCTTTTGTTTATTTGCGACGATCAGGCGACATTGATCATCGAACCAATCATTGCGGGGCCTCGGAGGTCTTCTTCCGATAGTGTTTTGCGCCGCGGTGGCAATGGCTGACTGTATTGTGTGCCACTGCTCCTGGATGTTAGAAGGAGCTTCTTCGTTGTTGCTGGGGTGCTCTAGATAGTTAGTGACAGCTGATTGGTAACTCTGCAGTGATTTTTGGTCTTTAAAGCATCAACATTCCAGCGGACGGTTTTTTGTGCTTGTCTGTTGAACGTAGATGACAGTTTGCACTTATATTTAAATACGACAAGCATATGATCGCTGTCCATGTCTGCACCCCTGTAGGATCGTACGTCAGATATACTGATCGAGTGTCTCTTAGACACCATGACGTGATCAATTTGGTTTTGCGTTCTTCCATCATTCGATCTCCACGTTACTTTGTGGATTCTCTTATGTGGGAAAAACGTACTTGATACAACTAAGTTGTACATTAATGCCAGGTCGGTGACGCGTTGGCCGTTGTTGTTACTAGTTAGATGCAGACTGTTAGGACCGATGTGCGATGTATTTTCTGCACTCCTACCAATTTTTGCATTAAAGTCGCCCACGATGATTTTAATGTCGTGGTGCGGTATGTTATTGATGACTTCCTCCAGCTCGACAATGACTAAATCTTTGATGTCATCCGATTTATCTTCGGTGGGTGCATGCACATTAACGATCGTGATGTTAAATTTCTTAGTGCGAAGTCTGACCGTGCACATCCGCATGTTGATCGGGTGGAAATCGATGATGTTACTGTTTATGTTACTGTAATAATTAAAAAACATTAAAATAAAACAACACGACAAATTAAAATAAACAAAAACACACTTATGCACAATCGTGTGTGTATTCACCCGTCGACTTGTCACATATACTTTATTTATTTATTCATTGGCATTACAACTTTGGTAAAGGAAAAGCACGTATGGAAGCAATATAAATGAACAACAACAACCACCAAAAAAAATACTTCCATTATGCGTGGATTCCACAGTGAAACACATTTTTTCAGTAAAAAATACTGGAAACCGAAAAGAGGAGATTATACATTTTAAAATTACGTTAGAGTGATAAAGACAAACAAATGTTGCTATAAAAAGTATTGAGTTTTACTCTTTTTACGGCAACATTTTCCCCGCTTACTGCCAGTAAATTTTACTGAAATTTTTTTTTTGTTTCTTTCTAACAAGTAAAGGATTCATATTTTTATTTCGTGTTAATTTTACTGAAAAGCGACAGATGAAACAAGTGACAGACAACAGATGAAATAGCAAATTTTATATGGGTAAAATCTTGCCATCCGTTCTGCAGTTTTAAATCTTTTCGGATTTTTTTTTCATCAATTTTGTTACACATACATATAAATTATCTATTATGACTAGTTGGCCTTGAAAAAATTACCAGTTGCCAGAAACCCTGTGTGGAATTAGGCAAAAAGAAATACCGCTAATAGAAAAAGATGAAACTGAGAAGAGTAAATAAAAGATTCAATAGTAGTGTTGCTTTCGCTAATCCGCTTAGCTTAGCTAAGAAATGTGAAAGCAAAAACTTTTGGATTTAATTTTTTAATGTGTTTTAATTTTTCTGTGTTGGTTCATTTTCTTAATATTTATTTTATTTTTTTTTATTTTAAGAAATAGAATAAATTAAATTCGGTATTTTGCTATCAAATAACAAATGCTAGATTATTCTACAAGATAAATTTTTCGAGAAAAATAGAAAAAATAACGCCTTGCGGTAAACACCATAACCATAAAATGATTTTATTTCGCCTAATCCTAAAAATTGTTTTCTTAACATTCTAAAACAATCGGCGTTGAATACAATGCAATTGTTGTTGTAATATTTTGAAAGCAACACAGCTAATATATGTACAAACAAAACATAAAAAAATAAATAATATCACCGAGAAACAGCAAAAGAAAGGCAATTATTTTTCTCCAAAATGATATTTTTGTGTTTTGATACATATTTTGTAGTATGGAATTAAAACAATATATTATCTACATACTGGAAAAATTGCATACTGGGAAACGGTATGCACAAATGTGTATTATGGTTTTAAAATATATATACAAATTTAGACTTGATTCTCTTTCGTACACTATTTTGGCACGCACAATTATGATCGCGGGCCGGAAAAGGGTTATTGTAGCGCAAACTTATATGACTGCTGTTAAAAGGTGAATTGGTAAAATGCGTCTTCGGTAGAGATGATAATATTTTTGGTTTCTCGGGTATGTTACTATCGGGTTTTCCGGTTCAACCTCAGCTTTATGTTGTTTTTTCACAAAACTCACTCATTTTTATTGACAATTTTTTTATTTTGACAGCAAACTACTATAAAAAAATTCACTCAAATTTTTACAAGAAAATTTTAAACATTTGATTTTATAAATAAAAATTGTAAATTAATGAATATTATTGTCATATATAATGTCTAATCATTATGAAGTGCCAAGTTGGTAGGCCTTTGTGTACGGTTAATGGTGCAACTGTTTCAATTTCCCTCTTTACTTTTTGATCAATTAATAGGGCAGGAAAGCCACCAACAGGGCTTCATTTGGACGTCTTAAAAGATGATAAATTGGTTCAAAAACTAATGATTGATGAGAAAAAATGTTACCTATTCGGACGGAATCCGCAAATGAATGATTTCTGTATAGATCACGCATCCTGTTCTCGGGTTCATTCGGCTTTTGTTTACCATAAACACTTGAATATTGCGTATTTAGTTGATCTCGGAAGCAGTAAGTGATCTCCGTTACTCATAGGTACTATCCTTTTATAATATCGTGTATATTTTAGCACACGGAACTTTCATTGGTTCATTGCGTCTAGAACCGCATAAACCAACTCAATTACAGATTAATTCAAATTTTCATTTCGGAGCATCAACAAGGTTTTGTTTTGTGTTTGATTTATAAAAATGAATATTTTTTTAAAATGGTTTAAACCGTTCTAGGCAATATATACTGCGGGAACGACCAACAGCTAGCTCACGCAGTGCCAGTATTATGGAGGATATCCCAATGAATGAGAGCGCAGATGGCACTCTTCTTGGATTGCCAGAAAGTCAAACCGATTTAGATAACTTGACCGAATATAATACAGCCCACAATCGACGAATATCTCTACTCGGAATTGCAGAAGATTCATTCAAAAAAGTATTATTTTCAATTTTAAATTGTAGACCTTACTAATATCATACTTTTTAACACGTTTTGCTTTCAGAATTCAAAAATCAAGCGGAAACGACGTGGTGTCACTTTCAATGAGGAGGAAATTGTGATAAATCCCGAAGATGTTGATCCAAGTGTCGGGCGTTTCAGAAATTTGATTCACACCACAATAATCCCAACAAAAAGAACTAAACTCGAAAATTCAATTGGTATATCGACGAGTCCTTCCACGAGCACTGCCGATGTAAAAAATTTACATCCATCCTCCTTGATTCCACATTTATATCAAGGCCTTCCACCATCAGCCGATAAAAATGCTCAGCCCGGTAGTAGCGGTATGGATTCAGATATGTCTGGCATATCAAATCTTGGGTCAAAACTTGGTTTAATATTGCCGAATCCGGCACCAGACGTATTGCCTACGATCGAGGATGTACAAAATATTCCAACGCCAACATTCAGCAATATCTCCAATAATGTGTCGCTCGAGGAAATGTCAGACAATGAACCAAAAAAGAAAAAGTATGCGAAGGAGGCTTGGCCGGGTCGAAAACCACTGTTAAGTGGTTTTTAGAAATCCATTCGAGATTTTTATCGTTGGTTTGTTTACCAAGTTTTTTGTCGTAACTTTGTAACAAAAATGTTTCTTTTTTTGTAATTTTCGTTTTATTTTTATTTGTAACGTATTTTATAATTAAATACATAATTATTATAGTGATTTTATTAAAATTATAATATAAAAATAAAAAATTAAAACGTACGAAATTAGTATTTTGATCATTGTGTGCATATACAATTCAATTCAAAAGCAAAGTACTATTATATTGATCAAGATTCATCAATATGCATGCCAGAAAGTTTAATCTGTACTATCGACATTTTAATCTAGTACCGCAAATTTACCGTGCGCACCGCAACGAAAAAATTGTAATAGCCCCTTGAAATAAATACATTTTTTTTTTTTAATTAAAAAGAAAATTTCAAATATGGCGTAGTTTGTGAATTGTAGTATTTGTAATGGAAAACGAAAAAAAATATTAAATTAATGAATATATAGATTTGTAATTATAATAAAAAATAAGTAAATGAAATAATTGTGTTGTGAATTATATTATAATAATTATATATACAAAAATTATTTATTGAATTAGAAAAAAAGTTAAAAAGTGTTATAGAATTTGTCAAAAGAAAAGGCAAAAAATATAAGTGTTGTGTTTTTCGTGTTTCATTCTTAAATTTTTTTAATAGAATAGAAAAAATATAATTTACAAAGAGGTGAGATATATTTCAATATCGCAATAATTCGATAAAAGTGAATAAGTATCTAGATTTAAGAAAATTCATAAAAGTACGTGAATTGAAGAAAATTTGTAATGAATGTTATGATGGGTGACACAAATTACAACTTTTTTTCGGTGCATTAGATGAAAGGCGGATGTCTGTATTTAAAAAAAAAAAATTCTGTACAATTCAGAATTTTATAAATACATTTATTAATAATAGCATAGCATTTTTTGCAAATGTACATATCACGGAATACAATAATTTACAATCTCATCATTAAAGAATACTTAAGTCTTTTCATGGAAAGGTTTTTAAAATAAATCTAGCTGCTGGGTAAATCGTAGTAACGTTAAAAAAGTGAAAATGGAAAAATTCAGGTTATAAAGTGTTAGATATAATATAATACATATTTAAAATTAAAATGTTCGTCACAAGAAAAGCAAAAATTACTCTCATATCTAATTTTAACTTCAATAACAAGTTCATTTTATTATACCCATACAACAATTTGTGTGAAAAATTTTCAAATTAGTGCTAATTTTCATTATTCTCCTTTTTTTGTTGTAATTTAAAACACACTCATGCACAGTAAACGACCAGGGAAAAAATGTTTTCAAATTTATCGGGAAAATCGTAAATTCAGTGTTGGGGGTGAAAAATTGTTTCATTTTTATGTAGCTATTACGCCTACGATTATTTTCTATAAAAATGTATGTTAGTTTTTCTTACCAGTGTAAACTATCTCTATTCTTTACACACTTCTTTCAATAAATTTACGTATATCGAAAATATGACCGTCAATACATTTTAATTTAATTTCTTCTTGTATAGTAACATAGGTAGAAATATATTTATTTAGTAGACCAATATTTAAATTTATTTTAGAAAGTTAGAAAAAAAAAACTATCTCCACACATTTTGTGTCTCTCTCTGTATCTGTAATTAAAATATAGTTCGATCGAAATCGAACCGCACAGTCTGGTAGGACTTGTAGAATAATTTTGGTGGTCCTTGTTCTTTCAATCAACATTTCTCAAACACATCTTACTCGAATTTATTGATTTTTATATGTAAGTATGATGTGTATTATTTTAATGTTATTAGGTGACGAGAAAAATTGAAATAGAAATTGTCTTATTTGCTATTCTTTGGTTTTGGTCTGGCGTCTTAATCTTATACATTTTGTCTAACAACAAAAATACGAATGTGATTTGTTACCTATACCGAAAATAGTATGATTTTGGTATTTGCAGTAGATTTTAACACCGCAGACAGGCGATAGTACATTGCCCTTAGGCTAATGAACTGTTACGACAGAAACATAACCAGACGTGTTTGAGTATCTTTTCATCCGATTTGTGGAAAAATGTATCGATTGTTAGGGCTAGATCACTTTTATAATGAAGTGAATGGGCGATTTATTGTTGCGTACCATCTAACAAGCAAATTAAATCACCGTTTTGCTAATAGACGCACTTTCCGGGTTTTTTACCAATACGCGCTACGGTTTTGGGTAAGTAGTGAACATTAATATTTTTAGAAATGCATCGTGAAATCAAAAACGACAATAAACTAGATAATTATTGAAACCGCAGAAATATATTAAACATAAGTATGTATAAAGCTTCCTATAAGTAGTGAGCCGTCTAATTATTTTTTTAACATGTGGACACTAATTGTGGAGTTTTACCTCTGAGTAGTGTTGTAATGAACTGGTTCAACTGGGTTTAATAAAATTTTACAGTTTTGCTAAACTTAACTTACTGAATTTTTGCAATTGTTGTTTCATTGAAATACATTTACATACAACCTTGGTTAAATTGCTCGCTTTCATATCCCAGAAGAGATTTTGCCACCTACACGATCATTTTCCTACCGCTCGATGCGACGGGAATCTTTCAATATAAAGGAGTTGTTTAATTTCTTGATTTATTCGAATCCGATAGGGTACCTTAACCGCAACCTTAACTGGGTTACAGATAAACCAAATGACGATTCTCTGAAATCCGTGTTATCTTTTATCATAAACGATATCAATCACAAATCTTGGATATTGTATTTGACTTACTAAAATGGCCAGTTCGGAACACCTACAACCAATTAAATACAACTTCAACAAAATAAACCGTGTGCGGGGCTATAAAATTTTTAGTATCAGGTAAACGATATGACGTTACATGCTACAGAGGAATATCAACTACATCATCAATTCCAAAATTGTTTGAATTAGTATTATGCAACAACTTTAAATCCACAATTTTACGTCATATACAGTGGTGTGCAATATAAAAGTAATTCTATGAAATTTTTAAATAATACATTTTTTTTAACAAAATCATCAATATTAAAAATTGAAACATGTTTTTTTTAATTGACAGTCTCTTGTAGAAAACAAAACATTTATTATATTATCACTTTATTGTGATCACAGATCGAAGTATCGTATTCAATTTTAATTCATTTACGCCATCTGTGCAAATTAATAGGGAAATTTAAACAATCTTGTTAAAAAATAGTTATTCGTTGGAATAATTTGATTTTTACATAAACATTTAATATTTGGTGATGTATCCGTTATTTTTAAGCACCACATTATATCGCCTCCCCATAGAAGCTACCAGTGAAAAAAAATCATGACAAGACACCTTTCAACTGGGATACTCCATCAACCGTTTTGAACGTTTTCTCAAAATTCATTTATAGTTTTTGGCCTCGGCAATTTAACCTCGTTTTAACTCAGCCCAGAGGTTTTCTATTGGGTTCAGATCGGGAGAATGTGCTGGAAATTTCAATCCATTAATTTTATGTGCAGTAAACCAGACTCTTACCACATTCGCCGTGTGCTTCGGATTATTGTTCTGGTGAAACACCCAGCTGAGGAGCATGTTTTCATCAGCTTACGAAAGCATGGTATCCCTTAGAAGTCCTCCATATAACATTTTTTACCAAGCTTTCAAAAGACCCTGCATATAGACCCTACAACACCATACAAGACCATTTGGATTAGCCCATAACAAAATGGCGGAACGTGTTATGGTCCGATAAAACAAAAATAAATTTAACCCGCGCTGTACAGTAAAAACTGTCAAACATGGCGGAGGAAACATTGTGCTATGAGGGTGTTTCCCGTATAGTGATGTAGGGCCTATATGATAGGTTCACGAAAATCTTGATAAAAAAAATTTATATGAAGGACATTTAAGAGATACCATGCTTCCGTATGCTGATGCAAACACGCCCCTTCGCTGGGTGTTTTAGCAGGACAATGATCCGAAGCACACGGCGAATGTAGTAAAAGTTCGGTTTACTGCACATAAAAATCAATGTAATGAAATGGCCAGCCCAGTCTCCCGAAAACCTCTGAGCTGAGTTAAAACGTGGTTTAAGTAAATTGCCGAGGCCAAAAACTATAAATGAATTTTGAGAATACGTTCAAAACGGTTGATGGAGTATCCCAGTTGAAAGATGCCAATCACTGCTAGATTCTATGGGGAGGCGATGTAATGTAATGCTTAAAAATAACGAATACATCACCAAATATTAAATCTTTATGTAAAAATCAAATTATTCCAACGAATAACTATTTTTTAGCAAGAATGTTTAAATTTCCCTATTAATTTGCACAGATGGCGTAAATGAATTAAAATTGAATACGACAGTTCTATCTGTGATCACACTAAAGTGATAATGTAATAAATGTTTTGTTTTCTACAAGAGACTGTCAATTAAAAAAAACATGTTTCAATTTTTGATATTGACGATTTTGTTAAAAAAATGTATTATTTAAAAATTTCATAGAATTACCTATTATATTGCACTCCACTGTATCAATAAGCCAGCATGTTTTTCTACGTGGCCGATCCTCATCAACTAATCTGGTTGAATTCACCAGTAAAATAATTAAAGACATAGAAAGACACCATCAAGTAGATGTAGCGTACAAGGATTTCAGTAAAGCATTTGATTCCATCTGCCATCAAAAAGCACTCCATAGTTTATTCACATTTGAGGGGTTTCACTCGATTACATAAATTGGTTCAAGTCTTATCTATCAAACCGGCTATAATTTGTAATAATGGGAAATGAGAAATCAAACGTTATTAAAGTTACGTCTGGGGTTCCCCAAGGATCACACTTCGGGCCTTGGATATTTAATGTTTCATAGATCGAATAACCGAGATAATCAAAAGTAGTGTTGCTTTCGCAAATCCGCTTAGCTTAGCTAAGAAATGTGAAAGCCTGAAAGCCACAACTTTTGGCTTTAATTTTTTAATGCGTTTTAATTTTTCTGTGTTGGTTTATTTTATTAATATTTATTTTAGTTCTTTTTATTTTATGAAATAGAACAAATTAAATTCGGTATTTTGCTATCAAATAACAAATGCCAAATTTTACTACAAGATAAATTTTGCGAAAAAAATAGAAAAAATAATGCCTTGCGGTAAACACCATAACCATAAAATGATTGTATTTCCCCTAATCCTAAAAATTGTTTTCTTAGCATTAAAAACAATCGGCTTTAATACAATGCAATTGTTGTAGCTCTATTGAACACTGCTTACAAAGTGTTGGCTAATGTTGTACTTGCCAGACTCATCCCTTTCGTCGAAAACATCATTGGCGACTATCAGTGTGGTTTCCGTCCCAACCGATCGACCACTGAATAGTGTTTCACCATGAGGATGATCTTGGAAAAATGTTGGGAGTACAACATAACCATACATCAGCTATATATAGACTTCAGACAGGCGTATGACAGTATAAACCGCGACAACCTATGGGCCGCGCTCATATGCCTGGGAATCCCAGAGAAACTCGTTTCTCTGTGTAAATTAACAACATCCGGATCTGTATGTAGAATCGTAATTGAAGGATCTGTGTCAGACTCCTTTGAAATAACATCTGGTGTTCGACAGGGTGATGCACTCGCGCCTTTGCTGTTCAATCTTGCGCTTGAGTACGTAGTGAGGAAAAGCAACATCGAAACCTCGCGCTGTATATTTAATAAGTCAGGCCAAATTCTTGGATATGCAGATGATATCGTGCTTCTTGGCCGAAGACCTAGCGATATCAAAGACAGTTTCATATCGCTCGATCGCTGCGCAAGAACACTTGGTTTGGAGGTGAACAGCAGTAAAACAAAATATTTAGTAACACCTAGGAACATCTCTACGGCAAATCTCGGAATTGGCGACCACAACTTTGATAGCGTCGAAAACTTTAAATACCTCTGGTCAGTTATAACCTCGTCGAATGATATGCAGGCAGAAATAAAAGCCCGAATCGCTGCCGGACAACGAGTTTTCTACGCCAAATCAAGATTATTGCGATCGAAACATCTATCGCAGTCGTGCAAGCTCGCACTTTATAAAGCACTTATAAGACCTGTGCTGGCTTTCGGAAGCGAGAGCTGGACCATGACCTCTAACGATTGTAGATTATTATCTACCTTCGAAAGGAAGGTTGTCCGTTCAATCTTTGGTCCAATTAAAGTTGCGAACAACGAATATCGGATTCGTATGAATCACGAAATAAAGCAACTCCTCGGAGGCAGCGATATTATCGGATTCATCAAATCCAATCGAGTGAGATGGCTCGGCCACGTTACAAGGTCTCCACAACAACGGATGATAAATAAAGTGTTCCACCAAAAACCAGCCGGAGTACGTCGTAGAGGAAGACCCCGACTACGCTGGCGCGACGACATCGAACAAGATCTTCGAACATTAGGATGTCGAAACTGGAGGACGAGATCGGTGGATCGAGATGGATGGAGGGCCTTAGTGCAGGCGGCGAAACCCCTTCATGGGATGTGAAAGCCAGAGAGAGAGAGAGAGAGAGAGAAATTGTTGTTGTAATCTTTTGAAAGCAACACAGCTAAAAAAACGTGCTCATATTTGCTGATGACGTGAAAATTTTTCATTCTGTTAATGTAATGCAAGATATGAAGAAACTTCAAGAAGACATCGATAGATTAAGTGAGTGGTGTGATCGAAACTCGCTTTACTTACATATTAAGAAATGCAAAATCATGTCTTTCCATTGTAAAAGAAATCCGGTAATTACTACATACAAAGTCAACAACGCAGTATTGCAAAGAGTCAATGAGTTTAAAGACTTAGGTGGCACATTTGTCAAAAATGCCAGTTTCAATAGGCACATTGAAAATTGTATTGCGAAAGCGAATGCCATATTTGGATTTGTTAAAAGATGGACAGGTGAATTTAAAGACATTCAAACCTTATTTTTACTCTATATCGCTTACGTTCGATCTTCAACTGGAATATGCTGAAACGGTCTGGAATCCATACTATGCTATGCACATTAAAAGAAAGCATTCAAAAGAAGTTTCTGATTTTCTTGTTAAAGAAAAGTGACTGGGTTTACGACCACAACCCCATTAATATTATGTCTAAATCATTCAATATCATCGACTTCCTATTCGACTTTAATTTATCAATGGACAACTTCAAAAATATCCTGAAGAATTAGTTTTTAAATTTTTAAATGTTAAATCAAAATTTGATTTATATTTAGTTTTTTTGTTTAAAGTTTTTTGGTTAAATTTGTTTTTATTTTTGTTTAAATAAATTTTTGTTTTAAACTAAATAATTTGAAACCATACATGTTAATCACAGAATAGATTTCTTTGAATAAATAAAGTAAAAATAAAATAAATGTGGTCAATATCCAAAGGTTGGGAGGCACAGGCGCATCATGAAATGCTGTCGGAAAATCACTTGTTTCAAAATATTTCTACGGTCAAGTACAAAAAAGTTCAAAATTAATCAGTCACAGTTTTATTTTATTTTGATAGATAGTGTTTTCTTTGTATTACAAATCGTTAATTTTATTATTGAGCAATTTTGAATGGAAATCTACTAGCAGGAATTGAATTTTGAGTATCTGCTAGAAGGGGTTACATCACTCTTGATATTTTATCAAAGTTTATGTTTCATTTCTGACACTATTTCGCTTTTTATATCATTTGTCAACCCGCTAGATTAAAATCATGAGATATTTTTACTCCATTTCTTACACCAATTATGTATTTTGTTTTGGATACCAAAACTTTGGAATGAAATTAGTGAAAAAGATATTGTTTAAATTTATTCTAGTAGGTTTTAATAATAGTAGACAAGTAATAATTCACAAACGAACGCCTAGGCGCACATTGCGACGCAGTCCTCATAGGCAGCGCAACACAATCTCTGCATGCAATGCATTTAAGTTTCCGCGTCCAAATTGTCAAAGACGACCGATCAAAGTGGCTGCTGTTCACTTGTCAACTGTCCAATCTCTTCGCGTGACTCTACTTAGCAGTATTAAACTGTCCTTGGCTTCTATATTACTTTTCCTTGCTATGTGCTCGATTACCAGTTTAAATATAAATTCCACTATACTGTTTTACACATAGACTCACATGATGTTAGTTTACAGAGAGAGGCAAGCGCCTCTGAAATTCCTTGACTAATGAGCGCAGCCAAGATGTTGTCGCGCTTGATGTTTCATGTGCCCGTTGAAAATCTCTGTAGAGTTGATAAATGGAAATTTATAACAGCAAACCAACAAACAATAAATCTTTTACATCAGGGTCAAACATTTGCCATTGAATGACAATCCGACTTCAAAATTATGCTCGTTCTGTGATCTGGAGTGCTAGATTTAAAGGTTTGGAAATCTCGATGGTGTCATAAATCTATAAATTAATCCGAGACGCCCATCTAGGGTTAATAAATTGATATTTATTGTGAGTAAGATTTTCGTCAAAAAATTCCGGACACTACATTTTTTTCCATATTTGTGTTTACGGTAACTATTTGCATTATTCGAGGTATGGTTGTACGAAATAATATCTTAATATATAATATGTGCCAAAAGGCACTAACGGAACAAGTTTTTGTTTAATAAAAGTAAGAAATAATAAAAAATAAAAACCAACAAATCTAAGCGGTCAGTACTCTAATATCAAGTATTTCCTCCACGAGCTCTGATCACATCTACCATTCTTTTTTTATACTGTGCACCAGGTATGCAATGCACTTCTGAGGTATCATTTCCCATTCTTCCTGTAGAGCATGATCTAAGGTTTCTAAACCAACTTGTTTTTGGCCTAAACGACGCTCTAACATATCCCAGACGTGTTCAATTGGATTAAGGCCAGGGCTGCGAGCGGGCCAAACAATTCGATCAGTTCCCAGTTCCAAATAATTATTGACAACGTTTGCAACGTGGAATATAGCGTTGTCATCCATTAAAAGTGTCCGGAATTTTTACGAGCAGTGTATAAACAGAATTTTCTTTGCATCGCCTTCGCTAGATCGATCATTTGTTGGATGATTCATATAGAGTTGCCAAAGGAGCATCGCGAGCGAGTCTTGCAAGAACTCGAATATAGAAATTATTCGTGCTTAGTGTAAGAAAGACGACACTGCGGTGATAACGAATTGCCGATAATCCACCTCCCTTAGCAGATTAGCTTCTTGGAAAGGAAATTGAAAAACGATTATTTAATTTTTTTTGACAATCTTGATTCACGTCAGAATCTACTTAAATATAAGTCCTGCTAACTCCACACATATAAAATAAACAATAACTAATTAAAGATGTATTGGAAATATTTTTTCCATAGTAATTTTTTTTTAAATAACTAAGTATAAATGTGTTGGTGCAGAAACAAAAAAAAATGAGCAAAAAAAAAAATTCAAATTTACGTTGCACTGTTAGTGTAACCAACACACTCTTTGTTAGTTTTCTTTAAATAGGTATCTGTCAATGAGAGAGTAAGCAGGACTTATATTTAAGTAGATTCTGTTCACGTGTACAGTTTTTAAAGTTTTCTTTATATATACATATGTGTGTGTGTGTGTGTGTGTGTGTGTGTGTGTGTGTGTGTGTGTGTGTGTGTGTGTGTGTGTGTGTGTGTGTGTGTGTGTGTGTGTGTGTGTGTGTGCCTGTGCCTGTGTCTGTGCCTGTGCCTGTGCCTGTGCCTAGGCCTGTGCCTGTGCCTGTGTGTGTGTGTGTGTGTGTGTGTGTGTGTGTGTGTGTGTGTGTGTGTGTGTGTGTATGTATGTGGTTGTATAGTTCCGTGATAGTTCGGGGTAAAACTTCAGACTTAAGATTTTTCCGGAAATTGAAATTTTTGGCGGAAATCGGCCCACCGGAAGTGGCAGCTTCGGTGGGAGATTTTATTCGTAGTCTTCAATTAATCACAAATTAAATGACATTAAGCAAGTCGCGGTAAAATTAAAAAAGTGACTCTTCTTACCCATCGCCAGATGACAATTTCCAAGTGCTCGCAATAGTACTGGTGCCCGTTTGTGGTCTAGTCGGTACAGAATCACCAACGAATTAAAAACATGTCGAAATGCCAATTCAATAAAATGTAACATACCATTAAAACAATGTAATAGCCTGTCGAGTATAGTTTTCAACTATCGGGAAAATTCCAGTCGATTTGCTGGTATTTTTGTTTCCCATCGCAGCAAATTGCAAACAAATGCTCTAACCCTAATCCTACCAAGTCAATTTTGTTACATATGCAACCAACGTGTGTCTTTTAGGCACATATGGAGTTTTAATGTAACTTAGAATTTTTGTAATAAAAACATTTTAGCTGTGTTGCTTTCAAAAGATTAGAATTGAATTTAGAAGGTGACATTTTCCATACTTTTACGAATTTTTTAGGATTTGGAAGCCCATAAGTCATTTTTATTAAACCAATTGTATTAAATAATGATTTTTTTAGAATAAAATCACATTGCAGAATACAATAAAAGTTATTTCGTGCCTTTAAGACTACAAACGCGAAATTTTGAATAACTTAAAAATATATCTCAGTTACCGTGAACCACTTAGGACATCAGTTCTATGGGATGAGAGCTTCTAAATGACTCCCCAATCTGCCAACATCCTGTATATGATTTACCGAAATTATTGACTCCTCATATTGCAATGCTGAATTAAAATTTGATACAGGAGGTCCTAAAAACTCTACTCGTACATTAAAAAAAAAATATTGTATTATGAATCCTCGCCTGATCAATCGTTTTATTGTCGATTAAAATTATTCTTCTTGGCCTAAAGATCGAGTTGGCTAAAGCTCTTCTTTCTTCGTTTTTCTAAAAGATCACAAGGCTTCGCTCACTACTGAAACATTTGATACCTCAAAAGTTAAACCATATCGGCTTATCTAGGGGTCTTATTGAAATGATGCTGAACCGAATAAATATCATAATTCTCGTAAACAAATTTTGTAGAAATAGGGAAGGAATTAATTTAAGGGGACATAGCACCTTCAAAATTGAAAAAAAGAGTTTTTCAAAGATTTTTATTAATAGAATAAAAAGTCTTTTAATGAAACTTTCCATTGACATTTTATTTAACTGAAAGTATACAAAAAAAATTCAATTTGATTTTTTTTAGCTCAATGTCGTCTGCTACAAGGGTTTTCCAAAAACACTGAAAATTCGCGACGTGCATCATAACTACTCTCAGAAACGTCCGAAAAAAACGGGGTTTTATTCAGCATTAAATCGCCCTTGGAATGAACTAAAAGGAAAAAATTGGTTGAAAAATAAAAGAGCGGGATTTTTTCGAAAATGCAGCTTTTTTGTCCCCCCCAAATAGTAACTCAAAAAATTGAAAGCCGATTATTTCTTCCGTAGTTCATTCTGAGCAGAAATATATGTAGATCAACACGTTAAAATTTTAGAACGATTAGATAAGTAGTTTTTTCTCAATCTTGCACGCCAAAGTTCGTCATTTCGAGATAATCGCGTAAAAAATCGACTTTGGCGCGCTTCGTAATAAATAAATTAATTTTTTTTTGAGATTTTCATGTTTATATCATTAAAATCATGTTTTTAAGCGTTCATTCTAACATAATCTATCATAAAATAAATTTCGATTTTTTAAAAATTTGAAGGGGCTATGTCCCCTTAACATTCCTTCGAAACATTTTCAACGACCCAATTTCTACTAGAGTTTCACTTGGAGGTAATTTCTAATGTTAGTTACCTACGGTGGCTTCGTCTCGTTTTTCGGTATGCCTGTTCGGTTAAATACTCATATGAAAATGTAGAAGGCAGCTGGGATTCTCGCATTTCCTCTATGGGAACGGCAGCCAAGCGTACAATTTTGCATGTAACAATTACTATTCGAGATTTTATCATTTGCTCTTTCCGAAAAGCGATTTGCTCTATACACAGCAGTAGATCTTGGATTTAGCTGCAACCAATATTATTTTGTTTATTTGATCGGTTTGTTATTGAAGATCCGACTAAGCGTGCAATCAGGTTTCGTTAAACTGATGTTATCGAGCTCTATATATAACAAACTTATTTGTTAAAGCATTTATATCTAATTTCGTCCAAGACATTAACAATTCTCATCTTCAGCCTTCTAATCAAGACGCTAATCATCGGATACGCAACACGCAGCGCGTATAACTCGACACTTTAGGAAAATGTAAAAACAAACATGTCATAATAAAATTTTTTTTAGTCATTATCCGTAAACCGCATGAGTACTAACTTAATGTGTATAATAATAAAATATAAAAGTATAGGGTATTGATCAATAAATTAAAAGGTTACCTAATACAGAAATGTTATGCTATGCAAATTTATTCGTACGTTAGTCATATGACATTATTAATAAGTAAATTTTAATTATGATTATAGTATTTTCCTTGTTTGATGATTAAGCTCAAAGTTAAGAATAACACATTTTTTATAAATACTCCTTCCAAGCACAACTTTAATTAAAGCCGGTTTACTACTTTTATGAACGTAACTTAGGCAATGTATATTTTGAGTGTAGAATTGTTTTTTCTGTTTTCGGGTAAGGAGAGTAGTATTTTTAAAATGTTAAATTAGGTATACATAATGCATATCCTATTTCATGTCTACGAATGTGCAGCTTATAATATGTATTATAATCATAACGAGAAAATATTATGCAAGAAAATATTAAATAATAATATTTTACAAAACTGAAAGAATATGGTGAGAAACCAACAGCACAATGCAGATATACGTAGTTTAGTTTGTTTAAATTTTAAATTTATGACCTAGGGGTTTTTTAAATTTAAACTATTGGGTATGGCA
The DNA here is from genome assembly GCA_947310385.1 of Nephrotoma appendiculata. Lineage (NCBI taxonomy): Eukaryota > Metazoa > Arthropoda > Insecta > Diptera > Tipulidae > Nephrotoma > Nephrotoma appendiculata. The sequence goes on from OX371223.1 coordinate 165,308,701, forward strand.
AGCGATCGTTTGTTGGGAATGTGAATTTTATATAGTATCTGCAAAAACTTAACCTTTATATTCGCATAAATATACAGCTGTTATATTGATACTGGTTTTAAAATTCAAATTAGCAAAATTTATGAAGTAAATGATTTTTGTCGTTTGTCGATGTTTAAAGGCCTATGGGCAAGAAGTACCATAATTCTGTGCTGGTTCTGTGCTCCCTAGCTGGTTTCTATGTTTTTTTTTTGCTTCGAATAATCAAGAATTTTATACATAATGTATGCTTACTAGTTTTAGTGAATTGACCCGTCTTTTGATAATAAATTTTACAGATCAAGCGCCGTGTTAGTCAAAACTGTATGATTTGGATTGGGAATACTAAGTTGAAACACCCAAAAGGGGAAGGGTGCAAGATAGAATATTATCACATCATTACGATTGAGGATTGATTGATTGCTTGAACAATAAAGGGGTTAAACAGGGCGGTCCTATTTCACCACGTATTTTCAATTTTATTTTAAACGAAGTTTTGGTTGGCAGCTTTATATCCTGAATTAAAATTGGAACAACAGTTCTTACTTATGCTGATGATATTATTCTTATTACTCGGGACATTACCACAATTCAACCCGTTCTTGAAGAATTAATTAATTCTCTAAGTGTAGTTGGCTTAGAGATAAATCTAATGAAATGTACTATACTTATCCGAGATCCTGATTCCTGCTTTAATCCTCCCCCTAATCTTACCTTAGCTGAAATAAATTTCACGCGTGTTAATATAATACGTTATTTAGGTACATGTTTGAGCTCAAATTTAGAACGACCGCACACTATTCGAATTCGTTATCACCAAACATTGTGAAACTAGACAAATGCAAAAATTTATAGGAAAGAATAAAGTTTAAATTAATAAGAGTGTATAACACTGTAATATCTCCTATAATAATCTATGGACTAAAGACAGTAGCTCTCACGTTCGCTAATCGTCGTCGTTTAAGAAAGTATGAGCTACATTTTGAAAAAGTTAACTGAGTTTAGTACCAATAAACTCAAAGTTCGAAAGGTAAAAGTTGTATTAAGTGGCAAAACTATAACTAAAAAAATCAACGCCCAACGAATAAATTATCGAGGATATATCCATCGAAGGGACCCCGCTCATATTTTAAAAGCTGCAATGGCCTATAATGCAGGTCCAACAAACGAATGAATCACTTCAACAAGATTTAAGTTATTATGATAAATCTACTACCGAATAGGAACTCTTTTATCAAATCGTACCGAACTGCGAAAAACTGCCAATGAAATATACTGAAATGACGAGTCTGATTCCAGTGAATTACTGGAAGAAAATGATCCAGAAGTAAACATTCATTTATAATTTGAACCACCAAAATCAATCAGATTATGATTGAGGATGTTAATATAGTAAAAGTATGATTGACAAGGAACTATGCAATACGCAGAATTGGGTAAACAAAAATTGTGCGCGTATGTTGGGCGAATGGAGTCTCAAATTGTATTTTGCACTTTTTCGATAAATAAAACATAAATTTTATTATAAAATTAGCAATATGAAATGTATACTTACCATATTTCAGTATTATAATATGTACTTGATTTGAAAAAAAAAATATAAAACTATTATAAAACACAATTTACATCTTATTTTAACCCGTTGCCGCACATTTTTAAATTGACGACCGTGCTCAGAAACATACCTTTTTGTTTTCAATTGTTTATGACTGCCATATGTAATTGAGCGTTATTTATATGTTTGGAAGTGAAAATTATCACATTTTCTCACAGTTTTTCCATGAAAATTCACGACGGTCATAGCCGTCATTTGCTCATCACAACACTTTTTCTCTTCGGCTATCGCCGTCATTTGTCTCTCAGGAGGAAATAAATCGAATTGTTAAATATGAAAAATCAAAACAACAAAAAACAATTGATATGTTATCTGGAATGTTACATCTTTTTTATCTTCGATGTATCACTGAATAATTGAAACAAACAAATGCATTAGTACACTTCGTACGAATGATGTTCCTTTTTTCATTAAATAAAATATGCACGACGGCTATAGCCGTCATTTGCGGCAACGGGTTTGTCCAACTGTAACTTTTGACATAAAGTGTCAGATTTACCAAGTCAAACCAACATTTAACAATTAAATATTGTTTTATGAAGCACACTAAAGAAGATTGAAATAGAAAAGAGCAAAACTAAGTTAATATACAAGGAAAATATATGTGGGACATGTCCCATTTACGTTGAAGGGTTCAATGCCTCCTAAACTACAGGCCTCTTACTACTCTCATTTTTTGCACATGACGTCAATTTATGTCTACACCGAGACTGCGCAATAATAATATTAAGATATTTACACTAACAAAACAACTAGCGAAAGCAACAACAACGTAGACATAGCGTGTCGTCATCATTTGGTGTATGCGGCCTGTAGTTTAGGAGGCATTGAAGGGTTTAAAAAATGCATAGCATTTGTATGAAACTTTTTTTCGTGTTTACGTTAATTGGCCCTTTTTATATATAAAGATACACTCAATATATTATGGCCGCATACATACATAGGCACTGGTTTCTTTCACTTATTATCTCAAAAAATTCTCCAAATAGACACCTTTGGAAAAATTTTGGTAAAAGTATGCTCTGAGATCCGGACAGGGTTCGATGCTGCGATTTCTGCCAAAGTTAATAACATCATTAAAAATAAACGCATAAGATTACCTAAAAAAAACTTTGCGGTTGCGCTGGATAAAGCGCAAAGGGATACTTGCACAATTGGTGAGGTGGCTCAGGTTTTGATACATATAATGGAGAACTTTGAGAATAATAAGATTCACCGCCAACAGATTTGCAAGCATGCCATAACCGCTTAAATGAAGCATTTACACTCGCCCACTACGTTGCAAACTTAACCGATCCACGTTTTCAAGGACTGAAGTTAAATGAGAAACAGCTTGAGTGTGCAATGCAGTATATTGTCGAAATTACCAGGCAAAATCATTTCCCTTTAAAAGTTATTTATTCGTTTCCAAAACAACCGCAAATGTTAAACCTTTAACATGGTGGACGGCACTTCAACGTCAAATAAGCAATAAACTCACATCCAGCTACGGCAACAAGTGCTGGAATTGAGCGAGTGTTTTCAACCTATGGACTAGTGCACTTAAATTAAGAAATTTGCTTACGCAACGAAAAAGTCACTAAACTTGTAGGAATTTATAAAAATCTTAATTCCACTTCATTAAAAAATCAATTGAATTAACAAAATGAAATAAAATTTAACAATAATTCGTTTTTATTTACATAGTTTAAAATAGTTTAAAACTTAATTATAAAAACATGCGTGTATTAAACGTTTAAATATTTTCAGTTTAAAACAACGCCTTATGTTTAAAACATGCTTAAAACACTGATTAAATCCATCATGTTTTAAACATGTCAACCCTGCACTTCATTCATAAACTCGTTTTTATTCCAAAAGCCACTTGTCTAAAGACCACGAGGTGATAACAAAGAATTAAAACTGATCTCATGTTCCAGAAGCTTGTTTAAGATGAAGACATGTAGATTCATACACCAACCCTAAAAAACCTTATGGAAATGCGAAATATTGGTCCAATGATCGGTAAATTTTCGTTCAAAATGGCTACAGATATTTTCAAAATAAAATAGACAAACGGAAGGTCTACTGGATTAGATGCCCAATTTTCTTAAAACCGCGTTGTATCAAATCTGGTGAATTTTGTTGTAGTTTTACTTTCCTTTCAATACGATTGCTATAATTGTACATTTATCTATCTATTCTAAATAATTAAAGGCAAATTATAAAAACATAAAATGTTAACACGACAAAAAATGAACAACATTAATGAACTTTTTACAACGCTTACATTTTATTATTAGTTTATTAGCGAGAAAATTGGCTCAAATCCATGTTTATGTCAATGATGACTAACTCATCATGCCAAATAACATCCATTCCACCCTCATTTTCCCAACTTCAAATTAATTTGAAATTTATCTAATTAACATTTTGAGATGGACTCTACTTTATTATAAATATATACACCATTAAGTCGATTACGCATGTGTTATTTGCGTGTTGAACCTTGCCAGTTCTAATAAGTTGTGTATATAGTGACGTATTTTACCTGTGTGTAAATAAATAGTATATTTATTAGGTGTTATAATTACAACAGCACGATTTTAATTCAAAACTTTATGTATTTTCTGTGTCGCTCAAAGCAGAGTTATTGATTTACCGAAACGTTTGGTGTTGATTATTGTCCAATTCAATGTTTCCTATATAATTTATACAATGAGTAATACGTTTTTATGTTTTAACATTGATTTTGCATAATCAATAAACACAAATTTCGATTCTTGGTATCCTGGTTAAAACATAATACCAAAAATAACGCATGCACAATTCCACTCACAATAGCCACAACGCCATAAAGTCTATGGAACAGAATTAATATAAAGAAAGAATGAGGGTGCGTTTCTCAAATTTTTGATAAATTTTTAAATATAAGGCAACTTGATATTATATTATGTATTTTTGTTATTCAAATTGTGACTAACGCTTTATATACTATATACCCAACCAATACATACGTACGATTATTATATTAACTGACCAATGCCCAATTTTAGCAATTCATCGTCACCAATTCGCGTTTTCCTTTTTTTATTTCTCGTATAAGTTTCATATGAGATTGGCTTTAGAACACGATTTGATATATTTGGTTTGGTGTAATTATTATTCAATTATATTTTATAAAAGTTATGAATTAATTTTGTTCGTAAACGTATTGGCTGACAAGTAAATTGTTTTATTCTTAACTAGCTTCTTTAACTACTGCACCATTCATTATACGTAGTATGAATGAATACAGATTTGATTAATTTCTTCTTGCATTCGTCTTTTCAGTCTCTCTAACCCACAAATGAAATGGTTGGTGTTGCTGTATGTGGTGGATATTCGAAGTGAGCTTTTATTAATGTGAACCAAAACGTAAAAAGAAATAAATTTGAAGGTTTAGAAATTTGTATTTCAATTTTGTATTGAAGTGTTAATTTATTATTGAATTGCAAAATTGATATTCAATGCAACACAACAAAACGCTATCGCGTTTGTAATCGGCCATGTATTTATTTTGTCAGCAAGAATTTTATGTAATAAGATAAGTTAAGACATTTGTTGTCTTAGAGCACTCAGTCAATAATTGCGATAATAATTTTTTTTTTTCTAATTCATTTTAATTGAGAGCCCTTCACTTATGTCGTGTTTTTATACGGACGTCACGATGTGAAAACGATAATCAAAATAATGTTTTTAATGAGAAGAATGGCTGTTTATTATAAATGAGGATACATATTTGCTAAGCAAATCGTGCTTTAAAATGATGTGCACAAGCCAATATTTCTTTAGAGACCACAAATTAAAAAATTGTAAAGTGCTGATTTTTAATAACCAATCTAAACCAATTTATTACAATTGGCGACACTCAAAGGTACCTACTTTTAAAAAAAACCAATACCAAGAATTGTGCGGCCGGTATGTTCCAGAACATGGTGTGATAACTTTATTGAAAACTGTGTAGGTTTGAATACTTAATAACAAAATAAGTAATTTGCTTACTCGATAATTCTCGCAGAAGAAAGTGGATTATATCAGTATCTTGGCAGCAAGCATCAGAAAATAAAGTAATTTCACGTTTTCATAAGGAGACAAGGGTGAAGTGTGACCAAGTGATGATCAGTGTGACGATGTTCGCACACACATTCATTTCAATGCAAAAGTAACCAAGTATGTATATGTAAAACGTAATTTTAATGAACCCACAATTTTCACCCAATTATGAGTAACATATGCTGAGACTAATGTCGAATTCGATTGATTTTTACCTTGATATAGAGTGTTATAATTTTTGACATTAATCGACAAAAAAATCGTTTCAGTGTTTTATGTGGGTGTTAGTATTTTATGTTGTGAAAACGTATTGTGCATGGCAGGAGAAATGATTTGTCAAAGCCAAAATAGCAAGCTAGCATGGAATACGGTAATTAAAGGTTCCCGAAAATTACGGCATACTCAACCAATAAAGCTCGAGTGCAAAAAGTTACGTTAGTGCAAAAATATTTTATCCTGGGTTCCGTATTTTATTTAATCGGATTTCCAAGTGACAGTTTAAGGATCTTTTTAGATACCTTTTTCTACCTTGGACAAGGTAGAAAAGAAACTTAAATACAAGTAGCGTGACCTAATGTGACAACATTGAAAAACCATGGAAATGGTCATTAACTGGTCTAAGTTAAGTGATGGCGAATAACGCGCAATGGAACAAAATCTGTACATGCACTTCATTAATTAAATGTTAAAGGATACTGTAAAATTGAACTCTCAACAAATTCCCTTTGCAAATACGGTGAAATATTGACAAATTGAGAGTTTTTGTTGTTGAGGAAAAGAACATGTAAAAAAGAAAAATAATTTAATCTTATACATCTGACTATGATCGGGTCAGCCATGAACACTAGTAAAATGAACGTCCAGTAATTTAAACAGATCCTTTTTTAGAGGAGGTTATAAAAAATATATCCGAATGGAAAAACATGAAAATGGAGAAGCAGATAGCCTTTCGAATACTATTAAACTCAAGAAAGCTCTCTGTGAAGACTAGGTACCTTGGGTTGCAGTTGGATCTAAAGCTTACCTGACAAAAACTTATTGAAGAGAAATGCGAGAAAGCAAGCAACATTTACTGCATATGTAGAAAAATATTTGATAAATCATGAGTCTTGAAACCAAAACACGTATACTGGTTGTACGTTGCGGTAGACTCAGTCCCCATTATATCCTTTGCTGCCTTGGTTAAATGGCCTAGAATTATAACTGGGACCAGTAGGAAACTACTAGTCTGTGGCAATTAGGCAATCATTGTCTGGGAAACATGGGAAGTAAGCAAACTTTGAATGGCGTACATGTACTTTGATTTGATGACTTCAAGACACTTTCGAAAATTCCATCTACTGTGATTATTATTGAAAGACATGAGTGGGAACATGATGTTTCATCTCTCATATACGGTGGGGACTTGATCATGTTCAACAATGAATCGGTATTCTAGTTAGTATCGGACTGCACGTATTTGAGACTTCAACGACCTATAGCATACAAGGTGGTAGAACTCGCCCGTTTTTGTCGCTTATTTATTTCTTATCTTTTATTGGATTTCAGGATCAAGAAAGGACACAGTTGCATGACTTTAATAGAGGCACATTGAGAATTTTACTCGGCATTCTCACATATACTGCACTCTAAAAACAGAACTTGTTCAAAATGTGGATTCGTGAGAATGCAGATTGCAAGCAGTGTGGTTTCGGCGCAGTTTCCGCTTTGATCAGTTAACGATACTTCAAATACAGGAATTTTGGAATTCATCAGAAAAATAAACCGTGTTCGAAGCTACGTGTCTTATGAGGATTGGTTGTAAAGGTTCATTTTAGCGACTGTCTGGCAGAGCAGTCCCGACTGCTCACCGTCAAAACAGAAAACATGATTGGTTAGTTATGTAAATGACCACAAAACTACAACACCTCTTGCCAGAGTGTCAAACACTTAGGCCGGCCCATCTTCCAAGTCGGTAAAATTGTGGTTGTCAAGTAATATACAGATGGTCTACGTAAAACGAACCAATAGCCGCACGTTCCTAATTTGGCTGGCAACGGCGTTAGGTAGATCGTGAAAAGCGATCCGCGAGTTGGGCTCTCATAGAAGGCAATTCTGAGCGTTCGCTACATACAAATTGCTACTACTCCTAAACCTCTGACAATTTACTATATTTAACTCCGATGCTGAAGCAAGAGGCGAATGACAAAAGCATTCAGACACTCAAATTCCAAAGACAAATTCTTCGTGTTATAGGTAATCCATGATTCATAAAAAATGACAACCTGCGAGGGAATCTAAAGATCTTATTCATCAATAATTAAGTAAGCAAATATGCGAGCGAGGAAATCTAAGCTAAATGGAGAATTTGCCTCAGATGTTTTGATAATCTGAGAAAAATTCTCCATTTTTTGTTGGATGTTCTCCTTCTCAGCCGCCAAGGTGCGATTGCCTGACCATATGTTCCCGACATCCAATTTGTCAATACGAGGCATAAATAGTCGTAATGCTCTTTCATAAAGATTTTCAATCAGATTTATATGCTTGGTAGATGTATCGCGATTGGCGGTCTCTGCGAGGCGAGTGATGGGGGTTGGCTATCCATATATACGGCATCCGCTCGAACGCGATATTTCAAAATGTGATATTTCTATATGACAAAACGGGATATGGTAAAACGAGATATGACAAAATGAGTTATCCCGACGGGAGCGTAGCGACCCGCCTGATATAACCCGGTCCTATATATACTCTCGCTTTTATCCATTTTTAAACTCCTATAAACTGAAATTAAATTTCCCCTTCACCCGCCTGATATAACCCGATTCTAAACTCCCGCTCCTATCGATTTTAAAATTTTTAAAATATCGCGTTTTGTACCGTATCGCATTTTGAAATATCACGTTTTGAAATTTCGCGTTTTATACCAACCATATCGCATTTTGAAATATCGCGTTTTGATAATTCGCGTTTTAAAATATCGCGTTTCAAATGGGACCCCATATATATGTACATTAGCTCACAATACAAAATCTATTTTACAAAATCTCACATTACAAAGTCTCAAATTACAAATTCTCCCATTAAAAAATCATCTCACATAAACTTTTTCCGTAAATATATGAAATTGCGCGGGACAAACCAAGTTAGTTAGTTTCTACGACGTGTTTCCAATCCTGTCACTTACTTTTAAATATGACGTAAGTAAACAATCGAGAGAGATGAACATATTTACATTTTATTTCATATTTTTCTGGTGGTGACAATGCCATCGATATTATTGTTAGTTTTTCTATGAGGTGAATTGTTGAATTGTTAGTAAACATTTTTTAATTGTTTTGCAACAGATATACAAAGTTACATATACGATGGCAGTTTGATAAGTCAGTGACTTTTTGAATAAAAGATATATTTTATGACAAAAAAGCGTTTTATTTCTCAACATAGTCTGCTTTAAGTTCGATACATTTAGTTAGCATTTTTCCAATATTTTTATTCCTTCAAAATAATATGTTTTATCAATTAAAACCCTCAAAATTGTTTGTTTCAGTTTTGAACTTTTGTCATAACAGTAACGTAAATTCGACTTCAGAGAGACTGTAATGACCAGATTACCAAAACAAAGTTGTAAATGTGAATATGCGAAGTAAACACCAGTTCACTTAACGAATTATATTGGATTCACTAGAAATTGTTAAACACTTCTTAACACCACTTAACACGGACGAGTCGAACGCACAGTAAAATCAACAAACTAATATATCAGCATTTGTTTTTTCGTACCTTTTGATGAAATAAAAAAATTAAATATGGTACCAAGAAGAAATAACACAATGCGCTTAAAATACGTACTAAAAATTCAAGCAAAAACGTAAATCACCATGATCCGTTAAGTGTTAATCTCAAGTTATTGTATTTCTTTGTGACAAGTGTTTGTACGAGGAAGAGATTGCCAAAGTGTTTGGCAGTTTGGTAATGCCACCTTGCACAAAATAATTAAATTTGTTTTTTATATGTTCCAGGTAGGTTTAGCTAGAGCTAGCAATTAATTGTTGCATAATTGCCTAATTTAAAAATGAAAAACATTTTTCAGTTCATTATACTTACAAAACTTATCAATCAAATTTCTTCACAAAATTTTTGAAAATTACCAATTTAAATAATTAACCGATTAAATAAACTGATAATAGTATTTGTTTCGGGATGTCGGGTTTTCTAGTAATAATTAAAAAGTATAGCAATAAACGTAGATTTTCCCTCGTCTTTTTTAATTTTTGAAAATGTTACAGTACCGAGAATAGAAAGTGCAACACCCTTAAAAATACACAAAAAGATGTATTTTGCCAGTGCGACGCACGTTTAAAAAAAAGAATTGTTTTAGACGTGGTTCTTTCAAGTAAAATTAAAATTCAGTTTCAAGAACAGGTAATAAATGTTGAGTCACTTTTTATTGTAGTTTTTTTGATTTTTACGGTAAACAGCTGGCTTGTGAAGTAATAAAATGTATACATATTTAATATTTAGTTGCCCCGCCTTTGTTGGCAATAACAGCTGCAATCCTTGTTGGCATGGAGATAATTAAATCTTGCAGGTACTCGAGGGTCAGTTCTTTATACCATACTTCTGCAATGATTGATTTGAGTTTTTTGGATGATGACGGCATCTTTTTATTGATTTTCATCCGCATTACGTGCCAAAGGTTTTCATTGGGTTTCAAATCCGGAGAATTTCCAGGCCAATCCAGAGTGGGTATTTCATTTTTCAACAGAAAATCTTTAACCTAAAGAGAAATAATAATAATTAACTGTTTCTTTTTTTTATCGTCTTAAATATAAAATTAGTAAATGAAAAAAAATAATGCTTACCGTTTTCGCTTGATGACAAGGGGCGGAATCATCTTGAAAATTCACAGACTCAGCACTCAAAAAATGCATTTCAATGGAAGGGAACAAATGGTCCTTTACGTTTTTTTTGTAGACTTCTGCTTTCACAGTTCCTTTAATAAAGGCCATTTCTCCAATTCCATGATATTAAAAACATCCCCAAATCATTTGGCCCGCTGGATGCTTCACTGTATTTAATAGGCACTGATCGCTCAGTCGTTCGCCGGATTTGCGCCTGACGTACTGGATTCCATCCGATCCAAAAAGGTTAAATTTACTCTTATCGGAGAATATAACAGTTCGTTACTGCTGTAGACTCCAAACAGCGTTATTTAGATCACATTCTAACCGTTTTTGTTTCATTTTGGTCGTAAGAAATGTTTTTTTGCCGAGGACTTGTATCCTTTTCCCCGGAGGCGGTTACGAATCATATGAACCCCGATTTCTTTACCGGTTTCTGCGTTGTTTTCAGCCCGAATATCCACAGCAGTTTTAAATCGATTGGCTGTTGACATTCTGATAATGATAATGATTCTGATGTGTACTTGGCCATTTTGAACAAATTATAATTTTAATAACTTTCTCGTGCGAATAGTTATCTAAAACTAATTAAAAACATAAAAAACGATTGTATTTATACCCAAAATTAAATCAGCCTCCTACGATAATGACAAGGGGTAATTAGTACAATTTCACCAGAAAAATATTGGTGTTGCACTTTCTATTCTCGGTACTGTAGCTTAAGACTGCGTACATGACATCGTGAGTTAGTTTGGAAGCAATTTAACGAAATTTGATTGGTTTTGAGCAGCACGAAATTTGATTGGTTTTGAGTTCGGAATCGAGTATGTTGCTTTTTATTTCCGATGTCATGTACGCAGCATAATACCCCTAATTAGTATATTCGTACTAGGAGCTATTCTCTTGGTGATGACCAAATGGTTCACCTTTAACTATAGAATGACTATTACTTGGAATCGGTAAACATCAAACAATTTTACGTACAAAATTAGTTACAGCTTTGGAGCTTTCTTTTATCTGTATGATTAATGCTTGCTGTAATACTTTAGCTCTTCTTGTACTAAATTACTATGCTTACTGATTTTCATGTGCTTATATTTTCCCCGTCACTTTTTGCTCGTACTGTATTCTTCTTAAAAATTATCCGTCAAATAGTCGCCCGGAAAACATGTTTTTTTTTTATTCTTTGTATTTTTCTAAGTTTTGGTATATTTGGTTTTGGCGAATTGCTACATTGGCAGCACCGAAATTACAAAACACAAAATCTAAAACGAATTTATAAATAAGATTCTAATCTGTTCATAATACTTTACCGTGGTAAGAAATGTTATTTACTTACATTTTGTATGGATGTGAATATTGTGCTTTTAGAATTCAGATTCCTGAAATTGTATATTTGTTGGAACCGCGAAGAAATTTGTGTTTAATATTGCTTTATTTTATTTTTGAAATTGATTGATTTGATGGTTAGGAGAAGACCTTGAGCTGTGATTCGTAATAAAATATTTAAATTGATTTTGTGTAATCGAAAAAATCAAATCTCTCGACAGGATTAAGACTGTTCTACGGGTGTTTAATAAAAATATATAATGTAAATTTATTTTACTGTGAACTACTGAATAAAATCGAAATTGGAACATTTTTTTTGTATTAGTATTCAATTATGTATTTATGCATTGAAAAAGGTATGTTCAAGGTGGAAATTCTTAATAAAGAAGAAAATCGCCAATTTTTTAATTAAAAATATAACTAGACTCCTTAAAGTTATATTTAGATGGAAATATGAGTTTATTAGAATAGCGCAAATAAAGAATTTAGATGAATAATAATTGTTTATTCATTAGATTTTGAATAGAGCGAAAGCAAAAGATTTTCGCGAGATAAATATTTGTTGTTATTTTTCATCGTACTTTGATTGTGTGTGTGTGTGTGGGTGCATTATTATTCCAACTCATTGTTTCAAACAAGATTACACGCTACTAATGCGCGCTCGCTGTGTTGTACTATATTTATTATACATATTCATATTTTCATTTACAATTGAAGAAACAAATTAAAACTAGCGAAAAACGAAGCAAGAATATAGTTCAAAGATTAGACAAACGAATATGTTTTTATATGCAAGATTCTAGGTAAAACTAGTACATAATGAGTATACATTCCTATGATGATAATGCCGCGCATATCCATACACTTTATCTTTTGTGCGATAGTATTACTGAAACTACTATTATTTTCACGTATGATATAGGAAAAATTATTCAAAAGTATGAGTGGTATATATTTGATGGCTTTGTATCTAGAAAGAGGTTATTTGCTTATGGGGAAAAATGTTTCACCTAGTCAAATAGACAAATGAGTTTACTTGCTGTACAGTTAAGTAATTAAGTCGTATAAGGTCGGTTGAAAACGTTTCAGGCATGACATACTTATACATATAAAAATAAAATAAAATCATTGTACCATATTATAACCGCAACTAATGAAGCCGTGGAATTTAAAAAAATATATCTTAAAACTGATAAGATTACGAAGTTTAACCAGATTTTATTAATTAATATCTTAATTCGTAGAATCACGATATTTGGGAGTAATTTTATATTTCGAGTTGAAATCGGGTATGATATGATATGATAGAGGCGTACAGGCCACTCATAATGGCGATCTTAGGTATACGTTACCATAATCCAGCTGACGTAGAGCGATACAATTTCTGACTCGAATGCTGGTTCAGCTAAATAATCTAAAATCTCAATCGTGATAATTGCTTAGAAGCAAACGTACAGTGTGCAGGAAATAATTAGGAACTCGCAATAATAATTTGTTATACGCAAAATAAATGTACAAAAATAATTTCACAATGTCATTTAAAAAAACAGAAAAAGGAAACAAAAAGAAATTAATTAACACATATAAAACAAGAAAAAAGAGAAAATGTACACCCAAACAATTTATAAAGGATGCAAAACAACAAGAACAAATGAAAACAATTATTGAAAAGTCTTTAGTTCATGTTTATAACTACATGTGAAAATTAGTAACCAATGGTACAACCACTATTTTTGATAACCTCCCAACATCTTCTTGACTCGATGACCTTTCTAATTTTTTGTTCAGAAATTTCAGTTCTAGCGGTTTGAAGCTCTCTATAAAGTTGATCATTGTTTTTAAATGTTTCATGCCGGACTTTATGCAATCCAGGTCATACCGTCAATTTTTTTAGTAGATATCCATGATTGACATACTTGGAGGTATGTTTCGGGTCGTTATCCTGGGGGCTATTTGGGAATTCGATTCGAAAACGGGAGAACTAGATTCCTATATAATTTTAAATAAGGATCGTTAGAATCACATTCAAATCAAATTTGAATCTAGTACTCTCGTTTTAGAATCGAATTCACAAATAGGCCCCCCTGCTGAAACAATCGTCTTAATGGCATATTTTCTTCGGCATAACGCAACATTTGGCGCTCTGAAATGTCTCGATATACAAACTGGTCCACAATGCCGTTAATGCGATGTAGTGGTCCCAACCCAGAAAATCCCGCAAAAAACCCAATGCCTTGCAATTTTTTATTTTTTACAATTCCTACAGTATATCGCGGATTTAAACGCTTTCCGATTGGTCTACGTACCGTCTGATCCCGTTTAAATTGAATTTACTTTCGTCAGACATAAAACTCGGTTCCATTGTTGCATGGTCCAGTCTTTATGCTCCTTAGCAAATTTGATTCTGGCTTTTCTATTTTTCACCGAGATGAAGGTGCTCTTGGCAGCTCTGAAACATTTTAATCCCGCATCGGAAAGACGACGACGAAACGTATCTGGAGAAATGTCTAGATCTAGCTCACGAATAATTTCTTTTGCACTATCAAACGGGTGTTTTTTTGGAAATAGTACACGATTTCTCTTGCAAGGGCGGCCAACTTTGTGTTGGGTTTCGATGGTTTCTGTTGTTTTATACAGTGATAAATATTCGTATAAGACCAAGAAAACTCGTTCAAAAATTTATGATTAGGACAAAAATTATGTCCACTATTAAAATTAAAAGTATACTGTATTGTCACCCTGTGTTCGAATATTATGTTCTTAAACAGGGATCAACTAACGGTACTGTATTGGAAAAAAGAAAAATCATTTAATAAAATTTAGAGTAATTTAGTTAAACATTCGTATAAGGACAGCTGACAAAAACGTGTTTTTACGCATTTAATAAATATATATAATAGTAATACTATTTTATTATAGTGATGCCAAAGGGAAAGTTCTTAAATGAAGAAGAAAAAATCTCCATCAGAATTTTTAAAGAACAAGGATTTACCATGCGTCAATCTGGTACTAGAATTGGTCGATCTTCAACTGTGGTCCACGAATTCCTAACAAAAGCTCCAAGTTGTGGTCTAAAAAAGAAAACAAAAGGAAATAGTAAGTTACCCAAATTTCAAATGGACAAAATAAGAAAGGAAACAACTCGTAACAAGTTACCCGCCAATCAAATTAAAGCAAAATTAGGCTTACCTGTTACAAAACAACATTTTGCTCTTAACACTCGAACACCAAAAAATATTAAATGGTCGAAATTGCAAAGTAAGACTAATTGTTCCTATAAACATATTGAAACGCAACTTCTGTTGGCTAAGGGACACATGCATTGGAAAGATAAATGGCAAAAAGTGATTTTCTCGGATGAGAAAAAATTCAACCAAGACGGCCCAGGCCAGTACTCTTGCTACTGGCACGATATCCGTGATGAAAATATATTACAGTCTAAAAGAAATTTCGGTGGAGGTGGAGGTACAGTAATGGTGTGGAGAGCTTTTCACTATGGCGGGAAGCTACCAATTTGCTTTATTACCCCTCCGAACGAATTCAGACATGCACAATAATTTGTTAGAAAACGATTGGTAACTTTTCTTGAAGACTACAACAACAATGATTTGATTTTTAACGAAACAATGCTTTTATCCATGCATCAAAGCAATCACTGGAGTGGTTTTGTCAAAAACAAATGAATGTTCTTGATTGGCCTGCATGTAGTCCCGGTTGTAATCGGTAGAGAATTTATGAGGCATACTTGCAGCGAGGTTTAAGCGAATGGTCGGCAATTTAAAACGGTCATCTACTTTAAGCAGTGCATTAAGGGCTGTTCGGGCGAAATTGAGGCAGAAACTTCAAAAAAACATGTCAAATTCAATGATCAGAGCGCATATTTGAAGTCATTAAACAATAAGGGCGTCATACGAAATATTAATTTAAAATTTTCTTTATAATTAGTAGCTTTTTTTTGTTGAAAAATTTGAAGTGTTTTAATACGAATATTTAAGCAATTTGGAGTATTTTTAAACTGATTTAATATTAGAAGTATCTTAGTTTTTTGCTTTGTTGAAATACCAATTTAGCGAAAAATTTAGCTTAATTCTTTACTGTTTCCGAAATAAACAATTTTATTTAAAAAAAATCATACGTATCTGTTTATTTTATTATTTAATAAAAAATCAATTACTGTTCTTATACGAATATTTATCACTGTATTTATTTATCAGCATCGAAATGACCGATTTACCGATTGCATATTTTTCGCATAACTCTTTTTATGATAATCCATTTTTATAATCCAAATATTGAAAATTAAATTATACGTCGTCGGAGCCATAATGGTAACACGGCAATACTATCAATTTAACTAAAATAAAATTTTTTAATATTTTAGTAGCTGATAAACTTCTACTCTTAAAATTTTAAACACGTATAAACATAATCTAAAGATTTTTTTCTTTCCATTTGTTCCTATTGTTTTTCGTTCTTTATAAATTGTTTGTGTGTGCATTTTTTTTTGTATTATCATTTGTTTTTTATTATTTTGTATGTGTTTTTTATTAGTTTCCTTTTTCTCTTTTTCTGTTTTTTAAATGACATTGTGAAATTATTTATGTACATTTATTTTGCGTTTAACGTTTATTATTGCGAGTTCCTAATGTCTTGCTGCACAGTGTATGTAGTTCTCCTGCTTCTTTACAGAAGACCTATTACATATACGCTTTTAATTCAATTTCATTTGATGTAGATCAATTGACGTCCATTCCCTGTTTAAACTATTCGATTTAGCAAGGATGCTGTATGCACTTTGATAGAATATCTTCATTTTTGCACATGGTTCCCTTGTGAGATTTAGTACGGAACCAAACATTCCAGCAATTTAAATAATAACAAAAAACTTGTTCTATGGGATTCATCCAGCTGATTTTCTAGGACGAGTACTGTGGAAAATATAAGCGTTCTTGTACCATTTATAAAACAATCACGATTTAGATTTCCGTGAATAACTTACGATAATATTGTTTCGTCCTCACATAGTCTTCACATGTGAAGTTTCTCTGGTCGCGTGTATCTCAGAAAGGGGTTCTTATGATTATATTATTTAATATCGAGCCGTTAAAAAAGTGCATTCGTCCGAGAAAGAAAGAGATGCACTTTGGTAAACTCGAGTTCGCAAAATAGTATTTATCTTTCCGGATCACCTTCACTCCATGTTTGATGTTTTTGAATTTTATATGGGTGAAATTAGGGCAAATTTTTTACCGCCCTACATGACAGCCCGTTAGCATGAGTCTTTTCGTCGAAGTATTATGTTTAGTCACAAAATTTTCTAAAATTATAACATGTCTGTCGCTGATCTAGTTTATTGAATTTTTGATATGGGATTGATTTTTGTGCCTCTAGTTGAAATCAACTGATACGTTATGCATTGTTCAAGTTTTTCATACAAAACCAACAATTTTTAATTAATTTTCCTAATTGGCCTGCATCTAGGTCTAATCTTCTACAATATTTAAATTACATTCTATTTAATCAAACAATAATTGATTTTACTGACATTTATTTTTATTTTTCAGGTACGAAATTGGAATTTTCCCATTATTTATTTGGATACAAACAAAAAATGGTAAGCATTCCATATTATAATTGAATCCTAGAAGTTAACACCGTGGAGCTGTAATGTAAAGTTAAATAATGATAAGCAAGTAGTAACTACTTTTGATACGAATGGTTTATATCCAAAACAATTATTATCATGTGTCGCTCACATTAAATCTTAATGCTGCACATTTTCATGTTAGACTTTTTTCAAGCTCTGATTGTGTTAATGCGCGTGATTTAAAAACTTTTTAGCTAAATTAATTGTGTATCATTATGATTTCTATGTGTACACAATCTTATGTATGTGAAAATATCAACCGTCCTCTATTCTCTTTAAACTATTTTGTACTTTTGAAAAATAGAAAAAAAAAACTTAATTGACATTACCACTATTGGATATTGTATAAGTATAGTTTTTATTTTCTCACAATATAACCTTTTTGTTGAAATTAGAATTTGTTATTTCCATTGTTGTAATTGATGTTGTAATTGATTTAGTTTTTATTATTTTCAGTGTCGTTAGTTTCGAACATTTGATTAATATTTTGAATTTTTTGTTTTCTAAAACTTGTTTCTTGTGGAAAAGGTTATAATGCGACTTACTAGTAAACAGGGTGATGATGAGTCTATGGTTGCCGTGTCTGTATAACGTATTTACAGATAATTTGATTATTCAGGCAAGTAAGGGTATAGTTGCAGTTTTAGATGGTATTACAAGTTATCAATCGTGTTATCAGTTAAACATACACCGACAACAAACTTTCGCACTTGTTAAATTGCATCACGCTGTGTTTGTGATGATTTTTTAGGTTTTAAAGATAAATTTAAAATGTTAAAATGTTCAACCTATGTATATTGTTTTATTCGTAGAATAGTAGCGATTTAGTTCAAAAATTTTTATTTAGCGAGCTTTGGCGGCTTGAATTTACTATTAGGGATATTTCATTTGTCAATTTACAAGAACAATGTCATGTATTCAATGCCAATTTGGAATTCGTTGAATTCCTACAGAGTTGATGGTATTGAAATTTCAATTCTATTTTTTAGTTACTGTGCTTGTCACTAGAGTTTTCGAAATTAATTTTTTTGTTCTAAATGTTGCCATCTTGTATATTTTATTTTGATTTTTTGACATTTTCTACAAAATTGATACATACTTTTGACAAGCGTTTTGTATTGATTTTTTATGTTAAATATTTTCAATATTACATACTGATAATTCTAAATATTATTTATTTTTCAACAAAATAGTAACTGTGGCATACTTAGTGTATCGATTATAATGGGCTCACACACAAAAAAAAAAATAATCGCAAATGTCAAACACTACTAACTTTCAAAAACAAATCACAAGAATTCATTGGTTGCTTCTTTTAATCAAAAATTGAATTGAATACCAATTTCAATTCCTTGGTCAAATGAAATGCTACTATTATTTATTTTAATTTAGCATGTTCAATTGTTGAACATGACTAAGTTATTGACCATCAAAGTGAGACACCGACATCCAATTTTGATTTACATGCGTATTGTTCGTATTGTCATTGTGACTTGGATGATTTGAATTGTCTATAGAAAGAATTTTCCTCCAAGTCGGTTCCTCCTCGAGTCTCGCCGACAAAAAATTATTATTTATTTTCACATATAAATAAAATTAACCCATTACCGCAAATTACGGCTATAGCCGTCGGATTTTTGGTGATATGTAGGCAAATGACGGCTATAGCCGTCTTGCATATTTTAATTAATAAAAGAGTAACATTATTCGTACGAGGTGTACTAATTTGTTAACTATTCAGTAATACATCGAAGAAAAAAAGATGTAAAATTCCAGATAACATATCAATTGTTTTTTGTTGTTTTGATTTTTCATGTTTAACAATTCGATATATTTTCGCCTACAGAGACAAATGACGGCTATAGCTGTCCTACCACCTGTAGCCGTCATTTGCTCTGGGAAGAGAAAAAATGTTGTGATGAGCAAATGACGGCTATGACTGTCGAGAGTTTTCATGGAAAAACTGTGTGTGGCAACGGGTTAAAAACTAAATTAAAACATAAATGTTGAGTCCAACCTTTTTTAGATTTCAAATCTAAACTTACAGTAATAAGGAATTTTCTCTTACCTTCGGCAACCCAATACTATTAAAATTAGTCGATATTTTCCGTACAAAAGCAGTGTTATGATGTTTTTCTGGTTATTCGGTCACGCCAACAATGAAATTACATATTTACTACATTACAGTTTTTCAATAAAGCTAATACCAGACATAACATAAAAAGTAAACAACAGGATCCTCCTCTTCCTTGCAACTTCAGAAAATTGTTAGCTCTTACCAAAAGTTATTAGATTCCAGGCCTAGTTTTTCTCGTTATACTTTTACTGTGTGTTTTATTTGAAATATAAAATTGTGAACTTTTTGTATGTTCCCTAAAACAACCGTGACGTAGTGAGTTTCCCTTGCAATCATTCTTGAACCTCAAATCTCCTGCGCAGGTAAACTAAAGTATTGGAGCTTCCCAACTCCAGTTTTTGCCAAACAGTATCGACTATTGATACTGGTAAAGTTGGAAACTCTACATTTATTAAAAGGTTATTGATAATTTTTTATTATCGAATTTTATCATGATTAAATAACCATTTTCTTATAAAATATAACAAATTATTGTTTTCTACCAGTGGCACTATTCTGGTAATTCCCCGGGAATATGGAACTGTGGAAAGAATCTATATGTAATTTCTGTTCAAATATTTTTTGCTGATCTACTGAGGAAAAAAAAGTTTGATGCAAATTTTTATAAATTGGGAATAATTTTTCCATCCTAAATTAGCAGGGAAATTTATTCCACAATTAATTTTGTTTTCAAAAAAAAAAATGAACTCTAACTTTTTACCTACTCCTGGTTAATTACCAGAATAGTTCACAGTTCGCTTTCCGATTTTATTCAAAATTCGCCACGTTGACGAAATAGTTAACCGCAACACAAGTATAGAGTAGTGGTATGTGTGTTTGTGTTAGTGCGAATGTGCGCCATTTATTTTTTTGGATATGACATTTTTAAATAACATTTATAATTTAAAATTTGTCAATGCAAATATGCTTTAAATAAAATTAAATTTATTTAATTATTTAATTTTAGTTTTAAAATAATTTCTAATTCTGTGTTTCTGCGAAAATAAAACATTTTTTCGACATCGCATTAAAAAAAAAAACAATTAAAAATTTGTTTTCTTAACACATGACGTACACATTACACACATGCTTATACACAACTTAACACACATAATTTTTGTAATTGCATTGCTCTTTCGTCGCGGAATGGAATGTATTGTTGAGAATTGAAAAATATGACGAGTTATTCCTTAAAAAATGAAACTTGTTGGCAAGAACGTGTTAAATAACAAAAAAGTTGTATGACTGATGTAGCAGTCATTTGCGCCACTCAAAAACTTGGTGAGATGTCAAAAAAGTGAGACGACGAAAGGACATACGTTCCAAAAAACTTAACCGATTTGTACCGATTCATAATTTTTGTTGCTTACATTCACAGAAAACAAACAAATATAACCACTGAAAAATCACACATACTAATATACAATTGTATACTATACTCCTTATACGTATACGAAAAAGTCATGTTTCGTCTGTCGGATTTCGAACAAAATCGATGACCAGCCTGAATACAACATATTTATCCATCTAAATACAAAATGTTTATCCATTTTCCAAAGATGGTCTTTCTTTCTATGCCTGATGAACTGCCTGCCCTGCAGATGCCCAAAATAAGAAACACCCACTCATCTCGATAAGGCAAAAGGAAAATAATAACGATATTCTTGATGTTAGAGACACTGATTCTAATGACTTGATTGTAGCCTGACTCGTCTAGATTACGATATCATCTAAAAATACTGCATTATAATCAACCAAGTGATTCCTCAGGGAATGCAGTAATCTGCCAACATTTTTCCAAAACCATCCTCATGGTGAAGTTCGGTTGGGATGCAAACAACAGTGATAGTCGTCAATGATATTTTCGGCGTTAAGGATGAATCTGGCAAGTACAACATTAGCCAGCACTCTGTAGGCAGTAGTTAATAGAGCTACGCTACAATAATTTTTACATTTAACCTTCCTATTGGCTTTCTGGTCTTCATAACCCGAAACGCATTTAGTTGTTTACAAAATACTTTTTTGAATCGAGTACGATTGACTATTACTGACTTTTCATCAAATACATTATTTTACATGTTGAATTAAACAGAAGGATTATTTATAAGTTTAGGTTCTAATATGTGTTTGTAACACATGTGATCTTTCGGGAAATTAGCAAGGTAAGACGATTCCCTTTTTTATACAGCGGACGTGTGAGCGCGGTATTGCAATTCTCCGGCATCTTGTCTTGGTCCCAAATAGATGCGATGATATCATATACGTGTGATGCAAGTATAATGCCTTCGAGCTTGCTAATTCTGCGGGATTCCGTTGAGATCAGGTTCCTTTCCATTTTGCAATCTACTTATTCGTCTATTTCCTCTTCTGTGGAATATTCGACAAAGACCTTCACGTGGTGGAGTAATTGCTTTAATGAAGCATTTCGTTATTCCGATTTAGTAGATTCTAGAAATAGGTTTGCCATACTTAGGAAACATCAGCCACATTTGTTCTCAGATCTCAATTCGTCTTTTAGGGCTGTTCTTCTTAGATGGAAAGTTTAAGTGAAATTCCTGGCGTTAATAACAATCTCAAGCTTTCTTAGCACCGAGATTTTACGCTAGAATGCTTCTAGTGTTGCGAGCCAACCATTTTGCATGAAGCTTTATTTCCGACTGTTCAGCTTGCTCCTGCTCCTTGATGTTAAAATGAGGTTCTTCGTTATTACTATGACGGTATTGATAGTCAGTGATAGCTGATTGGTAACCTTGCAGTGATACTTGATCATTTAAAGCATCGTCATTCAATCGAACGGTCGATTGTACTTGTCTTTTGAAAATAGATGACAGTTTGCACTTAAATTGGAATATGATAATCACATGAAGGCTATCCATTGCTGCACCTCTATAAGATCTAATTTCGGAAGTACTAGTAAAATGTCTCTTAGAGATCATTAGATTAGGTTTTCCTTTCTTTTATCATTCGATCTCTACGTTACTTTGTGGGTTCTTTTATGTAGAAAAACTTACTTGATATAGCTAGATTGTGCATTATTGGTAGGTCAGTGACGCGTTGGCCGTTGATATTATTGGTGAGGTGCAAGCTATTAGGACCGGCGTCCGGGAGTTTCTGCACTCCTACTAAATAATGTGGTTCTATTGATGTTTATTTATTTATTATATGATGTATGTATTTGTTCAGTTAACTTAAATTTTTTTATGGTATAAGTAGAACTGAACTCCGAAGCGCGACCGGAAATAATAGGCAGGAACGCAGAAAAATATTGGTGAACATAAACTGCTTAGGAGCGATTAGAAAGATGGTTAAGAATAAACTTAGCAGGAGAAATCAAGAATTTGATTCAATAAATCGAAAGCTTTCGAAAAATCTCAATCAGGTAGGGAACTCAATTCCCTATCAACTATATTAAGTCGGTATGTCGTAACGAACATTTAATAAATCACGATAATGGTGTGAAGTTTTCTAAACCCCGATTAACCTAAATTTGGGTTTTAACCATTTTCTCAAAAGCTTTTGAAATGGAACCTAAAATACTTATTGGACGAAATGAAAAATATCGAACGATAAGTAATCTCAGGGGTAGGAACTAATTTATGAAGCTTTCACTGATCAGCATAGGAAGAGGGTGTTAGTATTATAAAAAATATATGTAATACATATTTACGAAACGAAATGAAAAACTCGTTTCACTAATTTTAAACTGATATTTTCAGAGGATCCCGATTTAACCTTACCAATAGATATACATCGAGAAAAATATTCGGAAAGGAATATGAAATTTGTGATTCAACCGACATGAGTTCGACACTATTACCACTTTTTACATTGAAAGAAATAAAATACTATCCGTTAAAATCATTAGACTTCAGACTCGTACTAATGGCCTACCGAGACCTTCCTAATCTATCACTTAAAAAATGTATTTTAGCTAACCGAAATAACCCTATAACCTATTTTTACAAGTTTGTCTAAATTCCAAACAAGCTGGACTATTAGGACACCTTTAAATATATTTTCTTCATCTCTGTATCGAAAGGTAGCTTTAACAGGTTATCCATTGGATTGTCACCAAACGGGTTTAATTGGGTTCGTAGTCTTAGTAGCTATGTTTGTTTTTGTTTGGGGTCGTCTATCTTTTGAGTCCGACTAGGTGGTGTCTTTATTTATTTTGACTAAACGAACTACTGCACTTTCAAATCATATTAATTCGTTTTATTGTAGATTTACTGGTGGTCGACTTAGGTAGTTTTTGATCATTTCGTTTCGATAGCTCCGCATCTTTAAGGTTTCAGGTACGACTCCGATTTATCCTGTCTTTGGTGAGTGCTTACTTTTGATTTTGTGTCCGTATTCTGCCCACCAGCACCAGTATTAGATGAAAGGAGGTGCGCTAGTGCAGTTCCGTTTACTCAAGTAAGACTATCGACCACTGATTGAGCTAGGTTAAATTGGCCGTTGGCTGGTCTTCGGCCTAGGGTGCCGTTACAGCAGGATCGAACGATTTACTGTTGTTTAGCATGACATATCCTGCACCTAGAGTTCATTCACTCGTTCCTTATAGAGGTGACAATATCTTAAAAAATTGGTATCTTATTTACGAATGCGAATCTGTCGACTTTTAACAACATTAAACATGTTATGCCTCACTAATAACTTACGATCTTAGCGTATGAAAGTATGCCAATTTAAATACAGATAATTTGTCTCTTGGAAAGTTTACGTCCATTGTAATTTATAGATTAATAACTATCAAATTGATGTATTAAACCTAGTTTCGAAAAAATGGTTTTAAAAATTATTATATTGTACAACAACACTAAAGATTTAACTTAGCTTAGAAGTTTATGTTTCTACTTAATGACTAGAAGTTTCTTCTTCATCAGTAAAAAAAAATAAAGTTTTCGCGGAAAGAAATGTCAAATACATTTTTTTAAATCGTACTTTCTTCAAAACGAAAACTTTTCGCTCCCGAAAGTTAAAATTTACCTTGAAAGTTATATGGCTTGTTTCTTCTATGTAAAATCTATAAACTTTTGCGCATTTTAAAACGACGTACATTTTAATTAAAGTTTTATTAATTTATCACCCATTGCGAAAACAGTTACGAGTATATATTCTATAAATAAATTTGATCAATAAGAATACAATTTAAAAACAATTTTTTTTAGAACTTTGTAATGTAACAACAATCGAAATTTTTATCGACAATATTTGTAACAACATAAATTTTATATGTCGAATAAAATTTATTTATAAAATATTATAACATATTTTCAATACAACAAGAACAATCATATCGTTTCAATGACATTCACATGCAATCAATATATCAAATTTATATGTTACATAGTCGTATTTTTAGTATAATCGTTTGTCCAAAAATTTTGTTGTAACTTTTATTTTTATCTCTCATTCTGTACCTCGCACATATATATTTTGTGTGTACATATAGACGATTCCATACGTGCTTCTCTATAAATATTTTGTTATTAAATTAAATAATTGGTAATAATAAAATAAAAGTATTGGGAGTGCTAACATTATTCTAATTTACTCGCCTAACTACATATACATATCTGTGTACTTTGTAGTTTGCATACACATTGTACACGATACGAGTATGTTTCCTCCTGTTATATTGGTTCAATATAATTTAATTTCGGCATAGCAAAACTAAGAATGAAAAAATATAGTTATCAGTAGTAAAACAATAGTAACTATAATTTACTGTGAGACACATTTTAAGAGCACAAACATAGATACAGTGTACATGTATTGTCTATTAGTCACCTAGTTTTGAATTTTCTCTAGACTATACGTATCTATCTGTGAATACAATTATAATGAAAGTTGTCTAGAAATTAAAATACAAGCGCACATATAGCGTGTCGTTTTTTTTCTCAAAAGACTTATATTTTATGCAAATTTTTTGCTTTAGCGCTTATTAATAACTTTTTTTGACTTTAGTTTTGCTTGTGTAATAAATGGCTTACGTTAAAATAATATATTTTTTGCCTTATAAGTAATAATCAATAATTACAGAAAAATGGATTTTATTTTAAAATGTGAAATTATCTATGGCTAATGTAATAATTGATATTGTTCGTTAATAAGGAAGTTGTGTGCGTTTAGTTCCTATATTTTTGTTGGTCTGTTAATTATTGCAGCAAGGCGAGATTAAATTAAAAAAAAAAAATAAGTGTGTTATTTCAGATGACAGCTCAATTAGTTTCTCGCGTACGATAATGTGTAGCTGAACTAAATGAATTATAATAACGTTCAGATTTCGGTATGCAACGCTTACACGTTACAAATATTCCACGAATTTACCCATTTATTTAAAGTACCCGGTATCATAGACTTCTTTATCACCAAAGGTATATACGAGAACTACATAATATACCTAGATAGCAGCGAGGGGATTAAATCGGATCACACGCCTGTTATTATTATGACAATCAGTGCAACGATTGTTAAGAAAACTAGTCTACATTGGCTAACTAATAACAAAACTTGCTGGGAGAAATTTCAGAAACTAGTTTAGGATAATATTGATCTTCAGGTGTCAATTAAAAATCCGATACAGCTAGAAGAACTAGAACAACTCAACACCAGTATACAAAAAGCGGTGTGGAGTATTACCTCCTCAAGTTCAAAGGAAATGCGCCGAAATGTTATTTATCCTTTGGAAGTTAGTTAACTGGTTGCAGCAAAACAAAAAGCAAGAAAGGCCTGGCAAAGGAGCCGAGCGCCATAGTATAACCAGATACAACCTAAAAGAGATATTTCATCCTATGTAAACCTAAAAATTTAAACTGCATTTTCTGTAAATAGCCGCATACAATCAAAATCATTTTGTTGTTTTACGTATACGTATACGCAGTTTAACGATGGCATTGGAATTATCAGAAGTTTATTTTGTTTTCATTTTTTAGTTCAAGTGAAAAATCTAATTTGATTGTCTGTGGTATAACACAACGAGAATAGAAAGCGGCAAGAAGTTTAAACCGATCTAAACTACAATTCCACTAGTTAAAAATGAAAATGGAACATGGGGTATAAATACAAAGCAAAAAACTTCGTTATTTGCAACCCACATCGAGAACACTTTCCAGACTCTACCTAGCCAAACAAAAGAGATAACATACCACTAGTAAATAAAGTGGATAACTACAATATATCTTCTATCACATAACAAAAATAAAAGAGGAATTTAATCTCAACCTAAATGTAAAGAAATCTTCAGAATATAACTTATGTAATTCCAGGAGAAATAGTCAGCACTTCCTGACAAAGGACTACGTAAACTACTACAAATAATTAACACAGTATTCGGACTGAAACACGTGCCAAACCAATGGAAAGTCACAGATCATGATAACTAAACCCAACAAACCACTTAATGACAAAAATTCGTATAGACCGATTTCCTTACTTCCAATAATTTCAAAAATATTCGATAAACTACTCTTAAAGAGACTAAAACCAATAATAAAAGAAAGAAATCTTATTACTCCTCATCAATTTGGCTTCAGAGAAATTCATTCAACAATAGAACATGTTCATCGAATTACAAACATAATTGAAAATGTACTTGGAAATAAGAAAGTATGTTCAACTATCTTCTTATAGTAGCACAGGGCTTCGACAGAGTATGGCTTGAAGACAAGCAATTTTTTTCGACTTTTATAGACAAAATATTATTTCCAATGACATTCACAATGTATACGACTATTCAAGTCAGTAAACACAAGAAGACATCTACTCACCATATATCTACCACAAAAAGTAGAAAATTCACTACTCCCTCCCCCCATTTTTAACCCCAGGCTTAACACAGACCGCACTAATATAATTAAGAAGTTTGGAAATCGTCTGTATTAATATCACTGTGCTTGAATCGCTGTATGCTGAATTCAATGGTGCTAGTTCCATTTCAAAGTTATAGTCCCCATTTTTGAGATATCGCGAGTCAAAAATTTGTCAAAATATACACTCATTTTCACGTTGATAGCTCTTGAATCATTAGGATTTTTGTTTTGCTTTTTTCAGCAAGGTTGTTACGCAAGCCAAGACAAACAACTTTGCCGAACATATCAAGACCGAAAAACCACAACTACATTCACATTTTTGTGTTAGTTTTTTTTCTTTTCATTTCGACTAAAAACACTATTTATTATTTTTTTTATCCATTTATTGAATTTAAATCGATTGAAGTCGATCGAATAAACATCGCATCGACCAAATATAGATACAACAGAAACTATTTGAAAGAAAATTAAATCGATACAGTTGATTTTATGGTGATTTTCCTTAATTTCTTCCTAGAAAATTAACATTTTTCTCAACTTTTTTAATTTTAATTTTCTGATTCGTTCGAGTCGTGTTCGTGATCTTCTTCCTCTTGCAAATTCCAAAAAATGTCACCCAAGATTGTATACGTACAGTATACAAATGTCTCACGACTTATGAGTCAAACTGTGCCCAAAATTTATACCAAGGTCTTGGTTAAATTTTTATTGGATTTAGTGTACCACTATGATTTTCAATTTTTATATGTTGTGCGAAACTTGATTTTATGTACTTTTTTAAATTTTGTTATGTCATTGATGTGTTCTTTGTTTATTATTTGAAATAAGCGTCCTGTTTGGCCTAAGTATGCCGACCTCCAGTTGTATTTAGCCTTACCTGCGTATATCTCTGCACAGGCGGACCCATGTTTCTTTAGACGGTTTTGGGGAACATGCGAAAAGGCTGGGTCTACAGACGAATGACTTTGTAGAAGTTGCATGGACGAAAAGGAGGAAGAAACTTTAGATAACTTCCTATCCTCGTGTTCGGCACTATCATACAGAAGGCATTGGTATTTGAGCGACTAACAATATGGTGCGCCTTTCAGATCTCGCAGACTGGAGTGCGAGATATTTTGCGCTGCGTACGTAGCTCCGAATGGTTTTGAACAGGGGTAAAGAGGAAATAGGATCCTATGGTATCACAACTGGCCACTACTGGTCTAAGTGTGCGAAATCAACTACTCCAACCTAACCAAACCTAAGCTTGGCCTAAGTAAAACACAGATATATGGTGGATGTGGTTTTCCGGTCTTGATATGTTTTGCAAAGTTGTTTATCTTGACTTGCCCAATAACTTTGCTGAAGAGAGCATAACGAAAATCTTAATGGTTCAAATACTATTGGTGGACAATAGTACAAATTAAAAAGCCTGTTTTTTACGATATTTTGTATAAAAAAACCCACTTTTTGGTGCAATTATTTTGCCGGAATAATAGGAACAACTTTGCTGGAAAAAGCAAAACCAAAATCTTATTGGTTCAAGAGCTAACGTGAAAATGAGTGTACATTTTGTCACATTTTTTACTCAGAGCCAAATCATATCGAAAGCGATATCTCAAAAATGGAATCTAATTTTGAAATGGGACTAGCGCCATTGAATTCAGCGTACTCGAATTAGGTTTACCCCCTGGGTGCCCAGCTTGTCACTTTTTTCAACTAACACAGTGTATTTAAAGTTTTTTCGGCTTTTTATAGACGAATTCTATCTCTGAAGTGAGAATCCGGAAGATTGTCGAAATACGCTTCCATGGCTGCTATTACGAGGGCAAATCAAAAAGTCTTGCAATATCATATGAAAAAAAAGAGTGAGTGAGACAGCAATATTTTTATTTTTCGACATAATCTCCTTTAAGGTTTATACATTTGTCACATCGATCAATTAACTTGCCTAAACCCTCTAAAAAAAAAGATTTCTTTTGCTCCATAAAATATTCATTTACAACAGACTGTACTTCATAGTCACTGGAAAATTTCCGGTCCCTTAGTGTTTTTTTCAAATTGGGAAACAGAAAGTAGTCACTGGGTGCCAAGTCTGGACTGTACGGTGGATGCGGAATTTCCACGAAGCCGCAGTCCTTTAATGCAGCTTGAGCAATATTAGCATTGTGCACTGGTGCATTGTCGTGAAGAAACAAGATTTTTTTCCTAACTTTCCTTGGCCGTTTTTCCCGGATCGCTTTTTTCAATTTTCGCAAAACCTCTGCGTAATATATGCCTGTGATTGTGGTTTTCGGTAGCATATAATCGATTATCAAAATTCTTTCAGCATCCCAAAAAATTGTTGCCAAAACCTTACCAGCAGACGGTTGAGTTTTGAATTTCTTTGGTGGTGGTTCACTACGTTTAATCCATTGCATCGATTCTTGTTTGGATTCCGGATCCCAGTGATGAAGCCATGTTTCATCGCCTGTTATTATGGTATCCAAGAAATTTTCTGGTTCTTCTTTGTGCATATCTAAAATCGCCTTTGAAGTTTGAATACGCATTTTTTTTTTGTTCTTCATTCAACAAACGCGGAACCCATCGCGCACTTACTTTCGACATGTGAAGGTGGTCATGTAATATAGTATATGTGGTACCGTATGAAAGAGAAAGTCTCCACGCTAACCGCGGAACAGAAATACGCCGATCCTTCAATACAATAGATCCGGCCAAAATTACGTTTTCATGGCTAATAGCATCTGCTGGCCGACCCGAGCGGTTGTCGTCTTCTAATTACTCCCGACCACTTTTGAATAATTTTACCCACCTTGTTACTGTGGCATATGATGGTGCAGATTTGCCGTAAACTTTTGATATGTAGTTGAATATATAAATTGCATTTCATCCATCTTTACTGAAAAATTTAATAACGGTGCGATATTCAATTTCATTCATTTTAAGAAAAACTCAAAACACGTGTTACTAAATTGACAAAAACAAACGAACTGTAAAATTTACATCAAAATGTTCTTCTAGAAGTTTCATCGCGACAAAAAATGGGTTTGAAAAATATATTGTTGTCTCACTCACTCTTTTTTTTCATATGATATTGCAAGACTTTTTGATATACCCTCGTACCTCTTCAATCGCTGATAATCGTTTTCCACGCTTCAATTTTTTTAGATGTGAGAACAGCCAGAAATGGGGGGTAATTCATCCCAAAAAACTGATGTTAACACTGTTAAAGACTCAAAATCACTTCAAAAATTAAAACAAAAACAATTTATTTATAATTTAAAATTTTATTAATAAAAACTGAAATCTACACTAAATAAATTTTCAAATTACATATTTTCACATCGAGTTATAATGAAATGTTGATTAACCTAAAACACAAATACTAATTTAATATTATATATTGTAAAATAATTATTTACTTATCTGTATATACACGTCTTCCCATTCATTTGTTGTCTTAGATCCTTCTAAAAAATAAAATAATGGTTTAAACTACATTTAATACTAGAATAATTATAAATAACTTACCTAATCAATATTTATTTTGTTGTTTATGTTGTGACAAGTCAATCATTATTATTATAAACAAAATGTCAAAATATTATAGTATTTTTCAGTCGTGAATAGTATTGCAAGATAAATAAATTTTTTTGTCGTATCAGGACATACTTCACGTTGTTTTGCAATAGTATTGACGTACTAGCATATATTAGTCGCGTTTTTTCTTCGGACAACTGTCCAGGACAGCGATTTTTTGATTTATATTTTTTCGTTCAAATTAAAATTATATCAATTTTGATTGCTTACACGTGAAGTATTTATCGTTTACCCACACATTTTAATTAATCTCTTTAAAATAAATTGTCAAATTAAGTTTATTTTTACCAGTTCGCAACAAATCTATGGTTTTATCGAGAGCAGTTCAGAATTGTAGCGAGTAGGCGAGGGAAATAAACAATGGGACATTTTTAGTACTATTTTTGGAATTAACACTATCTTCAAGTATGTTTATTTTTAGATGTCAAATACATTACATATGCAGAAAACAAAAAATACTACAAAAATTTTATTTATTAACTATATTATACATTGTATACTATTATATACTACAGATATACAAAATTACCTCTACGTTCATTTTTTTTGTTCGAATTTCGTCGTATAAATATAAAATGTATTGCTCTTCATGAAATAAACAAATATGACACAAGCGTAAACAAACAATACTGGCGATGTCAAAATATTGACTTGAAGCTACAAGTTAGTTCTAAAAAATTTCCCAGTATTTTACCAATGTTTATCTTTGTTCCGGACAGCTAGTTCGAAGAAAAAACGCGACAATTAAATAACTTATATATAGGACGTCCGTGTTCTTTTTTTTCTCTTATCTTATCGCAGTAATAAAATTTTCATCACGGTGTCGCTTTTGTCGTTTTTTCGAACTTCGAAAAAAAATCGAAGTAAAATCAAATTGTCAAAAAGTTTACAATTTTTGGTTGTCAAAGAAAATAATGGAAGTTAAAAAAGTGTTTTAATTATCATTTATTCATGAAATTACATAATGGTGTTCCTTATCACATAAGAAGTGTCGAGGTTAATCTCATCAGTCATCACTTACTTATGTAATTTGGATCAGCATTTTTCAAATCCCCTGCGTTGCCATAAATATCGATCGTAATGGTTTTTTTAAACACGAAACTTGATTTTCTGGAAATTACATAATGGTGTTCTTGGTCAATTTTAATTTATTTTTCATGTTTCGAATTATTATGTCGGTTAGATTTCTCACATTTCTCGTCTAGTGCGACAAGCAATACTAAAATATAACAAAACAAAATTTATTGAGAATGGCTTAAAACATAAGGGATCAATCAAATTACATAATGATTCTTCGACATTACATACACCTCCTAACATATACAGTTCGTTAAAATCACATGTAATATGAACAGCACAGCTCGAACACGGTAATTTTCGAAACGAGAAAATTCCGTCTCAAATTGTCCAGTCAGTCGACCGTAAACAGAAAACTACTTGCCAAACCTTCCATAATGTATTGCCCGTCTTCCTGCTCTGCAGTTGATTCACCACTTAAGAGCTCAACATTTACATCGTAAATAATTCCTATGGATTAGAATCGAACATAATGGCATGGTCTATACTTTTAAACGGGGCGGCATGTACTTACCACCGGTAACCAAAAAATACGACATCAGTAACATGCAAATGTTTTCATTGTGGATTGCTGAAGAAACTATGATGAACTTTAGATTTTTAATTAGGAACTTCCAATATTCAGAACGGTGAACTATACAACGTTTCTAGCATTTTACTAGCATAACTACACTAAAAATTAAGGCTATGTTTGACTACACATGCGCATGACATTTACTTTTTTATTTTGACACACAGTTTTTTTTCGCCAGCTGTGTTGATTTTCGAATTTTTTTCGAACTTGTACTAAAACACCTAACTTCACTCTTGTCTTATAGAAAAAAAAATTTTGGAACACCATTTTACATGGCAGTGTCTTATATTGATACTATTTAATATTTGGTACTACCTAGTATTAGTAAAAAGAAACCAATGAGTTTGGTTGTCTTTCATTTTGAATTTGTTGTCTTCGATATTTCAAACCAACAAGGTTGAACTTAAAAATTGTAAAACCAATTATATAAATAAATTCTAATTAAATTATATTGCGTTTGTTTTTAATAAAATAAAAAGTGTCTTCGAGTTATAAAAATTATAATTATTAAATAAAGTTTACTCATAAATATATTAATATTTATTGAGAGTGCTTTTAAACACTTTCTTGGCCGATTTCTGGACTCTAACTCGCTTCTTGTTTTAATTCAGGACCATAGTTAGTAGTAGACCCAAACCTCATCCATAGTGATGAAACGACACATAAAATCCTTTTTATCCTTTCGAAAACGTTCCAAATGTTGCTGAGAAAGTCGCATTCGAATGTGGTTTTGTTCCATTGTTAGCG
This sequence comes from Nephrotoma appendiculata, assembly GCA_947310385.1. Lineage (NCBI taxonomy): Eukaryota > Metazoa > Arthropoda > Insecta > Diptera > Tipulidae > Nephrotoma > Nephrotoma appendiculata. The sequence goes on from OX371223.1 coordinate 165,342,174, forward strand.
AATGCGACACCCATTGTGCAAACAGCTTTCTGGAACCCAAAACTTCATTCAAAATATTGCTCACACTGCCTAATGATATCCCTAGGCCTTCTACTAAATATCTCGGTTAATTGGCGATCGTCAAATACATGTGCTGGGTGCCTACTATCGACCGCCGTCGATTTTTGTTCGTTGTTTATATTCAGAATAGTAATTACTATTGCTAAATATATACAACGAACAAAATTTGACGGCGGTCGATTTCCATAGTAGGTCCCCTGGATTTTTGCTACGGACTTCCGTCACGTGGATCAACTTCAAGACTTGTACGCCAACGTTTAAATTCAGCAACCCATGTTTCTACTGCTCTAATTGTAAGTGAAGAGTCCTTATACACGTTTAACAATCGTTCATGAATTTATTTTGGTGCTATACCTTCCAAAAAAGGAATTTTACAGTGCTCGATGTTCAATTTTTCCATTGTAAAAAAATATTGTGACACGTCAACTTTGAACAGCTGTTAATATACAAATGAGTTATCAGATCTGCATGAAACTGATTATTACTTTAATAGTTTCTGTTTCCTTAGCTGGAAATATTCTGAATATAGCTTTAAATTTAATTTAATTTGTATATAAGTTTCCCTGGATGTTTTTTAATTTTCAGAATTTTTATAATTCGGGATTTTAATCCGCTTCATATGTTTGATTGTCTTCTTAATAACTAAAGAAAATTTCGTTGACTAAACTTATTAACTAAACATGTAAAATACTTTATTCAATTCAACAAAAGTATTTTGAGGTGTTGGGTTGATATTATAGTGCATGGAGTGTTAAGCACAGAAGCTGAAAATTAAACTGTCTTTAAAATTGTAAAACCTACACAATTTTTAGCAAAAGCTGTTTCTATATTAAAGATATATATTATGACCTAACACTCTACTCGTATATGCTACTTGGGTGAGTCTATAGTTGGAGCGAGCTAATAGCCTGTACAGACTGAGGATTAGTTAAACTGGTTTAGCAAAATTCGGTCAAGAAGAAATAAAATTCAATTCAGTTCGACATATTTCGAAAAATTAAAAATCTACTAGCAATTTTTAGTTTTTTCATAGGATAGATACTTGATTTAGTTTTGCTAAACCAGTTTAACTAATCCTCTGTCTGTACAGACTATAAGGGTGCAACGGCATAAACCATTAAGGCTAAAATGTGTTTAGTTGTTTGTATATGTATCAGTAATCTTCCTAATTACAGAATATTCTTCTAAGATGCACTTTCATTGAATAATGCGTACCATTATCGTATTGTTTCCTTTCGTACTGATCGTACTGAATTGGTTAGATCAGTTGCTCATAGACAAATTTTATCCAACCAAAAACATGGAAATGAATAAAAAATTACGAACGGTTAAAATTTTACAACGACATTGAAAAGTTTCTGTAACATATAACCATGGACACCAAAAATTGCTCGTGTTACGAGTATAAAGTTCATAACAGGTTGAAACTCGTTTGAAGAACGAAACTTAAAAATTTTATAAGAATTAGAATTGATTATTCCATGGTTTGGTTTCCTTAAAAAAAAAAAAAAAAATTTCAATATTGTTGCAAAATCAAAAATGTAATGTCATATTTTATTTGTTTCCATGTTTTTGTTGTCATATTATTTTTGAAGATCATCAAACGCTGTTTGATTTCAGACAACTGCAGTAATAAACTTAAGGATTTTTAGAGGAAGTTTTCGAAAAAAAAAACGAAACCGCAGACATGTGCGATGTAATCTGGCGTTAATAAAATAACTATTTTTGCTAGATTTAGGGGTTCTGTCACATAGAAAATCATTATTCCTTGAATAAAATTATTTATCATTTTTTGACAGTCTCTCGTGTAAGTTTAAATGTACACTACCGCTCAAAAGTATTTAGGCACTATCAAGAACAGCATAAAACATATAAAAACTCAGCAAAAATATGAAAATATGTATTTTTAGATACATACACACATTTATTAATGAGAATATACTAAATAAATGTCAAAATTAAAATGCTCAATTTAAATTTTACTTTCATTTATGTGACCTCTCATTGAATGAACAATCGCAGCGCATAGTCGAGCCATTCTCGCAATAAGTTTTGCCAGAGTTTCTGGCGTTATTGAGTTCCAAATTGATTGAAGTTTGTTTCACACAACAGTAGCTGATGTTGGAGCTGATTGTTGTCTTCCCGGTCCAATTCTTCCTATAGTAACTCAATAGGGTTCAAGTCAATGCTCTGGGGAGGCTATTCCATAATTTTAATTGTTCCTTCATCCTATAAATGGTGAAGATAGCCATTATATAATTTACATGAATATTTTGGATCATTATCTTGATGAAAGATAAAATTTTGACTCAAAAGTTCAATTCCTGAAGGTATTGAGTGGTGCTCCAAAATTTGTCGGTATCCTTCTTTTCTTAGTATTCCATCAATTTTCACAACATCGCCTACACTAGGACCAGCAAAATAGTCCCAAATCATCACTAAAAAGCCTCCATGCTTTACGGTAGCAGCAATACACTCTTTACTGGCACGTTCACAAAAAGATCTTCTCACGAATATTAGTCTTCGGGTACCGAAAATTCAAATTTGGACTCATCCGTCCATAAAAGCTTGTTTCAATCTTCTATCGTCCAATGATGGTGTTCACGGGCCCATTTAAGATGCTGTTGCTTGTTTTGTTTATGTTGTAATGGTTTTTAATAGCAACACGGCCATGGAGTCCGGATTCCTGTAGAAGACGAATAACCGTAGAAACATTAACTAGTTTTGGGCAACGAACATTTAATTCTGCGGTTATTTCCGGGGCTGTTTTGTGTCTATTCGGCTTGCTAGAAATCACTATTCTATGATCATCAACAGATGTTGTCGCTCTTGGTCTTCCACTATGTTTTTTATTAAAAAAACTGTCACTTCCCGATATTTTTTAACATTACAATCGACCGTAGCGTGGTCTAATTCCATTTTTTTGGTAATCTGTTAATTACTTATGCCAGCTGTATGGTAAGCTATTATAAGCGCACGTGTTTCAGTAGTTGGTTCTTTTCTTGGAGGCATTTTAAATAATTGTCACTCGATATTTCGCTTACAATGTTAACAGTGTAAACCTCGGACTGCAACTGATCCTATTTGACTCTCTCTCTCTCTCTCTAGCATTTACATCCCATGAAGGGATTTTGCCGCCCGCACTATGGTCCTCCATCCTTCTCGGTCCATCGCTCTCGTTCTCCAATTTCGACATCCTAATACGAGTAGGTCTTGTTCGACGTCGTCACGCCAGCGCAGTCGGGGTCTTCCTCTACGACGTACTCCGGCTGGTTGTTGATGGAACACTTTGTAAATCATTCGTTGTTGTGGAGACCTTGCAACGTGGCCGAGCCATCTCACTCGATTAGATTTGATGAAACCGATAATATCGCAACCTCCGAGAAGTTGCTTTATTTCGTGGTTCATGCGAATTCGGTATTCATTGTTCGCAACTTTAATAGGACCAAAAATTGAACGGATGACGTTTCTTTCGAAGGTAGATAATAATCTACAGTCATTAGAGGTCATGGTCCAGCTCTCGCTTCCGAAAGTCAGCACAGGTCTTATAAGTGCTTTATAAAGTGCGAGCTTGCACGACTGCGATAGGTGTTTAGATCGCAATAATTTTGATTGGGCGTAGAAAACTCGTTGTCCGGCAGCGATTCGGGCTTTTATTTCTGCCTGCATATCATTCAAGGATGTTATAAGTGACCCGAGGTATTTAAAATTTTCGACGCTATCAAAGTTATGGTCGCCAATTTCGAGATTTGCCATTGAGATGTTCCTGGGTGTTGTTAAGAATTTCGTTTTGGTACTGTTCACCTCCAAACCAAGTCTTCTTGCGCAGCGATTGAGCGGTATGAAACTGTCCTTGATGTCGCTAGGTCTTCGGCCAAGAAGCACGATATCATCTGCATATCCAAGAATTTGGCCTGATTTATTGAATATACAGCGCGAAGTTTCAATGTTGCTTTTCCTCACTACGTACTCAAGCGCCAAATTGAACAGCACAGGCGCGAGTGCATCTCCCTGTCGAACACCAGATGTTATTTGAAAAGAGTCTGATACAGATCCTTCAATTACAATTCTACATGCAGATCCATACGTTGTTAATTTGCACAGAGAAACGAGTTTCTCTGGAATTCCTAGGCATATGAGCGCGGCCCAAAGGTTATCGCGGTTTATACTGTCATATGCCTGACGGAAGTCTATATATAATTGATGTATGGTTATGTTGTACTCCCAACATTTTTCCAAGATCATCCTCATGGTAAAACACTGGTCAGTGGTCGATCGGTTGGTACGAAAGCCACACTGATAGTCGCCAATGATGTTTTCGGCGAAAGGGATGAGTCTGGCAAGTACAACATTAGCCAACACTTTGTAAGCAGTGTTCAATAGGGCTATGCCACGAAAGTTTTCACATTTAAGACGGTCACCTTTTTTATGCAACGGACATATGAGCGCGGTCTTCCAATTATCCGGTAACTCTTCTTGATCCCAAATACATACGATGAGATCGTATAAACTTGTTGCAAGAGTAGCGCCTCAGAGTTTAATTAATTCTGCGGGGATTCCATCGAGACCGGATGCCTTGCCGTTCTTCAATCGACTAATAGCTGCGTCTACTTCCTCTACTGTGGGATATTCGACAAAGACCTCTTCACCTGGCGGAGCTATTGCTCTAATGGGGGTCACTTCGTCATTCCGGTTTAGCAGACTTTGAAAGTAGGTTTGCCATACTGAGAGAACATCAGCCACGTTTGTTCTCAGTTCTCCATTCCCGTCTTTTATGGCTGTACTTCTTGGGTGGAAGTCTTTAGTGAGATTCCTGGCATTAGCAAAACAGTCCCTTGAATTTCCTACTTCCGCTTGGAAGCTGATGTTTTCAATGCATGACCTCATATAATCGCGTTTCTTTTGTCGAAGGAATTTAATCGTGGCTTTCCTTGCGCGTAGGTATTCTGCCTGAGTGCTTCTCGTGTTGCGAGCCAACCATTTTTCACGAAGCTTTCGTTTATTTTCGACGACCAGGCGGCATTGATCATCGAACCAATCATTGCGGGATCTCGGCGGTCTTCTGCCGATAGTGTTTTGCGCCGCGGTGGTTATGGCTGACTGTATAGCGTGCCACTGCTCCTGGATATTAGGAGGAGCTCCTTCGTTGTCGCTGGGCCGCTCTAAATAGTTAGTGACAGCTGATTGGTAACTCTGCAGTAACGCTTGGTCTTTTAGAGCATCGACATTCCATCGAACGGTTGTTTGTGCTTGTCTATTGAAGGTTGATGACAGTTTGCACTTATATTTAAATATGATAAGCACGTGATCGCTGTCCATATCTGCCCCTCTGTAAGATCTAACGTCAGATATGCTGGTGGAGTGTCTCTTGGACACCATGACGTGATCTATTTGGTTTTCCGTTCTTCCATCATTCGATCTCCACGTTACTTTGTGAATTCTCTTATGTGGAAAAAACGTACTTGATACAACTAAGTTGTACATTATTGCCAGGTCGGTGACTCGTTGGCCGTTGTTGTTACTAGTTAGATGCAGGCTATTGGGACCGATGTGCGATGTATTTTCTGCACTCCTACCGATTTTTGCATTAAAGTCGCCCACGATGATTTTAATGTCGTGGTGCGGTATGTTATTGATGACTTCCTCCAGCTCCACAAAGAAGAGATCTTTGATGTCATCAGATTTATCTTCGGTGGGTGCATGCACATTAACGATCGTGATGTTAAATTTATGAGTGCGAAGTCTGACCGTGCATATCCGCATGTTGATAGGGCGGAAATCGATGATATGGTGCTTCACGCGCCGATGGATGAGGAAGCCAACTCCAAATTCTCCTCCGTTCTGATGGCCGCTGTAATGAAGAGTGTAACCATTGGTGGTGTCATGGATCCCACTCCCAGACCATCTAAGCTCTTGTAGTGCAAGTACGTCTAATGTGTAACTTTTTGCTTGGTTCGAAAGGTTCTGGAGATCTCCAGGTCTTAAGAGGCTGAGCACGTTCCATGTTCCCATTTTTAAAGCGTTGTCCGTGTACAATTTCCGAGGTCGAGTTTGTAATGAATCCGATATGGTAATCCGAGGCCTTTGTTCAGGGTTCATAACTTAAATGGTTTTTATGAGGGAAGGTTGTTGGCCTGCCGCTCAACCCGCTTGTTACGTGTGTGGGTCACGTACTGGTGAAAATCTTAAGGCATCCAGTCCTACCTTTAACACATTTATATAGCGAGCCGCTTGATACAAGACAGACGCCCGCTTCAGCCGCACCTAACCTGGAGAACAGACGCTGATTTGGTATTGGTTTTAAGGCGCCAATAACCCGCCCTGACATGTAGTGTCCATGACTATAAACAGGATTTAGTCTGCTCGTCTCCACAACACCGCCTGATTCATTTAGCGTTACCCAGGGAGCACCGCGAGGAGGTATGAATCTCGGACTTCGCCCCCCTCCTATTTGACTCATTTCACTGAAATCTTTTCAAAAAATCAATTTAAACATCATTACCTACAATAAACCCGACCGATAAACTTTTCTGGAAATTTCTACAGACTATTATATTAATTGTACCGTTTACGACCATCCAACCAAGCGCAGGTAGAGGATAGTAAAATTAACCCTATATAGTTGGTGGTTATATAATGAAACTGCGTTTCAGATAAGTATTTCATTTTATTCAAATGTTGATTCGTAAACATAATACTGTATCAATAATACATGAAAAAGGGGTGCCTAAACACTTTTGAGCGGTATTGTACTCAATCATCAAGCGTGAAGCGCGACGGCTGAGTATAGCAATACGGTTGCTTAGACTAATAAAACCAATATGAGAAATTTATCAGTTAACCGGAATTTAGCTGCAGAACGTTGGAAAAGGTTCTGTTCCAGACTAAAACTTTTATAAAATTACTATTTCGTAAACCTAGATGTCGCTAATCTCATAAAATGACGATTTATTGTCGTTTAGTGCAATAAGCGAGATCGTAACATTATAATTTTGATTGAATGGAGTGTACAGCCATGGATTCGCCACGATATATGTGAATACGCCAGGTCCACTGTACACCTGTTTTTTATGGGGACTGCTAAATGTGACAAACTCGATCCGGTTAGCGACAGCTAAATAGTCGGTAGTTTGTATAACACAATGACAACACACATCTTAACTACATAATTTCCATTATTATTTAGTATTATGTTTGTTCCGATGTGCATGAATCTTAATAAACAAAACACAAATTAAAAAAAAATGTAATACTTTTCTTGCTTTAATATACGAGGGCAAATCAAAAAGTCTTGCAATATCATATGAAAAAAAAGAGTGAGTGAGACAGCAATATTTTTATTTTTCGACATAATCTCCTTTAAGGTTTATACATTTGTCACATCGATCAATTAACTTGCCTAAACCCTCTAAAAAAAAAGATTTCTTTTGCTCCATAAAATATTCATTTACAACAGACTGTACTTCATAGTCACTGGAAAATTTCCGGCCCCTTAGTGTTTTTTTCAAATTGGGAAACAGAAAGTAGTCACTGGGTGCCAAGTCTGGATTTTACGGTGGATGCGGAATTTCCACGAAGCCGCAGTCCTTTAATGCAGCTTGAGCAATATTAGCCTTGTGCACGGGTGCATTGTCGTGAAGAAGCAAGATTTTTTCCTAACTTTCCTTGGCCGTTTTTTCCGGATCGCTTTTTTGAATTTTCGCAAAATCTCTGCGTAATATATGCCTGTGATTGTGGTTTTCGTTGGCATATAATCGATTACCAAAATTCCTTCAGCATCCCAAAAAATTGTTGCCAAAACCTTACCAGCAGACGGTTGAGTTTTGAATTTCTTTGGTGGTGGTTCACTACGTTTAATCCATTGCATCGATTCTTGTTTGGATTCCGGATCCCAGTGATGAAGCCATGTTTCATCGCCTGTTATTATGTTATCCAAGAAATTTTCTGGATCTTCTTTGTACATATCTAAAATCGTCTTTGAAGTTTGAACGCGCATTTTTTTTTTGTTCTGCATTCAACAAACGGGGAACCCATCGCGCACTTACTTTCGACATGTGAAGGTGGTCATGTAATATAGTATATGTGGTACCGTATGAAAGAGAAAGTCTCCACGCTAACTGCGGAACAGAAATACGCCGGTCCTCCAATACAATAGATTCGCCCAAAATTACGTTTTCATGGCTAATGGCATCTGCTGGCTGACCCGAGCGGTTGTCGTCTTCTAATGACTCCCGACCACTTTTGAATAATTTTACCCACCTTGTTACTGTGGCATATGATGGTGCAGATTCGCCGTAAACTTTTGATATATAGTTGAATATATAAATTGCATTTCGTCCATCTTTACAGAAAAATTTAATAACGGCGCGATATTCAATTTCATTCATTTTAAGAAAAATTCAAAACACATGTTACTAAATTGACAAAAACAAACGAACTGTAAAATTTACATCGAAATGTTCTTCTAGAAGTTTCATCGCGATAAAAAATGGTTTTGAAAAATATATTGTTGTCTCACTCACTTTGTTTTTTCATATGATATTGCAAGACTTTTTGATATACCCTCGTAGCAAAACCCAATCGAGTTTAAATCTATAAATAAGAAAATAAAATGACTATTACTTAATTACATAATATGCTAACTTCTACAGCAACACAGACGGCTGTAAATAGATTGAAAGCTAAATCGTAAGATAAATGTAAAAATGCTTTAAAATAATTAACGCCCTTAATGCGTTTTACAATTTGCGGGAATTTTTAATTCCTACAATCTTGTATCACGCTCTGATCTTGTCATTCATATTTATAATGACCAATGTCTTAAGAATTTTATATTCAATATTATTTTGACTGCAGCAGATTTTTTTTTCACTCAGTAATTTAACCTAAGTTAATTAAATGTTTCATTACTAGTGAAATAACTTCCAATGGTCATTGTTTTAATTAATAAGTATTTTCTAAAAGTCACAACCAAGTTTATCGGCGAGTCGTATAAAAATTCGAGTGAATGTCATGCTACATATTAATATTTAATTAATGATTCAATGCTTAGTAACCTTACTTTAAAATTAAATGTTTGGTGTATCCAGGAGGAATAGCGCACAATATTGCCGAAACCAAATGAGCTAAGCATATTTTCCTTAATCCTTACCTAAATTACGATTAATTTTGTGTTCCTTCATGCAACGAACTTGCAATGAGAGAAAATACATTTTTTTGTTATTTATCAAGAAAAACACCCACCACTAAAACAATTAAAGTTGTTAACACACACACACATAAGTTCACAAATGACGTCAAACCATTTGATCCTTATCAATTTTAATTTAGAAGCAGGAGCAAATACTATTGTATGTAATATTTTATATGAAAAACGTGAAAACATTTTTATCAAAAAAAATGAAAAACTTCACAGTAAAAATTGTTTTAATGAACACTACTTCTTGGAAAAACTAGAATTTTAATTAATTTTCGTTCTTTTGAAATTAAGGCATTTATTACTGTGACATGATGTTATTAATAATCGTCGTATGTCCTAATTTTCATATCCTTTAACCAAATAACTTATTTAATATGTACAATATTTTGTGTAGTATATAAATACTTATTTAGTAATTCAACTCGGATATACGAGTAAAGCGTAATTTGTGTTTTGTTTTGTAGTGTATGATACGAATGTAATTTAATATTTATTAATTAGATACGAAATATAATTAACTTTTGTAAATGAAATCACATTTTTTTGTGACGTTGGTTAGATCCTGGAAATTTTCATCTCTTTCTCGATTAATAATTAAATAGGTTTCCTTGGAAAAGTGCGAACGTGAGAATTATTATGAAAAATTGATTATGTCATATGTATGTGTGGAAAGTCGGATTATTTAGTAATTTATTATTACCTAAAAAAGTGTAGGTAGTACGACTTGAGTTGCTAAACAAAAATTTTTTATACGGGTCAACATTTTGTTGTGTATTTGTAATTTTGACGGGTAAATGTAATTAGGTTTCGAATCGGTATGGAGCGAGTTAAACTTATTTTTGGAATGCTAATTTATTAAGAGAAAATTGTAATAATCAGTCAGCTAGTAAAATTACCTATAATGACGTTCCACCATCTCAAGTCTACATAAGTATATGATCGGTACATTTATACGAGTTCCACTATATGCACTTACAGAACATCCTCATTGCGTGATTAACTGACAACAATTTTCTTCGACTTGCCTCCTCATTTCTTCAATTACAACAACCAATCGGAAAAGTTAAATTTATTCAGTTAATAAAAGTTTCAAATCTGTATCAAACGCGAACTGCGAATACGAGTAACTTTATTCGCAAAAAAATGAAACGTAACGGGGAGACAAATACTTGATTAGTTTATGTTATCGGGGGAATATTATGGTTCTTTTGATCTATGTACCATTCCCAATAAACAAAATGTCCATTAAATTTAGAAATATTGTTAGGAATTTGCTCTGTCAAAACCAGTTTGTATCACTGGATTGTGAATACCGTTTTACCAATTGCCGTAATGCATTCCGCTTCACCAATTCTCGTAATGCATTCCGCTTCCTGCATATTCGCGAAAATACCGGAAATAATCCATTATAATGGATAAATAATTTTTTAATATTTACTTAATATGAACTTACCACTACTGGAATATTGCCGAATATACCAGAAATATTCCCATTCAAATATGTATTCCTAAAATCCACTAATCATTAAAACACCACAACAAATAATTTCCACAACTACATATTTATTAACTCACCTAATACACCATTTACCATTTTTAATAGCAAAACTATCAGCGTCCGGGTTTCACACATAGATAGTGCTAGCGAAACATCTAGTTGTCATTAATGAAAGTTGTCTTTTGATCATAACGTGGACAGTTGGTAACGATAACCATTTGTAATATCAGCATATATTGCAACGCAAAAATATTTTTTCTTAGTACGAAAATGTCGAGTTTTGTGCCAAACAAACAGCATTCGCGGGAAGCTTTGCTTTTCTGCTTCAACTTGAAAAAAAAATTTGCAGGTGAAGCACGTCATTTGCTAGAGGAAACCTACCTCGAACATGTACCATCAAAAACTACCTGCGAAGATTGGTTTAAACGCTTTAGAAGTGGCGATTTCGACTTTGAGAGCAAGAAGCGCTCCGGAAGACCAAAAACATTTGAACAACAAATCTTCTGACCTTCAACTATAGGTTTCCACTTTTGCTTCTTCTCCGTGGTTATGACTATTGGTTTTAGTATTCTAACTTTTGACAGTAACAATACAAGAGCAGATGTATCTAATGAAAATAAAGCAATACATTAATATTACGAGTATCTCAAATATTATCAAAGAATTCAATTACCATCACTAGCATCTTTCTTCATCAAAGAAAGTAAATAGAGACAATGTTTATCCTTTAATTTCTCCTTAAAAACCGGAACAGCGGAATCTTTGAAGACATTCCAAGAATTATTCAGGCAATTTTCTAGTCCACTGTACACGATTTTAAAATCTAGTTCGATCTGTAATACAAAGTTTACCGATTGATAAAAAAGATAGTTATAATTTCAGTATCCTACTACTTACCAGAATATGCCCTAGGATGTGCATGTATCTCCGCCAGTTTGTAAGAAACTGAATTATGGGTTTCCTTATTATTTTGAAACTGTTGGTGATAATTATATGTTTATTTCCATTTTTCTAGAATCTCTCCCCACGGCTCATCGTTATTGCACACCGATTTTTGAAGTAGCTGAATTTGTTCGTTGTTGTACTCACTACTCACTGCCGACCGGAACAGTCTCCTCGACATTTACGTGATTTATCTTATGTTTTTTTGGGGAGGTCGTTCTATTATGCCTTCGCTTCGAAAACGCGCTACCAGATTTACATACCCGTCGTATTTTTTTTTTGCCGGAAGGAAATAGAAGTTCTTAAAAAATTTGAAAAAAAAAATAAATAAAATAAAATAAAACAAATACAAATCAGCTCTGTACTTTTTATAATGTTATGAATGTTATTAAACCCGCAATCTTTTCTCCTTCGTCATTCACTGATTAAATTACTACAAAGTCTTATTTCGTTTATTGTCATCCTTCTATTAAATGCATCCATAAATTGTAAAGTTACGTTTGTCACAAATAATTTTCGTTTTTTGTCATCAACTTTCTTTTCTCGAACACTCTTTAAATATTTTGCCACAAAATGAAGTGTTTACAAATTTTTTGAAGAATTTCTGAAGAGAATCTGTAGTGATAGGACTTGGTAGTGATTCCAACCACATTGAAGCCATTGATGATTTAGCACAGGATTATGTTGTTGCAGTTTGGTACCAACTAGTTGTATCTATTTTCTGTAACGTTAAATATTATTACATAACCTCTATCTTTGAAAATAGAGATATATGCTTACAAGTTTTCTTTTCAATTCCAAGAGTTTTGCTCGAAACAGTATGCGAACTCTTAAATCACAATCCGGAATTAACACAGATAAATCTTCCGTTTTTATATGGAAACGGCAAGCTCTCGTTTGAACATTTTAAATCTGTTGAGTTACATAAAATTAAATTATTGCGCACGCTAGTTTACGATCATAGACTGTTTTTTAAAATCAGTAGCTATAACTTTATTTATTAGAAATTTTTGTTTGGATCTTACCAATTAGGCGCTGAAAAATGTTTAAATTCATTTTCCATTCAGTTACGACGTAATCGTACAATTTTTTAATATCGCTATTTGATTTATTCGAGGGTGGACTTATTATGACAATATCTTCTGTTTGAATTTGGTCTTCATTATTTTGATTTGCATCTTCACTTACATTCAAATATCTCTGCTCAGGTTGATTTGTTTCTTTCATTGAAGTTTCGTGTTGTGCATTTTCGTTTTTCATGTTTATCTGAAGCAAAATCAACGATATTTAGAAACATAAATAATTTATACATGATGAGCCATTTAATACCACATTTTTTCTTATATTTTTTGGATAATCAATGCACAACGTCCATACGTCTCTATTAGCTGCACAAAAATAACGCTTAATCATGAACTAACCTAACTGGAATAATTTTTTTTCTATCTCATATCCTAATTTCAACTAAATACTTATTAATATTTATTGTGTGTACATATAGTTATTTTGACTCATCGTAGTAAAAACAAACTTGCTTGTAATAATTTTTAATACAAAATACAAGAAATAACTACAATGTAGTTTTTTGTGATTTAGTAGTTTTTAATAAGTAGGTACTAATTGAAACAACCACTGATTTTCTAACACATAGGTTTTGTTTCTTTAATTCAAAAAATAATAATAGTTATATCAATAAGTGTGTTCAACAACAAACTAGTTATTTCAACTAGAATCTATTACTATAAAAAAAATTGATAAATTAAATGTAGTAGCTTAAACTAATTGTATATTAAAAACAATCATACATGAAAAATAATTATTTTATCGACGAAGTATAGTAAAAACAAACACGTTTTATGGTTGATTTTACAACCAAATAAATTAAGTTTACTATTTTTTACTACACTCCAGTTATTTTTTAAATAAAGTACGACTTAGTTATCGAAATACTATACAGACTTTTTTCTCGGTGTATGTTTAAATTTTTATTCATTACTGCTTTACTGTTGCAGTAAATTATATTCTTGCGGTTCCGCGGGAAACTGCAGTAAAATTTACATGAAAAAATAAAATTGCAAGCTCATCTAATCAAGTGATTCATACAGTATCTTCAAATCTTCGAAAATACAGTCACGTTCAGCGGATTCGAGATTGGGTAGAAACTCGATTTGTTATCGTAAAATCCCGATGTACATTTGGCAAAATATTCCCAAACTTCAACTGGTCAGAAATCTTAACGGTAATGGTCCACATAGAGTACCACTTAAATTCTCGAGCCAGGTAAAGATTGTGCTGATTGTGCTTTTAAAAGTGTATAACTATTTAAGTTGAAGTACTCAATCGTGTTTAACCCTGCCACAAATATCTAAACTGTAAAATCAGTCTGAATCTGCGGGGAATATCTAATAACACCGACTCATTTCCAACTCCTTCCATGTGTAATTTTTATTCTAGTCTACTGCCATTTTGATGCAGAATGCAATCCTCTGCGCTAACAACGATGCGGCACTCTGTGAATGCGAATTTACTGAATTTTACACTTCTTGTGCATTCTGTATCAAATATCAAACTCACGTGTTGTTAACATTTTATAAATAAATTTCGTGCCTACCGATAGGTAGAAAATGTTGGAATTTGTGGGAAACTAACAAACAAACAAAATATAATTCTTTTAAAATTTTTACTTAATTTTTTCAATATTGGAATGCCCTAGAATTTAAAAAATACTAAAAATTAAACTCAAAATATCAAAAATTTTATTCGAAACCTCAAATAATATTTTTTTTGTTCAAAATCCACAACTAAACAAAAATATAAGTTTTCTAAAAATAACAAATTTCATAAATAGAGAAAAAATAACAACAATAATAATAAATAATTTTAAAATTAGATATAGATTTTCGAGAGACTCACTTTATTTACTATTAATACTTTTGCCTTCTTCATGATAGTTTAATAAATTTAATAGAAAATTATTATTGTTAAGTAAACAAATAGTTTTGAAAAATAAACTAACATCGTTTAAAGATATTAACCTCGTCGATGTGACGTCCTCAAATAGTTTTGGTTCGTGGATACAAAACTTTTTTAATGCAAAAAAAACAAAAGTTTTTTTTTTATCTTTTTTGGTGTGTTTTCAGTTCCAAGTAAACAAACATTAGATAAATTCAGCTAATTGTCTGTTGATATAAAACGGGTAAACATGTAAACATTTATTTAAAGTAAAATAAAGTTTTCACTTTTGAATTAATCCGATAGTAATGTTTTTATTTTTTATTTTTAGATGAAAATCTAATTTATAAAAATTATAGCTGGTGATTATGTTTATTAGAAATATGTGTAATAAATGCATAATATCACTAGAAAACAGAAAGCAATTTTAATAGTATGCACGAGTACATTCGAATTTACAGTTAATATTATTATTCAATTAAAAATAAGATTTTTTAGGTAAATTTGTTAAAGTCGTATACCTGTATTTTATGATCAGTTTGCTTTACATTTTATTAATATGTGCTTTATACACACAAGATTAATTGATTTTTCTGTAAGATAAATTGATTATGTTTGTTTTAAATCTTTGCAATAATCTATTTTGTAATTATACATACAGTGTTTATTCGGAATAGTCACACCCTAATCTACATACCTGATCTTGCGACTGTTTGTGGTGTATGATACTTGAGTATAGACGAATTATTGTTTAAAGTTCATACAATTTCTATGAACATACAATTTCTAGCACCATATACATTAAATAAAGTGGGAATAAATTTTAGGGTGAAGGATGGAGCATGCTTTAGTTCTGCACGTTTTATTTTGTGATCACCCAGCAAAATAAAAGTCCTGCGAAAACCGGAATAGTAAGATTTTCTTTCTAAAACGTGTTCGTAAGGATGATTTATTCGTTATGCTATAAAAGCATGTTATTGCATTTTAAAAGATTATTGTTTTTCTCTAGTTGCGGATTGGATTCAACTACAAAGTCGGAACAAACTCTTTCGAAAATCCGTAGTGTAATACTAGTTCTTGTGTCTTCAACGCGCTCCCTTATTCCATAAGACTATATAGGCTATTCTATAATGGCTGATCTTTATTTGTTATATTTTTGTAAAAAAAAACTTGATTGTGCTCAGGGCAGGCAACACGCTAATGTGTACTGTGTGACACATATTATTGTAAAAATAGTGATTCTGTGTAAATCTGTGACAGCTTGACAGTCAAAATGTTGTTTGTTGTTAGATATAATGAAAAAATTAAAAAATATTTTAAATTTGTGTAGGCCAGGAAGTCAGATTTGAAATCCGTAAAGATGATGTTACACCATAAATAATGCTCTAATGATAAGTAATTTTTGTTTATTTTGTGAATAAAAGCAAAAAAAATGTAGTTCCGTGCAGCGCACTTTGCGAAAACCACTAGACAGACTGTGATTAACTAATTGTTCCCTAAATAATTTCCAAACGTATTCTGCGGTATATTGTTCCATCACTATTTTCAACTTCCGACTTAGTTTATGTCTCATTTTTCACGAATAAAATCGCAGCCTCTTTCACTTCAAAAATTACGCATTTTCTAATGTATTCTCAGCTTGCTCGAGTAAAATATCACTCTATTTCTTTTTTACGATTTCTAATTATACTAGATTAATTGACTCTATTTATCAACAAATAATTTTTTCGTGATACGTTAAAGAGAGAAAGCTCACAATTATATCAAGAGGTTGAAATCGCGATATAAAACACATAATTGATTACGTGAAATATAATGTTAATTGATTCCTGAAAATGAGACATAAACTAAGTCGAAAGTTGAAAATAGTGATGGTACAACATGCGGCCCCTGTTTGTTTTCCGTTCTGTTTTGCTAACTCGAATTTGTTAATTCGCAGCCTGTGTGCGTACTATCCAGTTATAGCGGTTGCGGGCTTTATGTTCGCGGTAAAACTGTAGTATCTTCTAAATTTACACCTATCAATATTTTTCGTGTATGTTTTATTCTAATAATTTCTATCCTAAAACGATCGGTATGTATTTTACTTCTGTTCTCGCCTGCTGGAAATGTGCTGACATGTGATTTATTGATCGTAAAAGTCTGCTAAAATCCTAAAATGTTACATTATTCACATTCTGCGTTACCGCATAGTAAACATACTCCTTGTGTATGTGTCAAAATTCTTGTGACGAGTAATGTCGCATCGTATATGCCAATAAAAGTTTATATGATTGTTTTAGTAAATTTCCATTTAGGTTAGGTTTCAGTGGTTGACACTTAGGCCATTTTTGGCCCATTGTGATACCACGCATTCACGCCACATCATTAACCCATTCACCTATTCACCTACTCACACAATTACAGTATACCACCTGCACATTGCAAGCTCCATGTCAACCTGTACATTGACATGGAAGGTGGGTCGGCGCTGAATTCTGCACTCCATCAGAGGGTCTTAGTTGTGTTTATTAACATCACCGATTGTAATCGATGATGAAAATTCGATTTGCATCTAGCCTCTGATGGGATTCGAACCCAGTACCTCCCGGTCCAAGTGCCGAAGCTTTAACCACTGCACCACTTGTCCGGTAATTTCCATTTAAGTAACCTAAGTATATCATATTATTGGATATTTGTGTTTTAATCATTAATAAAATTTTATCATATTTTTTCTATTTTCAGGTAAGCTGTCATGAAGTTTGAAACTGTTCTCTGATTAGTTTAAAGTTTACTAATTCATTTTATAGTAAGTATAGATTTGTTTAACAATCTGAAAATTTAGTGACTACACAAACCTAAAAGTCATGTTCCATGTTCCGGAGACTTGCGGAAGTGCTTCTAGTGTTACGAATTAGTCGTTTATCCGTGTAGCTTGTGTTTATGTTCGGTGAATTGACGACACTGATTGTTGAAACTAATCTTTTCAGGGTCCCAGTGTTTTTCTTCTGATAGCATTTAACTACTGCTGCTGGATGTTAGGTAGTGCTATTTGTTTAGTACTATGTCCAGATAGTAAGGGACAGGTGTCTGTTTACTTTACAGTGAGATTTCATTTTTTAAAGCCATGATGTTTCAGAATATCATCGCTTCCATGTCGACACCTGTGCATGATCTATAACGTTATAGATATGCCGACACGACATCGGTGAGTGAGATCATGATGTCATCGATTTTGTTAGTCGGTCTTCCATCATTCGATCTTGACGTTACTTTGTGGATTTTCTTGTTAAAAACCTTATTTCGTACTAAGTCGTATATTATTATCAGTTCGCCGACACATTGGGGTTGTTGCCGGTGGTGTGTGATACATGCTGTTAGGCGGGATACGCGATCTGTTTCTTGCACTGATGGATGTTATTGAGAATTCCTTCCAGTTCCTTATATTAAATTTCTTTATTTGGAATATTAACATTTTAAAGAAGCGGAAGCCGGTGATACCCTTTTTGAATTCGTTTGCTTTATTTTTAGATTTATAATTTAACCATTGGCAAAATATTCAAGCTACTTGTTTTATGTCAAAACGAGTTTTTAATTAAAACTCGTTAGCAACATAACCCGGTCTTTTATCACTTTCTGTATTTAGTTTTGGTTGATTGCATTTTGTTTGATAAAAAATTGTGCTTGGTGCATAATCTGTTATTTACACATGTAAATGATGTTTTGTTTCGTATCTAATTTGATTGTCTGCGTGTGGTTGTTTGTATTACTAAAACAACATTTAAACGCGTTTCGAGATTTAAAAATACTTAAGACAGGGATGTTTGTGTTCTTTACTTTTGAGGCAGGTTTTCACTATGATGTAACTATAATTTCGATAAATTTGCATAAGTACAATGTTCCTTAAGTGGTTTTCAAACCATACCAAAAAATGAACAATTTTTGACAAACTTCAGATATTTAAATCTGAATAAGCTGAATAAAATGCTTATGGAGTGTAAAAACAGAACTGTTTTATTAGATCTAATTTATTTATGTGTTGTTACGTTTTTTAAATGGCCCAAAAGATCATTTAGTGTTTATATGGTCGCCCTCAGAACTCGCTAAACCAGCGGTTCTCAAACTTTTTGAGCTGCTGAGCCCTCCAAAAGCATAATTATTTACACGAAACCACACTGGTTCAGTAACGACTAATTGTGCCAATCGATGATGCCTAACACCGAAGAGTAGTTTGTTTTCTTATACGACCAGCGGGTTTTTTTTTATTACAAAAAAAAATTTGTTAATTTTGTCCACGAGTGTATCAACACAGTTTTTCTAATCTAAATCATTAGTCTTAAAAAAAATATTCACGACATTAAATATTTCGGCACTAGTTGTATTATTTGGCAATGGTTCACACAAAAGACGATCCTCTTCAAGCAAATTTATATGCTGATATCTAACAAAAACAAGCAAGATTGCAATGCAAATCCAGTTAACATCTGTGCTTTCGTCCATTTGCAGAGAAAACTTACAAATTTTCAGTCCAAATATCAATTGAGACTTTACAATAGCCGCTATATCTTTCATTCGATGAGCTACCGTGTCATTGGATAGCGGCACATCAGTGATTTCTTGTGCCGCCTTTTCATCGAATATACATTTCGCTACATATATCGACTACACATGGCTTGATCAATGTTTCAGCTATTGTATGAGCTTTTCCTGCCAGTGCAATACGATAACTAATGATATAGGATGCTTCATTTCTATTTATAAGGGATAAAATTTCATCGCCCTGTATGCATTTTCGTGGTCCGTGGACCTCGTCGCCCTTTTTGTAAATGTTAATCTTGGAATAGAACCATAAAAACAAATAAAATTTCAAAACAGATAAAATTTGTATGTAATAAAGAGTAAAAATATGTCATAGTATGAGAATTTGCTTCCAACTTTCGAAGCAACAAATTAATTTCATATACATATGTATTAATTATTAGCGGATTTAAATTTATAATTTTTTTTGTCAAATTTGATTATGAGATTCGTGGAGCCCTTTGAGTTGGCTCGCGGAGCTCCAGGGCTCCGCGGATCACACTTTGAAAAACGCTGCGCTAAACTATCAAAAGCTGGTAGTATATCTCGTCGATCAGTTAATATGGGGCACTTATAAAAATAAGTGCTCAATATTTTTTAAAAAGTTATTCAGTGACACAAAACTTACCTCAACCTATCTAAGGCTTCGGCAGGAAAACTTTAAAATTATAAAAGAGGACCCGCTAGTTCGATTTTTTATTTTAATTTCCGGATCTCTCCTCAAAGTTAGTTTTGAAAAGTTTTGTTCGAACTGTTTTTTGTGATTCGCGATAGATGGCGCTAACAACTCGACTAGGGAATAGAACCTGCTACGTCCTCGTTGTTATACCTGGGTTAGGCTAACAGTAGTGTTTCAATAAGAATTGCCAGTCGAATTCGGTGACACGGGATATCGTTTTAAGAAATGTTGAGCATAGTTTTTTTTCTCTCGATCACACGTGTTTTTCCAGAGTTTATGGAAAATCTAATTCTTTGCGATTACAGCACCATTTACCACTAATCATAAAAGTTTCGTACAAAATTTGCATACTTCGGCACAAAATTTAAAATTGAAACAACTGTTTTATCCGAGATTATGTTCTATATCCCTGCCTATAATATTTATAGTAACCAACTTTTCCTGCCTAGAAGATCTAGAACTAATTTAGGTCTAGCTAATCCTATAACCAGATTTCAGCTATTTCACAATGAGTTCTTCAGTTCTTTGGATTTGTTCTTACTGTCACTTCGTCAATACAGATTGCATTTCCGCGGCATGTCGATTTGAATTAGTGCCTTATTTTACAGTTAGTTTAAGTAACTCAATGTTTAATTGCTGGGTACCTTGACAGTTTCCGCTAGTTTTTGTTTCCTAAGTTGATACTTCAATCTGTTTTTTTTGTTTTTTTGTATTTTGCTAGTAAATATTTTATTTTTTATATTTTTGAATATTTCTGCTATGTATAAAAATATATTAAAACTTGTTATTTTTTTCTGTAATATTGTGGGGCACATAAATGGATTTTTTCTGTGTGTTTCCCTATGATAAAATAAATAAAATAAATAAATAAATAAAATACTTTGAGACATAGAATCCGAATTTGCAATAAAAAATTGGGGTTGGGCTTCCATTTCCACTAAATATCGCGTTACCCAATCGTAGTTGCCCCAAAATATTAACGTACTCGAATTGTTTATCTATACAAATTATTACCTCTTTTCTAATCACCTAATCCTTAAGTATGCAAATCAATACATTGACGTTTATCTATGTGTAAAACAAAATGCAAGAAATAATTTAGGCTAGTATAATATTTAATAATTGAGGGCTACGACTCTTACTAGAATTCAAAACATAAAACTGATCTTTTTTAATTTTATTTATTTATTTTACAAACATATACACATAATTTTGAGACTTATTTTGAGCACAAGCTCATTTATTATATAAATTCATATAAATTCAAAGAAAGTTAAATTGCCCTATCCTCGCACCATACCTGATTCTGTTTGGCTACCCATAATTTGAGGGTGTAATATGGTTCTAAATTAGTTAAAGCCATTGAACTGCTTGGAAAAAGTCATCATACATTTTGATGTTCGGATACAGGCCTGTAACAAGAGATCACATGAACGTTGTTGTATTCCATACATAAATGGCATAGAACCAACTTTCATTTTCAATAAAAAAATTGAATTTCCAACATATGTACATTGTTTTTTTTTTCTATTTTGATTGTTTGATTGATTGAAGTGTATAACCAAGCCTAAGCCTAAGTTCCGGATGACGCCGGTCCCGTTATACACCCTCGTTACACATAATAGTAGGAACGGATTTGGATAGGTTGTTTATTAGTATCAAGGAATCAACCCGGTTACAGACACCTAGATGAGATGGTCGATGAATTAGTAATGTGTTAGTAAAAAAATATAATAAGACGGTTAACACAAGACAATCACAATTTCTAATCTACTTGAGGAAGGATAAAGGTTATATAGGTTCAACGGATAATGATGGTATTTGTCATCAATACTTGCATCTTTAAATCAGCAACCTAGGAAAAATAGTGGTATTTATATTAATAATGTGGAAAATTTCCTGAAATTAAAATTGTTAATACTGTACCTAGGTAAAATGATAATTAGTAACATAGTAACAATACTATTCTACTACATATTCGACAATTAAATTACAAAGAAATATTGTTCGTACACATCTGCACATTCTCCGAAATTTAATAATGAATTAATATTTTCCTGCTACATGTCCTACCTAAATGGAAAAATGTCAATAATAGCAAAAAATCATATATATTAGCTGTTCAGGCAAAAACTTATTTATCCCATGAGTATTTATTCCTCGAAGCTTACAAAATAATAAAGCTGGAAATAATAAAAATGTAGTATAACTAAAATGGTACATCTAGAACTACAAATATGAAATTATAATTAAATCGGCTGATGATAAGTAACTACCCTATTAACAATTTACAATTAAACCATACAGAAATGTAGCAACATTTAAAAAAAAAAAAACGATGAGATAAAATGATAGTAGATGCCATTACAAGTTTCAATGATATTGCGTAAAGAAACCAGTTAGGTTGCATATATAAAGCCGAAAGCCAAAAAGAACAACCATTCAAACGTGAAGCGAAAATAAAAGTGAGAGAAAAAATAAAACCAGTGTAATATAACCAAATACATAAAAGATTTACTACGCAAGCACCTGAATATAGGATTCTAGCAATTTGGACCAAAAACCACCTGAGGAACTAATTTGGATTACGAGAGATACCGCAACGATATTATCGACCACTCTTTAAAACCCAGACAACGACACATAGTATTCCCAAGCGGTCACCCATCTAAGTACTAACTATGCAGCTATGCTCTATGTTGCTTGACTTGGGTGATCGAACGAGTACCGAATTACAGTTATTATGATTACACATTTACACACTTACAAGTAATTTGTAAAATTATGTATAAATGTTCTAAAATATGTGTTGAGAAAAAAATAATAAAAATTAAAATTAAAAAAAAAAAATTAAAAACAAAATAAAAATAAAAAAATAACACATTTAAACTATTTATTTTTATTTTTTTAGAGGAGAGACAAAAAACACGTCTTTCCTCTACGACGTTCAATCGCCGACCATACATTATGTTTTTTCTTCTAACAAAAAAAACTAACTGATGGAACACCCTTTAGTTGCAACATTTTAATCAGACGGTCTCTTTCTGTGCAATTCCAGGTTTTACCAAATAAATAAACTTCTAAAGGCCTTTTATAAAAGAGTTTGATCTTCCTTCTAATTGGAGACTCATACTTTTCCGGTAGTTTAACGCATTTTTGTGAATAATTAGTCCAGATTCAAAGACATATTATAACATATCACGTATGAAAATGAAGATTTTGAATAAACCAAATTTTTGATGAAAAGTTTAAATTTATAACTACTTAATGGATTAAATTAATTTCTAATGATTTAATCAAAAACGACCTGGAGATTTAACTTATTTCTTCAACAAATGTTGTTATTTCATAAAAGCAACCTGTTAATTATGCTGTTGTTGGGAGAATGGAAACTATTGCAGATGGGGAAGTGAAGACGTGAGAATTGATGAGAAAGGAGGAGGGATAGGAAAAGGTGAAATAAAAGGAGAGATATTTTAATGTTAGGGGACGATATAGTTAAAACGAAGATGGATTAAAAATGAGTCCGTAAACCATTGAAATAAGTTGATGCGAATTTATACAATATTCGGTTTGATATGGGTTGAAGGTGTACAAAAAAGCAAAACTAATTTATTAAAATTAAAATGAAATAGATTTACCAAATTTTTTTTTGGGAAGATTGTTTCAGTACTAGTTTTACCGTCATATGTCTTTACTCGTATATCGATTGAAAAATTATCGGCAAATTCTTTAACTAATTTTATCACATATGAAATCCCTTTTGCAAATAAATCAAGGAAGTGAAGCCAAGTGTCAATAATAATTGATCGTTTCGATGTTTGCACATTTAATATGTAGAGGGAGGATAAGATTGAGCGTTCCTGAGAAACGTGGAACGACAGCCTGTAATACGAATAGTAATATATAATCGTAATTCAAACTTTGCCATTTTCTTTTGTAACGAATTTTATATTTTTTACACATTGTGTTAAGAATTAACTGCGGATCAGAAATGAAAATTTATATTACGATAAATCTTAAATAGTGCTTGGTTCTTTAATTCAACCAAATATTTCTATAGAGTGACATTAATGGTTCTTATACTTCTACTTAAGGGGTTAGAAAACAAAACTACTTCGACTAAATTTATCTATGAGTTTCATAATTGTCTTTCCAAAATAAGCAAATTGGTTATATCTATCATTAAATCACATTTATAGCAACCACTCCACAGAACTGACGGTCGTATTGATTTTTTTGAGTGCTTCTTTTAATGGACTGAAGAAAATAAACGATATACACAATCATAATTAGCAATATTTAATCCTGGCAGTGATACATGTAATATTCTAATATTCGAATTGTTTGACATCCAGAAAAACCAAATAACCTGCCTCAAATGGACAACAAACTTCTGATTTCAAAGGATCTCTCTTAATATTTAGATTAAAGTGATAAAATTATAGTACATAGCTTGATTTTGTTATTATTCGTTTTTATCATTTAACTAACGTTTCTGTAACGAAATCAATAGCCGCGTTAATATTGGAGCACTATCCGGAGGCAAATGGCAATTTTCTACTGAAACTGCAGCTATTATTCACTGGTGTCGCTGTACTATAAAAATTAAAACTAAATTCATCAATAAAACAAACATTTATTACCTGAAATATACTAATTGACATTTATTTTTATATGACGTTATAAACAAGAATTCATCTTGCTGTGTTTTAAATTTTTATTGTAAGATTAAGTTTCTAATGTTTTCTGCGGTTTATAAAATAAAAGCCTTTTCAAATTTCCCATTGAAATGGATAGCGCTCCCGATAAATAGGTAGAGCAAAATATTTTTTTATCGATTTTTAACTAAAAAGTTGAATGAAAAATCTTAGTTTAGAGTTAAATAAATTAATTACATGCAAAAATTGCGCGCTAAATATAAGTTTTGACATAGAAAATTGGCTGCTCCGGATAAATCTATCGGGCGTTAATAAAAAAAACACGCTAAATATATCACTGCGTTACAATAATTCCTAATTGTTTTTCCAGGTATTTCAGTGGTCTGAGTAGTAAATGTTTACCTTGATTTTTATAAATTAAAACACTTTATAGCAGCTTTATATGTGTACGTATACGTTTAATTTATTTTAAATTATTATTTTATAATATTTTTAAAATTTCCTAACCGCTAGAAAAACGTTACAAATTTCTAATGGGAAAGCTAGAATAAGGTGACATTAGTATTACATGTATTTTTAAAAATTTTTGTGCTTCACTTGGTTTTGACATTTCATAGCTAGCTAGCAGGACCCAAATAAATCGGCCAAAACCCGAATACAGTTTCATGTAAATAATTAAAGATTTCAATTTCCAATTTACAAATTTTGTGCTATATTAACATAGCATCATTGCGGTCGGCGATCGATCGTCGTACGAGAAAGACGTGTTTTTGTCTTTCTCTGTATAGAAAATTGAAACTTAAATTTTTTTTTCTGTTTTAAATAAATAAATAAATAATATTTTATATATAAAAATTATTAATTAAATTAAATATTAAATATATAATATAAAGTGTTAATAAATGGGTGTTAGTAAATTGAAACGTGAATTAACGTGATAGTATCTAGATTGTTATGACGGGTTGTTTTGTTACTTGTGTGACGCACTGACGCAGCAATGGTGAACGCATCATAAGCTAAGTGTTTTTTGTGTTTCATATTTTTATTTATACTTTGTTAATTTTTTATTTTGTTTAATTTTTATTTTTTTGTAAAAAATTTATATAAATTTTAATTTTATTAATGTAAATATTTTTTAATATACGCATTTGTGATATGTGTCGTATGGTTTACGATTGTGTGTGTGTGTGTGTGTGTGTGTGTGTGTGTGTGTGTGTGTGTGTGTGTGTGTGTGTGTGTGTGTGTGTGTGTGTGTGTGTGTGTGTGTGTGTGTGTGTGTGTGTGTGTGTGTGTGTGTGTGTGTGTGTGTGTGTGTGTGTGTGTGTATGGATATATATACGTACATTCACGCAGTGTAGTTTTAGTCAAATAAGACAAAAAGGATGAAAATAAAAATACTCTTCAGTTAGTTGCTTATCATTCATTTTCCGTTCATTTTTAAATTAATTTTTTATGCTAATTTCTCTTCGCTCTTGAATAGTAAAATGAATTTTCAGAAATGTTATGCAGTAAAAAACGAATAGTGTCGATGATGAGCGAAATGAGCGAATAATGAGAAACTAAAAAGGTTGATCTTATTTTTTGTGTTAGCGAACGAGATCTACTTCTCTTTTGGTTTTACTTTTCTATTCTAATAAGAAAGCGAAAATTCATTGTAGTACTGATTGGATAAAATGTATTGTTGCCTGTATTGAACGATCGAATAGAGAATATAATATATCATTTCTTTCTACTTTATTCTTGATAAGTGAATAGTAAAACAAAATATTTTTTGTTCCTTTACATATTTCATGTTGATCAGTTTTACAAATAATGCATTAATTCCGTGGAAAGATTTGCTGACAGCAATTTTTTTACTGATAATACGCAAAACAAAAAATTTTAAAATTTCATAAGAGTGACATTCTTTGTAAAGAATTTTTTTTTATTTCATTTTACAGCAAAATTTTATGGTTTTACATTTTCGCATAACCTACAAATTTTTTAAAATTTTTAATTTGTATGTTATTTCGTACAATTCGATTTTTGTTTTTATATATTTTAATATCCTATACCACATAAAACCTCTACCGTTAACAAATTTCAACACAAAAAAAAAAACAAATCGACATCTGAGTATAAAAATGGCGGACGACTTATTTTGTATGAGTGTGACAAAAATTTCTTATCTTTACATACATTTTTTGTACATATGTGAAAAATACTGCCATAAAAAAAGTCCAATTTATATTTTTATGGCAGTATTATGCCAGTAAACTACCACCATCACAACTATTCTCTCAGTAAAATTTTACTGACAACATGTTTTGTTTCGTACACAACCAGTAAAATCTATATTTTTTTTCTCGCTTTTATTTTTACTGATAGCAGATTTTTCCTATGGAATAGGAACATGACACTGTTCTATCGGTGTAGAGTGAACAATACATTTTAACGAGCGACTTTTTTAAACCCTGATATAGGCGTATGTGTGGATTTGTGTGCATATGCATGTGTGTATGTTTATGCGTGTGTGTGTAGGTTCATATGTATTTATGCTTATGTATATGTTTAGTTATATATATATGCATATGTATATTTATATAATATGATTGAATGTTTTTACCTTTTTATAATCATTTTAATATTTTAAAATATTAATATTTTAAATGTGTGTATGTATATGTATGTGTATATATGTATATGTGTATATATATAAATATTCATGACTTTTTTGTAGATTGATTTAAAGGGATGAGACCTCATATGTGTTACGGCATGGCAAAGGGAAAATGGTTTTTAATGTTTTATTTCCATTTGTAATGACAATTAAATCTGTGATGTGATATTCTTCGGCCTTTTAATGTTGACTGTTTTTTTTATATTGCTTACTGCTGGCACTATTTTATCTAAAAGAATTACTGGCTCAATAATATTTCTCGAAACAGGTTCGTCTTTGCATGGGAATGATATATACGAATATCGATTGATTTGAATTCTAAATCCTAATCAACGACCTGCTCATGCACCAATTGTGTAAAAGCCTTCCGCGTGGTTCTATCTTCCGTTCGTGTCATCACCTCACATAAATCAAAATCATTTTTGTTTGATTGAGACAGTATACTGCGGAAGATGTATAAAATCATTTTTGGGCTTAATTGGAATTCTAGCAAATCGCAATTCTAGCAATTAGCATTAATTTGGGAGAGGCTTAGTTCGGCTGGGTCATCTGTCAACTGGTTGTTTTGACGGGTAAATGGAGGAATAGGAAAATTTCTTGGCCGATTATTTTCGGATTTATTTTGTTGAAAAATCCAGTACTTCACCCGGGGTTTATGTTGAAATCCCGATTCAGCTCATGATTAGTTAAGACATTGCTTAGCACGGCCGAACTCCAGAACTTCTCTAAAATCCATTTTTACATTCACATTTAATTCTGCTTACCTGATTTGACAATAATTGGTCGGGGTATGGCCAAGTTCCATTCAGAATTATGGAATTTTAGAACTTTATCAAAAAGACACATTAAAATCCCAATACAAGTTGATCCTAATTTATTAGAATCCTAGCCCAGCTCTACAATCTGAACTGAAAAATTTCGGTTGGAAACGGCCTGTTTTATTCATTATAGCTGAATCCGAAAATTTCGTCAAATTCGGCTTTGCACCCCGAATTTGATCATTATTTGTTTTGAGTTTGCTTAGTTCCATTGAACATGCTAGAGTGCCAATCCAATTGTGCGTACCATATTTGACAGTTATTGGTTGAGGAATAGTAAAGTTCCATTGAGCATGATATAAATATCCTGTGTACTGTAATTATACTTGGTAATTAATCGAATATTCTCTTCTTTGGTGAACAAAATTAATAAAATATTTGAAATTTTTGCGAATTAAATTAAAATTGTTTGAAATATCCTATCCGGTTAATCTGGTATTGAATAACATTGATATTTTTCCGGGAACCATTGCCTTTGGGATGCCTTACATATGATTTTTTTTTTTTTTTTTTTTTTTTTCATTTAAGGGCTAAATACTAATGAATTTTAGACTAAGTTTGATATAATTTAAATAATTATGGTTTCAGGAAATCCTATTGTAAGTCGTGTAATTGCAGGAGGATTAAATTAATAAATGTTTATATTATTTAGGAAGCCGGAAATTATTAATTTAGAATTAAATTTCAGGAAATCTACAAACGTGAAATAATATTTCTTTGAAATATTAATTGTTGATTGTGTAGATTAGAATGGTGTTGTCATTGTATTAATAACTAAGTATCGACTTTATTTAGGGGTCTGCAACTGGGCCGATTTAATCAATTAAATTTTGCATTAATTTACAATTACATTTCAGGAAATTTCCAGATGTACGTGAAATAATACAATTTTTTTCACAGGTTGCTGATTTAGAGAAGCAATTGTTGAAGACCAATACCATCGTTATCCATTAAACCGATTAAACCTTTATCCTTCCTTAGTAGATTAGTATTGTGCTGTCTTTGTGTTACTAACTATCGGCTATACCTAGGTGTCTGTAACCGGGCCGATTCTGTCCCACTTAACTAACCTATCCAATCCTTCGGTTTTGTTATATGTAAAAAAGAGTGTACGGTGGGCCCGGCGTCACCCGGGAGCTCCTGTGTAAGAACTTGGTCGTGCATTCAGAATCAATCAATCAATCAATTAGTATTACATGTATCGTTGGTCATCTTACTCAAATATGCAGTCACGTGCGTGATCTTTGACCAGGTCGTTTTCCACCATTTTCAACAGGTTTCGTTATTTTCCGGGTTTGGTTTTTATTTTTGAATTTTTAGAAAAGTGTTACAAAGTGTGACAAAGTTAAAATATTTTCTTATAAACTTGTTGCAGTGGGAATTTACGAAATCGCGATGACAACATATAATTTATTAAGTATTTAAGTTGTCAGTACTCAATAAACGTTTTAAGGTACGCATGAATTTTAAAAAAATATTTAACCAATTTTAAAAATTCCATAAATAATTTTAAACCTTTATTTATTTAATTTGCACAAATATAGATTGATGATTTGGACTGAAATTAAAATAAAAGAACGAACATTTGATATTGAGGTTTTAAAATATGTAATGTCAATGTTTGCTTAACATTTTTTTTATTTATTAACTCGCATAATTTATTTTGGCTTTGAAATTGTTAATCACAATTGAGATTTAATTTTACAAGTCTTATCTTGCTTACGACGCTGTGGGTACAATGTAGTATTTTAATACGAAGGTTTTATAAGTTTTTTGTTGATGATTCAAAAATAAAACAGACAATTTATATTTATAAAATCGGTATTTAAAAAGACTTATAAATATACATTTTTGAGACCAATAAAATATCACGTTATTAAGATATTTAAAAAAGAAACAACATACACAACACATTCAATGGACGCGGACACCGTAGTGAAACGTTGATTTTTTAATGTTGAAATTTTGGCAATTGGCCAGTTTTTCCGCTGTTTTTTTTTATTTTCTTCAGACGTTAGTATTACTTTATATTGTATACTGCTACTTGTGTATTAATTTTTATTTTGTGTGAACGAGAGTACATATAGTTTTGAAATTTGAACGAAAAATAAAAATATTATTGTACGCTAAAATATAAAAAAAAAAAAAAAAAAAAAAAATTTAAAGCAAAATACATAAATTGTAATTAAGAGCATTAATATTTTGTTTAGAAAAATATATATCTCAACGTGATTAAATTATATTTGGGGAAATTTTACCGTAGTGTGTTTTTTTCTAAACTAAACGAAGAAATGAAAAATTGTGAAGTAAGTTGGATATTAATTTTCATAATGTTTGACCACAAACGTAATATATACAGACGAATTATTGCGAAAGAAAGTTTGGTCGAATACTGTGGCTCCACTTTTCATATTACATTATTTTTTGTAATCTAATCGAGGAACCCCATAACCCTGCCATCTATATATACATAGCAGAAACAGCCTAAAAAAAACGTTCGTATTTTTTTCGCACCTAAACTACATACACATCACATAGTAATAAAACTTTATGAATGAAGGAAACAATAACAAAACAACACGATGATCATAGTGTCGGCTTATTAAAAACGAGCTCTCTTATTCACGGTTTAGTTGTTTTGTGTGTATGTAGTATAGATAATGAATATTTATAAAAAATAAAATATGCATGTATATCACAACACACGGGTAGTGTAGTGAAGCACGTGGAGCTTGGCCATGTGCGCTATACATGTACAGAGAAAAATAGATTTTAAATAAATTTCGTAAAATAGATACATAATTCTTTTTTCTATAATGTTGCTGCATGTAGTTTTTTGTTTCTATATATAGTTGTGTTGTATGTGGATATGTAATTTAAATTTTTTATGAACTACTCAGACATATTTTATGGCTTCCTGAATTGAAAAAGGCCGAAATTAAAAAGGTAGACTTAAAAAATATATTTTTATATGCAAAAATGGGACCTTTTTTAAGTCATATTAATAACAAATTTTCTGACTTAACAAAGATGTTTTACAAAAACAAATTTAATTTAAAAATGACACAAGGAAGGCATATTTTAAGTCATTTTAAAAATACATTTTATAATTCATTTTCAAAATGACTGAAAATAGCCATATTTTATTTTACATTATAAACATAAAATTTACATATGTTTTTGATAGACATAGAAATGCATGCGTTATAAGTGGACTTTTATGCCATTTATAAATACACATTTTATGCTTTTTATAAATACACTTCTTAAATCATTTTCAAAATGGCTTATGATATGCATTAATAAAGTACGGTTTTTTTTATTTCATTTTCATTACAGATTTTAAGTCAATTTTAAAATGAAATAAAACGCTGGTTTTAAGTCCGGAAAAATACAATTTTTAAGTCAGCCTTTTTTTAATTCGGGGAGTCATATTTTATATAGTTTTCACTTTTCGTCCTTCGTTTGTTTCCCATTTGATATTTTTGCGAACCATAATTTGCAGAAATATAATGTATTAAAATGTTAACTCGCACAATAACGATTATAAAGTATACGTTATAAAGGGTTATCCAATTCAAGCTTGATAAAGTAAACTTAAAAAAAAACACACAAAATATTCGGAATGTATTGTAATTTTTATTTCATTTTACAGATTGATCCTTGCCATTTTTAGTTAAACAAGATATCATTCAAATGTCCTCCACGGGACTTCTTACAGGCCTTGATTCTTTTGAGGTAATTTTCAATGACTTTTCGGCACATTTCGGGCGGTATCTCGGCCATTACCTTACGAATATTAGTTTTCAATTCGTCAAGAGTTTGAGTAAATCACAGGATCTTGGAGGCCAATTGACATCAGCCAATCGCGAAATCAAACGTCCAGGAAATTTCTCTTGCAAAAGATCTCGATTTGCTCGTGTTACGTGACTGGTTGCTCCATCCTGCTGGAACCACATATCGTCAAGATCATAATCTTCGATTTTCGTAAAAAAATAATCGGTTAACATGCGGCCATAGCGCTCAGAATTGACGGTAACGGTTCGTCCATGGTTGTTCTCAAAAAAATACGGCCCAATCACACCACCAGACCACAATGCGCACCAAACAGTGACTTTTTCCGGGTGTAATGGCTTCTCTACAATCAATTGTGGATTTTCTGAGCCCCAAATTCTACAGTTTTGCTTATTAACGTATCCACCAAGCGAAAAATGAGCTTCATCACTGAAGAAAATTTTGTTCTAAAAATCAGCATCAGCAGATTTAATAATTTTAACGCGTTGGTCGATTGTTAAATGCTCCATATTCTTAAATGGCAGAATGTCAACTAAATAAATGACAGCGTACTTGACGTTTATCTTTGACAGATGTCGGTATACAGATTTCTACTTTATCAACCTCGAATTGGATAACCCTGTATTTATCATAGATCATCGTTTTTATTTTTAATACACTTTTCATTGAGAATTCTTCTTTTTCCACGTATGTACCTATATTTATTGATTGTTGATAATCAATAGAGTTAAGTATGTGTGAAGACAAATGCGCTTCTATTATGTTTGTAAAAACGTGTAAAAATGAGCAATACATCATAATGCCAAGATGCTTTAGTCGGTCTCGGTAATTATATTAATATTTACATATAAATGATAATCAAAAAAATGTGTGTCAAACACATAGCGATCCTACGGCACGACACGATTCAATTCTGATCTACTGCAAGGAAGGATAAAGGTTTAGTATAGGTTTAATCGAGATTAATGATGATATTGGTCTTCAATAATTGCTTCATTAAATCAGTACCTAAGGAAAAAATATATATATTTTGGATGTATCTAGAGATTTCCTGAAATTGAATACTAAAATTAATACTTTTCTTATTAATCATAAAGAGCAACAACATATTCATATTTGAGGCTTGTAATTGACTCCAGCTTTAAATGGAATTTACATAAAGATAAATTAAAGAAATGCATTATAATATATATATTTGCGATAAAAATAACGCGAAACAATTTACCCAAACCAATCCTCAGTATAATCTACATATCATCCATATATTCACATATAGTGTATTTAAACCCAATATGGAGTGGGGCACCAGAATATTTGCTAAACTGCATCTTTAACCACTTGAGTGGTTTGCCCGAGCGTGACTCGGACGCGTAGTTCGATTGTGTTTTTATTTGCCCGAGTCTTGCTCGCGCAAAGCTTGTATTGAAACAATAATTGAAAAATAAAAATTTTGTATTATTTTCTAAAGAAATGTAAAAAAAAACCTAACAATTTATGGACACACTTTCTCACAAAAAGCCGTCACTTAAGTGGTTAAGTTCTCATGATTTGTTTATAATAATTAAATAAAAAAGTATTTCTGTAAAATATTAAATATCTGCGTATTGTTCGATGAACTCTGCAGTGAAACAATAAAAAAAACTGTTAGCCTATTTTGAAATAAAACAAAAGTATGGCTATTCATCGAAGAATATAAGTAAAAATTAGTAACATATACTAATTTTTAGTTATACCAGTTCTTCTATACTTAAGGTTTTATCTAAAATAATTGGTGGAATACAAAACAATCAGTTACTTTTCATCATAGAAAAATACGTATGGATAATATTTGTTTCTTGTTTTAAACTGGTTTTCGACTAATTGTTTGATTGGTATTTGCCTTTTTATGCGAAGCTGTTTGCAAAATTGCCAAGAGATATTTGCAAATGGTAGTAAGCAAAAGTTATTTGACAACATAGTAGGGATTTAGCCGCTTTATTTCTAAGGTACACAATCAATTAAATTTCGGATTAATGAGCAAATGATTAGTTCATTGGAACCAATCCAGATCCCAGGGCATCTGAAAGAGGCATATTGCTACTGGATGAGGAATACTAGCATGCCCGGAGGATGAATTTATTTCCTTCCATTTACTGACCAAAACAACGATTGTTTGACTTTGTTGGGATACATTGTAAAATTGTTTCTCTCTGCCATGCCAACCAAACATTGAAGTTATTCTAAGTCCGAAGGATTTTACACATTCACTTGAAAGCTAAATTTTTGTTTTATATTAATGCTGTGTGCAATCAACTACATTGACTTAACTAAATTCAAACTAGAAGTCCCTGAAATTTAAAGACAGATATCACTAAAATAAAATATTTATTCTGTGTAGTTTATTTGTTAATGTACATGTACAGAAATTTTAAAATCATCCGGAGTACACCATAATAAAATTATGACAATTCTAATCTAATAAACAAAAAGTAATCAAAAAGTAACCACCTAAACTTAATTGCATCAGTCGCGTGCTGAACAATAGCAGAAGCTTCAATATTTGTTTAGTCAAGGCAAATGGCATAAGTTGTTCATTCTAACAACTTTTGAATTCATTAACCACCCACCTCCACATATTAATGTAGTTTCAATTTTCTGAATAATAAATCCTTTTTTTGCAGTATTCTACAACCAATGAAAAGATATACACCTAAATTAACGCCTACTTTCGCAATTTATTGTATCGCAGATGAGGAGTAATTAGAATAGAAACGCCAGCTAAGGGGCCAATGTTCCAGATTTTCTAATGCCATTCTTGTGTTATTCACTTTCACTTGGCAACAAACGAAAAAAGTTTTTGTCCGGGTTGAATTAGTTAATACCAATCTTTACGATCATTGAGTTATATAGATTTTAATTTAGATATAATTTAATAAAATATTAATCATTCGATTATGTTGTTATTCGAAATAGTAGATAAATAGCTGAGGATGATGATTTATTAATTTATATAGTTATAATAAATGTTGAAAACAATTATGTCGCTAGCAAAAGCTTGCTGTTTTACATTCTATTTCATTGTCCTAACAACTCAGTTACTATTGACTATTTAGAAGTCTGAAACTGGGTCCATTTCAGGATGTGATAAAAACGATGATCTATGGATAAATAATATATCGAAAACTTTAAATTCGTTTTAAGGAAAATTGTGCGAGTTAACATTTTAATACATTTATATTGGTGTAGGAGAAAAATTTCGTGTTTTTTTCGGGGTAGATCGCTTTACATTCATATGTCCCAGTAAACATTGAACGTATCAGGCAACCTTGTATGCGTTTGAAAGGTGACATTTTAACTTGCACTTTGACATACAAAACATTAAAATCGGTGAAATGAATAAAAAGTTACATTTTAAACATATAGATAAATAATGAAAAAATTCGTTTACTTTTACAATTTTATTACGACAAAATTAAAAACGCGGCTCAGGCTTGCGAACAAATTGTGCATGGAGAAGGTGCTTTATCAAAATGAGCAGCAAAGAAATCTCGCTTTCAACCTGGAAATATGGATGTGAAAGATGCCCCTCGCTCTAGTCGACCAACCAGTGGTAAATTCGATGAAATCATGCAGAAAATTGAAGAAGACCAGCATATAAGCAGCCATGCCATTGGTAAAGAACACAATATTGATCACAAAACAGGTTTAAACCATTTGAAAATGGCTGGATACAAAAAAAGCTTGACGTTTGGGTACCTCATGAATTAACAGTTAAAAATTTAATGAACCGGATTTCTATCTGCGAAACGCGAAAAGGAATCGTGCATTATGAGATGCTGCCACCTGTTGATGACATATCAGATATATCTGAATTTATTTTTAATTTGTATGTACCTTTGCAAGAAGCTTCAATGCGGTATATTGTGGGCTACGTAGCGTTCAAAATTTTGAGTAAAATTAAATGTGCCCGTTGTGAAAACATGTTTATCAAAACTGATGAAACTTTAGAGACTCCGACAGAATATTTGATTAGCAATAAAAATTATGACGATGAAAAAAGAAGAATCTTAAAGCCCCAACTGATTATTATTTCAAAATTTGCAAAGAACAAATTTATTTATTTTCCCGGGTGTTTTCAGAACGTGCAAATATGAAAGATTTGAAGAGGAATATTGTCCAACTTTGTATTGTTAACACCAGCAGGTGTTACAAAGATTTGTATGTCGAACAAAATCCATGCCATGAGCATAACAAGGCAGCCTTAAACTTCATGATTTTAGTTTTAATCAGAAAACACTGTACCTGGTTAGCTGAAAAACACATACAAAAAAATTAAAAACCGTACGAAATCCTAATTGGCGAATACTATTGCCTTAGACAAGCAAATTAGATTTTTCATTTGAACTAAAAAATGAAAACAAAACAAACTTCTGATAATTCCAATGTCATCGTTGTATCTGTGATTTTTCGATAAACTGCGTATACGTATACGCAAAAAACAAAATATTTTTGATTGTATGCGGCTATTTACAGAAAATGAAATCGCAGTTTAAATTTTTACGTTTACATAGGATGAAATATCTGTTTTAGGTTGTCTCAGCTATTGCAAAACAAATAATTATATACAAATAATTATATAATGAAATGTACCGCACATGGGTTGTTATTTTATTTTTAAATTTTATTAAAATTTATTTTAATTTTAATAAAACTTTAATATTGAAATTTTTATTTTATTTGTTTTATTGTTATTGAATTTGATTAAATAAATTAATTATAATTTAACTAGTAAAATTGCTGGTTTCTTTCTCTTTAGCTAGTGGTATACCAAGTGAAATTTATTGTATATGGACGATTTTTTGTATACGGAAACGTCCCCATACATATGTTTGATGTACATTTTCTTCTAGGGATTAAAAATTCAAATTTAATGTCAAATAACCTCACTCTCTTGAATAACCTCATTGCAATTCTTTTTCAATACCCTACCTGTTTAACCCTTTGCCTGCCCACCATTAATATTAAAACTTACTAGTCGGACGTTCTGTGCATATCGTTCATAATTTTTCTCGTTATCAATTAGCATCAAATCAAAATATGTAGTTGAAATGTGTGTATTAAGACTAAATACAAAATATACCAAAGCATATGTTGTTATTATTTCTGTACAAAATTTATAACTGTTTTTACAGTTAGTAAATATAGGTACATTAATTATTTTTATCAGTTAGTAATGTTCTCAGTCTCAAACAAAATTTTGTAATAAAAAATAAGGCAAAGTGTATCATCATCACATATGATGCGCAGGACAGTCAAAGGGTATAGTAAATTGATTATAATAATGGTTGCACAACAAATTCGATATTAAACAAAAAATTATTTAACATAACAATTAAAACTAATTTCAAGTAAAACAACGTGCATACCATGTGTCATTTTTTGTGTGTATGTGTGTCGAACTAACTGCCGATATTATTTTGTTCGATTCATGGTTTTTATTTTTCGTATACATATAGCTAATACTAATAATAATTTTTTTATCAATAAATTTTCTTATTGATCCATGGTAGGTATGAAAATAAACAATATGAATATAATTTAAAACAACCAATAACGAAAATAAAAACAAATAAAAAATAATAATTTACAGTTTTCACTTATAAAATTGTTTTACAGTTTTGGTGTATCTGCATACGTAAAAATTGTGATGTTTTGGACTATGTTGATGGTAGTGCCATCTACTAGTAAGTAGATGTCAAATGAATATCAAAATAGCTAATGGGGTTCCTCGATGTAGTTTAAATTTTTCTCACCACACAATTGGCGCAATTATCAGTCAATTTGATAAAACCATCTCTTTATTCGCCAATAATTCGTCTGGATATATTGAGTTTGTGGTTTGACGTTTTTAATTGCTGTGATGTTTTGTATTTTATAGTTTTACAATGATATGCGTGTATTATATACAATCGTTTTTTCAAACATATTTTTAGCATATGATAACAGATTTAAGCAAAAATTAAATTTAACCGATAATATTGATTCATAATTTTTAGTTCATTATTAATAGTAATTGTTGTATGTTCGGTTTCAATTAAAAATTCTGATTAATAGCATTTATTTAGGATTTCGCTATATGCATCCGATAATTTGTAAAAGGTGATAAAACAACACCATTAAATCTGTCGAATAAACGATAACGATTCGTAGATATTCTCTTCATTATTAAATTTTATCGTTTTATATGGCCATGGCGAGCATTATTCAGAAACTCGAGGGAGAGTTATAATAACGTGAAAAATTAAGGCATTAAAACAAAAACAATCTTTTTGTATTGGTCAAATTGACGTTTCCTAAGCATGAAATTTAAAGTGGTTTCTCTGCATTGAATACATTTAAAAAAACGCGATATTTGTGAATTTTAGGCTACATTAAATTAAAGAGGCATTACACCACAAGAAAATTTTTGACAGTGTTGTAATAGTCACTGCACATGTGTTGAAATTTAATCGGAAGTTGGTTCATTCTACGTATTTTCAATATATTCCCAATACAAGAAGTAAAATAAGTAAAATATGGCATGACCTTCTAACTGATGGGGACGGGAAAAAGTAGAGGACTTCGTGTGCAGAAGTGACCTCTTCATTTTGAACATGAAAATAACCTAACGACGTTCTCATCTAATGAGAACTCTAATATCGATTTAACATTAGTCAATGGATTTTTGTTGAGCTCCATAGTTGGATGGTGTGTGAGAGAAATTTGGACATCTTTGGACCACGAGTAATCACGTTTCAGTTATGAAACTTGTCACAGAACAGTCCGTTCCCATGTATGAAAACTCCGAGATTTGCCATTAATATAGCTGACTGGTGTGTATTTGCTAGAAACTTGGTTGGCTCCTGCGACGTTGTAGAAACACTTCCAGAAATTGATTCGATCGATGAAATTCATGCTCCTGGGAAGCTGATCTCAATGTAGTTAACCAGTGTGCAATTATTCAATTTCAATTCAATTTCACGAGCTAAGAAACGAAATAGTTGGTGAAACTCTAATCTATGGAAACGTAGATGTTGTATGAATAAGCTATGAAGGTGGTATGCCCTTCACGGTAAGAAACCAAGAAGCAAAAGAGTAAAATAAAGTATTTAAAGCAAACCAAAATAGTTTCCAAGGGTATTTCACGGATCATGGTAATAAAGATCCATGGGGTCAAGACCTCCTGAATTTTAAAACAACATTAGGAAGACAAAAAGTCGTCCAAGATACGTGGCATGACATGTGTTTGGAGTTACTTAACTTACTTCTCCCGGGTGAAACACCAGATGAAATTGAATCAAAACACAGCTATGCGTGAGATCGCTACCAACAGTAGTTGGACATCTACAGTTGATAAAGACTCTCATCCACGTGGGAAGAAGGCACCAGTGCTCCAAAATGCTTTAAATGAAACAAGTCACTAGGACTTGAAAACTTAATTCAAATTGCATGGTCTCATCATAGGAAAAAAAGTTTAGTATGTGTAAATCAGGTGAAATGATGCTGATTGAACAGAGCGGACTATTCTCGTACAAACAGTTGGGTTTCCGAGATAGCGTGTCTACTGAAGACGCGATAGTCCGCGTAATTAGTACTGACAAAATCAAAAGTTCTAAATATATTATGGGGATTTTCCTGTACATCGCCGGAGCATTTGATAACCTTGTGTGGTCTAGCGTCATCGCAAGTTTATCGTATAATCTTCCTAAACCATTATGAATGTTTTCAGGAGTTACTTAAGTAATCGATCGACTGTAATAAGAGACGAAGTTACAAAACAAATCACCAAAGGATGTTTTTTACTCTCTATTTTAGGTCCTCTGGTTTGGAATATCGTGTTTAACACAAGCATTGTGTTGTCATTCTAGCGTATGGCAACTCGAAACTCGAGCTCCAGTGTCAGGGTCAAATCGCAATTACTAGAATGCATGACTGGTGCGTAACAAATAAAATGTCACGTAGGAAAAACAATGCTGGTGCAGCTAAAAGGCAAATTTGGCTTTTGACCTCCAACAATATCTTTAGACGGTCGAAACTTGAAAATGGTCAAAACTGTGTGATATCTAGGAGTTGACTTTGATGAACGTATGGGAGTGGGGAAAACCACTCCCTGTCAAGAGAGGTAACTGAATCACAAAACAATAGTAATAATTTACGATGGAGTAGCGATTGCGCTGTTCACGTATGCCGCGGATGGATGGTATGATAGGCTAAACAGTCACCACAACAGAACATTGGGAAATGCTAAGAGGAATATCCTGGATTGAAAATGTTTCTTTTACCATCCATTGCGCTAGATCAGATAAAATTGTATTTAGACAAATGGATCCAAATGTTGTTTTGGATCTGAACATTTCATTTAAAATTTAGCAGATGCTGTTGCATTGTTTCTCGAAACGTAAACTGAACAGAGTCAAATCAAGCATCAAGAAATAATTACATCTTTGGGCCTGCAGTCCTCTCATTGAACAGATTTATATAGGAAGCTGCCGTCTGCAAGACAAAACAATCCAATATGAAGTTTACGGGGGTTGATTGTTTCCATCAAAACATTTCATATGTTACCAAAGTTACTTTAAAATTCAAAATGGTAATGTTTACCAGTTATCACATCATAAGTAGAATTAAATTAAATTTAAGTAGTTCATGTTTCTTGCCACTTGTAACATATATGTTATGTGCTATTTTCGGTAGAAAGATGTGGTTAGGTATTTTGCCAAATCCGTCGTAGGCGTAGGATACATCAAGAAGTTAACGAAAATGTCTGAATATTTAAATATTTTGATGATTCGTAATTGACAATTTAGTCAAAAAGTATGTAATCCTAGTTTAAAATTTGAATAAACATATTACTTTTGTTTTAACGAAAATTTGGAGATCTTCCAAGAAAAATTTAATTTTAAAAAATCCCAAAAATTATGTGAGTTGTGTTAGTCACTCCCTAACGTATTTGCACTGTAAATTAGATTAGCGCCGGTTGTGAATTTTCCCATTCAGCGTATCATTCAACTATGTAAATAGTCATTGAATAAAATATGTTTTTCCAGCTATTAAATCATTTCTAACTTTTGGGAAACGTAAAAGAAAACAAGAAAAACTTTATATTTTGCGTCGAAACAGCTACGGAAAATCGATGGCTCAAAATAAATAATATATTTTTATTTTACTTTAATTAAATAAAAACTTATTTTAGTATACGAAACTAAATTGTTGTGACATGAACTTCTTCAACACTTCTGGTCGTCCCAAATTTATTTATGTATGTATGTTATGACAATATGTTTGTATCTTATCTCATTATGTCTGTAAGAATAAGGTGGCACGGGCATCATTTAAAATTTATGAGTTGCTGTCAATAAAAATATATATTTTATGTTTGTAATAAACAAAGTTACTCGTGGTAGATAAAAGGTTTTCAATAGCTTTAGAAGTATTCATTTTTGAAGAAAATTCATTTAATAAGCGAATCACAAGAAATGTTGGAAAAGTAAACTTTAAAAATTTAATTATTTACATATAACAAACCCACCGCCTGAAAAGAGCCCGGTCTAACAAAGAAAACACAATTTTTTTGGGACATACATTTTATTCATCAACATAATTTCCGTCTAGAGCTGTACAATTTGTAGAACGATTTATCTTTCTCTTCCAAAATAAGCTTCAGTTTCGGCAATCACTTCTTCATTGGAGCAAAATCTCTTTCCCTGGAGTTTTTTTTAGATCTACAAACAAGTAATAATCGCTGGGGATCAAATCTGGCGAATATGTTGGATGCGGAAGCAATTCAATCTGCAACGCGTTGTCTTTTTTGATCTACTGTGAGCAAACGTGGTACCCACTTCGAACACAGCTTTCTCGTGGACAAATGTTCGCGCAAAATATGACCAACACGTTCCGTTGATATCTTTACAAGTCAGCTGTCTCAGGCAACTTCACTTTACGGTCTTTCAAAACAATTTCTTGGATTTTTTTATGTTTTCTGGAGTCACAGCCTCATTTGGGCTTCAAGAGCGCGGTACATCATCGGTGGTTGTACGACCACGTTTAAATTCAGCATACCAGTCAATGATGTTTCCTGGTGCAGAGTCTAAATAACACTTATCAAGCCACTGCTTTGCTTGAACGTTTTGAAATTAACAAATGTAGCGTCACTAAAACAACTAACTTGTAAATTTCAAAATCGAAATGTCATGAAATTTTAAAAGGTATCATTTGAAGGTTGGTAGAATTTAAAAATCATATGTTTTAAATTTGTGACACCATCTATGTGTAGGACCGGGAACTTTTCAGGCGATGTAGTATAATGGAAATCATCACAATGGCGTAAACGTAGTATTGTGCCGCCATAAATAGCTTGTCGTTAATGTAATACCTGAAGAACCCTATAGGTCCTTATTCTATTACAGAAAAAAATCAGTAAATATTTCTGCGGGATAAACGAAGAGGAAGCTAAACTTTTATTATATTTCAAAATTGACATACACTCGTATGAAATTAAAATTAAAAATGTTCAAGAATTACAAACCGTACATTCTAAGTATCAATTTTATAGGTATTAGGCACAAAGAAATAACCTTACGCGATTTCCTAAATTGTCTGGTCTTGGGTTAACTTCATACATATGGACCCAAAGTCGTGCTCTTGGCCTCATGTTTTTGTAATAAATATGATCACTAAAGTGTATGGTTAATGCCAACTAATGCAACTTAGAATAACTTTGGAATGCACATAAGGCACAATCAAATGTCATATTTTTCAATTTTTAAATGAAAAAATTGAAAAATATGACATTTGATTGTGCCTTATGTGCATTCCAAAGTTATTCCCTGTCATATTGATTGGACAATCATGTAACTAACTGACTAAGGATACTGCTTTGAGTGTGAACAGTTTAACAAAATCAAAAAAATTAATGCGAAATATGTGGAAAACAATTTAGTAGTAACTTTGGATTGTAGTACCAAGGCCTATTGGAAAATCATATTTTTAGTTTCATGAAACACCCTGTAAGACACATTAGAAAATCATGCAATTGACTAAGGCTACTCCAAGAAGTTGATGCTAAATGCCTCGACAATACTTAGAATTTCTTTGGAATGTACCCAAGGCCTATTCAAAAATGATAGATTTTTACTCTATCAATGGAACACCCTGTTAGACCCAGCCAAATACATGCCCGCATAGCGGACTTTTTGGGTCAGAGCTTTTCGATAATATCGCTGAACTAGATGCTAAATGCCCAAATAATAGAATTACGTTGGAATGTACCTAGGGTCCATTCATAAATCATATGTTTTTGTCAGGCTCATTAGAAAATCATGTGATTTACTAATGGCAATCCTTTGGATCTAAGGTACCAAGCAACATCTCCAAAGTTCATGCCAAATGCCTTCAGAATGACTTTGGAACGTACCTGAAGGCACATTCAACAATCATTTTGTGAAACAATTGCCTGTGGTCTGAATGTTCGTTTTACCAAAACTAATTACAATAAGTTTGTTATCTCGTTTGACTTGCACTTTACAATTACTTTCATGTATCTTTCATGTATCTCTCTCTCT
This sequence comes from Nephrotoma appendiculata, assembly GCA_947310385.1. Classification (NCBI taxonomy): domain Eukaryota; kingdom Metazoa; phylum Arthropoda; class Insecta; order Diptera; family Tipulidae; genus Nephrotoma; species Nephrotoma appendiculata. The sequence goes on from OX371223.1 coordinate 165,385,573, forward strand.
CTCTCTCTCTCTCTCTCTCTCTCTCTCTCTCTCTCTCTCTCTCTCTCTCTCTCTCTCTCTCTCTCTCTCTCTCTCTCTGCCACGCGACCCTGTTGTTTTTCTAGTCTAGATAAAATGGAGGCTATAAGGAATACCGTGACCTCACACGAGACATTTAAAGATAAACCTCTCTAAAGGAAGTGCGGGCTTTTGTATTCGAAAATATTTTTTTTCCATATTTTGTTTATAATTTAAATGTTTTTTTTGATAAATGTATTGATATGTTTCTCGAGATTCGCCTTAAATCGTCCTAATGTTTTGCGCACGCAAATAATAATATTGTAAGGAGATTAAGGAGTTTGGATAAGAAATAATGTATTATACATATTTTAGTTATTCATAAACATTATTTTGATAAATGTTTCCCTAGCGAAAATGATATATAGACGGAAAATTATACGCGAATGTTGAAATAAATCAAATTTCTATGTAAATTGAATTTTATGTATTATGTTAGGTAATACTTAGCCGACTGTATTGTGTACACCAAAGCAAGTCGATACTTTTGGTTAAATGCCATTTTATAAGATCAAATTTTATTGTGTCTATCCCATATCTGAAAATTTGACATATTGACCATCTTCTATTTTCCTTATATATGAGTTAATCATTTGGTAAAAAACATCACATATACATAGCAGTATAAAATTCCTTAAAATTCATTGAGTTGCGCGAAGCATTCATTTATATACATTATTAAATATCAACACCACCACCCTATACATACATAAAAATGATACATAACTTAGAAGTCTTGGACATATGAAAAAAAGAGAAAAAAATGTGTTTTTAATTGAGGATAGTGATAAGATGTTTTATACATATCAAATCGTTTAATCTTCTAACATTTTTTTTTCCATCTTAGATATTATGTTTGTGTGTGATAATATGGCTGCTCTGGTATAATTTTATACGTCAATAATTTTGGATTTAGTTTGTACGATGTAGACGTACATAGACGAGAATATGTTGCATTGCGGTTGTGAAAATCCATTAATATGTAATATAGTTAGGGTAAGTTGTTTATTACAGGTTAGCTTTAATACAAGATACGATGTACCGAAAAAATTCAACGTTTACATTTTGTGAAGACATTAAAGGTTTCATTTAAATGGTGATTTATAATAAAAGAGTATGTATATTATGTTTATAAGTCCCGAATTGCAAGTCATTCAAGTGGAATGAGATTCGATTCTGGTTAAATTTGAGGAAAAATGAAAAGTGCCGTGAAATTTTTTCCTTGTCACCGCCGGGAATCGAACCCGGGACCTCTGGTTGCTGGAGCAAGCATGCTGGCCATTTTGGCACCGGGGCAGCAATTCAAACTGACATCTACTCTAAAAATTGTTTACAGATATGCTTTGTCTGAAAAATTTACATGTTATTTCTCAAGTTCAGGGGTTTATAAGTGGAGTCCTCCGCAGGGGCCATCATGTTGCACCATGTTGTGGGAAGTTCCATCACATTGTACATATTGCGTGATTTAGTACACTGTTGCATCATGTTGTGAGATATTGCGTCACGCGCACCATTGCTTCTTGTTGGGCCTTGGATTTTATGTTAATTAGATATCTGGCGTTATGTTCCAACATATTGCGGAATGTTGCGCCCTGTTGCACCATGCTGTGTTAGAGATTATTTTATTAATATGATAATAATAATTACGCCAAAAAGCTTTAACAAAAGTGATCAATTGATTGATTCTACTTTGAGCAATGAAAACTTCAAATTCAGTTAAAGGAATATTTTGCCGCTAAATGATTTTCCGGATTCACTCTATTATTTATAATAATTATTAATTTGTACTTTTTTAATATTATATTTTTGAAATCAGATTGATTAATCATACTTGTAGACTTATTTTTAAAATAAATAGAAAATACTTGTATTTACTGAGACTGCACAATGTATGTCAGATCAACTTTAACCACCATTTTTCATGAATGAGGGGTGCCAGTTTCTCCACAGAGTCAGAGTTAAACTTTAGTTGAGCAGCATATACGCTAACATAATGCGTTGCTTGGGAAAACTAAAATTAAATTGCGCACTCAAGAATAGTTTTAAATAAAATGAAAATTGGAATTTTTTGTAAATTTGGCGTATTTAAACATCGCAATTTGCCTATAAAAATATGGTTTGAATCAGTCGCCACAAAACAGATAACGTTTCTAAAAATTATATAAACTAAACAATGATAAGCGAAATCGTCTGTAAAGCGATGAAAATGAATTTTTATTCATCAAACACAAAAGTGCTCGCCGTGTTTCGCTCTCCTCACAAACATTTTAATATAAATATTGCCAAAAAGCAAAAAAAAAAATAAATTGAAAAAGAAAATCTCCATCGATTTTATTTATTTTCAATTTTCAAATCAATAAAACAAAAGAAACATAATGAATTTTTCTCAATTTTTATATTAGTACCAACCAGCACGTGTGGCCAATGAAATATTTGGCATGGAACGTGCCGAACAGATTTCAAAATATACGAAAGAAAAATTTACAAAACGAATACGCAACGTTATTTATTAAGAGACGTTTGTTAGTTCATTGATATATGTATATAGTGGTGCGTATAATAAAAACTATATACACACATAAGTATTACATAAACAATTTTAGGAAGTTGCCAAAATTTTATTCAAATTGAAATAGTAAATTTTTATTGGACATTAGTTTAATTCATTAATTAGCAACAGCTAGTAGTTTTTATATATAGTAATCGAATAAAATATTTGCACACACGTGTTCTATATGATTTTTGTGCTCATTCACATATTCACATGAAAAATGTTGTAAACAGTATGGCGCCTATCATTTCGAATCAAACAAAACATTAAATGCGAAAATCTCACATTTTAAATACAAATAGTTTATTAATAAATATTTGATATTGCAGGAGTTTTCTATTTTTATCACACAAAATAAATAAAATCACCACAACAGTAAATAAATTGTTTATATACACAACAATTATCAATAATATAGATTGGATTATTGTTTACTAGGAAACTTCGTACAAATATTTATTTAAAAATTACGACAGCAAATATTAGAGAGCTAATAAGGATCTTAGATCTGAATTGAGAAAATTAATTGGAAATATATTTTGATTACATAAACCTTTGAAGTCGATCTAATTGATTGAAAATTGGTTTATTGTATGTGAAGGAATTTGTTTACTTTTTAAACGGCACGAAGTGAAGACATAGAAGATGAGAGGAGCAAACGGTTTCGCATTGTTGTTATAAGTCATATCGCTCATTAGCTGCAAGAGTGTCACAATCGAAAATTTTTAATTTTTCTGTAGAGCGATTTGAAAATATCACTCAAAATTGTGCGTAAAAACGGCATTTTTAAGCGTTTAAAAGTAAATAAAAATACATTCTGATTAGTACAATTTTTTTTTATTCCTACATCCTCAACCCGATATATTAATGTTTATAATTCTTTAATAATTTGCAAATTTTCTTCGAATAGTTTTCAATATCATAAAATAATTTTTTTCGCGAATTGAGTGTTTTTTTATATGGAATTTTACCACGTATGTGAAGTTATCCCCGGATTCTATCCCATTATATGAAAAATTAAAATGTTTGTTAAAATTATTTTAATTCGGAATACAAACAAAATAATTAATAAAATGAATTTAATAAAATGAAGTAAAATAATTTTTAAATTAGCTCTTAAATTTGTCAGATTTTGATAATAAGACGGAAAAATACATATCTCACATTTAGAAAAATATGGAAAAATCCTACCGTTGCAACCTAGCGAAACTTGGCTCCAAACAAAATATTAACATGTAATCCGTCGTTTTGGACTCATAATAATATTTTAATTTGGCATGTAAAAAGTCGGAGCTATATGGTTTTGAGATGGCTAGATCCGCACGTCACTTTTCGCAAAATATGAATCTGATGCGACAAATTAATACTTTTTAGATGTAGTTCTTAATAGCTTTCCTACCTATATTTGTCGAAACACCCTGGAATATCGCGGGCTCAAAACCCACGAACTTCAGCGTCTTTGGTTAAGAGTCTGCAATTTGATTCCTTACAAACGGTTAATTTATTTTATAGCAAATTCAATACAGCCACATAGTAATTGTAAAGTTTCGAGCGGACAACATATAATCGCAATAATTCCCTCTTTAAGCTTGTGCAGAAACTGTAAGGTAGCCTGATAATCGAAAATTATGAGGTCATAAACGCCAAATTATGTACTGAGATTGGAACATATATGCATAGATCCCTCTATGGATAAAACACTGAGAAAGAAACACTGTTGGTTTTGTTTGACAGCTTGTAAAAGGACCCTGATGATTTTTGCTATGACAGGACCTAGTTTGGTTAAAATTAGTAGTCTAGCTCTAATTTCGTCGAGAAAATTCTATATTTCAGTGTATCTTAAACGAACACAGAGAAACATACTACATGACATTTAAAGAGCTTGACTTAAACAAATTTATCTAAACATCTCAACTCTACGATGCAGAAAGCGTTAGATCTGATAATTCAGTGTTTACCAGAAACTGAGAAAGCAAGATCAGGTCAGATGGTTAGATCGCCACCGTAACTCGGTGGAGTTGGCCAATTACTGATATCCATGAAAGTGACGCCATCGTACGGCACACATATATTTGCAAGTTTGACAGAAACTTTACAGCCGTTGAAAGAATGTCGATGAACGGTGTGAAGTTTTCAACATTTATAAAAAGTGTAGCTATACACAAATTAACAAAAAACAAAAGTGTAGATGTTCAATTTAACAAAAAATGTAGAATTACATAGAAAAATTATGGCAGGGTTGAATTTGTTATTTATCCCACTAAATCTAATCTAATCTAATCCGCGGCATATCACTGCGACCTTCGGGGATTTTTTTTTGTTTAGTGTAAATGGAAATAATAATACAAAAAGTATAAACCGAGTCTTGTGGATGTTTAAGGGTCATTAACACTTAATTCTAGAGGTGGCACTACAAATCTGAGTGTACTGGCATTTTAGGCTTCAACTTCGAAAGTTTTCCCGCAGTTCGCCACATGTGTAAATTGGTTCAGTGCTACATATTGATGTATTAATACTTGACTGAATTGATGATATTTATTTTTCGCATCTCAAAATTTAAACCAATTAACAAATTTGTGTTTAGTTTAAAGAAAATCGTTGGGAAGCAAATTACCGGTAACGGAGTCTGGACCATGAGTTTAATTAAATATTAGTTAAAATTCGTCACCAAATTAAAATAATTGCGAACTAGAAATATCTTGAATCTTTATTTCTGTTTAATTAAAGAAATTTTTATTTCTCTTTAATATTACAACACTAATCTTATTGATTATCTAGTAATTGTTTTATTAGTTTAGTAGTCTATCTTTGTGGGATCAAACCTATCGGTTCATCCCAACTCTGCCAGTCCTTTGATTTAAGCCGCTCAGGGAACCACTAATTCTAAAGGTTTTGTTCTTTTTGGGTGCTTCGGTCCATTGGTGTGATCCAGTAGGTTCCGCAGCTCCTCGTTGTCATGCTGCAGTCGCAGAACAAGACTCCTTGCAAATTTTTGTATTTCATCATTAACGTATTCAATGTTTAAGTCTCGATGGAGATTGTCATTTCTAAAGTACCAAGGGGCCTTCAAAATGATACGTAGTACTTTGTTTTGAAATGTTTGAATGATCTTCACTGTAGTTTTGAGAGCTTTGATTATCTGCCCCGTTATCAAGTCGTATCAAAGGGCTTTTTTATCTTTAAGGTTTTTTACTTCTTTGATTTCTTTCAGAGTAATTGGTAGCACAGATGCCTCGTCTACTTTGCTTATAGGTGTTAGATATTATCTGCTGATCCAGTTGATGGTTTGAAGGTATTTTCTATGTGTTCGGCAAACAGATCAGCTTTTTGCTTTTTACTTCGAGCCAGTGTTTCATCAACCATTCTAATGGATGGCACTGGCATTTTAGGCCGTTTTCCGCTTTTTGCACACTTTCAATGAGGTTTTCCAGTTCTTCTTCTATCATGTAAGCGTTCGAGATCTGCACCTAAAGATTGACGCTTTCTTCGACTAGCTGTGGAAAGTATTCCCATTTGGTTTGGTATTTTTTAGTCTTGGAGGGCTTGCTTTTCTTATTATCGTGTTACTTATTGTCATTAAAACTGGAGCATAGTCTGACGATAGTCCTTTTTTATTTTCAACTGCAAAATTAATTTTCGGAGACCTCTTGATATATAGAAATGCAGAAGGTCATGAATTTTATTTGGATCCGTAGGCCAGTAGGTATAGTATATCAGCAATCTACTGTTTACCCAGATGATATAACCCAAAAAAAGAAAACTACATCAAACTTCTTAAATCGATTGGTAATAAGTTTATTATTAGAGGCGACTTTAATGCGAAACACATATTCTGGGGATCAAATAGAACTAGTCCCAAAGGAAGTGAGCTATTTGAAGCAGGGAGGACATTAAAATGTAAGTTTCACTCCAGGAGTGAAATTCACATTTTAATGTCCTCCCTGCTTCAAATAGCTCTCTTCCTTTGGGACTAGTTCTATTTGATCCCCAGAATATGTGTTTCGCATTAAAGTCGCCTCTAATAATAAACTTATTACCAATCGATTTAAGATGTTTGATGTAGTCTTCTTTTTTTGGGTTATATCTGGGTAGACAGTAGATTGCTGATATACTATACCTCTTGTTATTTTTCGTTTCAATATACAGTAGCTACTTGAATAGTTTCCTCCTCTATTTTTGATTCTTCGTAGTGTTTTATAGCATTGTGAATAAAGATTGCTGTCCCACCTTTAGCTCTTTCTGCTGAATGTAGAGCTTGATAGCTCTGGTATCCACTTATTTTGGGCTACGAGGTTCTGGTAAAATGACTTTCAGAGATAAGGCATATATAAATTTTTTTTTGTGTTTAAAAATACTTCTAATTCTGAAATGTATTGCGCTAGGCCAATTGCATTCCAGGTAGCAATTCTTAAATACTGTGTCATTATTTTTTCTTTTTAAGTTTGTATGGACTAGAATGAAGGTAATCAATAACTTCTCTAGTTTTAATTGACGTATCCGTTATTCTTTTATCTTGGCTCATCGATATATTTTTTAGTGTTCCTAGTCTCTGTTCTTGTTTTTTCAGTAATTCCTAGTCTTTAATCATGCCCTGCCAGATATGATTTGATAGCGTTTAGCACCTGAAGTATTTCTTGCAAGACATGGTTTTACTGACTCGGCGCGTTCATGATATTTTCGTTCTGTTTAGCCATTTGCGCATGATATGCCTTCTCTTACTTTGGCGCTATTTAGGCGGGATTTGTTTTGAGTAGAATTGCATCCTAGGTTGATAACGTTACTTGTTTGATTTCTCTTGTTGTCTCTCATTTTTCACAACTCTTTCGCTGCTCGCACCCTCTGTAATTTGCTGGGTGATGATATTACCACAGTATATGCATTTCACTGGTTCGTTCTTACTTTTGTTGCATTCTTTTAATAGATGTTTCCCAGCGCACTTTACGCATCTCGAGTCACTATTACAGTATTTGCGTGTGTGGTTATACGCCTGATTATGAAACCTCATTTGAGGTCATTTGCCTGATGGTTATGAAACCTCATTTGAGGCGGCCAAATTCATTGATGGGATATAGTGCCAGAGAGAGCGAGAGGTTATACGCCTGACAGTTGTAGTATTGTGGTATTCTACTATGTAGTGTTTTTTTAATGTCTCAATCTTAACTTTCATATAAAGGATTGCTTTGATTCCATATACCCTATTAATGCTCTGAGTGTTGTCAAAAATGCATTCCCTCATCCGCCACCTGGAGACGCGCCACGATGGGAGTTAGGTATCTCCACACGGACGACCTGTAATAGCGCTACAATAGTTAATTTTGGATGGTTAATATGAAAAAAATTCAGAAATGTATCGTGACTTTCATATAATGAGCCAGAGGTTTCACAACTTGACTCAGAAATTATTGAATAAAATTGAAATATTTTAAGGTCGCCTAAATGTGTGCAATTCATTGATACAGCTTATTTTTTTTAGAATTTTGAAACATTTAGTAAAAACTGCATATCTCTATATAGAAGTGTTTTTCTAATAAGCGCATTTTTGTAAGCAAGGAAAATTAAGGATAATCTACAGTTGCATCAGTCTAATTGTAATTCAGTTTTATCTGATTTGCTTGTGTTTTTGCTTAATGTGGTGTATATGTGCAGGTTGTCTGGTCTCCTGATTTGATGTTGTAGTACTTCTCCTATTTTTTTGATTATATTATATTTTAAAATAATCTCTTTGAATTTATTTTAAGATTTACCCTTAAGTATTTTACTACCTGTTTCCGTGTTATTCTCTATTTGTTTACATATGTATTTTGCTGTGGCATATTCATTTTGTTTGGAATATTTGAGCTCCCCAGATTCTGCTAGAAGAACAGCAATTGGTGTAGTTTTAGTAAGGCCTAGACATTGTCTTATTCCTGCGTTTTGTATTGTTTGCATTAACTTCTCTATAGTTTTGTTGATCTCTGTAAAAGCAACTGCATAGTTAGTTTGCTATGTTATCAATGCTTTATATATGTTCAACATTTTTTCTGGATGTGCCCCTCCGTTTTTGAAGGCAAAAGCTTTCAGAACATTAATTTTATTATTTATTTTATTTTTTATTTCTCTGTAATGTTCAGTCCATTTTAGCTTGTTTGTAATTGTAACTCCCAATAGTTTTGTTGATTTTAAACATTCCAGCATTTTGTTATCTATTCTTATATTTAAGGTTTTGTTTCTGACTGTGTTGAAGTTTATAATTTTAGTTTTTTCTGGGTTTATCTCTAATTTTATATTTGATAGCTCTTCTGTTAGTTGTTTAAGTCTGTAGTTTGCGATTCTTTCTAATTCTTCGTGATTTTTCGCATATATCAGAATACCAATGTCATCTGCAAATTGAATTAGTTGAGTATTTTGTCCATTAATTTGATGAAGTGAAGATGTATATATGTTAAATAGTAGTGGGCTTAATGAGCATCCTTGGGGAACCCCTTGAATAGTTATCCTTGTCTTTACTCCTTGTTTTGTCTCTATTATTATTTTCCAATTTGTAAGGTATTTGTAAATCCAATTTATTATTCTCTGGTCGATTTCTAAATCTTTTAATTTTGCTGTTAATATATTTTTATCAATGTTGTCAAAAGCTTTTTTTATGTCTGTTATGATCAAGAGAGTTTTAAGTTTTTTATTTTTATTTTCCTTCACCTTATTTATAAGAGTAACGAAATAATCTGTTATGCTTTTCCTTTTTCTGAATCCATACGAATGTTCCGGTAAAACGTTTTTTTCCTGAATTTTTATGTTAATTTTGTTGTTTAAAACCTTGTTAACCATCTTAGTGAAGGTCGATATCAATGCAATAGGTCGATAGTTTTCCGGGATTTCTTCTGTTTTCCCCGGTTTTTTTATAGCTATAATTTTGATTTCTTTCATTTTATTTGGGAATCTGTTTGTCGTCCACATTTCATTTAAGTGGTTTGAGATTGTTTGAATATGGTTGTCCGGCAAGTTTTTAAGTATATAATTTGATATTTTGTTATATCCTGGTGCTGTGTTCTTATTGTTTTTTATAGTATTAGCGATAATTTCAAAATTAAACTCCTTTTCTGCTGATGTAGAGTGTTCCGTTGGACATGGAACTTGTATTTTTTCTCTCTATTCTGGAAAGTTAATATTTAGAAAGTCTACTGCTGTACTTTCATCTTCTAGGATGTTAAATGTTTTCTGTTTCTTGTTGTTGACTCGGTTGATAATGTTCCAAAATTTGTTGTTGTGTATATTGTTTTGAATTTTTTCTGTTAGTTCATTCCATGATTTCGTCTTGTGTTTTTAATTTCTAGGTTGACTTTAGATTTTGCCCGTTTTAGTGCTATCGCAGAGTGGATATCTTTTAACCTATTGTAAGTGGTTTTTGCTGTTTTTTTCTCCTTCCACAGCTTGTCTATCTCTTTATTCCACCACGGTTTATTTCTATTTTGAAGTCTTCGACTGGAAGTTGTGTAACTGTGTTTATTTATTATCGATTTTATAGTGTCTTTGTATTCTTCAATGCTACTGATTTGGTATGGATTGAGCAACCTTAAATCTTCCAATACTTTTTTATTATTGATTTTTATAATTTTGCTTTGTTTATTTGTGTCTTCAAATTTAGGCGTATCTATTATTATTTCAATAGCAAAATGGTCCGATCCAATATTTTCTGTGATAATAGTGTTGTCAGGGTCTTCATATTTTTTAAGTAATTTTTCAAATTGATTGTTTACTTCTTGCACTTTATTTTTATTTCTCGTAGAATTATAGAATGAGATTATTGTGTATTTTTAATTATTGTTTTTTATTGTTACTTCTATTGCTTTAATAGGGTCCACTTTTAATTCTTTCGATGATAATAACTGAATGTTGTTTTTTACTATTATTCCACATCCTCCATATCCATCGCTCCTACTATTTATTAATGTCTTATAATTTTTAAAGTATGGTTTGTTATTTTCTGAAATTCTTCTATTGCCACTTCTGCATTTTGTTCTGTTATGTACTTTTCAAATATGTCTTTTTTATTTTTTATGCTATGCAGGTTTATTTGAATTATTTTCATTGAATGTTTAGTTGTTATGACCATTTGTTTGGTCTTGGTTATGATAATACAGTTCAATAGTGAGAGCATCTATTATATTAGTAACTTCTTCTGGGATCTTCTCGGTCGTCATTGTTGTTCTTATAATATTAAAAAGTGATTTGAATTTCTCAAATACTTTATAATTCGTTTTCGACTGTTCCTGTAGTTCTGCCTTTTGTTTTTCCAATTGCGTTGGTATTTTTAATGTTCCAGGTTGATTTTCATAGTAATTATCATATGATAATTTTTGTGAAATATCTTTCGATTTTCCTATCGCCGGGAAGTCAGTATTTTTGTAAATGTAATCAGGGTATTTCTCCTCATATATTTGTTTAGCATTTCTATATGATTTTCTCATTGTTACTTTAATTCTTTGTATATTCATTTCCTTTTTCTTCCTTGGACATTGGAGTTAGTGCGCTGATTATCTTTGCAACTGTAACATGTTGTTTGTAGTTCGCATTCTTGGTTATCTTCAATTGGATGTATGTTAGCGCAATTATCGCATCGTTTTTCTTTAGAATGGCAATATTTTTTAGTATGACCGTAAGTCAAGCAGTTTTTGCAAAATAGTGGCATTGGGATAAAGTATATCACCCTGTAATTAACACCATATATTTTTATAGTATCTGGTTTAAAATTAGCTCTAAATGTTAATTTTACTGATTCTGTTTGTTGAACGGTTTTATCTTGGATATTGTATCTGCCTAACCTTTCTGCTTCCGTAATTTTGACTTCACTGCTATAGTTGTCTACCAATTCCTTCATGCTGATGTCCGTTGGAATTCCTCTGATTAATCCGTAAGTATGATTAAAAATTTTTGGTATATAACATTTAAATCCTTCTCTTTCCAATATTTCATTTTTAACTAATCTATTGGCACTTGATATGTTTTTGTATATTATTATGTACCTCGCTTTTTTTATTTTTGAATTATGTTATCGTAATCTCCTAAATTAATTTGCCTTAAAATTTTTGCAATTTGAAATATATTTGAACTCTCTTTTTCCAAAACTACACAAAATAACCCCTTATCTTTAGTTGAGTAAAGATTTTCTCTCTGATCCTCTTCTTTGTATATGTTGTTAGTTGCATACGTTTTATTCTTATTTTTATTCTCCATTTCTATTTCATTTATGTGCTCCATGTGGTTGTTTTTATTTTTATTATTATTACTGTTATTTTTATTATTTGAAAGGTCACTGTTATTTTTCGTCATTTCTTCTGTTTTTCTCACTTCACTGTTATTTTTGTCTATAATTTGATTTTTATTATACTTTTCTTTTGCTTTTGAAACTGGTTTTCTTTTGTATGTTCACTTTTGAAACGTGTTTTTCTTTCATTTCTTCTAAATATTCTAAATTTTTCACTAATATCACAATTCACTTCTTCGTCGGGAAATCCAAGGAATCCCTCCGAATCATCGTCCTCTTCCTCCTCCATCTTAACTCACTTCTGTCACTTTTAATTTATATGAATTTATTAAATTAATTTATAATTTAAATCCGGTAATATTTTATAATTTTTACTGTTAAATTACCAACAATTGATGTTGTTCACTCAAAAGTTGAAACTCGAATTACCAACAATTGATGTTGTTCACTCAAAAGTTGAAACTCGAATCCTAATATTTTTTCTTCTAAAAATAACGATCGCGTGAATCATTCTTAAACATATTTCAACGCGGGTGATAATCGATTCCGTTTATTGCTCAACCTTTATATTGTAGGACCTAACCTGTGTAATCGAATACACCCCAACCCAATTGCTGTATCGAACCCTACCTAACCGCTGTTATTTTTCCTGACATAGATAACAAATTCGAGATGAATTGCTATGTCGTAATAATGCTCGTGTAATAACAACGATAAAATTCGGCGAAATAATATTATGCAAAAATAAAGGATGCCGTATGTGGGTGGTTGGTGTCTGTAATATTATGTTTATGATTATTAAATTTCGTACACCTCAAAAAACAATAAATGGTGGAAGGAAACGATTAGCTTTAGTATTGAAAATAAACAAAGAGATACGAAATTTCCTAAAATAAAATAAAAAAATTTAAAAAACAATAAATGTATTGTTTTAGCGGGTTATTCGCTGGCTCGCAAATTTACAATGGAAACGCACGTAGCAAAAGTGGATCAATTCGATGTTGCAAATGGTTTGGATATACGGATGGTGGAGGTTTATAATATTTATATTCATTCAATGTAAAACAGCCGTTTCGGTAACGTGCGAATACGATAAATCATTGTTTATGCATTCGATAATTCATAATGCTCTCTCTCTATATACAAAACTAACAATTGAATAAATTATAAATTCATAAAACTTAAGACATCCGCAACATTAGCCGCGCCGCAGCACTCATAACAATTTATAATTTCATTATGTAATAATAATCATTAATTATGAAATGAAAACAACTACTTAAAGATTTTTTTTTTTGTTTTTGAGATTTTATTAATTGTTTATTTCTTTTTTCTTTTTAGATGGATACCAACAACAAAAACGCCATTGTATAAGATAAGAATACAAACATAGAGAAAATAAATTTTCTACTAAATAGAGTATTATGCCGAATTTACTGAAAATTCTATTAGACTTTCAAATTTCAATGAAATATGTCTGATAGTTTAAACTGTTCATCCGATATGTCAGGTAAATAAAAATGCACATATATCATCGTCTACTGTTCTACACACATTTCTAAATTTAATTTTCGTCGTATGGGAAAATGTATTCGATGTTGTGTCTTATACTATATTAAGTATTACATAACCATAGCTTAACATAAAAATGATAGTTGTTTTGGTTTTTAAAATAAAACTGTATAGAAATTAACAGGTGATAACTTTAAAAAAAATGTATAGCAGTATATAGGTTAGTTTTGTGTAGAGATATGTGTCGGAAATTTATCTTTATATGATAAAATTGTGTTTGGTTCTACCTATTTTAAAGATTAATTTAAAAAAAAATCAAGTTCGAGTTAGATATTTTTGGAATTTAGTTTATATGCATAAACTATTTTTATTAATAGAAGTTGGCCCTAACGGGGCAGTATTATGACTGTTTTAATTATGAACGGTTCTAAGAAAATTAGATGGCTATTAGAAAAAATACTAATCACGTAAGTCAATCATCAACGAAATTAAATATGCTAAACAGTTTTGATGTATACTTTTGAGAATGTATTTTAGTTCTTGATCAAAAGAGAGCAGTTTACAACGTCTACAAAGGTCGAAATAAATTTGCAGCATTTCTTTATTTAATTCGCCAGAAACCAAAGGCTTCCGAAACCATTGGCTTAAAATAGAGTAAAGTTGTAATTTCAGCAATAGAACGTCAGTGCGCACTATGGTCTTAGCATACTATTGGGACCGTATTCATATTGAGGGGTTTTCTTATAAAATTGGAGCTTTAATTTAAAAAAGTTGACACTAGTTTATCACTCAAAGTAATGCCATCGCTACATAGTCACTACATTTTCCCATATTTCTGGCAGCATATAGATACGATATCGGAAAAACTACTTCAGGCTCTCCTTTTTGGTAACTTCATAAGAAGTGAAGCCTTGTTTAGATAGGCCATCAGTCATCGATCGAAGCTAGGACTTTCCATTTCAACAAAAAAAATCAGCATTTTTTTTAAATAAAATGAGGCCGAGCGCAGTCTTGCTGAAGAACACCTTTATAGTGTCTCTGCTCATGTTGCGACCCTTTTACCTTCATTACTCGACTCGATCGCACCAACTGTGTCGATACCGATCGCCGGTGGTGGCTTCATTAGAGTGGGGCAACTCATAGTACACTACACCATTCTGATCCCACGAAATATAGAGGATGACCTTCGATTCATGGATATTCGGCTTTGCCGTCGATTTTGATTTATAGCTGGGTATACTCAAGATTTTTTTGCTGCGATTATCGTTGTATATCCACTTTACATGTCATTTACAATACGATGCAGAAAATCGTTCCGATTATGACATTGGCGTGGGTGTAGACAAATTGCCAATAATTCGGCATGTTCGCCTTGCGTTTGTTGGATCTTCATCGAGTAACGTCCCCAATTCTATCTTTTTCAGATCGCCTGCACGTTCTTTGTCTTCCCTGCCGAAGCCACCACGTTTAAAGCTTCGAAATCAGTTCTCACGCATTTTAATCGATGGTGTACATATATTCGCTTTCCGAAAGCAATCGATGACTTTTAACAGCCCGTTCCGTCGAATTGATAAGAAAAATGAAACTCCTCGTAAATGCTATTTTGTTGTTTTGTACCAACGACATATTTAAAGATAAAAAGCTACTTCCACAAACTGACACATACTGAAACAAAAGTCATACATCCCGATACGATAAAGTGCCAATTTACATCTCTTAAAATTAGTACACTCAATATACGTTTCAACAGCTACAACTAGCTAATAGTTGAACTACATAATTACTAAACTAGCTAAATGCAGGAAAAAAAGAGTTAGTGCTTGCGGTTATTAGTATCTTTCAGGCGCGATAATTGCGGAGTGGATAATGTACGGAATCATCAAGTGTCAGCTGGCGTCCATAATTTCCTAGATTATGAGTTTTACCTGTGATGATATAGGTCCCTAACGCTTGCAGAACATATCTAGTAGAATATTACAAGATATAGTGGAACATTAAAAGCTAATTAAATGTTTCATTAAACAATTTTAGGCTCAAACCGAACCCATATTAAAAAATTATTCTAAGAAGAAGGGGAAAATTAAAGGCTAACTTTGCGACTAGAACTGTTTTTGATAAAGCAAAGGACTTTTCCAATTTTAAACTAGCAGAACCCAAATAGTTCTGAAAAACGTGTTCTCGGGTTTAAAAATTTTTGTGCTTCACTTGGTTTTGACATTTCATAGCTAGCTAGCAGGACCCAAATAAATCGGCCAAAACCCGAATACAGTTTCATGTAAATAATTAAAGATTTCAATTTCCAATTTACAAATTTTGTGCTATATTAACATAGCATCATTGCGGTCGGCGATCGATCGTCGTACGAGAAAGACGTGTTTTTGTCTTTCTCTGTATAGAAAATTGAAACTTAAATTTTTTTTTCTGTTTTAAATAAATAAATAAATAATATTTTATATATAAAAATTATTAATTAAATTAAATATTAAATATATAATATAAAGTGTTAATAAATGGGTGTTAGTAAATTGAAACGTGAATTAACGTGATAGTATCTAGATTGTTATGACGGGTTGTTTTGTTACTTGTGTGACGCACTGACGCAGCAATGGTGAACGCATCATAAGCTAAGTGTTTTTTGTGTTTCATATTTTTATTTATACTTTGTTAATTTTTTATTTTGTTTAATTTTTATTTTTTTGTAAAAAATTTATATAAATTTTAATTTTATTAATGTAAATATTTTTTAATATACGCATTTGTGATATGTGTCGTATGGTTTACGATTGTGTGTGTGTGTGTGTGTGTGTGTGTGTGTGTGTGTGTGTGTGTGTGTGTGTGTGTGTGTGTGTGTGTGTGTGTGTGTGTGTGTGTGTGTGTGTGTGTGTGTGTGTGTGTGTGTGTGTGTGTGTGTGTGTGTGTGTGTGTGTGTGTGTGTGTGTGTATGGATATATATACGTACATTCACGCAGTGTAGTTTTAGTCAAATAAGACAAAAAGGATGAAAATAAAAATACTCTTCAGTTAGTTGCTTATCATTCATTTTCCGTTCATTTTTAAATTAATTTTTTATGCTAATTTCTCTTCGCTCTTGAATAGTAAAATGAATTTTCAGAAATGTTATGCAGTAAAAAACGAATAGTGTCGATGATGAGCGAAATGAGCGAATAATGAGAAACTAAAAAGGTTGATCTTATTTTTTGTGTTAGCGAACGAGATCTACTTCTCTTTTGGTTTTACTTTTCTATTCTAATAAGAAAGCGAAAATTCATTGTAGTACTGATTGGATAAAATGTATTGTTGCCTGTATTGAACGATCGAATAGAGAATATAATATATCATTTCTTTCTACTTTATTCTTGATAAGTGAATAGTAAAACAAAATATTTTTTGTTCCTTTACATATTTCATGTTGATCAGTTTTACAAATAATGCATTAATTCCGTGGAAAGATTTGCTGACAGCAATTTTTTTACTGATAATACGCAAAACAAAAAATTTTAAAATTTCATAAGAGTGACATTCTTTGTAAAGAATTTTTTTTTATTTCATTTTACAGCAAAATTTTATGGTTTTACATTTTCGCATAACCTACAAATTTTTTAAAATTTTTAATTTGTATGTTATTTCGTACAATTCGATTTTTGTTTTTATATATTTTAATATCCTATACCACATAAAACCTCTACCGTTAACAAATTTCAACACAAAAAAAAAAACAAATCGACATCTGAGTATAAAAATGGCGGACGACTTATTTTGTATGAGTGTGACAAAAATTTCTTATCTTTACATACATTTTTTGTACATATGTGAAAAATACTGCCATAAAAAAAGTCCAATTTATATTTTTATGGCAGTATTATGCCAGTAAACTACCACCATCACAACTATTCTCTCAGTAAAATTTTACTGACAACATGTTTTGTTTCGTACACAACCAGTAAAATCTATATTTTTTTTCTCGCTTTTATTTTTACTGATAGCAGATTTTTCCTATGGAATAGGAACATGACACTGTTCTATCGGTGTAGAGTGAACAATACATTTTAACGAGCGACTTTTTTAAACCCTGATATAGGCGTATGTGTGGATTTGTGTGCATATGCATGTGTGTATGTTTATGCGTGTGTGTGTAGGTTCATATGTATTTATGCTTATGTATATGTTTAGTTATATATATATGCATATGTATATTTATATAATATGATTGAATGTTTTTACCTTTTTATAATCATTTTAATATTTTAAAATATTAATATTTTAAATGTGTGTATGTATATGTATGTGTATATATGTATATGTGTATATATATAAATATTCATGACTTTTTTGTAGATTGATTTAAAGGGATGAGACCTCATATGTGTTACGGCATGGCAAAGGGAAAATGGTTTTTAATGTTTTATTTCCATTTGTAATGACAATTAAATCTGTGATGTGATATTCTTCGGCCTTTTAATGTTGACTGTTTTTTTTATATTGCTTACTGCTGGCACTATTTTATCTAAAAGAATTACTGGCTCAATAATATTTCTCGAAACAGGTTCGTCTTTGCATGGGAATGATATATACGAATATCGATTGATTTGAATTCTAAATCCTAATCAACGACCTGCTCATGCACCAATTGTGTAAAAGCCTTCCGCGTGGTTCTATCTTCCGTTCGTGTCATCACCTCACATAAATCAAAATCATTTTTGTTTGATTGAGACAGTATACTGCGGAAGATGTATAAAATCATTTTTGGGCTTAATTGGAATTCTAGCAAATCGCAATTCTAGCAATTAGCATTAATTTGGGAGAGGCTTAGTTCGGCTGGGTCATCTGTCAACTGGTTGTTTTGACGGGTAAATGGAGGAATAGGAAAATTTCTTGGCCGATTATTTTCGGATTTATTTTGTTGAAAAATCCAGTACTTCACCCGGGGTTTATGTTGAAATCCCGATTCAGCTCATGATTAGTTAAGACATTGCTTAGCACGGCCGAACTCCAGAACTTCTCTAAAATCCATTTTTACATTCACATTTAATTCTGCTTACCTGATTTGACAATAATTGGTCGGGGTATGGCCAAGTTCCATTCAGAATTATGGAATTTTAGAACTTTATCAAAAAGACACATTAAAATCCCAATACAAGTTGATCCTAATTTATTAGAATCCTAGCCCAGCTCTACAATCTGAACTGAAAAATTTCGGTTGGAAACGGCCTGTTTTATTCATTATAGCTGAATCCGAAAATTTCGTCAAATTCGGCTTTGCACCCCGAATTTGATCATTATTTGTTTTGAGTTTGCTTAGTTCCATTGAACATGCTAGAGTGCCAATCCAATTGTGCGTACCATATTTGACAGTTATTGGTTGAGGAATAGTAAAGTTCCATTGAGCATGATATAAATATCCTGTGTACTGTAATTATACTTGGTAATTAATCGAATATTCTCTTCTTTGGTGAACAAAATTAATAAAATATTTGAAATTTTTGCGAATTAAATTAAAATTGTTTGAAATATCCTATCCGGTTAATCTGGTATTGAATAACATTGATATTTTTCCGGGAACCATTGCCTTTGGGATGCCTTACATATGATTTTTTTTTTTTTTTTTTTTTTTTTCATTTAAGGGCTAAATACTAATGAATTTTAGACTAAGTTTGATATAATTTAAATAATTATGGTTTCAGGAAATCCTATTGTAAGTCGTGTAATTGCAGGAGGATTAAATTAATAAATGTTTATATTATTTAGGAAGCCGGAAATTATTAATTTAGAATTAAATTTCAGGAAATCTACAAACGTGAAATAATATTTCTTTGAAATATTAATTGTTGATTGTGTAGATTAGAATGGTGTTGTCATTGTATTAATAACTAAGTATCGACTTTATTTAGGGGTCTGCAACTGGGCCGATTTAATCAATTAAATTTTGCATTAATTTACAATTACATTTCAGGAAATTTCCAGATGTACGTGAAATAATACAATTTTTTTCACAGGTTGCTGATTTAGAGAAGCAATTGTTGAAGACCAATACCATCGTTATCCATTAAACCGATTAAACCTTTATCCTTCCTTAGTAGATTAGTATTGTGCTGTCTTTGTGTTACTAACTATCGGCTATACCTAGGTGTCTGTAACCGGGCCGATTCTGTCCCACTTAACTAACCTATCCAATCCTTCGGTTTTGTTATATGTAAAAAAGAGTGTACGGTGGGCCCGGCGTCACCCGGGAGCTCCTGTGTAAGAACTTGGTCGTGCATTCAGAATCAATCAATCAATCAATCAATCAATATTAACATAGCATCATTGCGGTCTAATTATAAAAGTATAAAAGCTACATTCAAAAAATTTGGGCTCCACTCTTGAAAAAGCTGTATGCTTTTACATACATTAAATGAAAGCTAATAGAACCCAAATTGAAAATCTAATCAAAACTAATTTTAGAGCACAAAACATGAGCCAGTGTACATAGTTAAAGACCCTATATAGGCTAAACAATAGCACATTAAAAATGTTGTGGCACACTCGTTTTTGATATAATGCGTTTTCCCATTGCAAACCGAGCAGAACCCAAATAGAAAAAACACGCGAAAATCCACTTAAAGACGTAAAAAATTTACAAATGCTAGCATAAAAATGGAGAATCGCACTGTTTTATCAAAAATGAGTGGAGCCCAAAATTTATTATGGGACATTTGATTAGCCTATAAATTAGCCTTTAATTGTTTAAGTGGCACTAGGTTATTTTTGATTTTTAATTTTGTTTTAATCCGATTTTCGGTTTGGGTTCTGTTTTAAATGACTAGTTCTGATTTAAATGACTAGTGCAATAAAAGCATTGCATGGATAAGCTGAGTCCGGAATAAAAGAAATCAGTACAGGCAGGAAAAGAATAATCTCCAAGGCGAGTGGAGTCGTTGCAATAGTTCTACTGACGGAATACATTTTTGTACTGAATGTACGTTGGCCGTTGAAAAAGCAAATCGTAATGATATCAAGGATCAATGCAGTATGATATGCGAGTAGGCTGTGCTTATTCAGGGTTACTCGAATATTAATTCAAGGGACACCTTTCTTGTGGATTATTTATACGCTTCCGACCCGACCCAGTCTTATTAAATGTTCGTGATTTACAGACATTCTTATCATGTTAAAGGGGAAGATAATTGATATTTGTGTGGGAAGGTTCTACATTGGACGGGCTTAGATAAGTTAACTCTTTCTCTGAGTATCGCTAGATTTCTTTTGGTCGGAGAAACCCGAAATTGAGAAATTTACAAACCTCAAAAATATAAGGTGACTTCTTTGTAACTTTAATCTGCACCATGGTTTTCAGCAATGAAGAACAGAAAGCGTGGGTAGCGAAGAATGCACTTGATATTTTTCAAACAGCAATAAGCAGCTCCTGTTTCTGTTAAAGTTGGGAATGTGACATCTAGTGCATTAAAAATAAGCTCATTGGGCCGGTTTATACGAGTTGAACAACAACAACCTAATGCTGCATTTATACTATTGTTTTCGAGCTTTGTTTTCGAGGTTGTTTTCAGTTTTTGGTTTTTGTTGTTGTTTTCCCATATAAAAACTTATCGATATTATAAAGCTTACTGGGCCCAAAACAACGTTCGAAATCAAAAAAAGATGTAGCGCCTACATCTTTTTTACATAACTTTCGGTTTTTGTTCCGCGGTTCATAGTAAAAAAATTTAATAAAATGGTACGTAACCGTTCCGTAAAATCGAAATAGTTGGAAATAGCGATACTTATCGATTTTGCAAATATATTTTTAATTTTTTTATTTTTATTGCTATTTTTAATATAAATTGATATATTAAATAAATAAAATTCATTTTAATATATATATTTAATTGTTTTTGGTACTTTTGTAAAAATAAAAAATTAATTAAACTTATCGACATCGATATTTATTTGATATGTCCAAGTGTCAAAATATTCTAAATATAAATAGCGGGAAATAGAAAAAAACATTTTTAGTTTAAGTTTTAATCGAAATATATTTCTAAAATCGTATACATATTCGTATAAAATTTGATTCATGTAATTTTGACTGTACAACTGCGTTTTCTCAACTGCGAACACCACTCCATTCTATCCACGTAGATCTATGTCGATTCCACTATTCTCGACAGCTTTAGCAGCATAATCAACTTGAAATACACGAGCATCGGGAGGAAATTGAGACGCTGACAAATCATACTGTAGTCACCATTAATCAATTCGCCCACCCAGCTTAATTCAAGTAAAAATTCCTTATCGCCAATTCCTTTCCAAAATTCCTTTGCCAATTGCATATCCGTAATATTCGTATGAGAAACCCGAAGGTTCGAGCATATAATATAGAGCTCAGCTCAGTTACTTGAGCCGACGACGATGATGACATAACAGAAGCACCGGAAATTCGAACAGAATTGAATAAACTATCATTCAACAAGGAATTTGTTTATTGAAGAACATACGATGATTTGCTGCTTCTTTCCTAGCAACGTCGACTAAAGCACGGCCATCGGACATAACCCCGGCTAGTCTAATATAAAAAATTAAATTATCTTTGGAATTTACCTTAACTACAACAAACTTACCAGACCAGTACCATCCATCGCCAATTGTAAAAATTCGCGTAAATGAATTGATTCATATAACTTTGACAATTTTCCCAACTGTTAACATCACTCCATCCTATCCACGTACAGCTATGGCGATTCCACTATTTTCAACCGCTTTAGCAGCTAAATCGACTTGAAATACACGAGCATCGGGGGAAAATTGAGACGCTGACAAATCAAACTGTAGTGTCGACATAACCTAGCAATTAGTAAACAGCGTAGTAAATTTTAAAATCTTATTCATCATCTTCCCCGTCATCTCGATCATCTTTACTAGTTTGTTCGCCACTCTGTGTTGCTTCCTTGTATAAAGCATCGCTGGGATCAAGAATTACATGCAAGCCATTAGTCAATTCGTCCACCCAGCTTAGTTCAAGTAAAAATTCCTTATCGCGGGCTGAATCATGAATTTCATAAATATTCTATAAAAAACAAAAATAAATCACTATAAACAATATAATAATAGTTATTAGAAATTAACAATTTTTACCACTTCATTTATAATTCGTTTGCTCCTATGTAATGTAATATAATTTTCACAAACAGTTTTTGACACTTTGACCTTAAAACAAATATGGAGCATAGGGATACAATCAAAAACGATCACTAAAGTTTTTGTTGTTGCTTCACGATAAGCTGAAAACAACCCTGAAAGCTTGCTCGAAAACAATAGTATAAATGAAGCATAACTACAACAACTTACGTTTACACGAGAAAACGTTCTTGATGTTACTTACGTATGTATGTGTAAAATAATTTTCATTTCGTATTGAATCTAAACATGTTTGTATGGCTTTTATGTTTGAGTTAGTAAGTTCCGATTTGTGATACACAAAAAAATCGTGTTGAAAAATTACGCAAACCAAAATTTTAGTTTATAGGCAGGGGGAAAAGAAAAGAAGAAAATTTTAGTTGAATCACAACTGGCGTATTGAGGGTTTTTTCCATGAAATTTTAACACGGCATACTTTATGAAAATAAAAATTAACATACAAAAATATACCCAACAAGTTTAATTTTTTTGCACTTATAGTTGTCTATAGTACACATTTAGTAAACCGAAGTATTTTTAATCTTACTAAAAATTATCCACTATTGTACCTACTAGATCCAGGAGAAGAACCGTTAACGTGAGAAGCGCTAACTACTCCCACAAAGGATAACCAACAAGTGGATTTTATTTTATGGTCTCTTCGCAAAACTAGGTATAAACATACCTCTATAAAACTAAGAAGGCTCATTACAAAAGTCAACGGATTTTGAGAAATTGCAATCTCCTAAATTGGGGCTCTCATTGAGAAGCAATGCATGAAAGATAGCTACATTTACTAGAAATGTAGAAATTCCATTTGTAAATCAATCATTTGTCTTGAAATTCCAATACGGATTCCAGTTGTTCATCTTGGTACTAAGACTAATTATCTCGTTTGCTGCCCTTAATTGGCTAAGAGTTGAAACTGTGACTGGTAGGGAGCCACTTTGTCATGTCTATGAATGGTTTGCTTGAGAATTATACAAACTGGATGATGCTATTGGACATCGAATCTCAAGAGAAAATAGGTAAACTTCTAACGCTTGCTTGCCGTTTCTCTCAATGGCATGTATATGATTGTTATTTGGAAAATACCAGAGTGCTATCTTACTTTTACGATGGAAAATTGTTTAACGATGGTTTAGCGGATGCCATGCTGTGCAAGTATTTGATCCGAAGACAAAATTTTCTTATTCCATTGAGACGCTGCCATCTCACGGATATAAATTATTGTAATTCTTAAGCAGCTGTTTATGGGAATGAGAATGTATCGCAAAATTCTCAAGATGCGTCTGCCATATTTTAGAAGGACTTGAGCCATTTTCCGATTTTTTGAATTCAAGCAAAAAACCTTGATAAACGACAGGTATGAGAATTGTCAGATATAGGATAGTAAACTACTTTGTTATGTCTTTTTTAAAGCAAGACACCATCATAAGGATAGCTGCTTCATACCTCCTCACTACCATGAACACCTCTAAATCCAGGCACCAAAATAAGTTAATTTAAATAAGCCTGCCTAGCCGACTTAAGATTTAAATACTCTGCCAGACAAGTTTAGAAGGAACAATATCTGACGTAATGCGAATTGAGCTATCCCTACAGGTTCATCATCTCGAATAACTGCTATTGCCTCTGTTTCAAATATGTCGTTTAACTAACCTACCGTTAACATGTTCAATATAATTAAGCGGTGTTTAGCTTGTTTCCTGCAAAATAAACAAACATTTAGCCACATTGCACTATTTCTGTAAGAAAATTATTTGAAAATGGCGAGTTTTTTTTTCTATTCAAGATTTCGTCCATGTTTTGAGACTGAGTAATAAATAGTTAGCTTAGAACCAGCTAAGACCAATATTTTTTACGAAATTACACAAAAACTAGAACAAAGGGGACTTGAGTGTATTTCCTGATAAGAAAGTATTAAAACTAAACAAATTCCTGCTCTGGTATTAAAAAGTATTTATGGCAGTCAAAAGCAAATTTAAGAATTGTATTACATAAAGTTTTCACAAACAATCATTAAATTCCTAGAATATGATTTAATGGGCGACCTCGTCATACATTTACAGGTTGAAGATCGTAATTTATAATTTTATCATCAGTGCTTTGCTATTACAGCAACAAGAACTGAGTGTTCATTTCTTTTTTCATTTAAAATAAGATGTTGATAATCTTCAATCAATTTTGACAAACTTTGCTTTATTGATATTTGTTTGTTTATTTCCTCTGCAATCTGTTTTGGGGGCGAGGCCCAAATTCTTTCGCGGTTCGCTTTCGCATGGTTCTACCTTATGCAGTAGTCGAATCGAGGATGTACAGATATATGAGTAGTTCCCATTATACGCGTACATTGCATAGCAATATACCAGTACAAGGAAGATCAATCGTGATCAGATGATTAAAAATCCTTATCGGGATCTGAATCGGGTACCTCCCGATCCAAACGCCAAAGCTTTACCTACCATGCCATTTCGTTGATTTGATTGTTATTTTGGATATAAATAGAGCATCTTCTTAACCGCAATCTAATTATTTTGCAATTTATAAGACTATAGCAATAAAAGTCATGTCAACGATTCCATTACGCTGGGAAATAAAAATCAGTTTATTTAATCTCATTTCGCTGTTATTGCCCGTAAAATAAGAAAAATCGATACATGCAATATTCCATTACAATATTTATGTAGAACAATCATAATAATAGCAAACGATTAGATTTACATAAGGTGTTTAAATTAATTTTTGTATATTTTTTATTGTAGGTGCTATTAGTGGTTATAAACGGCTACGCCAGCTAGAATCGTTAATAATAGAAAATGGCTCAGCAAATTATCTATTATCAAATTCCGACGATACACATAATTCATGTAACCCGGGTAAACCAATATCGATCGAAGCATTACTAGATTGTCTTCTCGTCCTGTACGATGAGTGTTGTAATTCATCGCTGCGAAGGGAAAAAACGGTATCGGATTTTATTGAACTCGTTAAACCCGTAATCCAATTAATTAAGCAATTACGTTTGACCCGTGATGATTTCGAAGTGTTAAAAGTTATTGGCCG
Source organism: Nephrotoma appendiculata (assembly GCA_947310385.1). NCBI lineage: Eukaryota > Metazoa > Arthropoda > Insecta > Diptera > Tipulidae > Nephrotoma > Nephrotoma appendiculata. Next base: position 165,411,150 of record OX371223.1, read on the forward strand.
TGGCGCTTTTGGAGAAGTATGTGTGGTGCGAATGATATCGACCGACCAAATATTTGCCATGAAAATTTTAAATAAATGGGAAATGTTAAAACGGGCTGAAACTGCTTGCTTTCGCGAGGAACGGGATGTCTTGGTATTTGGTGATAGAAGATGGATAACGAATTTACATTATGCATTTCAAGATGAAACGAATTTGGTGAGTACAAAATTTTTGTGACACATAAAATAAATGACAAATTATTCGAATTTTACTAATTTTAGTATCTTGTGATGGATTATTATTGTGGTGGTGATTTACTAACTCTTCTTAGTAAATTTGAGGATCGTCTTCCAGAGGATATGGCACGTTTCTATATTGCCGAAATGGTATTAGCAATTGGTAGTATACATGAATTAAAATATGTACATCGTGATATAAAACCCGATAATCTAGTATTGGATGCAAGTGGTCACATTAGACTTGCTGACTTTGGTTCCTGTCTACGATTAGGTCCCGGCGGTACAGTGCAATCGAATGTGGCCGTTGGTACACCCGATTATATATCACCCGAAATTTTACGTGCGATGGAAGATGGTCAAGGTCGGTACGGAACGGAATGTGATTGGTGGTCGCTGGGTGTATGTATGTATGAAATGTTATACGGTGAGACTCCATTTTACGCCGAAAGTTTAGTCGAAACATATGGTAAAATAATGAATCATAAAAATTGCTTCGATTTTCCACCGGACGATGGTATTGATTTTTCGATATCGGATAACGCGAAAGATTTAATAAAAAGACTAATATGTTCACCCGAATATCGGCTAGGACAAAATGGAACTACAGATTTTAAAACGCATCCATGGTTCGAAGGTTTGAACTGGGATGCGATACGACTCGGCCAAGCACCATATATTCCCGAAGTTTCTAGTCCAACGGATACATCAAATTTCGATGTAGACGATAATGATGTCCGTCTATCAGATGCTGTTCCTCCAACAGCGAATTCTGCATTTTCTAGTTTGCATCTTCCATTCATTGGTTTCACTTACACTCAGGGTAGTTGTTTATCAGACTTAGGTAAAATCATTCGTGCCTCAGATTTACTAAATCAAACGACAAAAGTTGTTTCAATGCTAGAGAATGATAATTCACTGCATGATAATATTAAGAATTTAAACGAAGAAAAACGTTTAAGTCCGGATAGTACAAGAAAATTACAAGACGAAATAAATGTGCTCACGAAACGTAATTGTGAATTGGAAAATCAAATCAAGAGTATTGAACGGCAAGAACAACAAGCACGTCTCAATAATACGGGTCTAGATGCAATTGATGGCCAATTAAATCAGCGTATTAAAGAATTAGAAAAAATTGTAAAGGAAGCTAAGCAAGAAAAAGAAGATATAGGAAAAGAACGAAACGATTTAATCGAAAGACTGAAAGTTCAAGATAAAGAATTGAAGGATGCGCTAAGTCAACGAAAATTGGCAATGACTGAATATACCGAAGTGACCGATAAATTATCAGATCTGCGCAGCCAAAAACAGAAATTGTCACGACAAGTACGCGACAAAGAGGAAGAATTAGAAATTGCAATGCAAAAAATAGACACGTTACGGAACGAGATGCGAAAAACCGAGAAGAATAGACGAGAGTTAGAATCGCGAATTGAAGATGCTATCGCGGAAGTAACCAAAGAACGAAAATTACGTGAAAGATCTGAAGAATATTGTAGGCAACTGCAAGCGGAAGCGAGAACTAGAACATCCGATTTTGGTTCATCATCCTCATTAGGTTTACTATCTGATTCGACCCGAATAGAAATTGAGCGATTAGAAGTTCAATATTCAGAAAAATTAAATCAACAACAATCTCGATTTAATTTGGAATTGTCATCGTTGCGAGAACAATTGAATGAAGCCGAATCTCATCGTGACATGTTACATAGAGAAGTAAATTTTTATTCTTATTTAAAAATACGACTTGATTTATTTTCATTAAAATTTATTTACAGTTACAACAGTCACGCGAAAAAATGGATGCAAATCGTTTAGAATCTTTAACTGATTCCGAAGAAACAATATCCGAATTGAAAAAACGTTATGAGCGTGAAAAGAAAATTTTGCTAGATGATAATCGTAAATTAATGTCTGAACTAGAAATAATTAGTGAAAATAGTAGGCGCATGCAAAATGAGCGAATGCAAATGGAAAGTGATTATGAAGAGTTACGGTACGTTTGCAGTTTTTTTTTATTAATATGTTTTCCTCTTGAAAATTTTAATTTAATTTCTGATATATTTAGGTCGAAGAGACAAGCAATTAGTCAATGGGAGCGACAAATTTCTGAAATTATCCAATGGGTGTCTGATGAAAAAGATGCTCGTGGATATTTGCAAGCTTTAGCAACAAAAATGACCGATGAATTAGAATATCTGAAACATGCGGGTAAGTTTAATTTTTATTATTTAACATAATGATGACCAACGATTTTAATGATACCCAAAATTATTTAAAAATTTTTGTTTATTTTAAACGAAGTTGTTTTGTTGTTCGATATCCGAAATGTATTCAACTTTTCAATCAAACTTCTTATTTATCTCGACACTAGTTTCGAAAGTCGATCATACGCGATATTGTTTTAAATGCATATTATTTCACTATACATAGTTCATATATCGACTAGAAAAATTTCCTGAGTTCCAGTGCTGTTCCACCATTAAAATTCAGAATTTGGATTTCACAAGGCAGCTGCGCGAAGTTTCTACAGGTTTTATAGCCATATTTCACACTAAACCCATTGTGTGTCCGAGAAAGTTTGGACACGGTGCCCAAAAGATAAACAATATGGTGTAGAGGCAAATTTAAGTAAAATTAATCCATATTTACAATTGTACTTAATTGTATTTTTAAATTACAAATAGCGATTCTATAAATTATTATGGCAAACTATATCTCCCAATTGAATGTGTCGTGCAGATAAAATTGTCTAGTTCCGCTAACCAGCTGAAATCCGCTAGGTGAATTTTTAGTAGTGGAACATTAAACCAACCAGCGAGATAGTGTTAAACATTTTTTTCGCTGCTAAAAAACCTAACGTCAAGTTTGAATAGAAATTTTTCTTAGCTCGTGCAACTTACTACCGCCAATTCCGAGATGCGACGGATGTCCAATAAGTGCGGTAAATCTATAAGAAATAACGGAAATAGATTTTTTTTTCACAACAAAAAAAACTACATGCGGATCAATTGTTTCTATTAATTTCTGAGTACCAGTAGCACTGGTAGTAACTTCGAAGTGCAAGAATGTGTTTATCTTTCAAATTAAAATCACAGCACAATGTTCCATATTTTCCACTTTTGATATTTTCGAAACACGTGTTCATTAAATCACAGAAATTAACTCTTAACTGTTTAATTATGTTTCGAAAAACTTTTTCTCCCTGCTTAATTAGGAATATTCTAAAATGTATATTTTTTACATGATCTTTATTTGCCCTTCGTCAGGAAAAAAAATTACAGTTGATTCGTTGAATAATAATACGAATGTAATTTTTTATCTTTATGACGAATATGCTCGACATTATGCGAAAAATTTTCGATTCGTTCTGACGAGTTTTCTCGAGAATTTTTTTCACGAATCACAGAGGAATGCCGATATTTCATTAGATGTACTTTCTGCTATAATACTTTTGAGTTTTGCCATTAGGATGCCTGTGACAGAAAAAAGATTTGAAAATTTAACTCTACAAAATAGTTTTAGTTTGACTATTAGTTTATATGCTTTTGAAGAACCCGTTAAAATTTAGGCTACCTCGTGCATCATATCTAGCTTACGGTTCCAATTTCACATAAAATGGAAATCAGATTTCAAATTACAAAACAAAAAAAAAGGAAATTACGTCGAATTTGCTGCTCCTAAATGGGGTGAGCTTCTTTTCCTAGAATAATTTAATTTCGAAAATGATAAACATCATAGATAACATAACATACAAAGTTGTTATTCCAATATATATTTTATTGATGAATCTTTTTTCATTTAAAAAGGATCATATAGGGTTGTAAACTCCTTAAAACTTGATTTAGTTATTATTAACCTCTATACCGAAACTGTATTTTTGAGGTGAATATTTCTTTAATGAATTCGCTACCGTGTATAGTAGCAAGATATTAAATCTGGCTTCAATTTACGTTTTTAATTTAAAGTAGCTTTTATTTTAAATGTAGGTATGAAAAAGTTTGTAATAGGCGATATGGCCGGTTGCACAGAAAAATGACTAACGCTGGTTAGTTATGCGCCAGTTAAATGTTTAAAGGTGCGTTCACATTTCCAAAATATTGTGCCGAACGCGTCCGGCGAAAATATTTTCGCCGCAAATTAGGAAGTGTGGGCGCACGAAGTGTAGAAAATTTAACCACACGATCCAACACTTGTCGGTTTAAACATTTGCTCCGAAAATATTTTTGCTAAATGCGCTCAGCACAAATTTTTGTAAATGTGCACCCACCTTTATTTGAAATCTGTTTTCGCAATCAGAAAAAAATCAAAGCAAACTTGATTAAATTGTTTTATTCCCTGGAATTTAGCTTGTTTATAAATATTTAAAGGCGCGTTCGATTCAACTGAAGGGTAACAACTCTTCATTTCCGAAATTGAGTTACTCTTCATTTAATTGAGTTACTGAAGAGAAAAAGATGTTCGTTTGATACTCTTAAATGTCAAAATAACTAGGTAGTTGTAAATTTTACAATTTTTAGTTTTAATTTACATATTTACGATTAACGGTTCATTGAAAATCAGCAAATTAAAATGTCAAAAGAAAACAAAAACCAGTCCAATCGAACTACAATCGAACTACAAATTGAGCAACTGAATTAACTGAAGAGATAAAGGGCTTTCGATTGATCTGAATTACCAGAATTACAATTGAGCTATTATTCAGATAATTGAGTTACTATTCACTTAATTCAGCTACTGAAGTGGATTGCGTGTTCGATTCGCACCTCTTCACTTCAAATAAAAAATTGAGCTACTGAATTAACTGGAGATATTTTGCTCGTGTAGTTAATTCAGATAGGTTGTTTTTGTGGCATTTTTATATTTATATATTTGTTTTGCGTTCATTTCATTTGCATTTTTTTACGTGTGTTTGTGTTATTTTCTAAATAAAATTAAACAAATTTTAATAAAATAGAATTAAATTACTACCTTTCTGTATGATTAAAATTAATTTAGGTAATATTATAGTTATTAAAAATACAACAAAAACAACTATCTGAATTAACTTCACTAGCAAAATATCTCTTCAGTTAATTCAGTAGCTTAATTTGTTAACTGAAGTGAAAAGGTGCGAATCGAACGCTGAAATCACTTCAGTTGATTCAGTTAATTCAGATAATTTTGTTTTTTTCAGGTCAATCGAAAGCCCTTATAGTTTGCTCGTGTAGATACTTCAAAAAGGTTTTTGTTTTCTTTTGACATTTTAATTTGATGATTTTCAATTAGCCATTAATCGTAAGCAATTTAAAACTAAAAGATTTCCAAAAAATTCAATTTTATTGTACGGTAAAAAATATGACAAACAGCGCAAACATTTTTCAATGACGATTTTATATATATCGAAAAAATCTACGAAAAAATAAAGATTTTTTAAAAATGATTTCGATCAAAACATAAATCAATTTTTCTTTGGAAAAGAACATGCAATGGCAATTTAGAGCAACATTTTTTGATCTGACAGCAAATTTTTTTTGATCGAAAATCATTTTTGTGTTTAAACGAATTTACAGTTAGTTATTTTGACATTTATGAGTATCAAACGAGCATCTTCCTTTCAGTAACTCAATTAAATGAAGAGTAATTCAATTTCTGAAGGGAGGAGCTGTTGCCTTCCAGTTGAATCGAACTGAACTTGATTGAATAACTTTTTAATTTATCGTTAAATATTTCCATCGAATAAAATATATTTAATCAAGTTTGCGTTGATTTTCTGATTGCGAGAACAGATTTCATACGAAACATTTAACTGGCGCACAACTAATCGGCCGTTAGTCATTTTTCAGTGCAACCGGCCATTACATGGACTCTCCACCTGCTATTGCTATCTAGTTATGCCAGAAAATGTCGATCAAATAGCAAGTGGAGACTCCCAATAATATTTATATGCTATCTGTATGCTATGAATACATGCTATGTCGGCAGAACTAGATGGCATGTTTATAGCATGCATATTTTGGCTTTATTCTATTTCAATATGGTGTCTACTGACATCTCAAGTATTTATTCAAATGACTAGTAGTCTAGACTATCGACGAAAGAATGATTTCTAAACGTCAAATTATAGCAAGTTTACCACACCGGACTCCATTTTGGCAAATTTTGATAGAAAGAGAAAGTAGATTGCAATAGCATTCAGATAGCAGGTGGAGAAGCCGTGTTAATGTTATATATTTTAACCGAGCGAGTTGGTAAAACAAGTGCCGCAAGACATATTTTTAAATAAACTTTTTAATAAAAGCCAATAATTTTTTATAATAAACTCTGGAAGTGCGTGAACGACTTCACTAGTTTTAGTAATGTTTATGAGATAAATTCCTATCGAGGTATTTCCCTACAGAGTTGTAAATTCGTAGAAGTATGGTAACATCTCTGTATTTGCCATGAGCGCGCACCGCGTCCGATTTTAAATCACATGTAACATTTTGTTATTTGTGTTAAAATAAGATTGTTTCAACCTTTTATCATATCCAGGTACACTGCATCAAAATAGTTCAGACAAGAATTGGCGAAATCGAAGGTCACAAAAATTAGATAAAATGGAATTATTGAATCTCCAGAGTTCGTTACAAAGTGAGATTCAGGCTAAAGCTGCAATATCAGAAGAGTTGAGTAGAACGCGAGCAGATCTAGTCGCTGCACAGAAGTACGTATTCGACCAACTTAAAAATGATTTGTTTTATTAAATTTTGTTGTATTTTTGTTTCAGAGATCTGCGTGAAACTCGCCAACGATTCGATTCAATCGGGTCCGACTTAAAACGCAAAGATAGTCAAATAAGAGAATTACAACAGCGTTTAGAATCGAGCGAAGGCTGTAAGTCAAAAAATTTGTTTAATTTTTTAAATTACAAACGAAATTTATTTTATTACGGATTTAAAATTTTTCTTTACTTTGTCTTTTATGTATGGTAATGGAAATTTTTGTTTTTTTTTTTAATTTTTGGATTTTTTTTAATTACATATTCTACATACTTTATTTATCACATATGTATTATATTTATTGATAAATTTATCGGGAGCGCATAAATGAGCTTTTTGTATTTGTTTTTTGAATGAGGCAAGAAAATTGGTCTTGGTACCTGAAAATAAAGTTTTCCTTTAAATTTATCAGTAAATTATTGTATTTTATATGGAAAAGAAGCTATACGTTTTTAAAATTTGTTTTGTTTTACAATAATACAAAGAAAAATTTGAAAAGAAAAAAAATTTATGAAAAATATCAATAAGCTAGAGCCTCTATATATAAAAAAAAGCTTTTAGATTTGTTAGAATTTTTTTTTTAATTTAATTTATTAAACAATGTGTTTTTGAATAAAAATAAACGCATAATATCTAAAACAATGATTTTGAAAAATCTTAATACATAAATAATATAGAAGAGCTGGGGAAAAATAATTGAATATGTCACTGGAAAATTTAGGTATTCCAAATTTAATATTAAAAGTTAGTCTTATAGAAAATTAATCAGAGTGTAGTGGAATGAGAATATGTATTATTATCAGAAGCTTTTAGCTATGCCACAAGCATTAGTGGATTATTAGAAAAGTTTTCACCTCAAACAAAATTGCAAGAAAGCTGAATGTCTTAACTTCAGGTTTTATTAATATTTATTATGTATAAACGATAAACAAAAAGTTTGTGATGAGATGTATCAAGGAAAAATATTTTCTTGTATAAGCAACTGTCGATATTCGAGTTAAACGCAATTTTAATCCTACGGTTTTGCGGTAGACTGGTAAAACGAAAACTTTTAGTTTTATATCATTCCTTGTATAAAGAATTCCTAAAATTTTAAATTTATGCAATTAACTCGGTTCCTACAAATTCCACCTGAGAATTTTGTTTTCAAGAGAGAATCATTGCACTTATCGTGGCTTAGAATTCAACTTGAATTAAAACCAATCTTACTAAACCCATCTCACTCAATTTGAAGTTTGTCAATGAATGAATATTTGTTTTGCTATTCTTTAGAATTTCATAACACTTAATGCCACACTCTCTTTAAAATTCACGTCGATTTTCGACCACCTGGCTTGCTAACATGGGTTTTCTACGTCAACTGCCAATTTAAACCTATTTTGATCCCATTTATTGGATAAGCAGATTTAAAGAATTATAAAATTCTAATAATTTTATGTTACACTGACTATTTCTTGTCGGATGCCGAAATTCTCAGATTTCCTTTCACCTATTGAATGTTTTTTCTTGTCGAATAACAATATTCTCAGGGATATTCGATCTTGTAGATTAATTGTAAGATCCATGGTTTTCCACAACACATATCAATTCAAAGCCACACATACGATCCGTTGGAGCCGCGATACGATCCGTTGAAGCCGCGATACGATCCGTTGGAGCCGTTAAATTTCAGATTTATAAGAAACGATTTACTAATTTAAATAAAATTTTTTAGATTTAAGAAAATCCCAAGATTTTAGTAGTCTTGGAACCTCATCCTAAACATCATGACATTATTCACAAAATATCCATAACAGTTTAAAGAAGTAATTCTAAGTTTCTGTCTTAATGAGAGATGCGTGATTTCCTTCTTAACATAATTCAAGCTTTTAAAATTGAATTTTATTACAACAACATTAGATATGTGGTTGATTCAATTATTAGAAGTTTTGTCTTTTAAGATACTCGTATAATAAGTTCAAAACATATTTATAACATCGATTTCAATCTGCCCTTCAGAATATTAACAGAAAAGCAGTAAGTGGATGTATTATGTAATTGATTGCTGTAGAAAAGTGTGCATTACGCTGATCTGAGCACTATTGTGTAATTTCAAATATCCAAGCAATAATCATCGTTACTCTCTTTTTGACCACATCTCTAACAGCAATGTTGCAATCGTCCATCACTTTCTTTTAATATTTTTTTTTAAACTTAGTTTACATGCACCGTCTCTTCGATCAACTCACAAGTGGTCGTAGAAATTTTTATTTCAGGAAAAAAATCTGATTAATTGTTTGTGGTTTACATTCGAGTTGGACATATTTTACATGCAACTCTGTTTTTATTAAAGAAGTTCCTTGTATTAAAAGTTGTTATCCTTTTTGTTTATCATCGACTACATAATAAATTTAGATTCCTAATTTAGTAATTCAGTTTATTGCTTATTCAGACTAGATTAAAATTAAATGGTCAGAATCGTTTTATCTTGTTATATAAGAATATTATAAATGTTTTAGGCTAATTTATTATCATTTTAAAAATTGGGCCGCATGTTTCGCGAAATTAGAGCCATGTTCATTTATTTTTCTCCAGTGCTTAAAAATTATTACTGACATAACACTAAACAATTTATGCGTTTATTATTTATTTTGTCTGTTGTTTTATATACATATATACTCGGATATACATATAACTATATATATATCTTATATATACATATACTTTATATATCTATTATTATTATTTAGTCTCGTGTTTATATTATTTTTTAAATTGTATAGTAATGATGGCAACTATAAATTCTGGTGCATCTACAAATTTATTGTCACCAACAACGACAACACATCTTTCCCTAAACGATAATAAAAATAATAATAACGATAATAAAAATAGTAATAGTAATAATAATAACGATTGTAATTTAGAAGAAAAAGATTTAACGGAAAATAATATTGATGATGATAATTTGTTAAAAATGATTTTAGAAAATCATTCCAAATTGGATAATGATGATGGTAATAATAATAATAGTGATGATGGTGAACTAACAGAATACGAAAAAGAAATTCTAAAGAAATATATGGGTGATATTGAATTTCCAATTCTATCTGAGCACGATGGTAAAGTTGAGCCTGATATAGAACCCAGTGCCATAGTCACCACCAGTGAAATCGTGCATGATATTGAGAATAATAACGATATCATAACGAATAGTAATAATAATATACAATGTAATAATAATAGTAATAATAATAATGATAACTATTACTATAATAATGATCGTACAACATTCAAATATAGTAGCAGTAATAATTTAAATGCTTATAATAACAACAATAATAATCATAACCTAAACGAGCGTCGAAATCGAACACGAGAAATTCGAAGAAATTTTTCAATGTGGGTGGGCGTTACTTCATGTGTATGGGGCATCTTACTTTACTTCGCTAAAACCTATAATACTTAAAAAATGTTTGTTTTTATTATTATTATTTTTTTTTAAATCTTTTGCGTTGTTTTATTATTTTATTATTAATTTTTAAGTTTTTTCTTTTTTAATTGATTTAAAAATTAATGATGATGATTTTTTTAATGTTGAATTATATAATTGGTTTTGGCAAAATTTCAAAATCGACATTTGTAAAGTGTTATAGAAGACCTGAGTGATAATTTCCTATATATATTGTGTACCTTGTTTCTAAAATATATCGTTTTTATTGCGTTTGCGTTTTATAAATGTATTTTTGTAACTAAACGAAATTCCTTAATTCCAAACGTATACGATATACGAATGTCTCTCGATTACCAATATATAATTCCACACTATAAACTTGTATACAAAATTTCGTACATTTTTTTATCATTATTTACATAAACTAATTTCATCATTGACATTGCATGTATTGTGACAGATGCCCCAATTCAAATATGTAATGTGAAATTTATACAATCAGTTTAATTTCATTTTCATATTCACCATTTCGCTTAATTTCATTAAGCTTGCATTAGTTTCGAAAACGCTAAAAAGGTACCTTTGTGGTCATAATGATATTTTGATTGAAATAAAAAATAGTTTTTGGAATCTAATGGTAAGCAACTTCTCATAAATTACGTGTGTTTACATATTATTTCATTAGTGTTGATTTTTTATGCTTCGGATTTACACTAAATCTTTTTTAATTTAATATTATTATATTAAATTAACTTGGTTAAAAACTTTTTATGATTTTATTGTTTTTTATTATGTATTTATTTAATAAATAAATTTTATACTATTATAAAACAAAACAACCAAAGATTTAACAACAGTAAATCAAAACTTTCTTTTATTTTAAAACTTTCTTTCTTTAAAAGAGGAGCTGAAGAAAGAAGAAAATTCGAAACCGATCATCCTCAATTAAAATAATGTATTTGTTTCAATAAAAGAATGTTTTGATTTACTGTTGTTAAATTTTTGATTGGTTTTATTAAAAGAGTTTATAATTTATTTATTAATAAATAAATACATAATAAAAAACAATAAAATCTTAAAAAGTTTTTAACCAATTTAATTTAATATAATAATAAAAATTTGTAACCAAAAACTACGGTATCCCTAAAAATGATTTCTATTTATTTATATAGTACTTATTTGTCCGTTTCAGTATTTTTTACTTGTCACAAGAACTGCAATATTTGAATATTTCCAACTAATTTAAAAGAGAGATACATATTGCGGGAATCCCGTAAACAGGAATACTTAAAATGAGATGCCTTCTAATTAGTAGGCATTCTTAATTGTCATCAATAAGGCATCGATGCCTATTTACTGAATTCGTTGTTTTAAGAATAAGTAGATCCGCGACTTGCTAACCGATTTCATTTTAATAATTACAAAGGTATGCATATAATATTTTTCGATAGCCGTGCGCTGAACTATTTTTCATTTCCTGATGAGGGAAGAATTTCACGATTTTGCATTTGAATACTATTCAAGAATTTTATTTAATAGATTAGCGTTATTTTTTCGAACCGTTTTTAGGTTGTATGTTTCGTTTCATCTAGGAAAGTTTGTGACGTCAGGACAACTCTTGCCAACCGAGTGCCACAAAAAATTATTTGTTCATCGCTTGATTTTTGTATATAACAAAATTGTCTATGTCCAATAGATAGGTCGTCTACTGCATGGTTCACCACAACTCTTTCTACATATCGATAGTAACGATGCATTAGTGTGTATCTACAAAATTAGCCAAATTCATTTTATTTCATTATCCTTAAGATTCTCACTGTTCGACTTGTTCCCTAGTTTCAGTTCCATCTCAAACAGGTTTGAAGCTTATCAAATCTAGAATTTTGTAATTTTATTTATAAGCTAGAGTAAAATCAAAAAGTTTTTTTCTTCTCCTGTAAAAAAACTGAAAACGTAGATACACACTAATGCATCGTTACCATCGATATGCTCATAGAAGAAATAGAAATAAGTTTCTCTAAATATTTGATGAACATTTGTACTGTACCATTGTACTGTACCACTATGAATTTTCGTATTATTTTGACCATTTATTTATAAAAAACAGGCTTAAAACTAAAAGGTTTATCATTTATCACTATTTATTGCTTTTTTACCCAGAAAACTCTAAAATTTCAATTCTGTTAAAGTTCTCTGGAAATGTGGCGCCTTATTATTGATACATATTCTAACGACGTCAATTATACCTTGTAGAAATCAAGTATTTATATAAACCTATATATCAATCCCTCCACCCACAGAAGGAATAAAGGAATGGTGATCCCCTTGGTAGCAGGTAAAATAAAAAAGTTGCTAGTGTTTAGTTCCTTATAATTCTTTTTTCTGATTTATTTTCACGTTTTCAAATATTAAATTATATTAATGAAAATGTTTGGAGAAACTTTAGTCTATGTTATGATAAAAAATTACTTCAAGCCTAAACTATTTTTCTAAACATACTTTAATTGCGTGCATCTTTGATTCGCAAGTCCTCACACTTTAAGAGAAGGTTTAGGTGGCCGTTTAAAAAAAAATTCAAAATTTTAACATTCCGCAGAATTGAATCGAGGAATGATTATAGCCAAAATCCTTTATATTCGGTCTGAGTATTTTTTGCGTTTGGATCAGTATTAAATCTTTATACAGTGAGCGCAAATATAATTTGCTGACTTGTGCATATATGTTTTTCATTTTTGCTTAAAACTATTGTGTTCTAGATTAATATACCATAATTTAAGTGTCTCTTCACTATGTTAACGTTGATTCAAGAAATGTAGTCGCATATTAACGGGATTCAAATTCATTTTGTTAATTCAAGTTAAATCAGAATTCCGCAATGGATAGAAATTTGTGATCCACATATTGGAAGATCGATAGATTAGATTATATTTCAATTCCAACCAACAAGCCATACACTGAATGTTAACCTTCATTGAAGCATTTGGTTCGGTAGATGTATAATGCTGGAATCCGATTAAGTGCTATAAACTTAACATAATATAATAATAGGTTACTTAGGGCAATTTTGAAGTTACAATTGACGATATTTTAATTTAATCATATTTTTCCCAATAATTTTAAAGTGTCATACGAAAAATGTTCTAGAAAGCTAGGTTTTCGTTTTAATTAGCATTTCGAATGGACATTGAGGAAACAACTTTTTGATTTATAGACCATGTTTCCTGGGGGCTAGAGGGCCTGAGCTAGCTCGAATTCAGTTTAATAATGCCACAGACAATCAAAGTAAATTTTTCATTTGAACTAAAAGATTACATCAAAATTTATTTCTGATAATTTCAATACATATCATCATTGTATCTGTGTTTTTTCGTTAAACTGAACATGCAGTTTAAATTTTTTCGCTAACACGGGATGAAATATCTCTTAGGTTGTCTCTGGTAATACTAAACACTTGCCGTTAGCTCTCACCAACGCCGAATGTTATGTTGCTCAAACCAAATTATAGCTTAATGAGAGTTAAACATTTTTGTTTATTTTTACTGTAAATAAATAATTTAAAATCTCAAACTAGTAAAAAATATGTATGAGATTGGAGTGACATCTAGTAACTTAATTGGAAAGCTCATGCCTCTCCCAAAATCTCAACAGATGAATACGTGTGAAATGAAGCTGCTTTTGGAATTTGTACTAGCTGTAAGTTCTAGACCATGTATCACGAAGTAGCACGAATTTAAAAGAGTAGTACTAAACCTTTGTCGCTAGCTGTCACCGTTACTGTTGAATGTTGCATAATTAAAATCTGATAAAATTAACTTATAGTTTCTGAGAAGTTAAAGATCTGTGGTTTCGCGACTTGATGAAATTATCTTGAACATATTTCTATGCCAATCATTTAAAATAATTGGCCTGACTCATATAGCATCATAAAAGCTATTGATCACAATAAAAATTATGTAATGAGGCCATATTTCAGAATTCGTACAAAAATCATAATAATAAATAAATATAAACCTAATTCGATCACAATATCACAGTATTTATACTCACTGTATTTCACTCGGCATAGCCACACTTCAGACCTTGGGTCAAAATTCACGGAATTATACTTTTATACGAAGAACCGATTTTGATCATAATCGATGGAGAAGAATCCGAGTTTCAGTTACTAATGAAATGGTTATCTAATTTGGGATCCAAGCAGCATACCAGATCTTATATAAGATAAAAGAACATTCATAATAAATTAGAAAATGATCAAGAATCATTTGGCATGGCCATCCGAAATTTTAACCTAAAATAATACTAGAACTCTATTTCATTCGAAATATTACAAGGGTAGAAGGCAATAATAAAAGAGGTTGTAAAGCCGTATAGCGTTCGGTGGTTTTGTTTCTAAGCAGTGAAAAATAAAATACACAATGTCTTCTTCAGATTTCATCGGTTACAGACACACATCGAAACCTAGGTTATTTTTGCCAGAATTTCAATAACTTGGTCCTAGTAGGTGAACTTAATTTGCAAAATTTTTTGATAATTTTATTAATAAAATTTTAAACATTTAAATTTTCTTAAAAATATCTCCTTATATACATTTGAAATTTCCATTTTGAGCTACCCTTATGCACGATTTACATGTTCCAATTTTTTCCCCGAACAAATTTTTTCCTGAAAAATAGAGCTTGTGGAGATAAATATACGATAAAAAAGTTACTAATTAAAAAGAGTTAGCAATATAAACAAATAAGGCAATGCTATAATTTTTTTGTATGTCCCATAAATTTTGACAGTTCGAACAGCTTGCGTTTAAATTAGATAACGAGCATCATCGAATTGCAAGTAAAAATAAAATATTTAAATACCGCTCATGTTTGCTCGTTTTGTTTAAATGATGTTTATGGCTGCTTGATGTTTATTTGAAACTTTCTTGAATTTTTTTTATTTTACTGCTATAAAAATACTCGTAGAAAGTATATTTTATGGCAACATTACCAGTTTTATGCCAACATTTGCTCAAATTAAAAAGAAAAAAATCCAATTTTATTTTACTGGAATTTGTTTCGTACTCCTCTCGCAAACGAAAATCGTAATATACTTAACCTTTGATTTTTTACTGGAAAAAAAATTGGAACATGTAAATCGTGCATTAGTAGTTGCAGCAGTTTCTGTCTAGTTTTAAATCTAATGAGTTTTTAATTTTTTTCTATTTTTCATAATTTCACTGTTATAAAATTATAGGTCTAGCAATAAAAATTATTTTTAAATAATCTGCATTTAGGCGTAAAATATACGATTTTCAAGTACACATTACCCTACATAGAAGTATTATTTTTATCGGTTATTGTCCGCTCTTTATTTCAATCAAATGGCTAATTTTTCTTCACAATTAGGGAGGCTTTCCAAAAATGTCACCCTTCCGGTGCAGAATTCATTTTTTAACAGTGTTTTTGAGTTGAACCTCAACTACTAATCGATTTTTAAATAAGTACTCCGTTGTGGTTCGTTTCTTTGCTAATTT
Organism: Nephrotoma appendiculata; assembly: GCA_947310385.1. Taxonomy (NCBI): domain Eukaryota; kingdom Metazoa; phylum Arthropoda; class Insecta; order Diptera; family Tipulidae; genus Nephrotoma; species Nephrotoma appendiculata. The sequence goes on from OX371223.1 coordinate 165,427,057, forward strand.
TTATTGAAAAGTTTTAAGATTTGCGTTGGTTAGTTCGGATTATTTTTCGGTGCGACAAATCGAAAATTAAATGTTCAACATTAAAATATGTCATCGTTAATATAATATTTTCAAGCTTTTCGCGTATTTTTCGGCAACAGATGTCTTAACAAAAATTTCAACTAAATTTCAATCATTAAAATATTTTCCTGTTTGTAACACTCGAAATTAGAAGATGTGGATTAGTTTGTTGGTTGGCGGCCATTGGTCTGTTTAGCAAAATAACGGTGATTGGTACTATTATTATAATAAGGAAAATTGGTTAGAGACAGGAAAATAGTGGTGTGTCTATTATAGTTTATTGTGTATTTGTGTAAATAAAATCGATTTACAAGTTTTTGTTGTGTTTTTATATACTTTTGGAAAAAAATTTGTCATTTTTTTATGTGACCATTTTAAAACAGTTATATTTAATTACATTGTGTATATTATTAATAAAATAATGCTTAATATTTTTATGCGCATAAAAATATTGTTAAATAAAAATAAAATATCATTTTTAGAGTGATGGCCATTCTGTAATTAATAATAATTATAATTATTTTTCTGCCTTATGCTATTTTATTTTATAATTATTATTATTTTTTTTATGTTAAATTTTATTTTTTTATACTATCAGTAAATTTTTATTCCAGATAAAAATGATAATAGTACACTAAGTAAAAGAAATAGAGTAAAATTTAAAAATCGTAGAAAGAAAAATTTAAATTTATTTTATACACAAAGTCCAGAAAATTATAATAATAATTGTAATAATAACAACAATAATAATAATCAAAATATGAAAAATTTAAATGGGCCACGGATTTGTGATGATCCTCACAAAGATAATGGACATGAAGTTATCACATCGAATACAAGTACTACAAAGGCGACGCAAACAACCGCTTCAACATCATCATCATCAGAATCACCGTTACCAGCGTGTTATTTAGAAATTCCATTAATGCGCCTAAATTATGATAATGACTACAATAATAATAATAACGTTGATCATAACGATCGTGATGATATTAGTAATCCTAATAGTAGCAATAATAATATTAATAATAAGAAAACTAAGAAAAAGCGAAGAAAACGTAAACGTAAAATTAAAAATGGGGAAAATGTGTGATGTGATATATAATTTTTTTTTTATTGTTTGTTGTTGTGTAAAAACATAATTACATATTTATAACAAAAAGCATTTTGTTGTAAACTAAGCTCGTTTTATATATATAAACATTGCGAAAAATAAATGCATAAATTGTTTTTAGTGTGCGAATTTATGTGTGGACATGTTATATGATTTTTAAAAATTTTCATAATAATGTCAATTTGTTTTTAATTTTAAGTTATATGTAATATTTTCTGTTTATCTTGAATTGCACTGAGTTTCAATTTTAATTTTCATCTATTTTCCGGCTCTCATCTAATATAAATATTCCACCACTCACTATTAATAATTATGTATTTGTTTATGTTTTTGCAATGTGCGCTGAATGATGTTAAACATTAAACAAATTATTTATTTACTAGCCATTGTGTCTTTTAAAGTTGATTTCCTGCAATATTTTTTCTTTTTGTAAATTTTTATTTCTGTTCTATTTTTTTTATTATTAATTTTTGTTGGAATTATTTCAAAATTTAATAATAATGTAAAATTATTTTTTGGTGACGTGCATGAAACAGTATATGTATACATATATATTATCGCTTCAAATGGAAATTATGAAGATGTTGGCATATTTACATCGACATGACGTTGCAAAAGTTTGCAAAGAAAGAATATTTGGATGAATTTGTAAATTTTGGTGCCAGTGTATGTATATCTCCATAATTTGTTTTGCAAGTAGCAAACATTATTAAATTCAATATTGAGTTCAGAAAATTTTATCAACATTACATACAACCAACATATATTGATAATATAATTTTGGAACGTGATTTGGCATCAAAATTATAAATAGGCACCGAAAAATAACATTTTTCTAAATCTGATTCCGTAATAATCAAAATTCCTTATGGACTGATTTCAATTTTCGTAATAAAATTATGACAAGGATTATACTAAAAAAAAATCCAAATTCTGGTCCAAGTATGGCAATATTTTTGCAAGTGCTACCTAGGCTTTTTAATTACAAGTTGCTGTTCCACTCTGGAGTAATAAAACAAATCGCCAGTAGTAAAGTAATAATCAGTTATTATCAATCTCCATAATATAATACTGAGGTATTATTAGATCGGGGCGACCAGAGTGATTTTTTAAACTTTTTGGACAGATTTTTTAATTAAAATATTTAAAAATTTAATTTTTTGCGACATGTTGAGTAAAATATTGTTTATTAAGTGTTAGTGTGTTTCGCCAAGTGCCTACGGCAAATAGTGTTAAAAGTTGTAATAACCATTTTTAATTCAGCGTTTTTTAATATGTTTAGCTATAAAAAAACACGCCACGATCATTATAAAAGACCTGTTGGATTGTATCATCAGCTTGAAGGTTTTGTGCTTAAACGTTTATCTGAAAAGAAATGTTCAGTTGCTGATCTGAAAAATTTGGAACACGTGAAATCTTGTTTTTTTAATTCTGTGGCTATTCATTTTGGTGTAATATGCAACACATTAAAAATTTTGAGTTTAAGCCTTTATCCGGCCTTTATCCGAATTTAAAAATAAATGTTCATTTGCAATGCCTTGTTATAGAAAAAAAAATCAAATTCTAATATCCGAGCACAAACACCCCTAACCTTAATGCCAGTGCGGTTTTTATTGGATCGGGATGAGCCGAGAGATAATTAAAAAAGCAAAGTAATTGAGTTTCTTTGTTTTATAAAGCGATCTGATAAAATATTTTATATTTTTTTTCTGGACGCCCGAATGTTGCTACTTCCTATCCTCCTTAGAATCCTCAAAATTATGGCATGTTTTATTGCACTGGAGCAGAGAGATCAGCCTTTATTCGAAAATTACTGATTAGTTGGCTTGCATTGCTGTAAAAAACATGAACAAATTTCTTATTGGAAAAACGAATAACCGAGCGTGAAAAAAGAATAAAAAATAAAAAATATTTGAAAAATTAAAAATGGCTTTTAAGTTATGTTTCTCCTTGTTCTGGTTTCATATTAAATCAAAGTGATGAGACTGATAATGAATGATTAAAGCCTTTTTAGATTTTTGTTTGATTAAAGATTTTATATTTTATTTATTTTTTTTATGCTCACAACTCTACACAACATTTATTACGATTGCATACACATTACATTAAGGAGTAGAAAATAAACTAACAAGGACAGAACCGACTTCTCACAAACCCAGACCTTATCAAATTTTATTATGAGCTCACTATTATGGTAACATTATAATTGCCCAGAGCTTAGCTGGTACAAAAGAGTTGAAATGAATGAAATTAGTCGCTCAATAAACAGCACTTGGAAGGATCATTCCTGAAATAGAATTGTATATCGTTTCCGCCAGAAAATGAAACATTACGTGTATGAAAAGCAGGTGATAAATGTCAAATTAAACAGCTTGTACCTTTCTTCAATCATTCTTCTTAATGAAATCGTTTTTGAGAGTAAGTGGATTAACATAATATTATTAAAATACTTAATAGAGAGGAAATACGCGATACTTTATTATTTGGATTATTGATTTGACTTTCAATGTATCTCTTTTGACGTTAAGGACTACTTTGTATGAGTGAGGCCTCGCTGCTGGGCTGTCAGCCTAATTAGTCATACATAATTCCCAATATCAACTGAAGGTACAATTTTCGATTTGATAAGAAACGATAATGATTTATTACTTAATTACTTTATTACTTTCTTGTCCAGTTTGATCCATTTTTCATAAAATTTCATAAGTCACCACCTATTTGAGATATTTTATAATTTGTTGATTTTGACAACGTTTCTCGTTCCGATATTTTAGTTTGTTCAACAAATTTAATTTCAGGGTTTACCATATTCATTTTTATTGGAGAGTTTTCCACATAACATTCATTTTAAAAAGTTGAATATGTCAAAAGTATGAAAAGTCGAAAGTCTGATTGAACAAGAACCGAAAGGAGAATTTTGACGAAAATTCAATTAAATAACCTAATAAAACCTTTTTGTTATCGATTTCTTATTCTTGATGCGAATTTTGTTTTCCAAATTTTATTGGTTCAATATTAATCAAAAATTGACAGGGTTATTTCATCGATCAGGCTCGAGCATCACTACACCAAATTTTCGCACCTCAAAAGTTGATAAATACTTCTGAATGAATTCATCATAAATTTTATTTTACGGGAGTAGCTTCATATGCATGCTATTGTTAAGTTTCTTGGCAGAAAAATAATTTTTATTCTTAAAAATTTAAATATTTTATGAAAATGTTTTTTGTTCTTAACGGTAATTCCAATTTAATAATTTAGATGCTAATAATACCACCGCCACAATGATTGTATCTATTCCTAAACATTTGTTGTTAAATATATATTTTGATGTCAATTTATTAGATTTGGCGCCAATATCACTCGCCACAATATTTTTTCGTTAATTTTTTTTTTCCAATGACCAAATATTCTGGTTACACTGCAGCATATTTAAGGTTTTTGCGAGAGGGCCAACTGTAAATCTATATACATATACATAAATGGGTTTTTGATTAAATTTTTACTCAAAAGGTTCAAATACCTAACCTATGAGCGGGTTAACGGTTTCCACATTACTCCAATAAATCCTTAAACAAATCAAGGTTTTAAATTTCCTCTTCCTTTCTCTGGGTCGCGGAATATTTCACACTAATATCGCGATTGATTAATGTTGTACATCCATTAAACGTGCGTTACAACATAAAAATATGCATAAATACGGCTTCCCTTCAACAAGTAATTTTACATAAGTTAATTAATAGTGCAAATAATTCCATATTTTTTTTTACATAATTGTATCACAATTTATAGTTATTTATACTAAAGTAGTGTGTTCGCTATTTTAATATCAAAATAATCAAACTAACAATTTTGTAGTGTGAAGTTTTCTAGTCAAAAAAATCCATTAGTACTTAAAAGTGGCTTAAATTTAAAGAAAAATGAACTTGCCTCAAAAAAATTAAAAATGGTCACAATAATAGTAAATAATTCGAATAGTAGTTTATAAGCTCTTTAAAAGTAGTTTAATATTTAATTTAATAAAATTTGAACAAAAAACAAAACAAAATAAATGTGCCTTCCTTATTTTTTTTTTATAAGATTAAAATTAGAAAATGTCTAGACAAAAAATAATTAGATATTTATTAGCAAATTTACTGTTTATTTATTTATGTGATACATTGTGTTATAATAATATAATTTATGTTGTTAAATAATTATTTATTTTTTATGATGGCATGTAGTATTTTTCTTAATGTTACTAGTAGTATACAAAAATACTTATTACACACAATATTTTAAAATGCATGTTAAAAATGAAAAAAAAAATTATATACGTACGTACAACACAAAAGATATAAATTAAAATCACCGCCATTTATTTATTATAATTATACACATTATTAAACTGTTTAGAAACAAATACTTAAATATTTAAAATTAATTGTTATATTTGTGTATTTTATTTTTATTTTATTATTAGATTATTGAAAATTTATATAAAATAGATATGTATATTAAAAAATGAAAATTTATGGTTAAATTAAAAAAATTACTCGTTAATTAATGTATTTATTATTATTATTATTTTATTAACTCATCTCTATGGTTGGGGAATGATGACGACTAATAGTTTTTATGCGAAAATAATTAAAATTCTAAATATATTTATGGTTTTTGTGGTAGATATGGATGGAATGAGCCCGTAATTCAATTTAAGCAATGCAGTCTTAATCTCAAGTGATCAATATTACGAATGTAACCATGATATTTTAAATGCAGGCCAGAAGATTTCTTTTTAAATCATATTAAGATTTAATTGTTTTCTACACTTTACAACTGCACAAGTTATTTCATTTCAAAACATTTTATTAGTTCATTATTATCTGTAAAAGAGTATATTTTGGCGTCAAAATTCGCCAACTGACGACTTTTGAAAATAATTAGTTATGATTTTGGATTCCAAGAATCCGACAAATCCATTACAATATCGAGAAATTGAACCGGTTTTCTACAAAAGATATAAAACACCAGGAGTTTTACTTAAGAATTTTTTTTTTGATTATAAGGTACAGTCACCGAATTCTTAACTATGATATTTCTCACAATTAAAAATTTTTATCTTAAAGATTTTGCGATTCCTTGATTAATTAAGAGGTCCTCATGAAACCTCTTAATTGAATATTTTTATTATATTGAATTAAAACCTATTGAAAAAAAAATTATTGTGTAAATAAATAATTAAAATTATATTTTTAAATAAACTTGAATTTTGATTCATATTCCATTATGTTTTTTAAATATCACTTCTTTATTTGATTTATTTTCTGCAAACATCATCTACGATGCAAAATATTTCATATTTGAACAAATAAATTTATTTATTTATTTATTTCTTTAATTTATAATATAAATATTAAATTTTTTTTTTTTTTTTTAATATTCATATTTTATCGTTTATTAAACAATAAAAATACAATTTTAACTTTTCGCCTCGTAAATTAGCATAAATTGGATTAAAATAGATGTACATATATGAAATTATTCTAGCATTCTATCCTAGAAAATAAATAATTTTAATCAGGTAACACTAACATCAATAACCAATTTGCTTTTGTGTGAAATTAGCCCAGCCCAGGAATTTTATCAAAATTAATGAAAAAAAGTAAAATTCTTACATTTTTAAATTCGCAATTGAAAAATTAAAAACCAAACCATCTAACGGCAAACTAAATATGCCTGATCGAATAATAACTACAAAGCTATCAAAAAAGTGTAAGATTCTGAGACGCATATACTAATGCAAAATTACAAGCCAAGGTAGAAAAAAATCGTTCCTTGGCGTATAGAGTAAACCAAAAAAATTAATTAAATCAAAAATAAATTTTTTGGATTTTACAAATTCACGTAAAGATAACTTTTGTCATCCACTGTATCTCGGATCACAGTGAGTTCATACGACGGATAAAAATCTCGGATTTTTCTATCCCACTGTTTTAACCAATTACATCACGTAAATTATACAACAGACACGCCTCTTTTCATACAAAAAATTTGAAAATATTAGAAAAAAAATCTGTGATAGAAAAATCCGAGATTTTTATCCATCGTATGAACTCGCTGTGAGGGCTACAGGATTTTGAGATGTGTACATCAGAAGCCAATTCCGGACTAAATTGGACAACAATCGTTCAGTGGCAAGTTCCCAAAAATGATTTCTGGACTAGAAATTTTATTGATTTTTATTTAAATTTTCGTGTCACTCAATAAATCTAAAATTAATTTTGGAATTGGAAGTGTTAACTTTACGTAATTTTCCATTAGTGTGTCTCAAAATCTAATATTTTTTTGATAGTTTAGTTATTATTCAATCAGTTTTATTTAGATTGCCATTAGATGGTTTAGTTTTTAATTTTTTCTAATTGATTGAAAGTCAAATCGAATTTAATGAATTTGAAAATTTTACGTTTCCTCATTAGTTTTGATAAAATTTCTGGGCTGGGCCAACTTCGTTCAATAGCAAATTGGTTATTGATATGTTAGTATTGCCTGTTAAATTTTTTTCATTTCTGGGATAGAATGCTGGGATAATTTCATATACGTTAAAAGTAGAACGACGTTCTGCGCCGTAGTAACTACGTTCGTTAATAGTTGATTCGTCCAATCGCGAAACCTTTCCGACGATACATAACGTATACTATACATGTATGATCAAATTTTTAAATTCATTCCGCTTATTACTAAAATCTCGCAGGGTAATTCTTAAGAAACAAAACTAAACATTAGGATCATTCTGCAATCGCCTTGAAAGAATATCTTTAGTTGGATTGTTGAAAATGAACTCATTATTTTTTTGTTATAGCTCGATTGTGGTACGAACTACCGTTTAATATCTACGGCTTGGCTTACAACGAAACCAACAATATTACATTATTTAAAAACACCTCAATTTTTTTTTATTTGTGCAATAATTGTTCGTCGTACCTGTATTTGCATTCGAAATTCCGTTTGAGTTAGGAACCACAGAATCCAGTTAACATTTTGGTTTGTAAAGTTGGCACGTATTGGTTTGGCTTCATTTAATAAGATGCACCATTTTTAGTCCAGTTACTCACTGTACTAACTGCATTTTGGAGTTTGCTTGTTGCTTCCGATATATCTTTTCCAACTGCTACGATAGCTGTAACGTATACAAATGTTGCTTCTGTAGTACAATATTCGGTAAAACTAATTTGAAAAAATTGCTTACGTCGGTCTCGATGGAGTTTAAATTCAACGCATTGGTGTCATACCTACTCGAAAGCTTGAGCTACTTCTAAGAAAATACTGGAGCATATCTCCTTATTCTCAAGTGCATCCTCAATCACATCCGTTAATCTATGAACTTGTTCAACAATAGAGTGATTTTTCTAAACTCAAACTACCATGGTGGAATCAACCACTTTTCTTCTATTATGGGTTTTAGCCTCGTGAGCAGTAGTTTTTAAAATATTTTTGATATGACTGGAAGTAGTGATATCGTTCTATAAGATTTTTTATCGTTTGCTGGTTTACTTGGTTTAGGAAACATAATTACTTCAGCCACCTTAATTTACGCAAGCCTTCCTCGGGAACAGCTTTCACAATTTGCCCAGTAATTAAGTCATAATTTTCGGAGCTCTTCTGATACTTAAATTATTGATTTCATTTTTTTGTTCCGGTTTCTTCCAAATAGGCAGCAATTAATATTGTCAAAAAACTACCACCGGTCTATTCTGGATTTCCTTAGAAGTAAAGACTATTTGAAATTTTTGCTAGCAGTTTTGTGTTTTCCTAAATATTTATTTTGACAAAATAGAATAGGAATGTTATTTCTCCTATTTATATAAGTTTTGATATTTAAATTTTCGTATGTCAGGTACTCAGGTACGGAATTAAATTCTTATTTAACTATCGCAAAAGTTTAACGTGATAATATTTGAATGGGTAAGGGTAAGACCTTATTAATGATAAACATTTGATTTTTGTTAAAATTATTTAACAATTTAAAATAAATAATACTATGTAAAGTACTAAAACTAAAAATAAGAATTCATATAAATATTTTCTTTATTACGCCAGAATACACCATAGGAAATATTGTAAATCAAACAAATTGTTTCCCCTATATAGGAACAATATTTTGAATTCCTATGGTAGCCAGAATTGATCTTCAGATGAAGCTTTTGAAATCTGGGTAATACATTTGTGCGCTCGTTTATTTAAATAAACTCCTGCAGGTCGATTCTGGCGACCATATGAATTCAGAATATTATTCCTGTAAAGGATTAAATAATTATTTTCTTACACAACATTTACTATGATTTATTCTGGCATAATAAAGGCAAAATGTATAGGAATTTGTATCGTTATTTTTTGTAGTCTACGATAAAGTATTAATTAAAATTAATATTAGTTTAAATAAATCAGCCAAAGTAATTTGTATATAATATAATATAATTTATATATAGTAACAACAAACAGCAAATATTAGATTAGAGCGATACACCGACCATAATGAAGGGCAACTAAGGCATTACGGATTCAGCAAAAAAGTTTACGGAGTTTGCAGAATATAAGTATTCTACTGACAACGTGATTATTTAGAGAAAATACATATTTAGTGAACGCCGAATTTTAAGTGGGTTTCCGAAACACTTGGTCCCGTAGTAAACGGCAAGTTTTATTTTCTAATATTTACATGTCCATCTAATCTTGCAGTTATTGCCAGAATAAACATTTAGGAAAGACTTACAACTGCTAGAAAAATTACAATTTTTGACCCCTGTTCCTCAGGAAAGCCACAAAGTTCTTGCCATTGATCTGCTGACGATAGAATAAATCGTTGATATATGAAAATTAGATGTTCTCCAAGTTTAATCGTCTTAGCAGTAGCAAACACATAAATAGTGTATGACACACACATCCTATCCAAATCCAGACAAAATTTATCTTAGACGATTTAATCTATAGTTTTTTCACTGAACCTTTGATACTAACGAACAAATCCTACCACTTTTCTGCAATAAAAGCCATGATCGACTCGAATTAATCTAATAAAAATAAAACTCGCAATTGCATAAATTATGCTCTGGTTTCCGGTACTGGTGAATGATACTTTAAAATGTTTTATATTGAATTCGCCCTACTGATGACTAACAGCAATATAATACCACAAATGTCATTGGTCCAGTGAATACAAATAAGCACATAACAATGCTTGTACTTAGTTTCTTGATTTTATTATATCTTTTAACAGGGTTCTTTACTAAAGTAAGGATAAGTTTTGCAGGTTCGATAAGCAACTGCGGGAACATTTTCTTCTAAAGTTTTTTGATATTTAATAGTTATTATGGGAAACTCGTGCTTAGTTTTTTTATTTTTCTCAAAATTTTCTTTTATTATTTTGTTATTAGCTCTCAAACTTGGATTGGAGAGTGTTGTGTAAGCTCTATCGTAATAAACAACAATAGCCTCAAATTTAGTTCACATTTTTTTTGATTTTAAATATTTTAATTTTATATTATACAAAAAAAATTTAATTAAATCAGATTACCCATAATTTGAAAAACAAAATTATGAACAGTAATTCAGAAAATTGCCGATAGAGAGCCAGTGATTGTTTGGTATGCAAATAAGGAGTTTTTCTATTTGGTAGGTTCGAATGATAAGGAAAAAAGGAATAAATAGACACATTGAAATTTAATTTTTAGGTTAGGTTCAACAACAATTTTTATTTAGTAAAGAATTCTCTTAGGCTGTTTTCCAAACACTCACTTATTTGTTGACACCGTCTTATTCAAATAAGTCACTTCGCAAGGAGACTTATTTGAATAAGCACGTCTACACAGAAATGTCTCCAAAAATGTGTCTTTACTAGTATCGCTACTTCCAACTTATTTCGATTTTTATGGAACAATTGTTGGAACTAAGTTCCACGGCCAAGTTCCGTTTTATTACAAGTTTTACTATAAACTGTGGAACAAAAACCCGTAACTCAACGAACTGAATATTATGCGAGTTCCATGTCTTCCATGATTTATTTTCTTCCATATAATAGAAATTGCGTTTTGTTTTTTGCTATTACGTCACAAGTCGGTACAATGAATTGGAATGACTTGATCAACTTATTCAAGATGGCGTCAAATAAGTCAATAACTCTTTAATAAGTCGATGTTTTGAAAACACCCTTAAAAACTATTTCTAGCCAGAGCAAAATGGTGTATGAGTCGAATACACTTTGATAATCGCGTTATTTATCTGTCATGTAGAGTTTGGTTCAATTGCTTCAAAGTAAAGTTTGAAGTAAAAATCAAGGGGCCTACTATGAAAATCGAACGTCGACGTTTTTTGTTCGTTGTTTATATTCAGCAGCATTTCCATAGTAGGCCCCCAGTATGTGCTAGTGTATACGCAAGAAAAACAAATATTTTAGATTGTATGCAAGTATTCGTAGAAATAGCTATATACCGTTATGATCAACTCTCGCTGGAAATTTTTGTGTTGTGACATCTTTCCCACCGTTTTTCGAAATGGCTTTTGTTGTTCTTAATAGGAGCGAAAAGAAAACTAGATGAAACATTTCCAGCGACATTTAATCAGAAGTATACATTTTTTAGAATGTCGCAGGTTGACCTTTCCCGTTCTGACGCAAAAATGTCTCACAGTTGATGATGTTCTACGGAAATTTATTTACTGAAGATTTATGAGTTGGCATTAAGGTTCACAAATAAAAGGACACATGTTTTCTGTATATCCGTTATGTCTTGCTTTGGTAAAACAAAAATTTCATTGGTTATTTCCAGCCCCATATAGGTCTACATTTGAGCAGTTTCAATTGTAGATTTACCTCGGTTGTAAAATTTTATTTTGGCAGGACGCAATATCTTCGTGTTATTTTGGGTTTATGTCTAGCATAAATGATTTAAATAATTAAGTAAATATCATACTCCTTAATTTATTAAACTTCATACTTTGAAGATAAAATCAAATGAAAATAGAATTAAATTGTTATTTTATCATTCAGCCATATATTGTAAAGTAAATCTGAAAAAAAATTCACTAAACATTGAAGTATCTACATTTTTTTAGTGAGCTATTTTGCGTCCAGCCAGTACAACGTGTCAGGCCTACTATTTTTTAGTAGGCCTGACACGTTGTATGGGCTGGACGCAAAATAGCTACAGCTTACATGGGCTGGATATACCCATTTTGAAAGTAAAATAAATTTAGATAAAGCGATTGACTTTAACCAAAGCAAACGATTTTTTTGTTGATTGAACTACGTTTTAAAGAAAATGACAAAATAAACAAAACGACAAAGAACCATATTTTTTAAATATTAAATCAAATAAAAATTAGTCTCATTGATTGTCTCAATTTAAAAAATATAATTATTATAAAAACGAATTATTATACTTTTATAAAATATAGACTATAATGTTTTTTGTGCAATAAAAAAATGACGGTTTCAATAAAATCGGCACGTACTTTTTTTTGCATGAGAATGAAAGTCAAATTAAAACGAAATAATCAAAATAATTTTACGCACTGCAATTTACGGACAATAACGGCCAATCGCAATAAAAACATTATATTGCATGTTCATTCCCATTTCCACCGACAATTTTTATTGCATAAATATCAGGGTTTGTTCGGTAATAATAGTTTATTTATGTATCAAACGATGTTTACCGAATAGTTTAATTTATCATGCATATTTAACATTTTGCAAGAATTTCTACTTCGTAATCCATATTGGTGATGAATCCCTTAGTGCTTCGAATGTTTTTTTTTGTGTATGCATCAAATTATTAAGTAGTAGATCCTTCGGATTAAGTGTACATTTAATAAAAGTAAAGATCTAGTGTTTAATATTATTATTTTTTTATTACTACTATTTTATTATTTAAAAATGTAATATTTTTCCGGTTTTATTTCTTCCTATACAATTTTGTTTTTTATTTATTTATCATAAAAAAGCACGCAATTCTGGAAAATCTATCAACGTTTGGCTCTCTAAAGCCATAAATGGTTTGTTTTTTCTAAAAAAAAAATTGTTTTTATTTTGGTTCATTTTTGTTTATGTTTATTTAAAATATACCAAATTTAAAAGCTTACCGTCATTATAATATATAACTATATTTACTGTACACACATTACACACTATTATTATATATATTTTATAAACAAAAAATATTCAGGTAATTTTGAAATTTTTTAATTTCTATTAGTTTGAAATTTTCTTTTTCTTTTGTTTGTTTTTTTTAAATTTTTTCTGTTAATTTTATAATAACAATACTATGAATTTTTTTTAGTTTTTAAAACAAATAATTTATTAAATTTTTGTTCTATGTTTACTTAAGGCGCGCGCCTAATATGTTCATTTTATGAAAAGATAGACCTAAAATTATAATTAACAATTTACACACTTTTAATTAATTTCATACATAATTCGATTAGTTAATAAAATTTCTTTTCATTAGTGATCATAAAATAGTAAAATAAAATTCTGTTGATTTTTACATGTAAATAAAAACACAAACCTTTTTATTTTATATAAAAATTTTATATTTTTAAGTATTGGCTTAATTAATATTTATTATTTCCTAATTATCATTATTATTTTTTTTTTAATACAAATTAAGTAAATAAAATAATGAAACAAAACTAAATTTTAAAGACTCAATATAAAAACACAAATTTGTGAATTCAAAAAATTTCCAAACCAAAATTATTCTTTCCTAATTTATAGTGTTAAGCTAGGAACTGTTATATATAACTACTGTTTGCTCTAATTATTATTATTTTTAAAATTTTTAACAATACATTTTTTTATTGTTAACGTTTGGTAATTGTTATGATCTCGGTTAAACTGCGAATACAATTACTAGCCGTTGTTGTTACTTAAATATATAAAGTGTAATATTGTTTTTGAGTAATAAAAGTATTAACAAATGCCTATTTCTTTTTTCACATATTTCTTAATGCGGCTTTATAAAATATGCTACTATTATACTACCACTATATTACTACTGACCGCGTGCGCTTCTTCAATTATGCTGGACTATTATCATAAAACAAATTTCATAAATATTTTTGTAATATCATTTGCAAATTAAAAATTTCAAATCAAAACTAAAAAATTAGTTTTAGACCGTCCTTCATCTCAAATGTCGTATTTGGATCATTTCCTAAAAGAAACTGGAGGTGGATCAAATTCAACAACGCACACAAATTCAACATTAGCGGCCAATACAGTAAGTATCTCAAAATAAATATGTATATACATTTTCAATCAAAATTTTTATTTTATTAATTATTAAAATAGCATCCATCGTCAAATTCGTTAACACAATCGATTCCGCAAAACGCTCAAAATGTGTCATCCACTAGTTCATCGTCAAATAATATGCAAGCAGCATCATTGCCACCATCGAGTCAGCAACAGCAGCAACAGCAAGCACGTGACACAATATCACAGCACTCGTATTCAACGCAGCAAATGCAGCATTTACATCATTCGGGATATTCGATGGAGAGCGAGGAGGGTGATATTGAAGATAATCGTGCGCATAGTTTGTCTAGTTCAAAAAGTAATTTAAGTGATAATTCTATGGTGAGTACTTTAAATATATTTTTTGTAACATTATTTAAGAATAGTTGATGAAATTTGTAACAGGGTTTTTACTAAAATACGATTGACCCTGACGAACAAGTCAATAATGATTTCATTTCAACACTATTATTTTTCATAGCGTAAGCTTTTGACTTTTTTTTTATTGAAGAAGCCTTTTTCTAAATATTGAATTTCTCTGTTAAAAACATTTCGGCTAGAGCATCCAAAATTGATATTCGCACATATGATATCCGGATATATTCGCCTTACTTGTACTATTCGTAATCCGGATATTTTATCCGATAAATTTGATATTTTACCAGATTAACCTATCTGTATTTGGTCTTAATTTTTAAATTACAAGACACCCAGTATTTTAGCCAATTTCTAAATATAGTAAACCCTGTGCCCTAATTCTCTAAGTAGTAAGGTAATTTGTAAACATGTAAACGAAAATGTATCTCGCCATTTTGTAATATTCGCATTCTTTAATTGCACACCAAGATAAAATTTAAAATGTTTACGATAAAAAATGTCAAAATTTAACACACTCTTATGATTTATGTAGATTCATATTGTAGATTTAGACTTTGAGGTCCCATAACTACCATTGCCAATTACCTAAATTTAAACATTAATTTTATAGATACAAGTTATTCTAAATAGCATCTATTGACAAACAGTTCAAGTTATTATGGGTTGTGGGTATGGGTTATTTTACAGGTTAAAATTACATGTATTCTCTAACCATGTTATTTATATCCAAGATAAAACTATTGACATCAAGTGAACAAGATAACATTAAACGTGAAAACGTCATTTAATAACTCAATAACCTTAATAACTCAAAAAATACAATCTCTAGGAAAGTAAATTCTTGTATATACATCAAAGCCATCAAGAATCACACAGCCCCAAAAATTATATTGAAAATAGTCGGAGTCGAGAGTTAATTGAAATTAAAATCAAGACACGGTTAGATAAGGATATAAAACAAATCAAATGTTCCAAAAGAGCATTACAACAGTTAAATATTTCTTTAATTTGTATGGTTACATATGTCTTGATTTTATTTTGATCATTATTGTATGTGCCAAATTCTTTAAAATAGTAAAATCAGTAAATAGTAAAAGTAAAATTTACGGCTTCAAAAATTAAACAGCAAATTTTTGTATTGTTCTACCATAGAAAAATAAGTTTACCATATTCTCATTTGTATAAAACGAGAGATAAAAATGAAATTCCAGTGTCATTGATTGCGCACAATGTAAAATCACAAATACAATCAAGTCATTGGAATTTAATTCGTTTTATACAAATGAGAAATCTAGGTTAAACTTATTTTTCTATGGTTCTACTTTGCAATCGCAAAAAAAAAACAAACAACTTATTAAAAATATAATTTGAAAATTAAATTTCCTTGATAAAATTGATTGAGTAGTCAGGATTTTGGCTAGCAAATTGCTTGCTGCTCACACGGCTTCTCCACCTGCTATCTGAATGCTATTGCAATCTACTTTCTATCAAAATTTGCCAAAATGGAGTTTGGTGTGGTAAAATTGCAATAATTTGACGTTTAGAAATCATTCTTTTGCCAATAGTCTAGACTACTAATCATTTGAATAAATACTTGAAATATCAGTAGACGCCATATTGAAATAGAATAAACACCAAAATATGCATGCTATAAACATGCTATCTAGTTCTGCCGACATAGCATGTATTCAAGCATGTATAGCAAACAGATAGCATATAAATATTATTGCAAGTCACCACTTGCTATTTGATCGAAATTTTCTGACATAACTAGATAGCAATAGCAGGTGGAGAGTCCATGTAACCAATTGCTGCTTACTATTTTCATGATAGTTGATCAATACACGTAGTCTTTGCTGTTGAGTGAAATTCACAAAACTCTAAAGTCTACGACGGATAAAAATTCGGGATTTTTCTATCCCATCGTTTTAACCAATTACATCACGTAAATTATACAACAGACACGCCTCTTTTCATACAAAAAAGTTGAAAAAAAAAAAAATCTGGGTTCGAAAAATCCGAGATTTTTATCCGTCGTATGAATACGACTTGATGATTCCTGTATGAATTTTGTCTGACAGACATAAATAATAATGACAAAAAGTATAAGATTTGACAGATTTGATATAAAAAAAAAATTCAAAAAGAACAAAACTAAAAACACTTTTTAGGTTGCTTGCTTTATAAAATGTTAAAAAATATCTATGCGACAAAATTTTATATGTACATGTATCGCTTAATGCATGAAGCAGACGTGCGGAGTTTCCGCATGTGGATTGCGGATACGCAAGCGGAAACGCAACTAAACATGTGCGTTTTTTATGTTTACGTTTTATTTTGACATTTTCGTTTAATATTTTCTTGGACACCGTATTTTAATTTATAAATATCGAGTTGGTACAGTTGATGTGTCAGTGTTAAAAAATCTCATTAAAAATGAATCTTATTGAATACGATCATTTAAATAAAATAATATTTTTATCTTACAAAAAATTGATAAATATTATACAAAATCAGCAGAGAAAATCAAATAGACGGATTTGGAATAGGGAAACTTACACAAGAAATGAAAGAGAAATGCACGGCTTTTTTTTCAAAACTACCCTTAAATACAAATATATTTTTACAGCATTTATGCTTTTTATTTTAATAAAATTCGTTTCCACCAATAAATTCAATTATTTATTCCACCATGTTTTATTTTGAGTTTCTGTTAAAAAAAATGAAATGCCGGCACGAAGTTAGTATTAATTCATAATTTTTATTTTTTGTTGTGTTACCCATACTGCAGTGGTGCGTTTTGTAGAAATAGAGACAACTTGCAGAAAAACTCATCCTATGTGGAATAGATGTGTTTCATTCCGTTTAAAGTAGTGTATTCTAATTTAAACGCAAGCATTTTTCCGCACGTCTGTTTCCAGCATAAGTGTGAATTTCGTTTTTATCGTGTAAGACAAAATAATATTAACCAATCAGAGTAACGAAACAGAGGAAAAAATTTCATCAAAAAAAAATGCATGGGTTATGCAATTTAATTGCGTTAAAAACACATTTACGCATTTTTATTTAAAGTAATTTTTGTCGTTTTCTATAAATAGCCACGAGTATGACAATATTCAATACTCAAAAAATAAAAAAATGTTGCGTAAGTGTATTGTATGATCGATTTAAATTGCGTAACCCATGCATTTTTTTGATGAAATTTTTTCCTCTGCTTCGTTACTCTGTGTAAATTTTCATACTCTGTGATATAACTGATCAGTCTTGCTCGTTCCGCTGTGTTTAATAAAAAATACATTCATAAATTTTTGCGTATGATGGTCTAGTAAAGTCGGTTTCTGATCGGTTTTCGGTAGTTAGAAATGTTTCAAGTTCTGGTAAATGCTGCATTAATCCTATTAACTTATTTAATTTATTTAAAAAAGGGTACTTCAAGAATATTTAGAGTTACTTGAATTTTATTCCTCATGTATTCTGTTTGATCATTTATTTTCTGTAGCTGTTTGGTAACTTCGTAACCGCGATATATCTAACTATTGTTGTTGTTTTTAATTTTTACCTTGATGTTAGTATGGCTGTATTTGCTTTCATAAGTTGGAAGTAGCCCTCTGACATTTTTCACTATTGAATTTCATTGTTAAATTTCTGTACTCAGTCGAGTTTGAGTATAGTCATGCTTCGTTAGAAAATTCATCATAGTTTTAAGCTCGTAGAAGATAATTACTTCGACAATGTGTAGCGGTAGGGGCGGTTTCTTTCTTGATTGCTTGTAGGTATGTTTGTTCATAGGTTTGGTATGCGCTTGCTTTTCATACTCTCTCTCTCTCTCTCAAAGCATTCAACTACTAGAGACGATAATAAAGGTCTCTTTCCTTTTTTTACCTTTTTTATTTGGCTTATGATATCTTTTAATTCGTAATTTCTGTATGAATTTGTTAAATCTTGTTTGAATGCTACTAATTCATTGTTCATCTTAAATATTATACGTTTCATTTCTTGCAGCTTCTGTTTTTGATTTTCTCTTTATAACCTGCTAAACAATGTGAACCGTTTATGAATCATAAACGAATACTACACTTCATACAATAGTTCGCAAACGAATCGGTTTTGCAGCTCAAAAACGAACCGTTTACGGTGTTCCTATCCCTACCCAAGATAATTAGACTTTTTAGCAAAGTATTCGTTCGCATATTGTTCACTTTTAATGATACGCAAACAAACATTTTTGCGATTCACAAACGCAAGACTTTTGCATATGATTTCAAATAATTTCATTGAAGTTTAAAAGAATGTTAGAAATTGAAACACAAAATTAGATTTATATTCTTTTATTCTCATACTGACTATTTTTCATACTTATTTTATTATAATAGAAATAAAAAATATATATTTTTTTTTTCATAAATCATTTTACTATGCCGTTCTCATTACAAATCTGGTGGTGTTTCGATATTTCCTTGTTAACTATTCGGTTTGGATTATAGTTGATTTTTGACACATATTTTATTAAATTCCCTATTTATTTTATAATTCCGTCGCTTGTTACCTTCAACGATAGAAATATAAATTAAATTCCATAAAATATAAAATATTTACCTAAATTAACTAAAAAGTTAATAACATAATTACCCAATAAAATGGCGTCCTCGCTCGAGCCACGAACATTAAATGATTTAGTTTATGAATCTTTGTTTTATCGCTTTAATATGGGAGAAAGCAAAAACAATAAGGTTCGTTAATAGTTCGTTTATGTACCGTACCGTATTTTGCGAATTCGATTTTTTGTTTAGAGGTAAGTTGACTAGTTACGTCAAATAAAGCGTCGTTCTTTTGCCTTTTTTATGACATTTCATTTTTTTGCGCTTCTTTGACACTTTATGATATTTCGAGACTACCAATTTAGGAAATGAGTGGCCTTTCCTAGAATGTACGGGGCCAATTGCCACAGAGTGAACTTACCAATGAAAACGATATGCCACGTTAGATATTAAATCCTGTGCATAGGATTTCGACTGTTTTCAAGAGAAATTATGTTCCTTAAAAGTTATACCTGTCTTTTAATATTATAATTAGATTTTGGAAATTGAACTATTGCTCAATGTAATGTAAAATATCAGGGTTTTAAAATTCGCTCTACAAAATATTTTATTCTTTCTTTACTGATCGAACAAATAATTTTTACTACTGATCGTCTCGAATAATGAAAAGAAAGGAAAATTTTACTGATCATATGCATTTTGCATTGAATAGAAAACAAAAAAATATACACGTCGATTATAGAACTCGCCGGATTTACTGCGGCGGGAGTCTAAACTCCATATAAAAAAAATTAAAATCATTAATTTCAATCAAGGCTGCGGTGAAAAACTGATTTATTTTCATATAATTCAGTTTTTACGTTTCGCAAACCATTCATAATGATTAAGCTGCGGATTTCGAACGAATGTTTTTGTTTGATTTGTGTAAACATAAAACCAGTTTTACATGCAACCTTGATCTAAATTCATGATTTTAATTTTTTTTTATATGGAGTTTGTAGTAAATCCGGCGAGTTCTATAATCGACGGGTTTTTTCTATTCCCACTGTAGTGGAATATTCTATATCTATTCAAACAAATATGAAAAGTACTATAAAATAAAAGAAGAGAATAAAATTTTGTTTTAGTTTTCGCAAACAAAAAAAATTGGATAGTACAATCAATTGCCACATGGAAAAAAATTTACTCTAAAATACAAATTCGCCAACTATAATTTGTTTAGCAAGAAGCAGACAGTAGAAAAATATAATTTCTGATCTATTCAAAACATCAATTTGTTTGTTTTTTCATTAAGCCAGAATTCCACAGTGAAACAATTTTTTTCAGTAAAATTAATACGAGATAAATGTATAAATCCTTTACTAGTTAGAAAGACACAAAAAAAAAATTTCAGTAAAATTTACTGAGAAAAATGTTGCCATAAAAAGTATGAAACTCAATACGTTTCATGGCAACATTTGTTTGTCTTTATCACTCTAACGTATTTTTAATATGTATACTCCTCTTTTCGGTTTCCAAGTATTTTTTACTGAAAAAAGTTCTTTCACTGTGGAATTCCGCTTTTATTCGCTCATTATTCGTTGAAAAAAATGAAAACTGAACATTATTCTTAATCTTTTATTTTACTATTCACGATCGAAAGAGTGAGGAAAAAATTAAAAAATCATCAATTGAGAGAATATTACCCCATTTACATGCGACCAACATTTTTCTTCCGCAAAATGAAAAAACTATAACATTGACTTATTGCACATGAGAGACAAGAAAAGAAATATATTCCAACAAAAATTTGCAGGAGATTTTTAAGCCACTATACAGCAATAACCACTATATAATGTTGCCTAAAAATAAGTGTTGCCATCAAATATATTCGATCCGAGTATTTGTATGGCAACATTTTTAAAATTAACAAGAAAAAAAAATATTTCATATTTATAAATGGTTGATTCATAATAAAAACAGGCCCCATAGATAAAAATGTAAATTTCGTATTTGAATTCATTAAAATAAATTAATAATGATCCTATAATAAAAATTACGCGATTATGTTTATTTCTTTCTGGCATATTGAAAATTTTTATATAGCGGATCCTTCTTATTTACCTGCAAAAATTTGTAGAAGAAAACAATTTTCTACATGTAAATGCCCCATATAAATGGAATAGGAACAAAGTGAAGAGTATTTTTGAACCCTGTAAAATATAGAAAATATGTACATGGTGCAAAAAACGCCAAAAATCAAATTTTATATCCCTTTAGTGATTTTCTAACACAATTGTGCGGGTACGGCAAAAGTACCTTGTCAAAAATTAAGTTTTGTATGTTTTTTGAACCAATTTACAGGAATTTGTGAATTCCTTTTTAACTTATTTTCGTCCGAAAAAACACTATATCTATACACACAATTGTGTTGGTTTTACTTCAATAAAGCGAAATTTTTTATCAACAACGCCATTACATACTATGGTTTTTTACTCACACATTTGTGTGGGTTGGACTAAAACTGAGCCAATTTTTTTGTTTTCTAACATGATTTTTAAATTGTTGTTGTTAAAGATACAGGGTATACAATTCACTTTTTATGAGTTATTTGGTTTCCATTTTCATGTCAAATTAATCCATTTAGAATAGCACATCCTGGAAAAGTTTTTAGACCTACTTTTGCGATCTTTTGATTTCATGATTATTGTTTTACAAGTGAAACAACACAAAAATATATACTGACTTTTGCCTTATATTTAAAATATGTATTATGTTTCTTCCAGGATCAACATAGTATGCACAGTTCAATTATACCAAAACAAAAAGTTCACCAATTTTTAGTGCGTACATTTAGTAGCCCAACCAAATGCAACCACTGTACCTCATTAATGGTTGGCCTCACACGACAAGGTGTCGTATGCGAACTATGCGGTTTTGCATGCCATATGATATGCTGCCAAAAAGTTCCGACACAGTGTCCAGTACCTGCAGATCAAACGAAACGTCCATTAGGTATTGATCCAACACGTGGTATTGGTACCGCGTATGAGGGTTACGTAAAAGTACCAAAAATGGGTGCAGTGAAACGTGGTTGGATACGACAATTTGTAGTCGTGTGTGATTTTAAATTATTCCTGTATGATATACCAGCCGATCGTAGTGCACTACCAAGTGTCCACGTGTCTCAGGTCCTTGATATGAGGGATCCGGAATTTGCGGTTACCGGAGTTCGAGAAAGTGATGTAATACATGCCGCTAAAAAAGATGTTCCCTGCATTTTCAAAGTAAGAATTTATTTGCTGCACAATTTACATTTAGTTTACTAATTTTTAATTTTTTTTCTACAGATAACCACATCTCTAATAGACGATGGTACTAGTTCAAATACACTAATGTTAGCGGACACAGAATCCGAGAAAACTAAATGGATAGTCGCACTAAGCGAACTACATAGAATACTAAAACGAAATAATCTACCAAATACAGCAATATTCCGTGTCAAAGAGGTGCTCGATAGTTCACTAACCGTAATACGAAACGCACTAAGTGCTCTAATAATAGACCCCGAACGAATATTATTAGGTACCGAGGATGGTCTATTTTGTTTAGATCTCGATCGTAATGAAATGGCCCGAATTGGCGAGTCGAAAAAAATTATTCAACTATGGCACATCGCCGAAGAACAAATTCTGGTAGTATTGTGCGGTAAACAGCGACACATGAGATTATTACCAATTCGTGCGCTCGAAGCTGCCGATGTAGAATGGATAAAGGTGGCGGAATCGAAAAATTGTATTACAGCATGTACTGGTGTGATTAGGCGGACGCCACAGAATGTGTACTGTATCGTGATCGCACTTAAGCGCCAGAGTACATCACAAATAGTTGTGTATGAAATAAACCGGAATCGTAGTCGACACCATAAAATGTGCGAGTTCACTGTAGCCTATCCCGTTCAAAGTTTACAAATTTTATCCGATTTGCGATTAGCCGTCGGCCACCAAAGCGGTTTCACTGCGTATTATTTACAGGGTGAAGCTCAAGCGATGTGTACGTATTTTAAATTCATTTCCCGATTCTACAATTTTCTTTATTTATAATGTTTTTTTTTAAATATCTTAGCGCTTGTTCATCCCGAGAATCAATTGTGTACATTTTTAAATTATTCGGGTGTGGATGCCTGGCGCGTCATAGAAATTCAACCAAGTCAAAGCAGTGGCCATGGTGAATTACTTTTAGTATTTCAAACATTAGCAATTTACGTAGATCTACAAGGTAGAAAATCACGTGATCGTGAAATTATGTATCCTGCCGTTCCAACACATATAAGTAAGGATAACAAATCGTAAATTTTAGATGGCACATTTACTAATTTATTATTTCTTTATTTGTACTGCAGCATACTGTGATGGTCATTTATTAGTATTCTCTGAAACTCATTTAGATATATTTAATACGCAAACTGCGGAATGGGTCCAGTCCATTGGACTAAAACGTTCAAGAGCACTAAGTAATCAAGGAAATCTAGCATTAACGTATTTAAATGATTCAGCAATAATTGTGTATTTAGCAAATATGCATACTAGTAAGTGATTGCATGCGATTTATTGTGATCCATTTGTATTTAGGTGATTTTTTTTTTCAGGAGAGCTACTAAATACTGGTTCGTTAGATCGAGATGGTCGTGTTAAACCAAAACGAAGATTTTCATTGCGTGAAGGGAATAGAAATGCGAGGGGGTGAGTAATTAAATTTTTGATTACTATTCTTAATCTAAAAAATGAGAGCTCATAAACGTTTGTTTTAATATGTGGGATTTTAACTTGCCTACTTAGAAAATTATTACAACTAAATGGCCCTCAGCATTTTTGAAAAATGCCAATGTGAAACTCAGTGTATTTAAATTACAACGATAAACAGAACAAATTTGGAAAATCATCCATATAAGCTATTTTATTCTTTCTTTAACAAAAATCTTTTGTTCCATAAGACCTCAAAGCAAGCAATCCAGAAAAATATAAATGTGGGTGCTCGATACTTGCTTAAAAGTTGTCTTTAAACATAAACCAGGATCTATTCGTCCATATTCTTCACCAAGTTGTCTTAGTCTTACCTTAACTATACTTAAAATTGCACATTTATCTTTTTGCGTAGAATTTTTTACGCAGTCTGTCATCCGACTGGATTGGGGCAACAGGAGGGTTCTCACATCTCGTTGAATGGTGAGTGGCAACTCAACGCCAGTCTAGCCGTCAGAGCATCTCATTCCAGCGATTTGATGGCCACCTGACTGCACTTAAATTATAATATCAATCGAAGATATTATAGTGAAGCCAAAACCTCCTCAATCGGTACCACCACATCGGCATGGGATATACTCTGCAACTATCAGAGAGATGAACTGACATACTCATATTTATTTCATTACTAAAGACTCCAATTTCGCCGCAGCGGATTTCGGCGCAGAACAGCTCTTACAGTGTCCTCTGGAATGACTCCAAAACCTTTTATCGAAGCATAAAGGAGGTATAGTGTAATTGATAATTGCGATCTCCTCCTTTAACGAATCGTTAATCGACGAGTGTCCTTTGCGAAAATATTTTATCTTTGATGTCAGTTGCCGAAAATTTCGACTAGAAGAAGGTCATAATCTCGAACATTACGGCATTAAGGCGTGCGAGTGTTATTCTCATCACCCCCGGTAATATGCATAGAGGCCGTTCTTTGCACATTCTCCATGATTTTCACACATGCGACTTATTAAAGGCCGCCCGTCATCACTCACTCCGTTATAAACATTTTTACTTTATTCTCTTCAGGTGTTTATTAGCCCTAGTGGCACTATTCTGGCTTTCCCTGGGAATGAGGAATTAGAAAAAATATTTTCATAGCATTTTTGCCTAAATTGTTTTTTCTATAATAAACTTCTATAATATTTGAAGAGCAATGGCTATTCTCCTACAAGATTTTCGAAATTCATTTTTTTACCGGTACAACGTTTCCGTTTAAAACTGCTCGATTATGAAATAGTTGTCAAATTAAATTTTTATGTAAAATTTTCATTTATTTGAGTTTTCATACAAAATATCTACGCCAACTTTGACCATTTTTCGAATTTTTTTGTGTTTGTCCATTGAAATATTTTGTAACAATTCATTTTTTCGGTCGGATTTCATGTTCTTGCCCCTGTATACATCAAAATAATTATATATTTCCAGAATTTTTACAATTTTGAAATACAAAAGACTTCAATGCCATCTCATAAAATGAAGTGGCGACGAACCTGGGATGAGAAATTTGAAATTCGAAATGAATTTCGAAAATCTTGCAGGAGATTAACCATTGCTCTTAAAATGTTATAGAAGTTGCATTTATACATCAGTCTGCATCCATCATAGTAAATTTGAATACTTTTAATCTAATAAATTTGAAAATAATTTTAAATCCGTTTAAACTTTTCCGGTCGTATTTCATGATTCCGCCCCTGTCAAAATCGGAAGAATGATAAAAGGTGTATGCTCCATCGCTTGTTATACATTTTTCCCAATTTTCGGCCAATTTGTGAATACCGCGCCAGTAAAAATCTTTCCCTTTTGCTGTGAATCATTCATCGAGCCATTTTTTCACATGCTCGAATGAACCAAAGCACTGCTCAGCAAGTGCACCCATCGATGCAAACAATTGATAATCGAAAGCAGCCAAGTCTGGTGAGTAAGCCACACGGGGTAGAACTTCCCAGCTGAGTGATTCCAACATGTCGCAAACCAGTTTTGCATATGTGATGGAGCATCGTTATTTAAAATTCGGTATTCCGGTCTTTTTTCAAGCAGCGTACGGTTCAAATCGTTCAATTGTTGTTGGTAACGTTTAGTATTAACCGTTTACCCAGGTTTTAACAGGTCATAATATACCACGCCCTTATGGTTCCACCAAATACAAAGCATCGTCTTTCTGCCAAAGTGATCCGGTCTTGTGGTCGATGTGGATGGTACCATAATTTTTTGCGCTTGGGATTCTCAAATTAAATCTACTTTTCATCCCCTGTAGCCATACGATGCAAAAACAACTTCCTTTTGTATTGAGTGGGCAAAATGTCACATAAGTTTTTGCGCTTTCCCATTTGCCTGTCGTTCAACTCATGTGGTACCCAATATCCGGTCTTCTGTATCTTTCTCATCCCTCGTAGCCGATTGAAAACAGCTTCTTCACTAACGCCCAATTGCTTGGCGTGTTTTTTTTTGTGTTTGCGAATCATCTTCGTCCAACATTGCTTGCAATTCCACATCTTCGTATTTTTTGGAGGTTTTCCACGTTCCTTGTCTGCGACATCGAAGTCACCACTTTTGAAACGCCAAAACCATAACCAAAACCAAACACGTAGCTTGCGATGGAGCTTGTTCACCATTAGCTTCTCGAAGTAATCGGTATGATTCAGCAGCAGTTTTCTTCAAAAGAAAACAAAAATTAATGCTGTCCGCATATGCTCGTTCTTCAGTATAAATTTCGACGTATTGAACACAACAATATGCACACACTTTTTCTATTTATTACTCGTGCGCATCTGACACTTGTTTATGACACAACAAAATAGCGCAGTGTCAAAATTTTATAGCACAAACTGCATTGGTGCATCATCTGTTATTTGAAATCCTCATTTCATACTTGTACACCTGGGGTGGGATGTTGTAACATCACTTTTTTCGATACTATCGAAATTTACATCTCTTTCATCACAAATTAAATTTATCGTTTTTCCATTTTTTAATTACTTTGCTTCTATTGCGATCTCTACCTATTCGAATAAAACATTATGTCGTTCTACTCTTATTGTATCACCTACTTATTTTAAGAGTGATACTTTATCGAAAAACAAAAAAGAGATAATAAACAATTTATTTACTTTAACAATTTATTTATTTAGTGTGCGATCGCAATATAGAATGCAAAATTGAAAAGCGAAATGACAAGCAATTTTATTTTAGGAAAAAGAGATATAATATTCGATAAATATCGAAAAAGTGATGTTACAACATCCCACCCCTGGGGCGGTATGTTGTACCATCACTTCGAATCGAAATTCGAAAAAAGTCGAATCGAAAAAAGTGATAGTCGGTATGTTATCATTTTCGACTTTTATCGTTTTTTAATTTTGTAATACTTACATTTATTATTACTTTGCTTTTAATTGATGAAACTTTACCATTTATCGCGATTCGAAAATGATATAACATACCGCCATTCGACTTTTGAATTTCGATTCGAAGTGATGGTACAACATACCGCCGCTGGTGAATATTTTCGTAACATGTAATTGGGAAACGCTTGCTCCTCAAAATGTTTATAGTGAAAAATTATTCTTAATTTGTTTTTGTTTCAAAATTATTTTTACCAAACTGATTCCATCACTACCTATGTAGTTCTGAAAACTATTTAGTCAAAAACCCTTTTTTTTGGGAAAATATTTTTCCCAAAACCACATTCCCAGTTAAAGCCAGAACTGTGCCACTGTGGTGAGATTATTCTTAGAATTTCTCTATACAAATAACCAAGTTTGTACTTCTGGGGTTTTCTGGGTAACACGGCAAATGTCTAGATTACAGCAAAAAGCATCATTGGACCATAAGCTGCGTTTTTCGTTCCATGGGCTTAGAAATATGTTATATTGCTCAAGAATAAGGGATCTACCATTCCCCGTGTTGCCGTTACAACTCCCGTTATTATTTACCCACGGTTCATGAGTAAGATCTAATTCTCCCCGGAGGCTTAGTTTGGTTGTTTTGAAGTATTCGGAGCATCTTTCAGTATTTAATTCTCCAACTCCACTTGCCGTCTATTGCATTTTAACTGGTGGCGTTTTATCTTTTATCTGACTTGAATAATTTTTAGGATTAGAGGTAGCCTTGCTCTGCTTTGAATTTCGTCGCTGTTCATCGCTGAGAATTTTGAGCCTGGCCTCAGTTTCCTTAGTCCATGATGTAAACTACTCTAAAGTGGCAACCCACCCATCTAATATTCTAATCGCTGAGTGCCGATCTCTGTCTATAATAATTTGTATTGATTCTACGGGTTCGATCAAAGAAGGCTTGTGATTTTGTTCTTGGGTTTACTTGGTTCTTGCGAGTGTCTCTGTGCAGAGATCTCTATATACAAGTAAGAATATTAAAAACTGGAAGGCACCGCATGTTTCCAGAGAATAATATTTTTCGGGCATGAAGTTTATACGGAAAGTATACTGATATGTGATAATGTACGCCATTTTGATTGTTTGGTAGAAGCGCTGGGATTGACATCTTCCGACAACGATTTTGACATAGAAAATGGTGTTTGAATTTGTACAAGTGGCAATAAATCAAACTATGGCGGTATATATTTAAAGTTTTCTAAACCCATTAAGTTTCATTTACATGAATGTTTTTGTCGCTGTTCTCGATGTTGTTTTGGGCTTATCGTGATATATGTATAAAAATGATCGTGTTTTTATGGTTTCAAAAAGTAAACATGCAACGCTTGCATTTTGAAAATATTTTTCAATAAAAATAAAACTAAAACTTATTTTCTGCCAAAACAAATATCGATGCATGCAACTACGACGCCCTATCGGCGTGCAAAACTCATGGGCAGACCCATCTTCCGTGTCCAGTATTATGGGGTGGCATGGAGCTATGCAATACGCAGATGGTAACTTAAAAATCGGTCATACAGCCGTACGTCTTCGATTTGGCATAACTGCGTAGTAGGAATGGGTTAAATCAAAAAAAGAAAATATCGATCCATCGATAAGTTTTTTTGAAAACAACCAAAAATAGTACGCTTGACATTTTTGTTGTTATGACATATCACGTACATGACATAGCAAAAATGTGTGCATCTATTCTAAAGCTGTTCCATTTCTAAACATTTACCAACGATTTTAAATACCAAATTTCCTGTGTTAACTTTAGTTCAAAAAGAGTAGAGATTGTAAGAGAGTAATTTGGTATGCAATGGCTTTTACAAGAGATGGCCTCACATCTTAGTACATTTTTTTTTGCTTTTGCAAAAAATCCCCAAAAATTTCCAAAATTTCATATCGCGTTTTAATTTTGAGAAATATTAATAATTACAATTTTTATTTTCCTAGACCTGATAGGAGATCTAAAATGATTTCAGCGCCAACAAACTTTAACCATATATCACATATGGGTCCTGGAGATGGTATTCAAAAACAAAGATTATTAGATTTACCAACCACAATCGAGACAGCTGATCAAGCCAATCAGCAACGGGTAAGTGATGTAAAGCTGTATACAAATTTTTCTATTACAGGATTTCCTATTTAAATTATGTTATAAATTCGTGTATCTAGTTATCCGCCATAAGACATGCACCACCACCGCCACGAGCCCCACCACGTCCAGTGCTACCACCGTTCAATGGTAATGACGATAATTTAAACTAACTTTTATTAACATTTTGTTACAAAAAGAGAACAATATTTATTAACCCTTTACTAACCCTCGATAATTAGGCGCAAAACGGATAGCACCCACACGACCACGAGAGCAACCGCCATCATTACCCCGTTCACCAAGTCCATTAGGTAGTATGTCATCGCTGCATGATGTTTTAAAGGTATAATTGTGTATTTGCAACATAATTTCAATTATTTAATATTATCCTTTTTATGTAAAACAGGTTGTTGATATGCAAAGCGGTTCACGACATAGCGTCGCTAGTAATTGTTCTAGTACAGTATCAAGTCCACCATCTCCAGTTGGAGATCGTTTAAGTTCAAGTTATGATTCTTAAGTTTTATTGTATACAAAATATATTAGTAGTGTATGTAGTACCTATATTGCAATCATCATTTTTTTTTTATTTGCATTAAAACGGAAAACTTTGTGCTGGAACTATTTTCTATTTAGATGTTTTGTTTTGTCTCAATAATATCAATTTCTCACAACGAATATAAAAATATAATGTTCTTCTAAAAAAACGTCAATTAAGCCTCTCATTCTGCAGTCTGCCTATAATTGTGATAAAAAACTAAATTATTTGATTATTTTAAATCCAGCTGGTTTTTTATTTTAATTAAATTATTAATTATTATTTTTATAAAAATTGGTGCAGTATTTATTTTACCAAAATATTTAAAAAAAAATATTTATATTTATTACACAACATACAGTCAATAATAACCGAATATTTTTTTTTTATTAATTACTACAATATTATTTTTTGTTTAGCTCAGTAGAATATAATTTTTAATTTATTTTAATTTTGAAAGTATTTAAATTATAAATAAATAAACGAGAACAAAAATAAATTATTATTAATAAATTAAAGAAAAAAATTGAATGACAATATTTAGATATTTTAAAAATAAAAAAAAAAGTTATTCCTTTTTTTGGTGTTAAAATGAGATTATTATTGGTTTAGAGAATCAAAATTTCGAATTAATGTTAAGGATACGAGAAACAAGGAAAAGAAGTGCAACAAGTTGCTGTGTTTTTTCGGTGGAAATAGTTTTCTTTCGATGCCGATTTGATTACGTTAAATAGAAATTAGATAGCAAAATTGGAGTATTATTTATTATTTAATTAAAATTTTGTTTATAGTTTGATGCTTTTATGCTATTGCAAATATGTATCATCGTATATGTCACGTGCCGTCAACTCGCTTAATTATGCAATCTCACATTTAGAAAAAAAAATTATTAAATTATTATTAATAAATACATAAATAAAAATCTTATGAAAAAATTGACTGACAAAAGTAATTATCGCGGTAATCCAAGCTATTTAAAAAGAAAAACTATTTTCACGAATAAATTTCCCCTAAAAATTTTAATTAGTAATTATTTAATCCATTTCCAAATTCATACATTTGCATTCAATTAATTTAATAAATAAAAAATACTAAATACTAATAAAATAAAAAAAACATGTTAATTAATAATTAATTTTATATATAAAAAAATAATATAATATTAAATAAAAAAGTTGTTTAAATAATATAATATATATATTAATTATTTGATAAGACGCATACAATAATAGAAATATAATTTAAAAATTTATTAAAAACAAAATAATAATAAAAATTAACAGTAATTAAGTGAACAAAAAAATAAAATTGTTAATATTTATGATATACATACATACATTTCTTACTCAAGAAGGAAAAGGAAAAATAATTTACCGATTAATATAATATATTTAATAACTGTTTTTTTTAAATAAATGTCAAAATTTATATATAAATATAAAACTACATTTTATTATTATATTTATTTGAATTATTATACAAAAAAATACCATTTAATAAACAATTATTATTATTACATACAAACAAGAAAAAAAACCGAAAAAATTAAATTAAAGCAAAATAAAATGTTCAATGTAGATTTTTAATACAAGAAAAATTTAGTAATTAACAAGAAAAAGTCAATTTTTTTTTTATTTACGTAGAGATTAATTAACTTCGATTATAATTATTATAAAAAATATATTAATTGCAACAGTATATTATTATAATATTTTATTTTCTCAAAATTTAAATGTAATAATTTATAATAATATATTTTTACTTTAACAAAAGAAAATCAAGCCAATTAATAAGAAATGTATTTAAAAAAAAAAATATTGTATTTTGTTTATTTTGTCGTCTCTTAAGTATAAATAATTTTATTTTATTATTTTTCTACTTATAACAAACATATAAATTTTATTTTTATTATATTTACATATTATATTTTTTTCTATTTTCTTTTATGTCGAGATTTTTTTTATTATTTTAGAAATGTATTTATTGCAACTTTTAAAAATGTACTTAAATTGAAAAAAATAAATTAAATTAAAAAATAAATATATACTTAAAAATATTTGTTTTTTGCATTGTAAATAAATGTAGTTTTTTAATATATTAATGTTTTTGTACAAAGGATCGGCTTAAATTATCCCTAAGTACGGAATCGATTCGGCTATTTAATCCATTTAGCATTTTGCAACTTAAAGTGTCACATTAAATTAATTTTACAACCTCGTCAGGAATATTTATTATCTTGCAAAAGCTCTTTTTCTATCGTGGTAGGGTCACTAAAACCGTGTCTCAAAAATAGGGAAACTAGACTACATCTACACCATACCATTATCATTGAACTAGTTTACATCGCTAAAAAATTTAGTGGACTGACCTAAATAGCAACCCATTTTAGTCCCGTTTACATCACAAAAATTATAGGACACATTTGGGTTACATAACGAAAGGACCCCGCACAAATCTTATGGAAATTGAATTTCGGTCAAATGATTTGAAATTTTCAGAATAGTTTCTTCAAGTCATGCTGATCAAAAGTCTCCATGGGCACAAAGTGCCTAGATGCTGTTGAAGCCGAGTTTTAAGCGATGGAAATACTAATATTTTAATACGTTTCGATCGCAGATATATATACGAATATTAACGTACGCATAATGAAATATTTATTTAAAATCCTTTTTGTTTCAGCTAAAATCGCACAAACAAACAAATTACAACCAGATGGTGCATATATTAAATAATATATTTATATTTAATTATATTTATATTTATATTTAAATAATATATTTAAATAAAAACAAAAAACACAAATATACAAAAAAAAAGTAATGAAAATTTCCAATTATTTTATTTACGGCGGAAAAATATGATGCGTATAATAATGAAGTTTTTCAACTTTCCATCGCTTAAAACTCGGCTTCAACAGCATCTAGGCACTTTGTGCCCATGGAGACTTTTGATCAGCATGACTTGAAGAAACTATTCTGAAAATTTCAAATCATTTGACCGAAATTCAATTTCCATAAGATTTGTGCGGGGTCCTTTATGTGCACCATCTATTGTATAATACTAAAAGTATTGCTTATGTTCTCATCGCAATTCATAAGTTTCTCATAAATAATTCCTGTAACATTTTCGAAATTAAATGCATTCATTTATTTTTTTTTTAAATTTAACTCATTTAATAACTAATACTAAATTTCATGCTGATATGTTTAATTAACATCAATGCCGCTACTGACATCTATTTCATGATACGAAAACCCTTTAGGTCGGTATCGTTTACATCACATTTTTGATCGACCTAATTTGGGTCCACACAAAAAAAGTTACCTAACCTATTTTGGGTAACTAGCATTTACATTATGTGTTTAGGTCAGATATAGCGTATAGTCCTGGATCAAATATGTCGATGTAAACTTACTCATTAGAATGGCTGGAATTCAGTTTTAAGTTTACATCAGAGACGCCCTTTGTTACTTTAGAATTGACGCATGAAATGTTTCAGTCTTGAGAAAGTTGACTCTCAATTTTTTTTCGATATCGAAAGAGAAGCACCCAGAATGTTCAGACTTATTTGCTATGACATTTTGCTATAAAAACGTTGCACTACACTATTGGACGATTTAAATATTGTACTAATATTACGATTTTCGTTTGAGAGAGGAGCACGAAACAAATTCCAGTAAAATAAAATTGGATTTTTTCCTTTTAATTTGAGCAAATGTTGGCATAAAACGGAATGTTACCATAAAATATAGTTTCTACGAGTAATTTTAGGCAGTAAAATTAAAAATAAAAAAAGTTTCAAATAAACATCAATTAACCATAAACATCATTTAAACAAAAAGAGCAAGCATGAGAGGTAAGTAATTTAAAATTATTTTATTTTGCAATTCCATTTTATTCGTTATCTAATTTAAACGCAAGCTGTTTGAACTGTCAAAATTTATGCATACATAAAATTATAGCATCGCCATTTTGTTTACATATTTCTGACTCTTTTAACTATATTAACTTTATTTTATATGCGTGGAGCTTTATTTTTCAGTAAAAAAATTGTTGGAGGAAAAAATTGGAATATGTGAAGCGTCCATTACATGTTCCAATTTGTTTTTCTAACAATTCTTTTACTGAAAAATAGAGATGCACGCGTGTAAAAAAATGTTACTAGTTAAAAAGAGCCAGCAATATGTAAACAAAAATGGCGATACTATAATTTATTTTGTATGTCCCATAAATTTTGACAGTTTAAACAGCTTGCATTTAAACAAGATACCGTTCATGTTTGCTCTTTTTGTTTCATACTTTTTGAATTTTTTGTTTTACTGCTATAAAAATACTCATAGAAAACATATTTTATGGTAACATTCCCAGTTTTATGCCAACGCTCAAATTAAAAAAAAAAAAAAAAAAATATTATTTTACTGGAATTTGTTTCGTGCTGCTCTCACAAACGAAAATCGTAATGTATACTTAACCCTTCATTTTTACTGAAAAAATTGCAACATGTAAATCGTCCATAAGAGGGTAGATGTCGCTAATTTCATAACTCAAGTGACTAATATTAGCCAAATTATTTCTCTGGTGCTATGCGAAAAGTAAGGTTCATTTAGACAACCCGTCTGATATGGTCGGAGAGCGGAAGAACAAAATCAGAACAAGAGACATCATATTCAGCACGAAATATGTCAAAATATAAGGGAAAATATGAAAACGCACGTCATGTGTAGCTAGAGGAGATTTGGTATGCATTTGCGGAGAACAATTAATAAAAAAGAAATTATTTAAATAAATTTTAGTGTGTTTTATTTAAAAAATAAAATCTGCATTCTTGTTGAATCAATCCTATATTAGCAATAATTCAAATTTCACGCCCATTAACAAAATCTATTGCAATAACTTCACACTAGCGAAACAGTGGTAAAATAATTAGGAAGCAGGCGCTGTGGAAATAAATAATATATTTATTCAGCATTCAAATACTATTGAAACACACTCATTGTGAATTATACATATTTTAGCTGAAAATGATTTCTCATCTTTTCTCTCTCATTCTGAAACGTGTTGTTGTACTACTAACATCGTATGGCGTAGTGTTGTATAAATAAAAATATAAAAACAAAAGTTTATCTTAAATCATCGTGTTTAATTTATTATTATTATACTGTATTTTCTACTGAATTCTACAGGCGCGAGGTTCTAGTAATCTGCTTTCTTTTCTTTCAGCTTTATGACTCGAAGCTTCGTCCTCCAACTCAGGAGTATCTGTACTTAAAAGTGTTTAAAAGGAGCTTAGCTAGAAATTTGAAAATATTTGTTCAAGGCAAATGAAAAGACAACCACAAACAGTTGAAAATATTGTGTTTGTTTATTGGGATATTCTTTTCTTAATTTATTTTGATAACGTAAAATTAGTTAAGCTAGTAGCTTTTAAACAAATGATTATATCAAGACAGCAAAGACTCGTGCCACAGAATAAAATAGATATATGTACAGTCGTTGGCCAAAAAACTTGCGCACCCGTAGAAATCACATAAATATTTTTTTCGAAACTACTCGATTACACACACTGTACATAAAAAATTATTTTCCGAAGAAATTTATTTTAGTTAATAGTTAGTTAACATAATATTTTATGTAATAAAAAAAATTATTAATATATTTTGGCTCCTCCTTTCGCTAATATTACCTGTTTGCATCGTTCTGGAATGCTTTTGTAGCAAATCTTTATTTTATTTTTTATTTCTATATCATTTTTGCAAACGTCCTCGATGGTTTTTCTTAGTTCGATCACTGTAATGTTGGTACGCATACATACTAGTCGCTTCAACACGGACCAGCAATTCTCTATCGGGTTGAGATCTGTTGAATTGCCTGGAAGAATGTTTATTTTTTTACGATGCAAGTAATTTTTAACGCTTAATGCTTTGTGACATGGTGCGCCACCTTGCAGGAAAGTGTGCACCGATGGACGAAGGGGCAAGGATTTCACATAGGGCATGTTCACATCATTCAAACCCTTCTTGTCTTGGTCTTGCCGCATCGTTCCTTGTAGGAAATATATTGGTCCGGGGCCCTTTGGTGATATACAGCTCCAAAACACGACGACCGGTGGATGTTTGACTCGTTTTTCCACGCAGTCCTCATTTTAGCGTTCGCTTGGTCGCTTGTGCATGAAACTGAATTTCCGTGAGCGGCACTTTGCTAAATATAACTTATGAAATGGAGAAATAAAGTTGGTTAGTATTTTTCATGTTTGAACACAGTTAAACAAAATTGATGTTTTTAAATTTGAAACTTACCCTATTCCAATCGAATTCTGTGAATTCCTGATGCTGCTG
This sequence comes from Nephrotoma appendiculata, assembly GCA_947310385.1. Classification (NCBI taxonomy): domain Eukaryota; kingdom Metazoa; phylum Arthropoda; class Insecta; order Diptera; family Tipulidae; genus Nephrotoma; species Nephrotoma appendiculata. The sequence continues at coordinate 165,463,543 of OX371223.1, forward strand.
GGCCCAAACCAGTCGTTGTTGTCTCATGCGTGGAGTGTGAGACGAGGCTTTTTTGCTGGGTGTCTGCATATGAATTGATTTTTTTTCAAACGACGTCGTACTGTTCAATCTGATATTTTCACTTCAGGTTCGATTATTGCATTGGTGATTTTTCAAATTGGTGCTTGGCGGTCTTCCAATGCAACATGGACTATTTTCCGATCCAGTCGATTTGATGTTTTCCGTTTTCTACCGCCGAACACTCTCGTCCTATGTCCAGTTTGCTGGCTATAGCAGTGTATGAATGTAGCCTATTGTTTCAATGAGAGCAAGTGCAGCAGATTTTTGCATGTCCCTGATGTCCTTTCCACCCATTTTGTTCGAAAAACTTTGAATTTGATAATGTAATACGAAAATTCATTTTAAAACAATACCGTATATAAGATAAAAGTTGTTTGCAACTTCAAAAATATGGCGTCTGACACAAAACACAATTATAAAAAATTCTAGGATAACCAAGCGTAAGTTAAAATTCTTTCTACTGCAAAAAACATACACAGGCAGACACGTTTACGCGACCGCCCATTTAACCATTTTGCTGCACGATAACACAATTGTGTGGGTATGGCAAAAGTACCATGTCAAAAATTTATTTTTGGATATTTTTTGAACAAACTTACACATTTGTGCATTCCTTTCAAACTTATTTTCGTCCAAAAAAAAACGGCTTTACCGATACGCACAATTGTGTTGGTTGTACTTCAAATCAAGCGAAATGTTTTATCAAATACGCCATTACATACTAAGGTTGTTTAGTCACACATTTGTGTGGTAAGGACTTTGATTAAGCTATTTTTTTGGTTGAAAAAGGGTTAAATTAGTCATAAACAGAAAAAATAGTACGAGGACGTACCAGTTTTTTGGCCAACGACTGTGTTTTTTGCTTCACTTCAATTTTAACTACAACCCACACAAATGTATATGTACAAATGGACAAGTTATAATGTCTTCTGGATTTTAACGAATCTTAATTAAATCTGAATTCTTTTTGAAAAAAGCATTATAATTTGATAACATATACATTTTATAACAAATTAGTTATTTGTTTTTGATAACATTAATTACTTTATTTTTATTATAGTTATTGTGTTATTTTTCGGACGAAAACGATTTAAGTTATTTGAACAAATGTGTACGTTGGACTAAAACACATCCAAAAATAAATTTTTGACATGATGCTTTTTTGGAACACGCACATTTGTGATTGAGGGCCGGAAAAGGGATATGAGGTCACACCATTCGTACCTAATTCTTATTTATAATTAGTAACCAATCTTAATAATTAAAAGAAATTCGTATAATCGAATAATTTTTTTAAACATAACTAGAGAATCCCTCATCGCATTGTGACATTTTGAACGTCAACAAAATTCAGCGCTGTGTCACTTTCATTTCATTCGAAATTACTTAACAAACACACACAACGGGAATTGGCATAATGTTATAAATTTTAATATTATTTAAATTAAATGACGATAATAATTTAAAATGTTTTTCAATGTAGTATAACTAACACGGTATTGAACTTTTATTTTTTATATAAAATATAGTGTTTTTTAATTAATACGTAGAGAGTGTGTAGGTTGTAAAATTTTTGTATACAGGATGTCTTCCATAATAAATCGCAACTATATATTTTTATTTAAACGTTTATCTAACTATAATTTATTGTTAAGCTCAATTACAACTAGGGATAAAAGTGATTTTGTACCAATTTTTGAAAAAGCTTTAATTTACAATGATCGCATCGGGATTGAAGATCAAAATGGAACGTTCAGCTATAAATCGATATATCACTATTCTCGTGATATTTCAAAGGATATTGCGCATTTAGCAGGTACAATTATATCTGTCAAATTACTAAACCAATTCAAATATTTTAACTGCATTTTAATTTTAAGGTATTGGATCTAACGAAAGAATATCGTTCCTATGCCCCAATGACATATCGTATATAACGGTAAATTGGGCCATTTGGATGTCGGGTCATGTTGCAGTGCCTTTAAGTGGTAAACATCCACGCAGCTTATTAGAATACTACATTAAGGATTCTAAATCAAATATTCTAGTTGCAACACAAGAATATGAAAATGTGCTTGCACCAATTGCCAATGATTTAGATAGGAAGTTATTGATTATTGATAAGAAAATGTTTAGCAATGCAATAAATCCGAAAGAAAATGATGATATGAGCAATCTACTTGAACGTCAATTTTATATTAACGATACACCTGCACTAATTTTATATACGTCTGGAACAACAGGTGATCAGAAGGGGGTTGTACTATCACATATCAATCTTGATTCTCAGGTTAATGCATTAACAAACGCTTGGCAAATCAATCAAAATGATTCATTACTTCATGTACTGCCGCTTAATCATGTACACGGTACTGTTAACGGCCTAATGCTACCCCTTAGTAATGGCGCTAAAATTACTATGCTACAAAAATTTAATAGTAAACAAGTTTGGGAATATATTTTACACAAAAAGTCGGAGAGTGAAATAAATTTGTTCATGGCAGTGCCTACCATCTACATGTTTCTAGTCGAAGAGTACCAGAAAGAGTTTAGCAAAAATATTCGTCTATGTGAATTTGTAAAAGTTCATTGTACAAATAAAATTCGATTGATGATTTCAGGTTCGGCGCCTCTACCTCAAACCGTATTTGCAGAATGGGAATCAATCACGGGGCATCGACTTCTAGAACGATATGGCATGACTGAGATAGGAATGGCACTCAGTAATACATATATCGAAGATAAAACACGACAACGAATGCCTGGAACCGTGGGATACCCTTTGCCGGGAGTAGAAGTTAGAATTGTTGATGCAACTTCTAAAGTACTGTATGAAGCAAAAGGACAATACAATAAAAATTGTTGGTCGAAATCTGATGGCCCTAAATTTAGTGGCACCCTAAAAGAACAAAACGTCTCCGGTGATTTATACGTCCGTGGATTGAATGTGTTCACACATTATTTTGAGAGACCGGAAGCTACTAAAAAAGAATTTACCGCCGACGGTTGGTTTAAGACGGGCGATACGGTCAGTGTCGAAAATGGAGTTTTTAAAATTCTTGGCCGTACAAGCATTGATATAATAAAATCGGGTGGTTATAAAATATCTGCTTTGGAAATTGAAAATAAATTACTTGATTATCCGTATATTCAAGATATTGCTGTGGTTGGTCTGCCAGATTTAACGTGGGGCCAAAAGATTGCTGCTGTGATTGTTCCAAAGTCCGAAGTAACTAATATCGATGTAAAAGAGCTGAAAGATTGGTGTAAAACATTTATGGCACCGTATACGATTCCGTCGATAATACGATTGGTTGATACGATTCCACGTAATGCAATGGGTAAAATTAATAAAAAGCAATTGGTTGAAGATATGTTTTCCAAGTACTTAAAATAAATAAAAATAATCCAGTTAACAAAAGTAACCTTTAATTTTAGATGAGTTTTTTCGCTTTATTTTGTCAGCTGACACCTTAGATTATACTATATACTAGTATACCTAATCTAATTTATACTATGTAGTATAATTTAAGGCTGATACTAACTCCCTCTGTTTTGAAAATTGAATGAATGAAATGACAATGAAATGTCTGTCTTAAGCTTAGAAAGTTCGGAAAACTGAGGCCGCTAATTATTATTGAGTTTGAAGTGAGCTAATATCAGCGCTTTTCATCTATCCAGGAGTGCGTGCGCTTTCAGAGAGTATATTTTGTTGTAAAAGGTGTGAGATATACAGGTCTTCGCACACTTCACTTGATCAAAAAGTTTTCATAAGATTTGCAACTCCCACCATCTAGTAAGGTAAGTGGCACGGGGGCCAACGATGTCTACATTGTCTTTTTACAACAGTTTCTACAGATTGAGTTAGGGTTAATATTTGGGAATGATCGATGGAAATTCCGTCAAGAAATTTACAGACTGTAGGCGGTCACTAAACCTAAATAAAACGGTTCTTCTGCTGATTGGAATTAAAACGACAGATATTTTGGAATATATTTTCCTTTGTACAGTAAAAATAATGTAGTGGAACCACAGCATAGGTGACCTGTGAGTAGCCAACAGGGGTAGAAAAGAGTAGTACGTCTATGAGTATAAAAAAACCAGTGGAATTACACCACGGATTTCGACGGTCGCAATAATCATTAAATACAGTTCAATCGAATATCGAAACCAAATAAGTATTATCTAAGTATCCCTTCACTGGATCATAATAGTGGCGACAAGGACTAGTAGATTTCTCGCATAAAACTCATTAAGTTTTTGCACATAAAAAAATATAAACCTAAATCGAAAATTGATGCTGAAATTAAAGAACTCTTGAAAATGATGGTTGAAAGTGAAAGTTGAAAGACAAGCAAAATCCGAAGACAGCACAGGAAGGATACCTTCTCCTACGATGACGCAGTAAAAAAAAACTCAATCGCCTTCTCAGCCGAAATGAATCATAGTTTTCACTGCGCTATAAGTGCTTGAAGATGGAAAAAGGAGCTGGTGATAATTTTTATGTTTGTACCGGAATTCAACAAACCGCAAGACGTTCAGATGCTGGAGAAATCCTTAACAAGAGATGCAACACAAAGCAGCTGAATCGGATGCTGAAGGGGAGGCCCCAAACTGATGTTATGAGACGTCGTCAATATTGCGTCACGATTAACCAGCCGAATAAAAGTGGAAAAGTCGATGGTTTTGTTCCCAGGCGTCTCGAATAATGAAGTGTTGACAATGCATCGGAATCCACAGTGGAACAGCAGACAAGAACGCTATAAGACACCAAAAGAAGAGGCATCAAAAGCGAAGTTTCCGCTTTGAATGTGTGGTGCAATTTATTTCCAAAGAGATTGCTTCTTTCGCGAAAAAGAATGTTTGTTTGCAAGCAGGTCGGTCACAAGGCAGATTACTGTGAGTCAGCTGCATCGACACGACGTTTCCATGGAGAACGAAACTTTGATCCACATCAAAAAAACCCTGCTGTGGCTTTTTAACCGTCTCGACCGGAAAGTTTGTTGAGCCGAGTCTGATTGATCGATTACTTCCCAGAACAACTGAAAGCAAAGAGCGCTTCAGGGACCCCAATGTTTCATGGTTGGAAAGTTTGTGGCTCGGTTGAAATTGCACAACTGAGAAGACGTCGGTATGTGGATGAATGAAAGCTCTGGATCTATGTAGCGTGGACGTTGTAAGTGTCCACAATACAATGTGCTAAAGATATAATTACAAAAATGAATTAGAAAAAGTTTCCGTCGTTTTTTATTGATTCATTCGGTTTGTGTAATAAAATAAAGCCTTTCGCAGCATGAGGTACAGAGATTACGATTATTGAGACACCACTGGTAGCCGATAAAAGAAAAGACGGATGTATACATGTTTACCGCCGATTATTCAACAGGTTTGAATGAAGCACTGGAACCAAACAAGTATCCATTACCAACGCCGAAAGATACCTTCTCCAAGCTATGAGAGACAATACCGAGAAAATTGACCTGACCAAACGATTTGAAGTGCATAAGTACGGTGCACAAGGAGTATGGGTTTCTTTATAACCTCGAAAAGTATCCGTTTGGCCGAATAGAGTTGTAGTTTTTGCTATATGCACTCATTTTGTTCACTATAATTTCAGCATCTAATACGTGAGCACGAAGAGCTTTGTGTACGTACATTTCATTTCGCGATTAATTGCTGGAAACGCGGAAGCTGTTGAAGAAATTATTATAGTGAGTTTGAGGAACGTAAACTGTATCCACGGTTGTTTCGCAATCGATACTGCAAAACTGTTGCCAACAACATTTGATTTGAGGCCATGCAGTACGAAACCAGTATGTGCGAAACTATAATAAAGGTATCCGTCCTCACCGAGAAAGGTTGGCCAAGGAGGTTGTAAAATTTTTCGACTACGAGAGCCAATGGGCATCCTAGGTTGCGTGTTTTATCGACGATGTCGCTACCGTAACGACATTCTTTTCGAGCTGCACTCAAATACTGTAGTCTAGCAGATGTCTACCGAGATTCCGGTAGCCTTCGAAAAGGTCATCAGGTGATATAAATTGTTTACATTTTTTACGACAATTACCGAGTTCTCTAATGAATCTTTGGCTAATAATTTAACCGGTTCTTGCTAAATATTGATTGCCAGAATTCTATTTCTACTTCCGCAAATTTATCGTTTCTTTGGCATCTGATCCAGATGAAACTTTGATAGCCTGCGCGATTTTTTCAACCCATAGGATCATTTTCAATAATTACATTTCGGATTTGTGTATATCTGTTATGTTCGTGAATAGATAATTCTTATTTATCTAATAAAATACTGGATGATTATCAATATACTTTTTATTATTTCTTTTATTGTTCTTCTTTTACATCAGCTCGCTGTTCTAATCCAATAATATTCACTTGAAGTTATCTTCAATTCATTTACATAATTCTAAAATAGCCAGAGGGTTGCGTTCAAAATAAACATATTTACATACATAACACCCTCATTCTAAGATTTTTTCTCATTTAATACTCTTATACATTTAGATATAAAAATTTAAAAACTATTTTAAATTTATGCAGTTCATCTTCAAATCGGTCTATAACGGGCAGGCTTTTGAAAATTCCTTTTTTGGGCTCTCATTTTGATAAGAAGCCGTACCACTTACAATATTACTATTTTGAGTTTAGTTTACTCATATCATTTTTCTTCGTATCTTCAGAATCAGGAAACATGGCACGGACGTTATCTTTCATTTGGTTGAGTTGTCTTTTGATCGTTCTACCACTATCTGCTAACTTAACAATATAATTTCGTAAACCTAGAACCCCAATTTCTTTTGCATCTACCCATTTAATTTATTTGTATCAGAATATTCTTTAACCACCACCTTCTTCATATTAAAAAATGTTTGCCACGTTTGCTTTTATAATTTTTTGTTTGATTTCGATGCGCTTTCTCGGTTATTTGTTCTTGATTCGGTGGTTTCAGTAATGTTTTTTTTTAAAGAATTCACACTTTTGTTTGTTTAATCTCAGCCCTTCATTACCTAACCTTTCAAAAACTTGCCTTAAATTGAATAAATGATCCTTTTCGTCTTTCCCTGTGACCACTATATCATCTACCAAAATTACAACTCCGGCAATACCTTGCAATAACCTTTCCATCATAGTTTGAAAAATATCACTAGCAAGTTTGATACCATAACGCATGCGATTCATCTGGAATACACCTTTATGTGGGCTCAATACTACTAGGCTTTTGCTCTCGTCATCGAGTTCTAACAGATTATAGGCGCAAGCTAAATCTTATTTAGAAAATCGTTTTCCTCCGCGTGTCTGATTAACAATGTCGTCTATTCTAGGATGTGGATACTTTAAATCTTTAATAAATTTATTATTGGTGATTTTGTAATCACCGCAAATCCTAATTCGACCATTGGTTTTAAGAATTTGAACCAAAGGCATGCCCCACTTAGCTGTTTTAATAGGAGAAAGAATTCCTTGATTAACCAAAACATCTATGTAACTCATCATCCTCAACCTTCTGCGGAAAAGCATATGGCACTATACGCGGTTTAAAAAAATTGGAAAAGCGTTCCTCTCTAAATACAAATGAACTTTGCTCAGTCCGAATTTCCCCAATTCCCTTTTAAACAAATTTTTATGTTGCTCTAACAAAGTTTTTAAATTTAACTTTTCATCAACTTTTAATAAAAATTTATCATCTAATATTCTAATCACTGATTCTGTTTTGGATAACATTTCAATTTTATCTAACATATCAAAAGCTCTCAAACACGCTTCAAAAGCTCTTATATATATTTTTTCTTATTAACACCCTTATTCCCCTAGTCTCATCACTTCAAGTGATGTGACTACTCATCTTCTTGGTTACTAGATCATTAAACCGAAACTTACAAAATAATTGTTCAATAAAGTCCTTGTGGCTGTTTTTTAAGTCTTAGTATGCTGCTTATAAATATTTCCGTGCGATTGGTAATACTTCAAACAACAATTTATATTTTGACGTGACAAATAAATAAAAAAAAGTCAAACTAATGCAGCCAAGTAAAAGATTTAAAAAATTTTCATTGAGTGTTTTGCACAAAATTATTTAGTAAATTTTGATTTTAAAATCTAGTAACAAGGAAGATCCATAGTCACGTCGCATGAAGTGATACTTCTAAGGGAATTGGGTATTAAATTCCACATAACTCTCAAAACAACCAACAATCTTGAACTCTCTTTTATCATAACCATTTAAAATTATCAACTCATTACTTAATTTATTATTTGCAAAATAATCATTATAAGTATCCATGGAAATCACAGTTCTTGATGAACCTGTGTCTACTCCCATTGACAACATTACCGTATTAAGTTTCCACTTTTGCTAGATTCTCATTATAATCGGATTCGCTCGAAACGCGATATTTCAAAACGCGATATTTTGAAACACGATATGGTACAAAACGCGATATGGTACAAATCGCGATATAGTACAAAACGCGATATGGTACAAATCGCGATATAGTACAAAACGCGATATTTCAAAACGCGATATTTCAAAACGCGTAATGGTACAGAATGTGCATTGCGAAGCGACGGGAGCGTAGCGACCCGATTGATACCGATCCTATATACTCTCACTCCAATCGATTTTTAAATTCCTATAAACTGAAATTAAATTTCCCCTTCACCCACCTGATATAACCCGTTCCTAAATTCTCGTTTTGTACCATATCGCATTTTGTACCGTATCGTGTTTTGAAATATCGCATTTTGAAATATCGCGTGTTGTACCATATCCCGTTTTGTACCGTATCGCGTTTTGAATTATCGCGTTTTGAAATATCGCGTTTTGATAATTCGCGTTTTAATATATCGCGTTTCAAATGGGACCCCATTATAATTACAAACTTTATTTGAGCTCCCCTGCAAAACGTTTCTCGAATGTTGACTTGTTTCACCTTGGCTATCATAATTATCTGTCATGGAATTTACACCTTTAAAATTGTGGCAAACTTTGGCACTATGACCAATTTTCTTACAGATATAACAGTACAGTGAAACAAATCTACATTCCTCAACTAAATGATTAAATTTACCACACCTAAAACAAGCAATCTTGTTGTTACTTGGTGTTGATGATCTTTTAGATTTATTGCTGCTTCTCATCGGACTTCTTACGATTTGTCTTTTTGACCTTTGACGTAGGATAATTTCCTCTGACGTAATTGACGTTGTCCTTGCTTGTTTATTTTAATTCCAATCGTGTTCTCGAAGGTTTTCTCGTTCATTCCTATTATGAGTTGATTCAGCAGGTTTCATTCTAAATGTGTACCGAATTTTCAATTAATTGACAATCCTTTTAATCTGACATAAGAACTATTCATATTTTCGCCATTCTCTTTTCGGGCTGTGGAAAACTTTTCGTTCCTTGAATACGATTATACTTCGTAAAATGGGTAGAAAGCATTTTACATAAATCTTCATATTTGCATTCCTCGATACGTTTTGGAGAACACAAATTTCGTAGTAAAATTAATTCGATCGTGTTCAAATATTCCATTAAGGTGTCCTTTTTAGTTCCATCATCTTTGCAGTGTAATATTCTGAATAATGATTCGAGTCTTTTCTGGTAAAGTCCCTAAACAATCCTTTGAGGGTCGATAACCTTTAACTTCGATTGCAAAAGTTTTATTGAATCATCCGCCATTTTCTTGTGAGGTTAGGTTTCCTTATAAAACTTTATTTTCAGGAAATCTTAATAAATTTTTAATCCTCGTCGCCAATTTGTTATGTTCGGGAATAGATAATTTTCATTTCTCTAATAAAACACTGGATGATTATCAATATACTTTTTATTATTTCTTTTATTGTTCTTCTCTTACGTCAGCTCTGTCGCTGTTCTAATCCAATAAAATTCACTTGAAGTGAATTCATTTACATAATTCTAAAATAATCAGAGGGTTGCGTTCAGTATAAAAGTATTTATATACATAACTGTGTCCATGTCACTTGATTCACTTATCACCGATACTTCGTTAGACGATGATGTATAATTGGGCTTTTTGTCAGAATCATCGAAGTCAGATGCATTGAAAACCCTTGCAGGTTGGGTCGGATTGTCGACGCCATTACTTTGCGTCATTTGAATTGTTTACATCCAATATTCCGCTAGATTGTTCGGGCTCTCAACATTCCTGTGTGTCGTTTCCGATGAATATATCGTTTCATTGTTGAGCGACAGTAACGTTGTATTTTTCTTGGCCTGAGCCATTTGTACCATATGAGAGGCGTGAGAATTATTATCCATATCTAGAATGTTCCTTTATACACAAAAGACCAAAAACCCATTTAAATTGCATTTTTGCCAACCATTTAAATTTCGTTTTATTTAATTAAACTTGACCTTTTATATATGAACAGTAAATACGAATCACCCGATAGAATTTCAGCTTAATACTGAAATTTTTGATTTCTATTGGCGGATAAAAACATCTTAAGTGTACTTTAAGTGACATGATTTATTAATTAGGAATTTAAAATTTATATTAAGTAAATATAAGATTTATTATGAAATGACAAATGTTAAGCAATCAAATTACCTTATGTCAATTTAAGGTTGTCAATTTAATTTGCATTTAAAATAACATCTTATTAAGCAAAATATAATTAGTTGGCTATTAGCATATTACCTTAAACAAACGTAAGGATGTTGAAAAAAATTACGCTCATGAGTAAGTGGCGTAAGATGTTATGAGAAATGCAATTTTTAGCACTACACTGGACTTAAGATAATTTGATGTTTTCAATAAATTAAAAAGTAACAGTGATACAAATATGACAGTCAGCAGCAATATAAGATATTTTTATTTTAAATTCAAAACCGCTCTTAAATCGATTTAGTCTTAAGTCGACTTGCAAATGGGTGTAAATGGGTTTGCGGTAGGAGATGGAGATGTAAAATTCGAAGTTAATTGTGGAATGACTTACACGTCGAAAATGGCGTCGAGGTTCCATTGGAATTCCTTTACTGCTTAACTTAATAAAATTTTCAAATTGAAGTCTAGTGAACGATCCATCAATTCTACTCACGAAAAGCCATCGTGTGGGCGAGGTAGCTTAAATCTTGTTGTAAAGTTGTATTATACTTTTGACACTTCAATTAAGGTTTTGATCTCTCTCTCAACTCCTGCGTGCTTTTCATGATGCTTTTATGGTAAAAGAGTTAATGATTCAGTCTATCAGCTAACATGAACATATGATCTTAGAATTTTAGGTATTCATACGATGATGTCACATAGATAAATTTACGAACAGAGCAACGAAAAGTGATCACCAATTGAGCTAAAATTAGAGTAGCTAAAGATGGTAATTTCATTCTTAACCTTCTTCCGTCCTTCAAAATTAATAACACTAAAGTTCCTCGTGGCCAAAATGAACCCATATGGTTTTGCTTAAAAAACAATCAGAAAATATTTTTCAAATTTTATTTCGTTTTTAATCAAAAGAAAAAAATGAATATTTATAGATTATATTTATACGAATTTAAAAAAAATAAAAGTTCATTTGGGTCAAAATGGACCCGAGGGACGGAAGAAGGTTAACTTGATCTTAAGAAGCCTTCCCAACAAGAGTACCTGCATTGAAACAAACATTATATTGCGCACTGAACCCAAAACCCTCCTATACAATTTTACAAAATTTAATATTCCTATATACGGCTTTTGTCTTAAAGCTAAATTTCAAAAACATTGACTTTATTATTAAATTACCGAAACAACTAATCAAATATTTAAATTTATTACAATAAAAAAATATCAAAACACAGAACTTGTATTTCATCTCACCGAAAATGCTAATCGCACGTTCTTGCTCGCACTAAATCAACGCTAAATAGTTCAAGTTCAATGGAATACAGGCATGCGACATTGATACATAATTTTTTTTTTATATATTGTATGGTATATGCAATACCTACCTATGTATGAAATTGTATACTAATGTGAGTTGAAGATTAATGACTTTGGAACTCGATTTAAGACACAATTGTTTAGTTAAATATAAAGCTTTTTATTGTGATCACGCAGCGTGTGTGAAGATGACTAAAATTTAAGCTACATATTAAAATTTTATAAAAACCTTTACTGTAACTTAAAATTAAGTTATTCTGTATGAAATATTTTATTAATTTGTTTACATTTTAATTCAAATTTCAAGGGAAGCTTTACACTGCCTTTCATGTCCAGACAGTTTATGTAATTATACATTTTTAATAATTAATTGCATGTATCGGGCTTCTCCTATCGTATACATCTGAAATAATACGTGTATTCGTGTATTTTTATTGACAATATTTACATCAAAATTTGGTCGTATGATTCACAATAAACTTACTTTGTTAACCATTCATAATTTATACTTTTCTCTAGATTGTCGGACATTTTTATACCACGAATTTTAAAATTATTTAAATCATCAAAAATTAACAACTCTAGTTTGTATATTTAACTTTACTATAAAGCTGGGCTCTTTCCATACCGGAAATCAGAAATGAAATTTATTTCGTATACACAAACCACATCATATTCTATTTTGCTCAGAATATATTGTATTTTTTATCTCAATGGTCGACCTGATAGTTATCAGTTAAAGTTTGCGTAAACAGTCAGTAGTTTAGGTTAGATTATTGTGATTATTCTAAAGGACTGACATAGACAAATTTGTTCTCTCCATTCAATGAAACAGTCTTAACTTTAACCGTCCTCAATGAAACTGTCTATCAGAGCATTTAACTTGAGAGTTCCTATGAATTTGGGTCTGCTTGACACTAGACGAAAAAAAGTGCAACGCAAATTAGTTATTATTAAATTGTTGTTCGTTATTCCCACAGTTTCCTTCTGAAGCATTTGCTTGCGCTCGGTGCAAGCTCAAGATATTTCAAAATTTGATCTTCTAGGTGAGATGATTCAAAGTGTGCTTCGACGAGCGAGCTCATATCTCCCATAAACCTTTCCATTGTATTGAAATGCTCTGGCACCACATCAAGTGGATGTTGAATTGATCTACTATCTCATTATTAGATGAAAGACAATTTTAATCTACTGATTATGGTAATTCGAATCCATATACGTAGCCGCGTTTACTCCGTTTTTCTGCAAGGTGTGCGAACGGGATGTTTATTGAATGGTTTTATTTAAATCCACTGTTTGATCTTGACTTACCAGATTTTCATCAAGGTGTGCGAAATAATACAAAACATTGCACCAACTACTCTATAGCAATTTGCCAAGTTTGAAAAGTTCGTTTACCAAAAAAAACAAAAATTATATAATCGAAATTGATTAAAGACTCTTTCTATCAAATATTTTCAATTCCTTTTCATGAAATGAGCACCACCAAGAGTAATTTTTTGCTCATTTAAATAAAAGTCTAAATCCAAGTGCGGTTGTTGTATAAAAAAACAGATTGCGATACTCTGCACAAGAGGCAGCACTATTGCAAATGAGAAGTTTATATTTTATAACTACTTAAGCAGAAATGTTCCCCATAAAATTGTCAAATTGGTTAACCCGGCCAAGAAACTCAGTCGAGGATTTTTCAATGGTAAAATGAGAGACTTAACTCCGTTCCAATTATAATGAAATTTGTTTTGAAGTATTGGTTTGAGCTGCCATGTATTAGGTGTGCAAGTAGAAACTCGCCTCTGAAGTTGATTGCATTAAATATACTTGAACGCATCCAAATCGCCCACCATTTTGGATATATGTACCTTACACCATTTTCTGTGGCATCAAAATATTGATCCCGGTGACGTCATTTTTACTTCATTTTTGATCCTACATGGCTTCTTGTTTACAATTTTTGTCTTTTTATTTTTTGATCCTGCATGAATTAAAAAATCCAAAAAATTTGTTGGATTTTTTTTGACGTTTACTCACACATATTGTGAAATTGTGTGAGTAAACTTTAAAAAAATCCAACAAATTTTTTGGATTTTTTAATTGATGCGGGATCAAAAAATAAAAAGACAAAAAATGTAAACAAGAAGCCATGTTGGATCAAAAATGGCGTCACCGGGATCAATATTTTGCTGCCACAGAAAATGGTGTTACGCGGTTTTTACATCAAGTAAACTTTTTGTTTGATAAACATTTTTGCTATCGAAAAACCATATTTTTAGTTGTTTTTAACATGAATAAAGATTATTTTTAAAAACTTTGATCTTATTTAAGCTATTAAAAATAAAGAAAAATTTAAAGCCATGCGATTTATGAACTTTTCAGCGAATTTAATATTTCATAAAAACTTCGATAAAGAATTAGCTTATCGAACTCAAAAGTTTATTAAAGAAACGCCAAATCGACAAAAAGGTTACGGTTGTCGATAAAACTAAAATTACTTCTAGCAGGCTATTCCACTTTGAATGTGAGTATATCGAGTAACCCGCGCTTATTAGAATGTATTATAGATTGTCAAAATTGAAATAGGATTAGCGATAAGGTATTGTAATATTCAATCTAACAATTTACTCAATTGTTTTTTTAATCTAGAGTGTTAATTGGTTGGTTTTTATGTTATCTTTCTACATATTTGAAAAAAAATGTATATAAATTTAAGTGGATCCTCTTAGTCCAGCCATTAATGTAGCATATACAGTTTTCGTGTCTTCTAAAAATTTAAAATCGAGTCGAACGACGTCGACTGACAGTTTCACAGTATTCACAATGTCTAATAGATGTCGCAAGAATCATAAAAAATCTATCAAATATATTTAATGCATGTTCGTTTGATGTAAAAGCCGCGTTAGTCATTGCTGTTTCTATGACATAAGTTTCAGTCATTTACAAGCTGTTGTTCCGTGTGATGTACACACATTTTAAGAGATGGATGTCGATAAGCAACATTTACGTCATTGCATTCTATTCTGTTTTCAAATGAGAAAAATGCTGCTCAAGCTATGGACTTGACTAAGTCGAATTTGAGTAAACGTGTTGTGTGTCATTCAACAGTAAAAATGTGGTTTGCAAGATTTCGTGACGGCAATTTTCGTCTTGAGGACGAACCATGCCCAGATGCGGTAAAACAATTTGAAGACGAAGGACTTATAGTTTTACTGGATGAAAATCCGCGTCAAACTCAAAAGGAGCTTGCAAAACAGTTTAGGATTTATTCACCAAGCAATACCACTTCGATCCCATGCAATGGAAAAATACAGAAGGAAGGAAAATCGGTTCCTCATTAACTGACCGAAGAAAACAAAAAGCGAAGAGTTATTTTCTGCATGAATTTGCTTTCTCGGTACAAAGGAAATAATTTTTAGCACAAATTCATTACGGGTGATGAAAAGTTGATTTTGTACGATAATCCTAAACTCAGAAAACCATGGGTTGATCCAAGTCAGCCATATTAACATCAGTTTCAAAATTGCAGAATTGAATATTCATGCCAAGAAAGTGTTTCTGACTCAGTAACAATAATACTGAGATTGGAAAGGAGCCATTTATTACGAGCTTGAACCTAGTCAAACTGTTACAGCTGAACGTTACGAGGACAAATTGATCAAATTAAATGATGCTCTGTGGCACTATTCTGGCTTTCGCTGGGAATAGGGAATTGGGAAAAATATTTTCATACCATTTTTAATAAACCGTACTTTTTTGGCCTACTGAGGGAATAATATTGGTGTAAATATTTTCGAAACAAAGATATATATTGGGAATAATTTGTCGATATAATAATTTTGTGGAACAAAAGTTCCCCAATTAACTTTGTTTCAAAAATTTTTCCACTAAATTAATTCCTTCAGTAGGCCAGGGAGTCAATTCCCGTTCCATGAAATAATGAAAATGAAAAGTTTTTTTCATTTGCAATCGAGTAGGTTTGAATTGCCCATAAGAAATTATGATTTCACACAGTGCAATTTAGAATACGTCCAAATAATTCAAACTACTAGATTGCAAATGAAATTTTTTTTTCATTTTCATTATTTCATGGAGCGCGAATTGACCCCCAGAAAAGTACAGTTTAGTAAAAATGCTATGAAAATATTTTTCCCAATTCGCTATTCCCAGGGAAAACTAGAATAGTGCCACTGGTGTCGATCTTTGTAGTCCTTTCCATTTATTTTTTTTTTTTTTTATCAATTTACTTTATTTATTGAATCTTTCAATCATGAAAATAACAATAAGTTTTCAAATCTTAATAACTAAGGTAATTATATAAATCTGTGGGAGCAGAATCTACTTCTTTTCAATAAGTAAATTTAATAATTTTATAATTTATGATGTTACAGCCATCGTTTTCTTCTTTAATCGCGAAGACGTAGGTGTATCTTTCAGGTACCAGTTTCCCTACATAGCTGATCCGCATCTTTTTCAATTCGTCTTTGACAGTTTTTGGTTGATTACCATAATTGACACCCATACGACCAAATTGGTTTAATCATTGTATTATACAGAAGAAGTTTGTATTCTAGGTCACTAGTTGAATATTTCCCCATCAACCAATGCATTTTATCAATTTTTAATTTGATATGGTCTCGTTTCATTTCAATATGTTTTCGCCAAGTTAATCGTCGATCTAGGTGGACGCATAGATATTTTGCTCCATTTGATTGAGGGATTGGTATTCTGTTCATTGTGACAGGCGGACAAGTAAGCTTATTTAAAGTGAATGTTACGTGGGTCGATTTCTCTTCATTGACCTTTATCTTCCATTTCTTTAGTCATATTTCGATGTCATAAATATGTTGTTGCAGAATTTTGGACGCCGTTTCTGGATTTTTATGGCTACATATGATTGCCGTATCATCTGCGAAAGTAGACGTCAGAATTTGTGAAGAAATTGGTAGATCTGAAGTGAAAATTAAATATATTGGGCCAAGCACACTACCTTGAGGTACTCCAGCCAGAATGTTTTCCTCGTTCGATTTAGAGGTGTTATATTTGACATAATATCTGCGATTTGACAAATACGACTTCATAAGTTGGTAAATTTCTGGCAAATTAAGATTTATTTTATGAAGCAGACCCTCGTGCCAAACTTTATCGAATGCTTGGGCAATATCCAAGAATACGGCGGAGCAGTATTTTTTATCTTCGTATGCTGACCTTATTTCAGTAGCTACTCGGTGAACTTGCTCAATGGTTCCATGCTCGGCTCTGAAACCAAATTGATGACTAGGGATGGTATTTCGTAGTTCCGGTTTAATATTTTCGATAATAGTTTTTTCGAATACTTTTGAGACGATTGGTAGTAGGCTTATTGGTCTATATGACGAGACTTTGGTAGGATCTTTGCCAGGCTTCGGGATCATTTTTATAGTTGATAGTTTCCAGCACTCAGGTATATATCCTGATTCGTAAATTGAATTGAATATTTGAGCCAGTCATCCAAAGCCACACTCAGGCAGTTGTTTAAGCATTTCACCTGTAATTCGATCATACTCAGGTGCTTTCTTTAATTGAATTTGATGTGCAATAATAAACTTTACCAGTGGTTTCTTTATCTTAAATTTCCTCACAGTTCTGATTGCTATAATATTTTCTGTTTGAACCACCGGTAATCCAAGGTTTCGAGTGAATACACTTTCAAGATGATCAGCAAAGGCTTTAGCTTTTTCTTCATCACTTCTAGCCCATCCACCGTTTGAAAGACGAATTGGCGGATTTGGTTGCTGAGGCCGTTTAAGGTATTTAGTGGCCTTCCATAATGAATAGTTTGTGTCCGAATGGGGAGATAATTCTTTAAGATAATTTTGCATATAAGCCATCTTGTTTTTTTGTTGTAGACTTTGTAGTTTTCTTTTTGCCTGATTAAAGTTATGTTTACCATCTGGTGATCGATTAATTTGCCAGATACGTCTTAAGCGATGTTTTTCTGTTAACATTTTTTTTATTTCAGCGGATGTTATGGTGTGTCTTGTATCTTTGCTCTTTGGTTTAGGCGAGGCCGAAATAGCTGCGTTGACTAGTAGATCATTAAAGTTTATATCGTTCGTCGCCTGCAGTGTAGACGTTAGATCGATATGTGAACTGATGTACATCTTGAATTTCAACCAGTTAGTGAATTTGTAGAACATGGGTTTTGGTCGGCCTAGTAATGTAGTAAGACCGGAGAGTGGTCAGAAGATAATTCTAAAAGTGGTTTAGCTTGGATTATTTCTCGGTTTATTTTACTTGTGACTGCAAAATCTAAGACGTCAGGGATTTTTCGACGATCAGTAGGCCAATAAGTTGGATGGCCACACGACGCAACATCGTAGTGGTTTTCTTGAATAACATTCATTAATTGACGTCCCCTTGGAGTAGTCAATTTTGAACCCCATTAGGTATGTTTGGCATTAAAGTCGCCGGCGACCATAAAACGTTGACTCAGGGTTGCAAAAAATCGTTTGTAGATATCTGCCGAAACGTTATTATTAGGGCAATATATTGAAGCGATGACTAAGCTTTCTTTGTCGAAGTCAACATACACAAAGGTTGCTTGAATTTCCTCAGTGCTATATTCATTTAGAACATAATGGAAAATCCGCTTTTTATAATTATAACAGTTCCTCCTCAACTTCTGCCCAAGGGATGTTTTGTATCATAAACTTCGTAACCATTAATTCTGAAATTGTGTTTATCGGTTAAGTGGGTTTCAGAAACTAACATAAGATCAATTTCGTGTTTAGCTAGGAAATGTTCTAATTCAAGAGTGTGTTGGCTTATACCGTTTGCGTTCCAGTGGCATATCTTCAGATAGTTTATCGGAGACATTCTAGTTTCTGGATCATAGTGGTTTGATTTTGTAGCATTGCTTGTAGCATATTTTGCATTGTTGTCATTAATTGCATCATCATTTGCATGCAGTTATTCAGGGTAGGTTCAACATTTGTGGATTCACCTTGAAGAACGCTCGCGTATGTTGGTTTGCTGGTTGGTGTTCTGTGCGAACGAGAGTTATTTGGCGTATGCGGAGGTATATTATTCTGCGCATCTGCTGTAGTTTTATACTGCCTCCTGGGACGTGACAATTGCTGCGGACCTTTTCTTTGGTTCTTCAACAGTTATGCTTCTGTGTACTTTAGTTTATATATTGGATGAATTTCTCCCTTTTTCAAAATGCTTTCGGATGGATCCAGTTCAACTATGACCATTGGTTGTGGTTGCTTCAACCGGTTCATGATTCTATATACATTTTGTATCTTAAATCCATCTTCAACAAGCGCAGTTGTTTCTATTGTGAGCATCATAAAAATTAATGACCTCTCTATAGTCGTAGACCTCATGTGTTTGAATTTTTACTTCGTGTATATTACCTCGAAGTAAATTTGTTACGAGAAATGTTTTTCCATTTGTTAGCTTATTTGAGTTTTTGCACTACCTTGTGCGTATCGATTTCGCGTAAGTAGATAGGAGGTGGCTTGTACTTTCGATTTGCCTGTTCTTGAGTATTTGCATTTACACTTTGTCTCTCTTCCGCATCCTTTTCCATGAACGTTTCAAATCGGTTGTTTAGCGGTTGTTTGAATTTTTCGACGTTCGATTTCTTACTTATCAGTAGTTTTTCTGTTTTTGGACTATCCCTTTTCGGTTTTACTGTAATATCGATTCCAGTTTGTGTCAACTGAACATTGCGTTTAGTCCTCTCTTTAAGGCTTGTGTCGCTACTGTGTATTTCTGGGAGTTTATTTATCGGGTCGTATACCACTTTTGGTTCCATATTCAACATTGAAGTTGAAAATGATCGTTTGACAGAACTTACGGTAAACGGTTTTATAGGTGATCTTGTCACCATACCTCTTTTTAAGAAAGGATTGCTCAATTCCATAAAGGTTCTTTTACTTCCGTAACCACCCACCAGACTGACAACTTCAGTGGTATAGCTTGTAGCTGTATATGGTGTAGTAACCAAGCTTTGAATCATTACATCATTGTGGTCGCTAGATCTCGACGACTGGGAGCCCGCTTGCTCACTCCCGGGAGTCGCCGGTACTGAGCATCCGATTCCCTGCACCGTATCTTTGTTTTGGTTGGTTGACTCCATTGAATATATAGATTCTGGGTTCCTTCCCTTAGCATTTTATACCTACTGCCAGGTTTTTTACAGCCGCCCCTATAACATCGAGAAGAGACGCTTCAGGATTTGCCATGGGTATTTCCCCCTCAAGGCAAGTAGCTTGGGTTTTACCGCACCCGTACCCACGGGGTTATACTTTTAGCGTTGCCCAGGGTGCAGCGCGAGCAGATTGTATAACCAGCGCACTCCCAAACCGCTTGTATAACCAGCGTCCATACCTAATAAAAAACAAAAAACTACGAAATAGTGTATGTCAGTAGGTGTACATTGCAGTATTTGTTTGCTTTGTAACAAAAGTGTTACGCCTAGAAATTCTATCCGATCTCACTTCCGATTGTTTCATTGCCTGTTTGAAGCGATTCATTTACCAAAGAGGTAAGTTGGTCGGACAACACAACTAATTTTAAGGGTGCAAATAATGAGCTTGCACGACAGCGTCAATTTTTTCAAGCAGAAAATGAGTCTAATGAAATTATTAAATATTGTGGTGCAGAAGGCATTAATTGGAAATTTATTCCGCCTCGATGCCCTAATTTTGGCGGGCTCTGGGAATCATCGGTAAAATCGTTAAAATTTCACCTTCAAACAATTGCATCAGGAAGTATCCTCACTTATGAAAAATTACACACCTTAGTCGTACAAATTGACGGAATTCTTAATTCGCGCTCACTTACCGTTCTATCGTCTGATCCTTATGACTCGAAGCCATTAATACCGGCACAGTTTTTTAACAGGTGGACCCATTGTAGCTCCTGCAGATTCTTCTTGTGTAGAAAGTCCAATTAATAGATTGTCAAATTGGAAGCGAGTTACTCGGCTTGTTCAAAGCTTCACACGTTCTTACGCTTCAGCAACGTTATAAATGGAAGAAGATTAATTTAAAGATAAATGATTTAGTGCTGGTCTCAGATGAGATCTTCCATCTACGCATTGTATCTTGGGTTTGCTAACAAATATTTTTCCCGGTAAAGACAATAACATCAGAGTCGTCGAAGTAAAAACTAAGACCGGCATATTTAAACGAAGTATTTCTAAGTTGGCTAAGTTTC
This sequence comes from Nephrotoma appendiculata, assembly GCA_947310385.1. Taxonomy (NCBI): domain Eukaryota; kingdom Metazoa; phylum Arthropoda; class Insecta; order Diptera; family Tipulidae; genus Nephrotoma; species Nephrotoma appendiculata. The sequence continues at coordinate 165,484,698 of OX371223.1, forward strand.
CGTTAGAGAATTAACCAAAGAAATTTTAATTAGTAATAAGTTTTTTTATATTGTTTATAATGCATTAAGTTACTTTATATGAATTCAAACAAATGTACTTATCGATGTAAATTTTATTTTAATTTGTATATTGCCATTGTTAACAAACTAATTAATATTATTATTATAAGTAATTGAAAAAACTAGTGTTTCAAGGCATGTCTAAATTCTTATAAGAAACACTAACAACCAAAAACGATTAATAAAAATAATAATTAAATTTTTCATTAAAGTTGGCGTAAAAAAAATATGGACACGTATTCAGTTGTTATTGGTTGGTAGTGAAATTATTAAGTATACGACAACCGACATGCGAACATGAAGTTGAAATAAAATCTAAAATATACAGTCCATTTAAAAAGTAAAAATCCAGTGATTAAACTAAACCTTTGTTGCTTAATTTCTCGAACACAATTTTTAGGTGTACTAAATGTTGTATATTTGAGTGTGAAGCAAGTAATTGGTCGCTCATGTAGAAAAACAGAAATTTAGGCCAATCAAAATGGTTTGGTTTAATATTTGGACGGTGTTGCCGGCATTCCCCAAACTGAAAGTCATTCGAGTGAATTCGAATGGTTTGATATTCGGATTCTTCTTCGCGCCAAAGGTGTAATAGACGGGCGCAAGGGTTTTTAGATAATCTGCAAATACCCTGTGTATTCATATATTCAAATTCTTTTTCGGCCGTACGTGGTATTCTGTAACTGTATCCCATTGTAGTTGTAATATCTTTGAACTCTTCTTATAAGGGCAGGTTAGGTGGTCGACTAAACAGTTGTTAGGAATATTGACTAACAAACTAGAATATTTAGGGAAATCTTGAATGAATGAATATCTACGTGAAATGCATTTTAAGGCAGAGATCTAAATCTATTCGCTGGAATCCAAAAGTTTTGACTATTGATGCGTTGCTGTTGTTATTTTTCTCTTTGTTAATAGCAGGAATTAGGAAGATATCAGTGCCAGTGTCAATTTAAAATTTGGTTTTTGATGTAGGATCAATAATTTGGAGGTAACAATTCAATAGTTTACCTTCACAAGTCGCCGTTTGTGAGGAATTTTATTGTTTTATGCTTTTAATTCACTCCAGTGGGAGATATTTGGTCTAAAATTTTTGGCTTCGTCTTTGAATCGTTATTCTGAACCTTTTGAAATAGCGGAATGTCTGCTGGATGATCTACTTTTTGAGCGAGGTTTACGATCAGGGGGCATATTTGGGAAATCGATTCGAATTGCTTTTCGATTCGATTGGTCATTTCGATTCGAACATGATTTGGTATTTGGGAATTCGATCGAAAATAAAAACTTACTCTCTCAAATAAAGACTAGGGAAATTATTTTTAATCATTATACCTGTAATAATAATTTAAATCTTGGCGATATTTTGACATTTAATTGCATATATTTTTTGTTTGGTTTTTGTCAGCAAACTTTTTCAAACATGGAAGGATCGTATTGGCGGCACATAAAAAGTCAATCGTGCTACAATTTCATCCTAGAGCCGCTTATTTAATACACGCGCATCTACAGTTGTATCCTTTCGCGAAGTCTGGATGTTCTTCCATATAAACGTGACGAAAATGTCAAATTGGTTTAAGGTCGTATTTTTCGCTGTACTAAATTATATAAAATAAATTTTAGTTAAAAATTACATTTTAAATTCGTATAAGATTATGCCTTTTTTAAAGCAAAAAAACTGTTCAATAAATATGTAACAATTCTATTATTTTATTATACATACAAATATCGTTAATTACAATTATCGTTTAATGAATTACTATTAATAATTCATTAAACGATATTTTTATTTTCAAAATGGCGTGTGCATAAATAAAATCAACGTATTTATATTTTAAAATTTTACTCGTTGTATTCGCATTCGTGAACAAAACTAACTACGAATAAAAATTCGTTCATGATCGTAGAATTATTGCTCGTAATCGAATTGCCCAATAAGGGAAATTTTCGATCGTTTCTTGTTATACGTTTTCGCTTAAATAAAATTCGATTTCGAATTCCGAAATACCGATGATTCGAAAATGTCGTTCGATTGATCGAATTCGATTTCCCAAATAGGCCCCCAGGAACATTTAGTTTTGCTTTCATGTGAATAACTGTGATGGTTTTATGCCACCAAGCTCTAAACCGTACAACAACCATTGAATTTGTGACTGTTTGGATTTGCATAAGCTTTCTAGAATGTCGTTTTTAGATCGGCACATGGTGTTCTTGATTTATTACAAGTAGTGAAATTACTCACGTCATTAATAACTCGAGCATTTAAGACGCTGACAAGATGATTGTAACGACTGGATTCCGTATTGATTTTGCCAAGCGCACAATGTGACTCGACGATGTGGAACCAAGCCCCGGGATTCTGTAACACCAATGAAGTGAACTTTTAGGTAAGTGGTACTTATAAAGGACAAAGACAAAATAACAAAATATTAAAATTTGACTAGGGTCAATTAAATATGATATAAAGTCCTGAATTTAATTTTAAAAAAAATAAATGTTGTAATAAACTATATTTAAATAAATAATTTTCATATTTATATTAAATATTCTGAGCTTCTATAATGTGTCATTATTAACAATTTCTAAAAAAAGCAAAGTTCATACTAATATGACCAGGCACTGTAATTCCATCTGAGCTAAGGGTTGTTCCCGATGATGACTCTGGTATCGAATTATTTGCCGTAGTTAGCAAGATTTTGATAATTTGTTCGTGGGCTATCCTGTCGATATCTGATGTTGGAATGGTGTTTGTGGTGATTGTCGTTGGATTGAACCGGTGGTCGTTTAAAGGCGGCGGTTGCATCCCGTAGTGAGCAAATTTGGATGTTAGACAATTGTGACTATGGACGCTAAGGTGGCTGAGTGTCACAATTGTGTTGTGTGCACTAGGTGGTTGATACTTTGATAATCGGCAAATTGGGACTTTGAGCCCTTAGCGGATCGAAATCTTTTCAATTGTAAAAAATCAAAGCTATTTTCTATAAATTGTTTCCACGATATCTTAAGAACGACTAGTTCCGTTCCATTGTCAACTGAGGCGTTGGTTCTTATATAAAATAAGAGCATCGTCAAAATATTATTAAAATTTTTGTTAAAATAATCTCAACAAAGCACCCTCGGGTTCAAATCACTTATAAATCTTAGTCTGTCGGGAAGGGAATTCCTAATGGTTATCGTCGTAAATCATATAGGCGGTGCTGATCATTGCTATACCTTGTTCGCATTTAGATGCATCCGATGCTTAATTGAGCCGCCGGTAACAACCAGATACTGCTTACAAATTACCAAACATCAGTTAGATTAGTAAGTACTTAAAATAGAATAGAAATATTTCGTATTGATAATCTCATACAGGTTATCTTATATGTTATTTAAATAAAAAAAATATTTCTGAGCAAAAATATTTCTGGGGGTCACTCAAATACTGGGGGTAACCGTGTTCTTCTCGCATAGTTATCACAACGGATTTACTTTATCTATTATGGCGTAATGGTCGTTCCTCGCAGAACATAATACAATTCATTGATGCAAATATTAGCGTTTGGAATACACTATTCACCTACATTATTTTGTGTAAGACACACAGAGAGGTTCAGAATGTTAAATTCACAATACAATAACAACAACAACAACAACTGAAAAAGTCGTTAACAATATTTTATATAATGAACGAGAGTTGTTTATTTATTTTGCATAGTTTACGATCGCATTTCGCCTCTCGTCTATTTAAATACGGCTGTGCTAATATTTGAGTGATCAGTGCTTAATTTACCATTGGACTGTGCATACTATACCCAATCAAAAATAATTATGTTTACTAAAGTACTAGTTGCGTTATGCTTAATTGCGGCCGTTTCTAGTGAAGGTGACTGTGATAATGTGAAATGTGCTGCCGTGCCAAAACATTATAGAGAGCTTGGATGCACTCCTGTGAAAGAAAATAATCAGTGTTGTCCATCGAGGTGCAATAAAATTGATTTGATTATAATTTAAGATTATAATAATTATTGTGTTTTATTAAATTCAGATTTGAGTGTCCAGATAAATCGAAATTCGCACTAGACAAGTGTTACTGGAATGGTGCCCCGATTAATATCGGAGATCAACTACCGGAGGATGAAACAACTTCGTTATGTGCAGCCGGCTGTAATTGTGCAGAGTAATTTCAAAAGTTTATTTAAAATTAGTGAATATTGTAATTTTCTATGTAACGTATTTATACTTATAGGGGATATCCAGAAGGTGAACCAGCTTCATTACGTTGCGCCCAAATAGAGTGTGCCCACTTTTTTAATTCAAATTTAAGGCAATGCGATCACAAACACACATTGGGTGGCTGCTGTCCAAAATATTTATGCACTGAAGAAGAAAAGGCAACGTTAGGTACTGCAACGTGTCATTTGGATGGTCAGACGTATCGTGTTGGTGCAAATATTTATCCAAAATCAGAATCATGCTATAAATGCGTTTGCTCTGAAAATTTCGACAATTCAACCATTATCGGTAATCCGAACTGTAAAGAAATCAATTGTGGTGTCCAATTAAGATATTTCAATGAGGTTCGTCATGGTTGCATACCAAATTATTTTGGAACAAGCGGTTGCTGCCCGATTGAATGGAGGTGCCGTAAGTATTGATGAACAAATAAAATTACATCGATACTAAACATTAATTTTTACAGCACAAGACTCCGATGAAATGATCCCTTCGGAGAGCCGGTCTGCAGAGCCCGCAGACCCCAAAGCAACATGTCAATTTGGTAAATTAACGCTTCATGTTGGTGATGAAATTAAAAGTAATGACAAATGTGAAGTGTGTAAATGCGTTGTCCCGCCGATGGCCCATTGCGTAAAGACACGATGTTAAATGGTCGTGGTCGCAAGAAGTAAATTTTTTTAGGCAAATAAAATAATTTTGTAATGTATAAAATCGACTGAGAGGTTTTTCATTCATAATTAACAAAATTAATGGTTTTTTATTTATTTTGCACTGTGCAATTTTAAAGCGCGACATTGAATTATATGTATGTATTATGGTATTGTTTGCTCTCTCATGTTATCACATGCGGGTGAGGTTAAAATAATAAAACACTTTTGAATTATTTTGTCATATAAGACGTACACAATTTCTTGCGCTGGTATTTATTATACGTAACCACTTGATCAATCAACATTGCAACTATATCGCTACATAAAATTTTTATTTGATTTCTCATTCGAATCGTGTTCAAACGATCGTCCAGCTCCTGCTCGATGGGCGTTTTTATGAATTTCGCGTTTAACCTGCATCCCCAATAGAATTTGTTATGACTTTTTACTTACAGAAAAGTATGAAAAAAAAACTTGACAAAAAAAATATTTTTTTGTCAAGTTTTTTTTCATACTTTTCTGTAAGTAAAAAGTCATAAGGAATTCTATTGGGGATGCAGGTAAGTTTGCAATGCGTCGATCTTCTACTTTTTGTATTTCATAATTTTGTATCGCTTCGTTTTGCAAGTGTAAAAATTCTTTCGATTTTGTACCGGATATGGTCACAAGATTTTCGTCAATTTAATGTGAGTTAATTAAATTTATTATATTTCAATGTCGCACAAATGATTATTAATAATTAAAGATTATTAAAAATCTCGATACATTTTGATTAACCAGAGATCGAAATGATTTTCTAGCCTCGACACAACTTTCGATTCTGGTTTTGTATTTGATTTTTAAAATTCATAATTTATAGTTTTTTTAATACAATAACGTGTTTTATTTAAGTTTTTACAGTTTAAGGGTGGCGTCTCAATAAAACTTTTTTAATAATTTTTTAGCTTGCGCACACTTGAAAAAACAAAAATGGATTAATAAGAAAAACTAAAACTATTTGTAAAAATGAAAAGCCTTCGACACATGATGGCAGCCTTAAAGGTGGATTTACATATGCGACGTGTGACGTGTGATAAACGACTGTTTTGACATTCGTTACACGGCACACGCTACACGCCGAGACATGAACAAATTTTATCTTTTTCGTGACCAATACCACTACATAATAGGCCATTTTTCTATATAAAAAATTCCATGAGCTTGTATAGGTAAATCCAAACAAAAATGCGGGTGCCATACGAGTAAGTAAAAAATTACATGGGACAAAAAAAATTCTTCATTTGTCCCAATAAATCTGCTTTATTATCTACAAACATAATTTATCTGAAAGATCACGATAAATATTGATATTTTGAGAAACATTTCCAATAAAAATATTTCTCTATTGAGTAACTTTTCATTTAGCAACTTACTGATAAAACGTGTAATTTTTTTTTCAATGACACGTGCGCGTATAAGATTTTTAATTTCTCTTGGCTCTCTTGTATTATTTGTTTTGGTTTTGTTTCAGGACATACAGTACCGAAGAAAATAATGAACTTAATTTCACACATTTTATTTGTGTAATGAATTTTAGATTAAAGGGTATACAATTTTATTTATATTTGTTTGTGTTTTGTATATTATTTTTGTAACCTGCTATGTAGTGTAAAACCGGACAAGTGGTGCAGTGGTTAAAGCTTCGGCACTTGGACCGGGAGGTACTGGGTTCGAATCCCATCAGAGGCTAGATGCAAATGGAATTTTCATCATCAATTACAATCGGTTATGTTAATAAACACAACTAAGACCCTCTGATGGAGTGCAGAATTCAGCGCCGACCCACCGTCCATGACAATGTACAGGTTGACATGGAGCTTGCAATGTGCAGGTGGTATACTGTAGTTGTGTGAGTAGGTGAATAGGTGAATGGGTTAATGATGTGGCGTGAATGCATGGTATCACAATGGGCCAAACAAATGGCCTAAGTGTCAACCACTGAAACCTACCACTGAAACCTATGTAGTGTAAAACATAGAATGATTTTACCACAGTACACATAATACACAAAATTATTATGTGTGATATTTTACCTTCTCAAGTTTCAATATCGGTATTCGTAATTTTAATTCTTTACTGTAAATTTTACACAAGCCCATAAAAAAAATCCAATTGTCGATCAAATTGGATTTTTTTTTAGTTATTCTGTACAACCAACTAAATCACGCATTTGGGCTTATCATTAGTATTGATTGATTAAAATGTGTTTTGGTTTATTACACCACATTACTTAAAAATCAAGTTTTATTTGAACAAAAATAAAAACAAAATATTTTGTTGTCATACGCAAAAACGTACACCCATCCCGTTCAACATATGAACTGTTTTTTTTGAAAGTGGTATAAGTCCATTTTTTCATGTATCGAGATATTTAAGGGTTTCCATTTGAATTAATTTAGAAATATTGGCAAACGTTAATTAATTCGAAATGTTTTTAACACTTTTACATTTTTTTAAATTTTATTATGAAATAATAATTATTAAAAATATTTAAAAAATAAACGTGTTTTTTAGGTCGAAATGGACTTATACCACTTTCAAAAATAACATATTATAAGAAATAAAAACAAGAAGAAATTTATGTCCATATTTTTATAGACATTAGCTTCACTGAAATGAATTTTTTAATGTAAAGAATTATATTAAATAATTAAAATGAGAAGTAGTATTAAACGTAAAAAGTAAATCAGTAATAAACGGAATATTCTGGAATATGCTTACCTGCGACGCAACTCGTTCAATTCTTAACCGATTATGATGGGATTGGGTATGTTGGATTGAAATGGAATTTTTAAACGATTTTTGGAAGAAGTTCTGGAATATGACCTCCTAGGACAGAAATTGGGCATTATGGATGAAATGAGATTATCAAATAATTTTTGGAAAAAGTTCTGGAATATGGCCATATGGATTATGCGCTCTTGTATTACAAGCACCTCAAAAGTGTAAATTTTCACTTGGTTGGTTCTGAAGATCTTATGATCTTAGAAGGCAATATATTCCATGTTCCCGTGAACAGTTTTCGAGGTCGTTGTTGATAAGAATAATATAAATTTATCCGAGCCCTTTGTGTAGGGTTCATAACATCAGGCTCCCCAAAAGGGAGCATAAGTAGTTGATCTGCCGCTCATGAGTGGATTACGTACTGGCGATATATGTTAAAGCATCCAGCCTTACCGGAAACATGTTAGCATCATTAGCCGCTTGCTTCAAGAAAAACGGCTGCTTATTATCGAGTTCCGCCCTAGTTTAAATCACCGAGTTTCATGGCGATATTCCAGAAGTTCTTAAACAAATCATCTAAGAGTTCTTTTTCCATTCGACATACCCAATCCCATCATAATCGGTTAACAATTGATCTGGTTCCGTCCCAGATGCCCATATTCCAGAATTTCTTCCCAAAATCATTTAAGAATCTCATTTCCATTCAACATACCCAATCCCATCATAATCGATAACCAAAAAATGGAAAATAAAAAAATTGTCCGTTAAATCGAGGTTCGTTAAATCGAGCGTCCGTTAAATCGATGTCCGTTAAATCGATGGTTTACTATACTCTTTTGCTTTAACAATCAATAAAGCGAACATTCATTGTAGAGTGAATAGATAAAATATTTATATTATTTTCTTCATTGATCGATCGAATAGTGAATATAACTTCTTTCTACATTATTCTTCATAAGTGAATAGTAAAACAAAATATTTTTTGTTGCTTTTCATTATTCTTACTGATCAGTATTACAAATAACACTGTTCGATCACTAAAAAATGAATAATTCATTTTAACGAGCGAATTTTTGCCCATTATAATTATTAGGAATGGACTTATTCCACTTTCAAAAAAAAAGTTTTTGCGATAACATTTTATAGCCAAAATTCTTTTGCTTACTTTATAAGAAAATCGTACTCTATTGAATGTATGATTATAAATATGGAGAGAAGGTGTCTATATCTTCCTAAAATTACCGTTAACTCAATTTTTTTGAAAAGTGGACCTATACCACTTTCAAATAAAACAGTTCATATTTTGGTTTACTAAAAAAGTAAAAAAGCATGTAAGAGCGGCAGTAAAAAATCTCGTGTATTTTTGTTTTTATTTTATTTGTTGTTATGGTGTAAAAATAAGTTGCTAGTTTAATTGAAATATTACTGAATGAAAAGTGTTCTGAAAACAATTTTTGTTTTAATAATTCAATAACAAAATATCAATATTTATTTCTTGCAATGTATTATCAAATATGGTATTATTCAATTTAACTTGAACGATACAAATTATTTATTACAAATAATGAAATTGTTTTTTTGTAGCCATGTAATTTTTTTTCGTTTTGTATGGAATTCTCATTTCTTTTTGGATTTACATACACAAACAAGATTTTAACAAGAAATGGCCTGTTATTGTATTGGTATTATCGTGACGGTCACACACACATAAAAATTTAGTAACAGGAAAACTAATTTTTGATTGTTTTGCCACAGTGTTTTTTAGTGATAGAATACAATAAATATACACCACAAAAAATATTTAATTAGTGTGCGTGGCGGCATCCGTCGCAAATGTAAATTGTTGTTAAGAAAGCGTCACGTTTATTTCAACTTGTCACACGTCATATATGTAAATCCACCTTAAGAGTGCGGTGCCATCTCTCAACCATGCCATTACATTTTGGATTATAAGCCATGGTTTGTACGCGTTTGAACCCTAGCAGTTTAGATAGTTCTTCAAACAGTTCGGATTCGAACTGAGTTCCTTGATCTGTAATGCTATAGACACATTACTGGTTTCATAACTATGGTTTCGAGTTATAGGTCTATTATGAATCTCACTTATTCGTCACCGGGTGAAGAGTCGTCACTATAATTCTATTTTGGTATTATGATTTCCGCAGTGAGCGAGTGATCGTCACCTGCGTGTCGCTTGGTGACTCGAAATCACCGCATATAATTTTTGGTATTATAATTGTCACAGTGAGCGAGTGTAATGTCATATATGCTCACCTAAAATATGGTGGTGAGAGTCAAGTGACAAAGTATTTTTGGTATTAAAAATATAATATTTTATTAATATTTTTACATTAAAATAATTAATTTATATTTTTCATGTCAGAAAAAAGCAAAAATTACCACAACTCAACAATTTATCAAACTTGTTGAAGAAATGGAAAGATTATGGTCACCTAGAGGATATAAAAAATGTCATATTGAAAATTTTATATACTTTGAATTTTTTAAGTACTCACAACCATTGTGTTTAGACTATAATAACCTTATAAATTTTGTCGAACACAAAAATATCTTTTCATGAAAACTATTTGTAAACAACTAAAACTTTTTGACATTACTATATGGTTTCCATAACGACAACTAACAAACTCTAAAAAATACAAGAATCCACATACGACGCCGCAAACAACGGCTCGCCAAAATAAAAGGGAGAATCATAATACCAATTTTGAACTCGGGTGACTTAGATAGTCACGGCGAGTGGTGTGGTGAGGCGAGAATCATAATAGACACATTAATCATGATTTCGTTGTAATGTGTCACCCCTGGCCCTAACCATGGTTTGCAACTCGGTTTTAACGTAGTTTCGGAATGAGATATTTTTTCTCATCCCGAGGCATTTTAGTGCTCACAACGCCGAATACATAAAAAATGGAAATTCCGAACACTAATATAGTTTACCAAAAAAATCTAGTTTCCTCCGAATTTTCTGTATATCATTGAGATATTTAGTTGGCGGGAACATTTTTTTTCTGTTCAGTCAATATAAAAGTCATTTTTGACAATTTATAGGTCAATTAAATGTCAATCGTGACATTTTTGTCAATGCCTACTCTATTACTATTCAAAACCAAACGAGAAGACAAAAGAAGTTGTAGTGTGTCTTGAGGTCTCATCTCGCAAACTATAGTTTCCTAATCCTAGTTACGAAACCAGATATGTGTCTATGGTATAAGAATGGACACTGAAACGCAAAAACGGAATATCCAAGTTGTATATAGGGCGAACGTGACAGTGGTAGCCGTTATGTCCGGTACAGGAACCGCATCTGGCCAACGCGTGTAACGATCTATTAGCGTGACGCGGTATCAAAAATGCGGTGGTTTTCAGAAATCGGCAAAGGACCAATGATGTCGAGATGTATTTATGCAAAACGTTGCGAAGCTAAAGTGAAGTTGGCGAGAGGTGACTTGGTGTTGAGTGAAATTTTTCGAATCTTTTCGAAACGAGGGCCAGATACCATTTTTAGTTAAAATATTAGTGGTGGCTTGGATTGTGGGGTGCGAAAGATTGTGGAAAGATTCGAAAAGTTGTTTCCGGAAGTTTAACGGAATGAATGGTCGAGGTGTACTAGTCTAAATATCGCAATAAATGTGTTTATTTGAGTTAAACGTTATCGAAATTGCTCGAGATTAAGTGACATGTTGTTACTATGCAAGAGTTCTCGCAATTCTGCATCATTAGTTTGTGCATCCGCGATATTGTATAGTCAATGCTTTCAGGAACAGAAATTTGATCTATACGTGATAAGGTATCTGCAACAACGTTGTTAACGCTGGGTGCTGGATATCGGTTGTAAATTGACCGATGAAATCTAGATGCCGACATTGACGCGGATATGCTTTATCCAGATTCTGATAAAATGCGTAGACTAGTGGCTTGTGGTCGGTAAAGCATGTGAACTCACGACTTTCGAGGAGGTGCCGGAAGTGCTTAATGCCCGAGTAAGTTACGAGCAGCTCTCTATCGTATAAGCACTGTAACGTTGCTGCGTCTCGCTTAGACGAACTGAGAAAAAACTGAGTGGCTGCCATGCATTCGAGACAAACTGCTGTATCACTGCTCCGATTGTGTGATCGGCGATGCATCAACCATAACTGCCAATTGAGCGTCGGGGATTTGGTGTGCAAGTAGTGCCGCTTAACATAGTTTCTCCTTGCAATTGTTAAATGCGTGAATAGATGCTGAAGTTCATTCTATTGGTGTTTTGCTGTTCTTCTTGTAGCCTTTCAAGAAGTCATTAAGCAAAACTTGGTCTGCAGCAGCGCAAGAAATAAAAAGTCTGTAAAAGTTGATCATACCCAAAAATCATTTGAGTTGATCAACCCTTACATGCCGTTTGAAATTTTTAATGATATGAATTTTGCCTGAAGGTGGAAAAATGTCTTGTTCGTTTATTAAATAACCAAAAAATTTAATTTCGGGTAATGCAAAGACGCATTTGTTAGAATTAACGATTAAATCATGTACTGATAATTTTGGAAAAACGATCTTGAGATGTTCAAGATGATTTTCGAATGACTTAGATGCGATCAGAATATCATCTAAGTAGACGAAGCAGAATTTGAGGCCGAATAATACAGTATGCATCAGTCGTTAAAAAGTCTGTGCTGCATTCCTTAGGCCGAAAGTCATTTTGGTATATTCAAAAAGACCAAAAGTTGTTGAGATTGCCATCTTGGGTATGTGCGATGGTTCAATCAGGATTTGGTGGTACGCTTGAACAAGGTCGATAGTCGAGAAAAGTGCACAACCTGCGAGTTGGTATGAAAGTCCTGTAGGTTTGGTACTGGGTATCTATCGGGAACCGTATTTCCAGTCTTCATTCTTTAAATACAAGGTAAAGAGGGCTCGCCCACGGACTGCTGCTCAGGCGACAAATACCTTACGCCATCATGTAGTTGAATTCGACTTTTGAGATTTGAAGTTTATCCGGTGCTAAGCGACGTGTGTTTGCGGACATTGGCTGGCCAGTATAGTCTCCAGTCGATGCGTAACATTATGCTTGATAGCAGTGCCGCTTAATGAGCGACTTATGATCTCCAGAAATTGTTTAAGAAGGTTTTGAATCTGTGTAGGGATTGTTGTCTGATTAATGTATGACAAACTTTGCGCTACCATATGCGGGAGCAGACCTGTAACAGACAGTGAAGTCATCGGATCGATGATCTTTCCTCTACTAATGTCCACTATTAGACCTGTGCTCATTAAAAAATCTGCGTCGAGTATAGGCGTCGAAACCTCTGCGAGAACAAATTCCCAGATAAATTCGCGGCGTAAACATATATGTCTAATTTTAATGTTTTTGTACCATGCGCTAGCACCAGTGTACCGTTTGCTGCATATAGATTGGAATAAGTGGATATCGCTTTTACTGGTTTAATACTTTAAGATGAAAGTGGTGTCATCATTGACTGTCGCCAGCGTGTGATGACCCTTTAAAAATTTTGTTTCTCAATGTCTGGATTTTGTATATTACCAACATTGTTTTTTACACGAAACGTGCATCCATCAATATATTTTTCGGCTTTTTCACCGAATTTGTGATCGTGAATTATCTGATTGACTCATGCTGCTGGTCGCAAATAGCTGACTGACTTAGCTTATAATGTTATCACGAAATCGGACTGACAACCTCTCGATGTTCAACGCCTGATTGTCTGCGGCGCTTGTGGACTGCAGTTGTGAAGAAACGCTGTCGATTGCGCTAACTCGCGAGTGCGACATGGTCTCCATAACCGCGTCGGCTCGTTCGGTCAACGTGTTTAGATCCACGTCGTTCTCAAACGACGTGAGTACTAGTTGGACCTGTTGCGGTAGGCGTGACATTCAGAGCTGTTATAATGTTTTTTCTGCGTAATCGCCGCCAATGTTTAGTTTAAACTCGCATGGTAGTTGCGACGGTTTTTTTATCACCGTGATTGTTTGTGTCACCATACTTATTTACTCTGTAGCTTCCAAGATATCTGTAATTTCAAAAGGTAAATATCAGCTGAAATATCAAATTTATTAGAAACCCGATAGCCATTATGATTCCTACCTAGTCTGCTCTTACGACTTAAAACTAAATACATTAGCTTTATCAGGAACTGTATTGAATAATAGTATTAGTAATAAACACCTGATAAACCTCGTTAGCTCTAAATTCCTTATCAAATTAAAATATAATAATTTAATACTCAAACGCTGAATAATTGGATGAAGGATTATTAGTAAAATTAGTTAATCTCTGAAATCACGTTTTGAAAAGAATCATTTTTATAAATAATCATAGTAAAATGTACCAAAAAAATATGTAATGTTTATCCAGGAGTACTCGATACCCGCCCCCTCTAGAACAAAAACGAAACACATTCCAACTCACAAAGTTATTTCCGAAACAATCCCATTAGACCGTCCGAATCCTCTCTCCATCGTAAAGTTTCAAAAATGACTCCACTCCCACGAAACTGACGGCAAACTTTAACAAAAACTCTATAATATTCAGCAAAGAGACCAACCTGGACACACAAATCAAACCTCAGCAAATAGTTCCATGCAAAACTGCAAAATTGCCTTCTTATACCAATATCAACTCCCATACAAATCAATTTAACATAGCCAAAAGTAGCTTACAAATACAGGTAACGACAAAGAATATTATATGAATACACCCCTCTGTAAGTTGAGAAACACAATGTTCAATGAATAACCATCACAAACCGCAGACACCAGCCAACCACTCATCATGAACGAAAACCATTCAAATCACTCTACCACAAATCAATGTGATTCAATGATTTCAAAAAATCAACCGACGTCCACATTTGATTTCTTTGCGCATTTCTTTTTTTATGTATGTGCGTAAAATGCGTAAAATTATGTTTTTTGATTTATTTAGTGCCACAGAATATATTATACAGAAGTGCCATTGAGTAGACCAAAAAAAAAAAATTACCAACCGTCATTCCCTACCTTTTTTTACGACTCTGAAGTTAGCCACTGAAGGAAGAATTACACTAGATTTTTAATAAAAAAGGCAAATGTCACATTTGTTGCTATTGTAAAGTGATGCAGGTGAGTTATACAACCAAAATATTATTTGTGCGCTTTAATTGTATATGCATATATAATATGTATATTGATAATATTAAGATCAATGTATAATATATGTTTATATAATAACAAGTGACAAAATTTTGTTGATTTATTATACGTTTAACCTGTTGAACATTTTTAGGTTAAGTGTAGAAAAATAATAAAGTTTAGGATGGCGCAACAATTAGCAGCGGCAATCATAATACACATTTTTTCAGTTAAATTGAAACAGTAGCATACACTGCCTGTGTCTGAAATGTCCTCAATGTGTGTCTAAACACCCTGGTTCGACAATGAATTCGGTCCATAGTCTGCATCACTATGGGCAACGTGAAATGGATGTAAATCATATAAATGAATCACCGGCCAGTATTGCAAGTAGTGATATAGCATCACAGAGTTCAGTTGAAAATGTTCATCCGCCGAGTATCGCGTCCCATGCACAACATGTCCAGCAACAGTATTCGGATTGTCTAATGCACCAGCAACCAGAACTGCAAATGTATAGGACGATGAGCCGATGTTCACTTTGCGAAACTGGCCCTTCAAAATGGCTTAGAAGCAGCTTATTAGTCGCTAAATTTAGTGCCGGCGCACACTAGTCATGAAATCGCAGTAAATCACTATATATCACCATTTATTTCCTGTTGCCACGTTCAAAGAAGTTCCGTTCGGTATTGCGGAAAGCAATGCAATTTATGTTACTCGTGCCAGAAACCTTTCGATACAACTGATAAAAAATCGATTGTGATATGTTTATTCATGATACGTTGCACAAGTGGTCTAATAAAACCGATTTAAATTTATCAACATATTGTGTTTTCATTTATTTGTATATAATTCTTAGATACCAGGCTTAACATTATGGATTCCCAGGCTTGAGTTTAATAAAAAGGGTTTTCCGCAATCATCGCATTTGAAAATTCGTTTTTCACAAACCCGTTGGAATGGCAAAGGATTCACTGATTCACGGATACACTTTTCTTTATTTTCTCGATTAAATGTTGATTGTTCCCATAGCGGCTTTCTGTCAATCCGTTCGAGAACTAAAAAAACAAAGAAAACATAAATAATTTATAACTGAAGATAATTTATATAATTTAAAATTGACATTTGTTGTTATTGTTATTGTTAAATATCACACAAGTACTATCTACTGATAATAGAATGTCATAGGAAAATTTCATAACAAGCCCTCGAATTGATTTTCTTCTTTTTCTGTTGTTTAACTTTACTTTTTGAGTTTAACCAGAGTATAGCTGCATGTTGATTTGCCGAAAGAGCCATAATCTATGTAGAATACAGAACATTCTGTGCCTGAATCTTCTCCATTTTGACACGGTACTATTCTTTGTCTTCTGTAAACCTTGCGGCACATAAATCATTTCGGGGAACTTCTGAAAAACAATATTTTATAGTTAGTCTCCAGTTTCGAGATTAATCTAATTAAAAATTATTCATTTTTTAAAAATGGTGTAATTCAAAATAATCGTTAGAATCTGCCCCAGAATCGCTTCTCCCTTAGAAATTTATATTGAAAATTCATAACAAACTCCTTCGTACCACAATAAAACATTGCAGTGTCAAAAAATTCATCATTTATTTTGTCTACGCAAATCTAACAAATTTACTGCAATCCCAGTTTTAACAATAAATTTCTTTATCGTTGCAGAACTTCCGAAACCCATAGTTGAAATGCATGTTACCTGAGGAGCCTGCATATACAATTTAATTTTAATAATAATCTACTAACATCCTTATTGCCATAATCTATGTAGAGTACAGACACATTCTGTGCCTGAATCTTCTCCATTTTGGCACGGTATCATTCCTTGTCTTCCGTAAACCTTGCGGCACATAAATCATTTTGGGTAACGTCATGACTCGTCATGTCGACATGTCTTCTTGACTGCCACGCGCCGAATTCTGCCTGATGCTAAATTGTATTGGGGTTACAATATCCGGCATGTTATCATCGGGTGCACCACGATTACAGAGCAATGAATTCCATCGGTTTTCAATTTCTACAAATTAAACATTTTCATTAACTGATTTTTATTAATTATTAATATTAATTCCTTACCGAGATTGTTGTTTCGATATCCGATGGAGCACAAATGATTAAATTTCCTATAATTAATATGATTTCACGACTGGTGTGCGCCGGCACTAAATTTAGCAATTGTAATGCGATTGCAATGTTGGAATTAAATCACAGAAATGTTCACAAATATTTACACCAAAAAATATACCTAATCAAAAATCATTCCCAAAATATTTTGTTATGAATTCATCTTATTCAGAATTTAATGTTGACTGTTTTGTAAGTAATCCAAATCCTCTTCAACTGTTTGAAGGTTGTTCGGCACGTTGCTTCGATTTACGCATTTGAAAATAACTAGATATTTTCGAACCTATTATATTATCTGGTGAGATGAGATTAGTGTTTGTTGATTGTTGCTGCAAGGGATTGTGTAGTTCAGAACAAGCGACTAATAAGCTGCTTTTAAGCCAAATTTGAAGGGCCAGTTTCGCAAAGCGAATCATTGACTCATCCAACTATGCATTTGCCGTTGTTGTTGCTGATGCATCGGACAATCCGAATACTGTTACTGGACATGTTGTGCATGAGACGCGATATTCGGCGGACGAACATTTTCAACTGAACTCTGTGATACTTTTTACGCTATTTGCCGTAGGAACTTGGCGAAACACACTTATACTTAATAAACACATTTTTATTAATCACTTGTTTTTTGTTTCGCAATTTTTTTTTGAATATATTCAAAAAGTTTAAAAAATCACTCGATCGATTTCGACTTGTTACGTCATCATCAGGAGTATCTACTGATTTGTATAAATAAAAATTTTGTTATATAGTAGGAAAAAGCAAAAAATAAATAAAAGAAGGAGGGACAAAAAATAAGCAATAAAAATTAGTCTACGGATCGCAGAGGTAGGCGTCTAGGCGATGAATCATCGGCTGAGTAACAAAATTCAAGGTATATTATTGCGAACGTTAGAATAGAAAAGGGCGGGATCTGTAATTGGTGAGAACCGGATTTCTCTCTGTTCGTTAAGGATATTTTGGTTAAGAAATATTGATTTTCTAATTTCGTAAGATTCTAAGGTATCTAAACGTCTGCCTTTGCGTTGTATATGTAATATGTCTAAATTGTTCAAGCTAGCTGTATAATTTTCTGACGTTAAATGGTTATGGAAAGTTGATTGATTGCAACCAGATAAATGTTCTTTAGCTCTAACTCCAAAATTGCGCCCAGTCTGACCAATATAGGAGAAACTGCAATCATTGCAATTAATCCTATAGACACCAGTATATCGATTTTGTCTCGTGAGTTACTCATTTAAAATGAGTGAAGCAAAAAAAATCGAATACGTACACAGTGTATAATACACAATTATGTCTTTGTATTTGTATTTTTCTTTTGTTCGTATTTGTGTCATTTGTATGATGAACAGCACCAAAATAACGCGATCCGGGCGAATCGGTTTAATTTTTATGGTGCTTATTTCCTTTTCTCAGCACATTACGTCTGCTCTCGAGCTGTGGAGTGTCATTATTTAGCATGCCAATGTATTTTATATTTTCTATTATCATAAATTAATTGTACATCTATTAATAAAATTTTATAAGTAAATTTAATTTAAATTCCATAAATTTTAAAAATAAAATGTTAATTATAAAAAAATCGAAAATACATAAACAAAATGGCAAAAATATGGCGTTTACAATGGTTAATCCTTTGAGTGCCAAAAAGCGCAATCCTGTTCCTCAATACACTAGCCGAAATCATGTTTGCACTCAAAGAGTTAATATGAATAAACAAAAAAAGAATGACACGTGACTTGCATATGCAGAAAAACAATGATTTGCACGAAACTAACACAAACACATATGCTACTACTATATCATTCCGGTTACACTCATTTCGTTTCACACATTTCGGGACAAAATTGGTATACAGATTTGGAAAGGCGATCAACTCTAGGTTTATTGTTAAAAATCATTTTCTTTATTGTGTTATTATTATAAAAAGCAAAACTAATATTGGTATAATTGGACACGATGTTGCTAATCCGTTGGCTCGTTTTTCCTATATACTCTAACTAAACGACGCCAATATTCCCGCGTTGGACTATCCGGTGGATAAATGCCCATTAGAGTTTTACGCTTTAGCTTTTTATTTAATAACTTTAATATAGCCCTAGTTGCATATCCGTTGCTATTTGATGAATTATGTTAAGCTCAGTGTTATAATTTGAATTTGGCAAAGGGATGTTTATTACAGACCAATTACACCAATTACAGACCCCGCCCTTTTCTATTCTCACGTACGCAATAATATACCTTAAATTTTGTTACTCAGCCGATGACTCATCGCCTACCTGCGTGATCCGTAGATTAGTTTTTATTGCTTATTTTTTGTCCCTCCTTCTTTAATTTATTTTTTGCTTTTTCTTACTACATATATAACAAAATTTTTATTTTTACAAATCTTACTCTCCGGTCACCATCGTAAGGAAACCGAACGCAAAGACAAGACTTTGCTTGGAGGCCCGCAAGCTAAACTCACTAACGGAAAAAGACGCCTATCCATTCCCTTTAATTAACGGATTTCTTGCACGCCTTTCAGAAACTAAATTTATTACAGCACTTGACTTAAAAGACGTGTTTTGGCAAATACCGCTTGCGGAATGCAGCAAAAACTGCATTTACAGTACCGGGTAGACCACTATATCAATTCCGAATGATGCCGTTTAAGCTGTGTAATGCAGCCCATTCAATGTGCCGCCTTATGCATAAAGTCATATCACACGAGCTCCAGGACAGAGTTTTCGTTTACTTAGATGACCTTTTGATCATAAGGGGAACGTTGCAGGACCAGCTTGACTTGTTAGAGTTATTAGCTGACTTACTTCGTACAGCCGGCCGAACAATCAATTTAGTTTTGTAATGAAGGAAATTAGTTACTTAGGTTACTTAGTTGGTGATCAAGGATTGAGACCAGACCCCTCCAAAACCTCAATCCGCCCAGTACAATCAAGCAATTCAGAAGATTCCTTGGCATGGCTGGATGGTACCGTCATTTTATTGGAAATTTTGCAAGTGTGACCGCACCCATTACAGAATGCCTTAAGAAGGGAAAGTTTATCTGGACCACGGAAGCACAGGCACCATTTGAACATCTGAAAACGTTACTTACCTCAACTCCATATACTCGTAATTCCATGATACGATGAACGATTTTATATTAGATGTGACGCTAGTACTGAAGGGGTTGGTGCGGTACTCTACCAAAAAGACGATAACGAAAATGAAAGACCAATCACCTTTATGTCACTAAAACTGTCTAAAGCTCAAAAGAACTATACGGTGAGCGAGTTAGAGTGTTTCGCCGCAATTTTTGCTATTAAAATTTTCGAGCGTACGTCGAAGGGCATGAGTTTACGCTCATAACAGACCATGCGAGCTTAAAATGGTTGATGAGTCAACGAGACTTAACCGGGAGATTATATTGTCCCGAATATACTGTGACGAGCTGAATGAATTTGTAGATGATTTTACTAAAATTTTTGGTCAGTATAATTTCGACAAGGTAGACTTCGGTTACAATGAATTCGTTAAGTTGCTCGAGAAAATTTTGTTAGAGCCGGAAAAATTTCCCGCGTTCAAAGTACACGATGGCTATATCTATCGGATTTATCCATTTGGAAACTATGGATACCAATTGGTTTATAATTTCTAACTTCTTCCTTGAATCGCCTGTTGAAATAGCATTCCAGTTATTCTGAATCTTTAGAAGTAGTGGAATATCTGCTGGATGATCTACTTTTTGAGCGAGGTTTAAGATCATGAACATTTAGTTTGTTTTTATATGAATAGTTGTGATGGTTTCATGCCACCAAGCTCTAAACCGTACAACCGCATCAGTGAATTTATGACTGTTTGTATTTTGCTTAAGCTTTCTAAAATGTCGTTTTTAGATCGGCAGATGGTGTGCTTGATTTGGGATCTGTAGTGAAATCACTCACGTCATTAATAACTCGATCATTCAAGGCGCTGACAAGGTGATTGTAACGAGTGGATTCCGTATTGATTTTGCCAAGAATGAATTGTGACTCGACGATGTGGAACCAAGTTCTGGGATCCTGTAACACCAACGAAGTGAGATTTTAGGTTAGTGGTGCAATAATTCTATCTGAGCTAAGGGTTGTTCTCGATGATGTCCCTGCTATCGAATTATTTGCCGTGGTTAGTAGGATTTTTATAATTTGTTCGTGAGCTATGAGCAAATTTGGATGTTAGACAATTGTGACTATGTGCGCTAAGGTGGCTGACTGTCACAATTGTGTTGTGTACACTATGCGGTTAATAATCGGCAAATTGTGATTGTGGGGTACTTATCGGCTCGAATTTTTTTCAATTGCAAACAATCAAAGCTATTTTCTATAAATTGTTTCCACGATATCTTAAGATGGACAAGTTCCGTTCCATCGTCAAGTGAAGCGTTGGTTGTTATATAAAATAAGAGCATCATCAAAATATTATTAAAATTTTTGTTAAAATAATCTCAACAAAGCACCCTCGGGTTCAAATCACTTATAAACCTTAGTCTGTCAAAAATGGAATTCCTAATGGTTATCGTCGTAAATCATATAGGCGGTGCCGATTATTGTTACCTTGTTCGCATTTAGATGCATCCGATGCTTAATTGAGTCGTCGGTTACAACCAGATACTGCTTACAAATTACCAAACATCAGTTAGATTAGTAAATACTTAAAATAGAATAGAAATAGTTGATATTGATAATCTTATACAGGTTATCTTATATGTTATTTAAATAAACAAAATATTTCTGGGCATTTAAGTGACAGGGGGTAACCGTGCCCTTACCGCATAGTTATCACAATGGATTTGCTTTATCTATTATGGCGTAATTAGCGTTTGGAATACACTATTCACCTACATTATTTTGTGTGAGACACACAGAGGCGCCGAAGGTTAAATTTACAGTACAATAACAACAACAACAACAGCAAATTAATTTATTTTTTATTTATTTTTTTATATTTTATATAATGAACGAGAGTGTTTATTTATTTTGCATAGCTTACGATCGAATTTCGCCTCTCGCCTATTTAAATACGACTGAGCTAATATTTGAGTGAACAGTATTTAATTTACCATTGGACCGTGCATACTATACCCAATCAAAAATAATTATGTTTACTAAAGTACTAGTTGCGTTATGCTTAATTGCGGCCGTTTCTAGTGAAGGTGACTGTGATAATGTTAAATGTGCTGCCGTGCCAAAACATTATAGAGAGCTTGGATGCACTCCTGTGAAAGAAAATAATCAGTGTTGTCCATCGAGGTGCAATAAAATTGATTTTATTATAATTTAAGATTATAAATTATTGTGTTTTATTAAATTCAGATTTGAGTGTCCAGATAAATCGAAATTCGCACTAGACAAGTGTTACTGGAATGGTGCCCCAATTAATATCGGAGATCAACTACCGGAGGATGAAACAACTTCGTTATGTGCAGCCAGCTGTAATTGTGCAAAGTAATTTCAAAAGTTTATTTAAAATTAGGGAATATTGTAATTTTCTATGTAACGTATTTATACTTATAGGGGCTTTCCAGGAGGTGAACCAGCTTCATTACGTTGCGCCCAATTGGAGTGTCCCCACTTTTTCAGCCAAAATTTAAGGCAATGCGATCACAAATATACATTGAGTGACTGCTGTCCAAAATATTTATGCACTGAAGAAGAAAAGGCAACGTTAGGTACTGCAACGTGTCATTTGGATGGTCAGACGTATCGTGTTGGTGCAAGTATTTATCCAGAATCAGAATCATGCTATAAATGCGTTTGCTCTGAAAATTTCGACAATTCAACCATTATCGGTAATCCGAACTGTAAAGAAATCAATTGCGGTTTTGAATTAAGGTATTTCAATAAGGTGGTTCATAATGGTTGCATACCAAATTATTTTGGAACAAGCGGTTGCTGCCCAATTGGATGGAGGTGCCGTAAGTATTGATGTACAATTTAAGTTACATCGATACTAAACATTAATTTTTACAGCACAAGACTCCGATGAAATGATCCCTTCGGAGAGCCGGTCTGCAGAGCCCGCAGACCCCAAAGCAACATGTCAATTTGGTAAATTAACACTTCATGTTGGTGATGAAATTAAAAGTAACGACAAATGTGAAGTATGTAAATGCGTTCTCCCGCCGATGGCCCATTGCGTAAAGACACGATGTTAATAAAAATATTTTGTAATGTATAAAATCGACTGAGGGGTTTGTCAAGCTTAATTAACAAAATTAATGGTTTTTTTATTTATTTTGCACTGTGCAATTTTAAAGCGCGACATTGAATTATATGTATTGTGGTATTGTTTGCTCTCTCATGTGATCACATGTGGGTGAGGTTAAAATAATAAAACACTTTTGAATTATTTTGTCATATAAGACGCATATATAGTCATATATCGCTACATACAATTTTTATTTGATTTCTCATTCGAATCGTGTTCAAACGATCGTACAGCTCCTGCTCGATGGGCGTTTTTATGAATTTCGCATTTAAATTTGCAATGCGTCGATCTTTTACTTTTTGTGTTTCATAATTTTTTATTGCTTCGTTTTGCAAGTGGTGGATATAGTTGATAAACGCCTTTTGCCGCAAAACTTTTTTGTGTATATCTAGCCTACAAAAAAAAATGTTAATTCAAGGTCTGAATAGTTCGTCAGAAATTATGAAAATAGGAAAAATATGCGTGTACAATCATCAATCTACAATCTTTCTACAACCACTTTAACAATTGGGGGTGTCTCCATCTTGCCGTCAGCTAAATCAGGGAATAAAAGCCATTAGTTTATATTTTCATAGCTCAAAAAGGCGGATTGATTAGTACAAACACGTAAAACTATCATCGCCTGGTAAAATAGAAACCATCAACCGTTACATCAAATAATTCAAAAATTTACAAGGAATCGTTAGAAAAGATGAAGAAATTGGTTTCTTGGGCTAATATTTGTTGAAAGTGGTAACAGCTAGATTTTACTCGATAGAATTAGTTTGCA
This sequence comes from Nephrotoma appendiculata, assembly GCA_947310385.1. Lineage (NCBI taxonomy): Eukaryota > Metazoa > Arthropoda > Insecta > Diptera > Tipulidae > Nephrotoma > Nephrotoma appendiculata. The sequence goes on from OX371223.1 coordinate 165,508,648, forward strand.
ATATTCTAAACCAATCGAGAGTGTCCTCCCGTTCCAATTCTAGAATGATCCCCTCTTTATATAAACAGTAGAACGATAAACGTAATAAACAGACATGCGGGAGCCAGCATTCTAGACAGATTTGTTTATTCTCGCCTCTGAATCTGAGCATGCGCCCGGGCTGTTATATACCAGGTTTGTAAATATGAAAGCGGAATTTACCAATAAATGGCGCCACCTGTTAATGTACGTTTCGACAAACACGTCGTCAGAGCTATCATTTTCTTTTGAAGTTTTCACATCTGTCAACAACATCCAATTTATAACCATACAAGTTTTGACTTCATTGGACATCATTGACTTTTTGTTATAATTTGAAGAAAACTGCTGCAGAATCACATAGAATGATTGTCAAAGCTTACGGTGGGCATGCTCTTGGTAAATCACAATGCTATGATTTGTTTAACACATTTAAAAGTGGTGATTTTGACTATCAAATACAAAAACAACTCGCGGATCAGTTGAATGTGCTACGAGAAGCCGTCTCTATACGTTTAAAAGTCATGGGAAAGATCCAAAAGCTGGGAAAATGGGTTCCGTATAAACTCAATGAAAGGCAACAGGAAAATAGAAAGCCACTTGCGAAATGTTAACCGCCAGTCATGAAAGTCATTTCTCAAAATGTCTTGTATTGATTCAGGACTACCATCGACATCGACTGCAAGGCCAAATCGCTTCGGACGGAAGACAATGCTCTGTATTTAGCGGGATCAGAAGAGTGTGGTTTATTTTAAGCTGCTAAAACTTAGTGAACCCATAAATACTGAACGCTATAACAACAATAAATGATCAAATTGAATCGAGCTTTGCGTGGAAAACGAGCAGAATATGATTAAAGGTAATACAAAGTGATTTTGCTTCATATCACATAAAGCAAAACCGATCATGTAAACGTTGGAAGCACTTAATTGGGAAATACTTTCACATGTGGCTTACTCGTCACACTTGGCTTCGCCCGATTACCACTTATTTGCATCGATGGAGTACGGGTTTGCTGAGGAGCATTCAGTTCCTACAAAAATGGCTCTATAACATGGTTTTCCTCAAAAGAAGACATTTTTTTAGCGTGGCATCCACACGCTTTGCCAGTAAGATGAGGAAAATGTATAACTAATAATGGGCAATACTTTGAATAAAATACTGCAGATATATTAGGTTAAATTTCAATCAATATTATGATTCTTTTGGTTGATTTGTTTTCTTGATTATTGATGCAAATTGATGTAATGAAAAAATTGATCAGCTCAATCAATTGAAATACAGTGGTGATTACGCCGCGCTACTACTCGGTGGGGTAAATGTGATGATTGAAGAAAATAAAGGCAGGCACATTGAATAGCTGAAATGAAAGCAAGATTTATTTAAATTTGATTAGTTTGCAACAGGCGCTCTTGGCGAGGTAATGGACATAAATTGACCATCGGATGTTTGATGATTCCGTTGGCGGTTTTAAATGAAGCGATCTAATATCCATTGATTAGGTGGTAATCGTTAATCTTTTACTAGAATCAATTCACCAATAGCGATATTTTCCTTGACTTGAATTTGTAGTCTTGATAAATATTATTTATACCAGACGTTCCAAAATTCGTGTTTGATTTTCTGTAATTGATGCCAACTAGCGAAAATTTTTTGGTTGGTTGTTCATGGGGCAGTGCTAATAGAGTACCTTTCCATCGCTGAATGGAAAGAATGTCGTTGAATTGAGACACGATTTGATAGGACAAAGTGTCGCCATGTCTTCGATGGTAAATGTCGAATTTGGGATGATTCGCTTGAAGTGATGGTTTACCGATTTGACTCCCGCTTCCCAAAGTCCACCGAAATGTGGACGAGAGAAATTTCGAAGAGCTATCCAAAACTACAAAAATATAACAATGACCGGACTTTGTTCGGGAACCAGAGCCAAAAAATCAGTTTATAAGTTTTGCCAAGGGCGACATTTCTCTATCTCTCTCTCTCTCTCTCTGCCACTATATCCCATCAAGGGATTTGGCCGCCTCACATGAGGTTTCATAATCATAATTTCATTTCGGATAATGAGTAATTAATTTATTGATCCTAAACCAGACGTGAAATTTTTTCAGGGCGACATACTTCGGCAAAATTTCCCATGGGCGGATGTGTAATAACATTCGATGATTTACTTAGCCATACATATTTCACAAATTTAACAAAGTTTTGCATATCTTGAGTCATATTTAGCCAATAGTACAACCTGCGTAACACTTTCAAAGTTTTTTGTATGCCTCGGTGGGCGGAACTTCGCGAAAAATGAGCGCGCTTTAACAAATCACGGATCAAAGAGCAAGGACCATAAAGTTTCCAAGCCGGTAAGTCTGACAATTCATCAAGTGATTTTTCAGGTTTTATGTAAACTTTACCATCCACCACTTTTAGATTACACTTGTCTTGGGATTGTCAAGATACTATCAATGCCCAATATGCAATGCCGACGGAATTCCATTTACATTCGCTTTCTAAAACCACACTGCTTCTATGGAAAGAACCATGTGTATCACGCGGAAATTCGTACTCCCCGCCAAAGAAAAGTGTCACAAAAATTCCGGTGTCGGTGTGAATCCCAACTAAAACGAGAAAAAAACACAGAAACAAAAAGCACGTGTTTGTATATATTTTCCAATTGGAATAAATAATATTTCTTATTTGAAATAAAACAAAATTTTCCATTTATAATAAAATAAATATTAATTTTTTATTAGCACAAAATACACAATTTTATTTTATAACACAAATTTTATAAATTAAATTTTAAGCACGTTCACCATACGTCTGGTTTGTTCACCATACGCGCATCCAATTGAACATCCCAACAAGCACAACCGATCTTGAAAAAAAAATGCATTGAAAATTTACAAAGTAAATGTATTTCGCGACGACGCCATTGTGAGACAGATTTCTATTACCTTTTTAGTCCAAATTTGTACATCGCGATCACCAAATAACTTAATAATTATTATTTTATACTTAAATTTAAAACTATTTACTTTAACAAATAGAAAACATTAAAATGAAACACAACACTTTAAAGAAACAAATTTAATTATGTAGTGCAACCGTGCACGTCGACTTGTCAGAAGAAACTGAAAATAAAAGATACAATCGAAAAGAGAGAAAGAGAAAAAGAATTATTTTTCTCCAAAATCAATATTTTTGTGTATTTGATATTTTGTAGTACGGAATTTTGTACGACATATGAGCAGTTTTTTCTACACAGTGGAATAATTGCATACTGGGTAAAACCCTATTAAAGTTAGCCGATATTCCAGCCGAAAGATAATGCAGATAGTGTCTTGACTATTTGTTAAACTCTCTTTATTCTCTCACTCCTATCGATTCGAAATTCCTATAAACTGAAATAATTTTCCGTTCACCCGAATGATACAACTCGATCCTAAATTCGTAAATTCTTAAGTTCGTGACTGATTTTTGCTGTATTCAAGACACTATCTGCATTATCAGTCGGCTGGAAACCCACCCAGTATGCAATTATTCCACTGTGTGGAAAAAACTGCTCAAATGTCGTACAAAATTCCGTACTACAAAATATCAAATGCACAAAAATATTGATTTTGGAGAAAAATAATTGTTTTTCTCTTTCTATTTCGCGGTAATATTATTTTCGTTTTATAAGTTTCGATGGTATCTTTTATTTTCAGTTTCTTCTGACAAGTCGACGTGCACGGTTGCACTACATAATTAGATTTTTTTTCTTTAAAGTGTTGTGTTTCATTATAATGTTTTTTTATTTGTTAAAGTTAATAATTTTAAATTTAAGTGTATAATAATAATTATTAACTTTTTTAGTGATGTACAAATTTGGACTAAAATGGTAATAGAAATTTGTCTCACAATGGCGTCGTCGCGAAATACATTTACGTTGTAAATTTTCAATGCAATTTTTTCTTTTCACTTTTCAAGATCGGTTGTGCTTGTTGGGATGTTCAATTGGATGCGCGTATGGTGAACAAACAAGACGTATGGTGAACGTGGTGAACGTTAAATTATTATTTATTCCAATTGGAAAATATATACAAACCCAATATGCAATGCCGACGGAATTCCATTTACATTCGCTTTCTAAAACCACACTGCTTCTATGGAAAGAACCATGTGTATCACGCGGAAATTCGTATTCCCCGCCAAAAAAAAGTGTCACAAAAATTCCGGTGTCGGTGTGAATCCCAACTAAAAAGAGAAAAAAACCACAGAAACAAAAAGCACGTGTTTGTATATATTTTCCAATTGGAATAAATAATAATTCTTATTTGAAATAAAACAAAATTTTCCATTTATAATAAAATAAATATTAATTTTTTATTAGCACAAAAATACACAATTAAATTTTATAACACAAATTTTATAAATTAAATTTTAAGCACGTTCACCATACGTCTTGTTTGTTCACCATACGCGCATCCAATTGAACATCCCAACAAGCACAACCGATCTTGAAAAGTGAAAAGAAAAAATGCATTGAAAATTTACAACGTAAATGTGTTTCGCGACGACGCCATTGTGAGACAGATTTTTATTACCTTTTTAGTCCAAATTTGTACATCGCGATCACTAAATAACTTAATAATTATTATTGTATACTTAAATTTAAAACTATTTACTTTAACAAATAGAAAACATTATAATGAAACACCACACTTAAGAAAAAAAATCTAATTATGTAGTGCAACCATAAAAAAAGGACATAAGAATAGTAACTTTCATACATGTAAATGGTATTCGATCCATCATAATATTAAATTTTATGTAACCGGTGCAAAAAGAGACCACGACATATTTTTAAATATCTGTCTTTCCTTGTTTCGCATTATTTAAAAGCAAAACAACTCGATCGTATTTTTTTACTTGTCTCGGCTTTGTATGTATGTATAAAAAAAAATTCGAATGAAGGAAACAAAACAAACACAACGACATCACAAAACAAGAAAAATTTTCCATACGCATGCTCGTAAAATTTATTTTTTACTTTATTAAATTATATTCGCCCTACTCATGCAACTTAGGCAATATGCAATACATTTCTGATTAAATCGAATAAGAAATATGGTTATTTATCATCCTTATCATTGTTTTTCATTTTTAAGATAGTTTTCATTCACAATTTTTCGTTTTCTACTAACCCGTATTTACTTGTTGATCGTTATCGTCCATAATCTACTTTTGTGTGTATGTTTATGTATATGTATGTACATAGCTTAGTTATTTACAAAAAATACTATTGTTGCACACATGCAATGCCAAATATTAATGTACTCGTATATGATATAAAAAAAATACATCACAAAATAAAGATCAGCTTATGCAAAAATGAAAAATTTTCAAAGACCTATTTTGAATATGAAAACATATTTTTTTATCATTTTCCACGTCACAATTTAAAGTAGAATAAAATACGCACAAAAAAAAATTTATATGTATTATATTTGTATAACTTAGTAACTTAGTATGTTATTTTGTATATTGAGCTGGAATATGTGTTGAGCGAAACCAACGAAAATGGAAATACATTTTCGTTGGTTTCGGTGTGTTAGAAAATTTAAACATTTGGTCGCTTTCTGGTTCTTATGTGTATTTGGGTAAAATTAAGTTTTGAAAAATTTGTAGCCGTAAAATATTTATATGAGAATGGATTGCGTAAAATAATTCGAATTTTGATTTTGAAGAAAGCGTTTCCGCAGAAATATTTATGTAGTTTTTTTGAGTAAATATTGAGCAAATAGTGGTCACAATTAATGTACAATTTTTTCAATTCCATTAATCAAAAATATGTTATATGCGATTTTTATGTTAACAGCTTTTGTTTCGTTTTGAAAAGTATTTTATAGAAAAGTAATGAAAAGGAAAGGAAAACCATGAAAAAATTTGTTTAAATTTTCGTCATTGTTGTTGATGTACCTCTTCTTGTAGTTTATTGCAGTCCTGTTATTCTAGATTTTGGTTCGTATAATCGTGCTATTGTAATATTTAATAATTTTTAAATATATCGCAATAAATCGTCTCCAATCAATTTTCTTTCAATAAATTTTAAAACATGAGTGCTATAAACCTTTTCTACATTACATATGAACCAGGTAAAATTTTGTTATTTTTTGGTAGGTGGATTTGTTGTCGTTCGTTCGACGATCTTAAACGTAATATTTAAGTAAAATAAAATAAAAACTTCATAAAAGAAAACATAATCACAAAATTCCTTTGGCCGAATTTTATAGTGAACTATCATTTGTGAAATTCATTCCACTTTATACGTAACATTTATCCATAAATTTACAAAAAAACTTGTGAAATTTGAAGCAGAAACATTGATTTCAAAACCAACTAAAGAGAAGAATGGGTGGGGCAAGCAAATACAAATATTTTTTAAAGTTTTTATTTAATTTATTACAATATTAAAAATTCACAAATGTTGACCTTAACTAGTTAATATTCTTAATTTCCTACGTGTTTGATTCGAAATTCTTGATGTAGTGTTTGAAAATTCATTTTTGGAAATAGACCACTTACAATTTTTTCTCAATAATACTAATAAAAAAAAATTAATCAATTTTTCAAGATGTTCGAAACATACATTATTTTGGTCAGGTAAAAAATTACTATACTCTTCTGCTATCATTTTAATACACTTATCTGTTAATAGATTGATTAGTTTTTGAGATCTGCAATGGCTGTGGTAGTATTTTTCAAATAACTTTACCAAAGATCGAGCAATTTGACTAAATTCTTCTGAAGGAGCGGTTAGAGAGCCAAAATTACCGTCTACTTTAAAAAAATTTTTCTCGCTTAAAAAAGTCTCAGATGCGTTAATTTTTTCTCCTTCTTTCAGCAATTTTGTTTTGCAACTGAGACAATGAATTTTTTTAAAAATGCAGTACCCCGTAAAATACATTATTGCGTTATTGGTTAACACGTCGAAATCAGCAGCTTCTATAATTTCATCTGGTGGAGACAAATTTGTTAATTCCTCCTGGTGTTTTATGCTATTTTCATATTCAGACTTAAAATTTTGCCAATCTAAGTCTATATTCTCCGCTTCATCAGATATGCAGTTTTGAAAAGGAGAATATAATGTTATTTTCCTCACAACAACATTCGCAAAATGCACGCCTATTTCGTGACTAGACGGCATGTAGTTGAATCCACCTTTTCCTCTTAGAAGAGAGAAAAAATTTTCCAGGCAGTCCTGATTCGTTCGCCCCGTAAGCAAATAATCAATGCCACATTCTGCTTCCAAAAATTTTATTAACATAAGGTGTGCATTTATGGTGGTTTTGAGACCCATTATAAATTTAAAATATTTTCCACTTTTAGAAATAATTTTAAGTTTGTCTAGGAATGGTAAGCTGTCTTCTAGAAGTTTAAAAACATTGTTATTAACTTTCAATGGTCGTTCATAAGGCGAACTAGATGAAAAATTTCTACAATTTAAACTGTCGAAAATATCATTGAAAGTTTGTACAAATTGGGCTGTTGGTATAGCATTATCAATTAAGTCTCCAAAAATTTCAGGTTTAACCTTTAATGTTGTTCTTATTGCGCTGGCAACCGTGTTACTCAATATTTGGGCTGCCAATTTCACGTTCATTTTTTTAAAGGCGTTTGGTTCGAAATGCTGCCTTGTTAGTTTTGGCATTAGTTTAACACGTTGAAGACAATCAGAATCAAATATTTTTCGTATAACATTAATATTTACTAGTCCAATATCCGAAAGCTGAATTTGATTAGTTAAAATTGAATTTCGCGCTGATTTAATCAAATGAGGCATATCATATTGTGCTAGGATCTTGTGTTCATTTTCAAAAAAATATGGTTTTTCAGGCGTCACTCCGAGTAATTTATAGGCAGCGATGTTTGTAGCAGCTTGGTCGCAGGTTACCATTACCACATTTAATTTCAAAATATCTTTACATATTTGTATGTTTTCTCTTAGTAAATGTGATAAATCCGAAGGCTTATTTGTATTATCAATCAGTACATAATTTAGAACGTATTTCCAACCATCCACTAACCCTCGTACCATAAAAAATAATGCTGCTGTTGCTAACTGATTTTTTCTTTGATGTCCATCATCACAGAAACCCTCTACACGATCCAAATACACATTGACTGTCAGATCTTTTTTTATGTGAATTTCGTCAAAACACAAAACGCATATTTTTGCTTTAGCTGACATTGGTTCAAATATTTTCCTAAGTTGGTCAATTAAAACATCATTCGTGCCAGGCGGAATAAATTTTATGGGAGACCATTTGTATATTGATGAGGTGGATGGAAGTTTTAAATTTAATTGATCTCTTAAATACCTGTATGTGGACGCAGATTTATAAAATAATGATTGAGCAAAAAGCTTGTCATTTTCATTATAATAAAAATCTTCTTTAACCAAAAGTTTGCAAACATTCTGAGTATTCTCATTTACTTTGAGAGTTTCAATATGGTTATCAATATTTTTTATAGTGCGATGTTTCAATTGAAGTCTTCTATAGCTGCGCTTTAAATTATTGTACTTAATTTTAAAAGATTTATTACTGCGTTGATATTTTTGAATTCTTTTTTTATATAGTTGAATTAACTTATTATTTTTTTCGCATTTTTCACATGTAGGTGTATTATCTTTTTTCATTTCACACTGGACACAATTAATGGCATTAATGATTCGCAAAAATTCAGCTTCGTCATCTGGAGTTTCTGTTTGAGTAGAGATGTTATTTGAGGTGCCAAGAAACTGGCTTTCAGGTATTGGTGTGCAAGCATTTTGTGTATTGCAATTTTGAGTGAACTGGTTTTCTGGTAATGTGCTGGTAATATGAGTGTTTTTTTCTGTATGTATCCTTTTCAAAATATTTAACACAGGGACAGCATTTTTTGTTAAACGATTAGATACAGTAATTTGCTCCTTTAAAAAATGTTTTTGGCAAACATAATTATATTTGTTAACCAATTCACTGGTTGAAAGTCCTATGGAATCTATCCAGCTTTGTGCCTTTTTAGAATTTTGAGGAAATTTAAAAAACTGCAAATCCGACTTAAATGACTTTAATTTGCAATTTGGAACTATGCAGGTTACTCGAGGTTTTATTTTGTCCATTTTCCGCTTTGGTTCTAATTTAAAAAAAAAAATAAGTCAATAATTTTGAAACATTAATTAATAGATTGTAAGATTAGTATGGCTGATATATAAAAATTGAACGCAAAAAACTCAAAAACTAGAGGGTCTCCGAAACGTATGTACTTACTTTCAGATTCTAATCGAGAGCAATAAACTTTATTACGTTAAATATGCTATAAGAAAGTTACACAGAATTTTAAATATACACAAACAATTAATATTTCTTGAATTTTTGATGCCAGATTCCAGTTAAAATTCACTAAAAGCTCGTTACTCGTGTGCTAGCTACACAAATTGTAAATAAATTTCTCTCGCGCTCATAAAAAATCCTACGCACTTTGATTGAATTTACTATTGTTAATTTTAAATGCCAAAAAGTACTAGTAGTAGGATCTTTAACTAGTCATAATCAGCGATTTAAAATATTATGCGCTTGTTAAATATTTTCATGTAAAAATATATAAGTTCATTCAAGGATACGCTGCGATTTTTCTGGCCTGTGGCACTATTCTGGTGATACCCTGGTAATAGGAAATTGTGGCAAGATTTTATATATAATTTATATTTAATTTTTTTTCTGCCATACTGAGGTAAATCTGTAGTGTTATTTTTTTTTAAAACCAATTTAAATTGGGAATAGTTGCCTCTGCCAATTTAGATATGGAAAAATTATTCCCAATTTATAAATATTTACATCAAACCTTTCTCCTCAGTAGGGCGGAAAAATAATATTTGAACTGAAATTACATATAAGTTCTTTCCCCAATTTCCTATCCCCGGATAAAATTACCAGAATAGTGCCACTGAAAACAAATTATATATTTAAAATTTTGTGAACGCACGATTAATCGTGAGTTTTAGGTGCAACTGGGCATTACTCATGTAGCTTAAAAGTTACATACAGATATAAAATTACTAAATAAATTATTATTAAAGGCGGTTCAGCTCTAATTTACTTTTCATTATTAATAAGTATCGAGTAAAATTATAAATTTCTAAAGGTAAATGCAAGTATGATTGATATAAATATGGATAAGGTGTAATGCAAAAATGAATTGGTTTCGTTTAAAATATGAAAGGTAACATTGTCATTTGAAGTCTCCCTATAATAAAAACACCTTCCTTATTGTGCTCTGAATTAAAAAAGAATCAAAACCCCTGACTACCGAGACCTTTCAACCATTACTCTTGATTTAGAATATTATTATTATTAAAAACTTTGCTGAGCCGGTTTTCGGTTCAAAGCAATTTTCAATTTTTATAGATAAAAATTTCTTTGTGCTGTGCCACGTCCATGCGTAATTATATAAAATCAAACTTACTTGCAACGATATTTTTCGACGAGGAAGACATTTTGTTTTTTAAAAATCACGAAATATTCAACGATATTTTTTTCACTTAAACTTCACTTTTTTTACTTTTTTACTTAAACTTAAGCACTTCACACTTTTTTAATTTTAACGTTATTGGACTGATCACATCAAAGGATTAATAATTACAATAATCAGTCACGATTATTTCAGTTCTATATAAAGGAAACTGGCTTATTATGCGATTTAGGTTTTTGGTAAAGAATACCTGGCTCAGGTAGAGCGAATAAAAACTAGGTCCATAAACCTTCAAAGTAGTACGTTCTTGGTTAACAATAAATAATGTTCTAAAAAATCGAAGAGTTAAAGGCATAATAAAGTTTATTGTGTTTATTATAAGATTATTGGAAATGGCAATGGATTATTAGCATTTGGGGATGTACATTCGTCAGGTACATTCGTCAGGTACACTTACTCTAAAATAAGCTTAGTCATCATGAAATTATGTCCATTCCTAAAGTAATAAAAGAAATTTTACTTAGCTATAATTTAAATTATTAAATTCGTTAAAATTAGGTTAACAATAAAACACTTACACTTTAAAATTATAAACGATGTCCGAAAGGGTCCTACACCGTACATCTAGTAACTACCTAAACTTAACCGAAATAAGTATTTTAACTGCTTTTTAACCTTTTCGTAATTTAACGCCTTTAATAATTTAAATTATAGCTAAGTAAAATTTCTTTTATTACTTTAGGAATGGACATAATTTCATGATGACTAAGCTTATTTTAGAGTAAGTGTACCTGACGAATGTACCTGACGAATGTACATCCCCAAATGCTAATAATCCATTGCCATTTCCAATAATCTTATAATAAACACAATAAACTTTATTATGCCTTTAACTCTTCGATTTTTTAGAACATTATTTATTGTTAACCAAGAACGTACTACTTTGAAGGTTTATGGACCTAGTTTTTATTCGCTCTACCTGAGCCAGGTATTCTTTACCAAAAACCTAAATCGCATAATAAGCCAGTTTCCTTTATATAGAACTGAAATAATCGTGACTGATTATTGTAATTATTAATCCTTTGATGTGATCAGTCCAATAACGTTAAAATTAAAAAAGTGTGAAGTGCTTAAGTTTAAGTAAAAAAGTAAAAAAAGTGAAGTTTAAGTGAAAAAAATATCGTTGAATATTTCGTGATTTTTAAAAAACAAAATGTCTTCCTCGTCGAAAAATATCGTTGCAAGTAAGTTTGATTTTATATAATTACGCATGGACGTGGCACAGCACAAAGAAATTTTTATCTATAAAAATTGAAAATTGCTTTGAACCGAAAACCGGCTCAGCAAAGTTTTTAATAATAATAATATTCTAAATCAAGAGTAATGGTTGAAAGGTCTCGGTAGTCAGGGGTTTTGATTCTTTTTTAATTCAGAGCACAATAAGGAAGGTGTTTTTATTATAGGGAGACTTCAAATGACAATGTTACCTTTCATATTTTAAACGAAACCAATTCATTTTTGCATTACACCTTATCCATATTTATATCAATCATACTTGCATTTACCTTTAGAAATTTATAATTTTACTCGATACTTATTAATAATGAAAAGTAAATTAGAGCTGAACCGCCTTTAATAATAATTTATTTAGTAATTTTATATCTGTATGTAACTTTTAAGCTACATGAGTAATGCCCAGTTGCACCTAAAACTCACGATTAATCGTGCGTTCACAAAATTTTAAATATATAATTTGTTTTCAGTGGCACTATTCTGGTAATTTTATCCGGGGATAGGAAATTGGGGAAAGAACTTATATGTAATTTCAGTTCAAATATTATTTTTCCGCCCTACTGAGGAGAAAGGTTTGATGTAAATATTTATAAATTGGGAATAATTTTTCCATATCTAAATTGGCAGAGGCAACTATTCCCAATTTAAATTGGTTTTAAAAAAAAATAACACTACAGATTTACCTCAGTATGGCAGAAAAAAAATTAAATATAAATTATATATAAAATCTTGCCACAATTTCCTATTACCAGGGTATCACCAGAATAGTGCCACAGGCCAGAAAAATCGCAGCGTATCCTTGAATGAACTTATATATTTTTACATGAAAATATTTAACAAGCGCATAATATTTTAAATCGCTGATTATGACTAGTTAAAGATCCTACTACTAGTACTTTTTGGCATTTAAAATTAACAATAGTAAATTCAATCAAAGTGCGTAGGATTTTTTATGAGCGCGAGAGAAATTTATTTACAATTTGTGTAGCTAGCACACGAGTAACGAGCTTTTAGTGAATTTTAACTGGAATCTGGCATCAAAAATTCAAGAAATATTAATTGTTTGTGTATATTTAAAATTCTGTGTAACTTTCTTATAGCATATTTAACGTAATAAAGTTTATTGCTCTCGATTAGAATCTGAAAGTAAGTACATACGTTTCGGAGACCCTCTAGTTTTTGAGTTTTTTGCGTTCAATTTTTATATATCAGCCATACTAATCTTACAATCTATTAATTAATGTTTCAAAATTATTGACTTATTTTTTTTTTTAAATTAGAACCAAAGCGGAAAATGGACAAAATAAAACCTCGAGTAACCTGCATAGTTCCAAATTGCAAATTAAAGTCATTTAAGTCGGATTTGCAGTTTTTTAAATTTCCTCAAAATTCTAAAAAGGCACAAAGCTGGATAGATTCCATAGGACTTTCAACCAGTGAATTGGTTAACAAATATAATTATGTTTGCCAAAAACATTTTTTAAAGGAGCAAATTACTGTATCTAATCGTTTAACAAAAAATGCTGTCCCTGTGTTAAATATTTTGAAAAGGATACATACAGAAAAAAACACTCATATTACCAGCACATTACCAGAAAACCAGTTCACTCAAAATTGCAATACACAAAATGCTTGCACACCAATACCTGAAAGCCAGTTTCTTGGCACCTCAAATAACATCTCTACTCAAACAGAAACTCCAGATGACGAAGCTGAATTTTTGCGAATCATTAATGCCATTAATTGTGTCCAGTGTGAAATGAAAAAAGATAATACACCTACATGTGAAAAATGCGAAAAAAATAATAAGTTAATTCAACTATATAAAAAAAGAATTCAAAAATATCAACGCAGTAATAAATCTTTTAAAATTAAGTACAATAATTTAAAGCGCAGCTATAGAAGACTTCAATTGAAACATCGCACTATAAAAAATATTGATAACCATATTGAAACTCTCAAAGTAAATGAGAATACTCAGAATGTTTGCAAACTTTTGGTTAAAGAAGATTTTTATTATAATGAAAATGACAAGCTTTTTGCTCAATCATTATTTTATAAATCTGCGTCCACATACAGGTATTTAAGAGATCAATTAAATTTAAAACTTCCATCCACCTCATCAATATACAAATGGTCTCCCATAAAATTTATTCCGCCTGGCACGAATGATGTTTTAATTGACCAACTTAGGAAAATATTTGAACCAATGTCAGCTAAAGCAAAAATATGCGTTTTGTGTTTTGACGAAATTCACATAAAAAAAGATCTGACAGTCAATGTGTATTTGGATCGTGTAGAGGGTTTCTGTGATGATGGACATCAAAGAAAAAATCAGTTAGCAACAGCAGCATTATTTTTTATGGTACGAGGGTTAGTGGATGGTTGGAAATACGTTCTAAATTATGTACTGATTGATAATACAAATAAGCCTTCGGATTTATCACATTTACTAAGAGAAAACATACAAATATGTAAAGATATTTTGAAATTAAATGTGGTAATGGTAACCTGCGACCAAGCTGCTACAAACATCGCTGCCTATAAATTACTCGGAGTGACGCCTGAAAAACCATATTTTTTTGAAAATGAACACAAGATCCTAGCACAATATGATATGCCTCATTTGATTAAATCAGCGCGAAATTCAATTTTAACTAATCAAATTCAGCTTTCGGATATTGGACTAGTAAATATTAATGTTATACGAAAAATATTTGATTCTGATTGTCTTCAACGTGTTAAACTAATGCCAAAACTAACAAGGCAGCATTTCGAACCAAACGCCTTTAAAAAAATGAACGTGAAATTGGCAGCCCAAATATTGAGTAACACGGTTGCCAGCGCAATAAGAACAACATTAAAGGTTAAACCTGAAATTTTTGGAGACTTAATTGATAATGCTATACCAACAGCCCAATTTGTACAAACTTTCAATGATATTTTCGACAGTTTAAATTGTAGAAATTTTTCATCTAGTTCGCCTTATGAACGACCATTGAAAGTTAATAACAATGTTTTTAAACTTCTAGAAGACAGCTTACCATTCCTAGACAAACTTAAAATTATTTCTAAAAGTGGAAAATATTTTAAATTTATAATGGGTCTCAAAACCACCATAAATGCACACCTTATGTTAATAAAATTTTTGGAAGCAGAATGTGGCATTGATTATTTGCTTACGGGGCGAACGAATCAGGACTGCCTGGAAAATTTTTTCTCTCTTCTAAGAGGAAAAGGTGGATTCAACTACATGCCGTCTAGTCACGAAATAGGCGTGCATTTTGCGAATGTTGTTGTGAGGAAAATAACATTATATTCTCCTTTTCAAAACTGCATATCTGATGAAGCGGAGAATATAGACTTAGATTGGCAAAATTTTAAGTCTGAATATGAAAATAGCATAAAACACCAGGAGGAATTAACAAATTTGTCTCCACCAGATGAAATTATAGAAGCTGCTGATTTCGACGTGTTAACCAATAACGCAATAATGTATTTTACGGGGTACTGCATTTTTAAAAAAATTCATTGTCTCAGTTGCAAAACAAAATTGCTGAAAGAAGGAGAAAAAATTAACGCATCTGAGACTTTTTTAAGCGAGAAAAATTTTTTTAAAGTAGACGGTAATTTTGGCTCTCTAACCGCTCCTTCAGAAGAATTTAGTCAAATTGCTCGATCTTTGGTAAAGTTATTTGAAAAATACTACCACAGCCATTGCAGATCTCAAAAACTAATCAATCTATTAACAGATAAGTGTATTAAAATGATAGCAGAAGAGTATAGTAATTTTTTACCTGACCAAAATAATGTATGTTTCGAACATCTTGAAAAATTGATTAATTTTTTTTTATTAGTATTATTGAGAAAAAATTGTAAGTGGTCTATTTCCAAAAATGAATTTTCAAACACTACATCAAGAATTTCGAATCAAACACGTAGGAAATTAAGAATATTAACTAGTTAAGGTCAACATTTGTGAATTTTTAATATTGTAATAAATTAAATAAAAACTTTAAAAAATATTTGTATTTGCTTGCCCCACCCATTCTTCTCTTTAGTTGGTTTTGAAATCAATGTTTCTGCTTCAAATTTCACAAGTTTTTTTGTAAATTTATGGATAAATGTTACGTATAAAGTGGAATGAATTTCACAAATGATAGTTCACTATAAAATTCGGCCAAAGGAATTTTGTGATTATGTTTTCTTTTATGAAGTTTTTATTTTATTTTACTTAAATATTACGTTTAAGATCGTCGAACGAACGACAACAAATCCACCTACCAAAAAATAACAAAATTTTACCTGGTTCATATGTAATGTAGAAAAGGTTTATAGCACTCATGTTTTAAAATTTATTGAAAGAAAATTGATTGGAGACGATTTATTGCGATATATTTAAAAATTATTAAATATTACAATAGCACGATTATACGAACCAAAATCTAGAATAACAGGACTGCAATAAACTACAAGAAGAGGTACATCAACAACAATGACGAAAATTTAAACAAATTTTTTCATGGTTTTCCTTTCCTTTTCATTACTTTTCTATAAAATACTTTTCAAAACGAAACAAAAGCTGTTAACATAAAAATCGCATATAACATATTTTTGATTAATGGAATTGAAAAAATTGTACATTAATTGTGACCACTATTTGCTCAATATTTACTCAAAAAAACTACATAAATATTTCTGCGGAAACGCTTTCTTCAAAATCAAAATTCGAATTATTTTACGCAATCCATTCTCATATAAATATTTTACGGCTACAAATTTTTCAAAACTTAATTTTACCCAAATACACATAAGAACCAGAAAGCGACCAAATGTTTAAATTTTCTAACACACCGAAACCAACGAAAATGTATTTCCATTTTCGTTGGTTTCGCTCAACACATATTCCAGCTCAATATACAAAATAACATACTAAGTTACTAAGTTATACAAATATAATACATATAAATTTTTTTTTGTGCGTATTTTATTCTACTTTAAATTGTGACGTGGAAAATGATAAAAAAATATGTTTTCATATTCAAAATAGGTCTTTGAAAATTTTTCATTTTTGCATAAGCTGATCTTTATTTTGTGATGTATTTTTTTTATATCATATACGAGTACATTAATATTTGGCATTGCATGTGTGCAACAATAGTATTTTTTGTAAATAACTAAGCTATGTACATACATATACATAAACATACACACAAAAGTAGATTATGGACGATAACGATCAACAAGTAAATACGGGTTAGTAGAAAACGAAAAATTGTGAATGAAAACTATCTTAAAAATGAAAAACAATGATAAGGATGATAAATAACCATATTTCTTATTCGATTTAATCAGAAATGTATTGCATATTGCCTAAGTTGCATGAGTAGGGCGAATATAATTTAATAAAGTAAAAAATAAATTTTACGAGCATGCGTATGGAAAATTTTTCTTGTTTTGTGATGTCGTTGTGTTTGTTTTGTTTCCTTCATTCGAATTTTTTTTTATACATACATACAAAGCCGAGACAAGTAAAAAAATACGATCGAGTTGTTTTGCTTTTAAATAATGCGAAACAAGGAAAGACAGATATTTAAAAATATGTCGTGGTCTCTTTTTGCACCGGTTACATAAAATTTAATATTATGATGGATCGAATACCATTTACATGTATGAAAGTTACTATTCTTATGTCCTTTTTTTATGGTGCAACCGTGCACGTCGACTTGACAGAAGCAACTGAAAATAAAAGATAGTACAATCGAAACTTATAAAACGAAAATAATATTACCGCGAAATAGAAAGAGAAAAAGAATTATTTTTCTCCAAAATCAATATTTTTGTGTATTTGATATTTTGTAGTACGGAATTTTGTACGACATTTGAGCAGTTTTTTCCACACAGTGGAATAATGCATACTGGGTACGTAGTAAATTTTCAAAGCATTTTTTTCTTTTCAAGATCGGTTGTGCTTGGGATGTTCAATTGGATGCGCGTATGGTGAACAAACAAGACGTATGGTGAACGTGCTTAAAATTTAATTTATAAAATTTGTGTTATAAAATTTAACTGTGTATTTTTGTGCTAATAAAAAATTAATATTTATTTTATTATAAATGGAAAATTTTGTTTTATTTCAAATAAGAATTATTATTTATTCCAATAGGAAAATATATACAAACACGTGCTTTTTGTTTCTGTGTTTTTTTCTCTTTTTAGTTGAGATTCACACCGACACCGGAATTTTTGTGACACTTTTCTTTGGCGGGGAGTACGAATTTCCGCGTGATACACATGGTTCTTTCCATAGAAGCAGTGTGGTTTTAGAACGCGAATCTAAATGGAATTCCGTCGGCATTGCATATTGGGATAGAGAGTTTAACTTTCGGCTGAAATAGTCAAGACACTATCTGCATTATCTTTCAGCTGGCAACTTTCGGCTAACTTTAACAAGGTGAAACTTTCGGCTAACTTTAATGGGCCCTAAATATTCATGGTTTTGAAATTCTTTGGAATTCATATCAATACATAAAGGATCCAGAAGCGATATATTTTCCATTTGCCGAGATAAAGCATCAGGTACCAGATTATCTTTCCCCTTTTTATACTCTATCACAAAAATAAAACTTTGTAATTTCAAACTACAACGAGCGAGACGTCCAGAAAGCTCCCATTGTCCCATCAACCACTTGAAACTGGCGTGGTCTGTGATTATGGTAAACGGGTAATCCTCTATATATTGCCTAAATTTCCCAACTCTCAACACAGCAGCAAGGCACTCCTGCTCAGTGACGCTGTAATTGCGTTGAGCTGAGTTAAGTTTTTGGAAAATATAGGCAATAGGACGCTCTTCCCCATTGGTTGATCTTTGAAATAGGACTGCTCCTATTCCGGTCATGGAAGCATCATACTGAATAAAAATGGGTCGATTTTTAGGCGCCGAAAACGCCTGTAACAGCCCGACATTCTTAAGAACCTTCGAAGTTAGTGCAAGGACGTTGGAACTGGATACAGGGTAATTGCTTCTATTTTCGTACTACCAGGCGTTAGTACTTCGTCACCTACGACATATCCAAGAAAATTTTATTCTTTGAACTCTTTGATTTTTTTAGTATTTATTGTTAATTTTGCGATCGTCAATCGCTCGGCAACTTTGGACAGTAAATTCAAATGTTCATCAAACCTTTCACTCGTGACGAGTAAATCGTCTAGATATACAAACAATTGAGAGTGCAATACATGAGGTATCACTCCGTGCATTGCAGAGCCCGAATGGCATCGACTGTAAAATGATACAGCGGTCTTCCAGGTACTGTGAAGGCTGTCTTATCCCTGGGCCTCTCATCGAGCGGAATCTGCCAGAACGCATCCTTCAAATCAAGACTCGATATATATGTATCTTGTTTTTGTGAGGCAACCTAACAGTACGTCGATGAGAGGCAGAGGATAAGCATCCTTCACAGTAACCTGGTTGACTTTACGTGAATCTGAGCATAAACGAGCTCTGCCATCTGCCTTTTGAAATCATCCAGTCGAGTTAATTATAAATTCCCGCTTCTTTCGCCGGAGAGACCACGTAATGTCTCTGCTTGATAGGTTCTGATTCTTCAACATCAATTATGTGAGTCACTAAATTCGTTCGACCGAGTCCTAGTTCTTTGATGAAGGAAATTTTTGAATTACTGAATCTAACTGCATGTTTTTGTTCTTTATGTAACTGATGGAATTTAGTGTTCGGGTGCATAATATCCGATTTGTATGCAATCAAGGGTGGGCAAATTACATATGCTCAGTAATTGAAATACTTATTACTAATTACTTTGATTCAGGTAATTGAAATATAAAATACATTAATTGAACATTACATTTTATTTGAGTAATGGAAATACAAAAAAAAAATACAATTTTCGTTGGTAGAAATGTAATTAAATTACAATTACAAATTAATTTCCAAAATTGAATTAAAATCTTGTTACTTTGTTATAACTTTTTGTCGTAATTCAGAACTCAGTGGCCCAGAATAAAACACTTTATACTTTTTAATATTTATTTAATTTTAAAATACAAGATCCAAGCTCTTTTGGCGTTCATTACCAAGTATCGCTTTCTTAGAAGTCTTCTATCAACCACCACAATGCCTTCTATACTACTGGCCTTTTACTACTCTCATTTTTTGCACATGACGTCAATTTAAGTCTATACCGAGACTGCGCAATAATAATTTTAGGATATTTACACTAACAAAGCAACTAGAGAAAGCAACAACAACGTCGACTTAGCGTGTCGTCATCATTTGGTGTAAGCGGCCAGTAGTTTAGAAGGCATTGACCACCACTACTGAATATTACAATTCCATTAGTGTTGCCCTATTTTATATTTTTGATTCATGTAATCATCATTGATTACATGTTACTCCACAACATCTCCCTTTGTAAATTCTTATAAAATTGGTCAGTTTGAATAGCTAAAATTGCTATATCAATATTATACGTTATTTATTTATTTATTTTTTTTATATTTTTTAATTAATTGAATTGAATATATTTAATTTATCTTTTAATTCATCTTACATATCCAGATTTGTTGGAGGACGGAAAGTGATGTGAAACGGAGTAGACGTGTTTTGTTGTCGCTCCTTCATTTAATTTAAATATTTTTTTTTTGTGTGTGTAAATAATAAATAAAATAAAAATAATTATTAATAATAATAATGAATGTGTACTAGGTATACACATTTAAATATTAATTTGTGAATAGTTTTAAATATTAATTTGTGAATAACGCGCGACCATGAGGTTGTGTAGAACGTATACGTAATATATATAATTATTTCCATATATGTTCTGATACCATTTCATGAATGCGAGAATGCACATTTATGTTTAAATTACTAGGAATACCTAATATACATAGTGAAAAAATGGTGTAAATTAGTTGCAAAAATTAATCAAAAGTGATGTAATCAAATGTGAAATACCCGTGGAAGGAGTGTGTTTATATATACATATACATATATGCATAAAAACCGAGTTGAAATATTTGTAACGGGATATATTTTTACGCGAAGTATATGTCGTTCTAATTTTTTGATAATCTGTATATTTGTATATATGTATGCATAACACATATGTATAACAATTTTAGAGAAGTTTCCTTTTTTTAAATTTTATTTACATTAAATGTGTATTTATTTATGTGTGTGTGTGTGTGTGCGTATGTGTAAATATACGTTAAGTTAAATAGAAAGAGTTGAAAGTGTGTATGTGTTTGTATATTTTGGAGTTCTCTTCGCTCTCTCTGTGCGTTTTGTATATAACAGCGTTCTACACCACTCTTCAGTTGCTTATTGTTCATTTTCCATTCGTTTTTAAATAAATTGTGTTTTACGCTAATTTCTCTTCGGTTATGAATAGTAAAACGAAATTTCAAAAATATTATTCGCTGATAAACGAATGGTGAGAGAATAATAAAAAACTAAAAGGATTGAGTGCGTATTCATACGACGGATGAAAATCCGGGATTTTTCCCATCTCAAGCGTGAAGTTAGTAACTTATTTGATTTTTGCTGTATATTTGGTCTATTTTACTTTTGACGTACCGTTCACAAATTTTTATTTTGTTTTACTTGCACTTCGGCTATTTCACAGTGATTTTCGTGTTTTTCGTATTTTTTTGTAGTGATTTATCAATGCTTTTGCTTTTTAAATATAAAATCGTAATTAATTTTTTTTGGTTTTTTTATTTTAGTATTTCATTTTTTAATAAATTCATTTTTTTTCATAAACTTTACGTATTAGTTTCGCGTTATTTTACTATTAGATACAGTTTTAATAAATTCATTATTTCCATCTTTTATTAATTTTGCCTCTTTTAAGTTTGTGAACTAAGTGCTAAAAAATGTCTTTTTCAAGACAAAATTTAATCAATTTGCTGAATGGGGACCTACTAATTTTAAATACCGTATTAGCGATGTATTTAAAATACGAAGTGGATAGATACCCAAACCGGCGCCGTAGTGTAAGGCGATTCAGTGTGAACCCGGTGAATCGCAATAGGCACCAGCAAGGATTTTATCAAAATCTAGTTGCGGAAATGCGACTGGTTGATACGGAATCTTTCATTAATTTTCATCGTATGACACTGGTGGCGTTTGATGAGTTGCTGGCAATGGTGGGTCCTATAATCCAGCGAAATGATATAGGCGAGAGCTCGATAACTGCAGGTCAACGATTGTCTTTAACTCTAAGGTAATTATTATAAACATTGTTTTATATTTAATATGATTTATTATTTAATATGATATACATTATACATTTTCTTACAGATACCTCGCAAGTGGTGACAGCATGGTGTCACTCGGTAGATACGCCTAACGAATAGGAAACAGTACGACGACAATGATAATAAGAGAAACCTGTGAAGCCTTGTGGCGAATTTTAAAGGAAGTTGTGTTCCCGAAGCCCAGTGAGACAATGTGGCGCGAAATTAGTCACCAATTCCGGCAACAATAGAATTTTCCACATTGTTTAGGGTCGATGGACAGGAAGCACGTTGTAATACAAGTAAACATATTTAAACAACATTTTGTTAATTTATTTTAATGTAGCAATACCATATTTTTATTTATAGGCTTTTCCACATTCCGGCTCAATCAACCGTAACTATAAGCATAGTCACAGCGTTGTGCTTTTTGCAATAGCCGATGCCGACTATAAATTTATAGTTGTTGATATTGGAGCACCAGGTCACACAGGAGACAGCAACATCTTTCGTCGTAGTAACTTTGGTAGAGCCGTTATATGTGATGGTTCTGGGCTTAACATACCACCTGCTGAGATCCTGGAGGATAATTTAGAATACCCTTATGTGTTTCTTGGAGATGAAGCATTCCCGCTGCTTCCGAACTTAATGCGTCCATATCCTGGTCGAAATACATCGATATTACCAATTGAGAAAACCGCATTCAATTATAGGTTGTCTCGAGCCAGAAGAGTGGTCGAGAATACGTTCGGGATACTATCCAGCCGGTGGCGTATATACCGACGACCCATTATAGCCAGTAAAACAACAGTGTTAGGCATAATTAAGGCAACGGTTGTTTTACACAACTGGCTTCGGGAGAAAAAAATACAGGAATATGTAAATGCCGATTTAGTGGATCATGATGTTGGTGGAATATTTCGACCAGGAAGATGGCGCAATGAAGATAGCGGTGGGTTACTGAACGTGCAGCGTGTAGGGTCGAATAACTCCAGCAGAACTGCATATGCAATTAGGGAGCAATTCTGTAAATATTTCAACGAAATTGATGTATTACAATGGCAATATTCGACTGTTCATTAAAAAAATACGTAATTAGATTTCATGTATTATTTATTTAATTAGAAATAATCAATATTAAAGTATTTCATATGTTAATTTCATTACATTTGTAAACCAAATATTTAAAGTAAAAGTAACTTAAATTTAAAATTCAATCAAATATTGAAACTTAATAATAAGAACAAAAAAGTGTACATATTTACATAAATAAAATTAAATGTTAAAAATTATTAAATTTGATTAGCTAATTCCTTCTTAGCATCTTCTAAGGATTTGTTCAAACTAAATAGGATCTTTAACTGTAATGAATACGTAAGTTTCTTAAAGTCGGGGTCCACAGATGCCGCATAAACCATTATTAGACTTTTTTCCGAATTTTGTAAATTTGGGGTCGGTTGGTTTGTTTGCTGCTCTAACAGCGTTCGTTGCGCATCAATCGTTTTCATTACTTTTTGCAAAACAGGTACGATTGGGTTTTCATCATATTTACTCCGATTTCGCTTCTGTGAAGGACCGGTTTTGTGAATTGGTACCGGTGGCGTGTTTTGGGATTCCACATCGATAGACTCGTCAGTAAAAACTTCGGAAGCCGTTTCATCAAAAAGAATCTGAAATGAATTGGAAGGCTGCTTTTCCATCGTGAAACTGCTTTCGGTTGGCCTAAAATTAAAATATTTTTTTTTTTTAGAATTACGATTTTTTTTAAGTATCAAATGGTTGACATACATAATACTTTACGTGCTAATTGTTTCATCATGTACCTAACATGTATAGTATATATATATATATAATAATTACAAAATACTTTTTACGCTAAAAATGTCTTTATTAAGAACTAGCTGACCCGGCGAACTTCGTACCGCCTCAAAATCAATAAATGTTGCTTAAAGTTATTATAGCTTAATTAAATTGAGTTTTTTTATTAAGGTAAAATGAATTTCTCTCTCTCTCTCTCTCTCTCTCTCTGGCACTATACCCCATCAAGAGATTTGGCCGCCTTAAATGAGGTTTAATAATCATATTTTCATTTCGGATAATGACTAATGAGTGATTAATTCATTGATCCTAAACCAGTCGTGCAGTTTTTTCCTTGTCACTACCGGGAATTGAACCCGAGACCTCCGGGGCGGATAAAATGAATACTCCAAATTAATTAAATTCAATCAAAATGAATTATATTTTAATTACATTGAAATGAATGTAATTCACGTGGCAGCAAGGAATTCGTTTTATTGAATTGATTCGAAATGATTCGCGTAGCATTGTTGCACTACTTTCTTTTAAACTATTTCCTGAGTAGGTTGCAATAGGGTCGATTGCCTTCAGTAAAACATCTTGTGATATACGACATTTTTTGTTTTATTGTCAGGTGCGAGAACGAACAAAGCGGATGGTATGTCGACACGTGAACATGCTACGTACAATTGGCCGTGAGAGAAACATTCATTTTCTAGATTCAGGCCACAAACACTCAAGGATGGGCCTTGTGATTTGTTGATCGTCATGGCGAATGCAAGACGAATCGGAAATTGAATTCGTTTAAACTCGATTGGCATATCGGTTGGGTTAATCAGAATTCTCGGAATGAGAACTTCCTCACCTTTGAACTTTCCTTGAGATTTCTCAAAATAAAACGCGTTCCGTTATATAGTTTTGGTTGATTCAGGTTTCGTAGCATGATGATTCCCAGCAACACACCAAATTTCAGTTGTAAATTGTGCGGGGGCAAGCCAGCCAGATCCAATGAGTTTAAAAATTCAGTTGGACAGTTGGTTGATTCGTCTTTGTTTGTCACACAGTCGATAGATTTGAAGCAATGAAGTGGACCGACGAATAGATTTTGAATTGTGAAATTTAAGTGATCCCCATTTTTGTTCTTTGCCGCAAGAATTACTCGTTCACTCACCCAATTGTGATTTTTGTGGTTAGTAATATTGTTCGGGAAAACTTTGTTGATGAGCTCGTCCTTCGTTGAGAAAAAATTACAAAAGTTCAGAGAAAACGATAAAAATAAAATAAAGTAGAACTGTGCATGCAGCCTCCAGTCGGATTCGTATCCAGTACCTTGCGGTCCAAGCGCCGAAGCTTTAACCACTGCACCACTCGTCACATACAAACTACAACTACAAAATTCATATAAAAAAAGGTTTTTTTTATTAGATTTTTGGGGCTTCCCTTTTGAGTTTTTCCGACTTTTCTGTTTTCCTAAACCACCACTGTATTGAGACGAACAAAATAAAAAAAACAAAATGTACTAAATGTATGAGAAAATGAATTTTCTTGATTAATTTTTATTTGGTGAATTTTTCCAATGTTTTAATAGTTATTATGCTATTCGGAACGGAGTCAAATCCAACAAAAGAAAGATCATAAAAATCGGTCCAGCCGTTCTTCAGTTATAAATGGTGTAACTAACCCGACTTTGTTTTATATATATAGATAAGTAGATGAAATAAAAAAAAATTGGATAAAAAATAAAATGGTAAATGTGCATGCAGCCTCCAGTCGGATTCGTATCCAGTACCTTCCGGTCCAAGCGCCGAAGCTTTAACCACTGCACCACTCGTCACATACAAACTACACCTACAAAATTCATATAAAAAAAAAAAATTTTTATTAGATTTTTGGGGCTTCCCTTTTGAGTTTTTCCGACTTTTCTTTTTTCCTAAACCACCACTGTATTGAGACGAACAAAATAAAAAAAAACAAAATGAACTAAATGTATGAGAAAATGAATTTTCTTGATAAATTTTTATTTGGTGAATTTTTCCGATGTTTTAATAGTTATTGTGCTATTCGGAACGGAGTCAAATCCAACAAAACAAAAATCATAAAAATCGGTCCAGCCGTTCTTGAGTTATAAATGGTGTAACTAACCCGACTTTGTTTTATATATATATATAGATAAGTAGATGAAATAAAAAAAAAATTGGATAAAAAATAAAATGCTAAATGTGCATGCAGCCTCCAGTCGGATTCGTATCCAGTACCTTCCGGTCCTAGCGCCGAAGCTTTAACCACTGCACCACTCGTCACATAGGTAAAAAAAAAGGTTTTTTTTATTAGATTTTTGGGGCTTCCCTTTTAAGTTTTTCCGACTTTTCTTTTTTCCTAAACCACCACTGTATTGAGACGAACAAAATAAAAAAAACGAAATGTACTAAATATATGAGAAAATGAATTTTCTTGATAATTTTTTTGTTGGTGAATTTTTCCAATGTTTTAATAGTTATTATGCTATTCGGAACGGAGTCAAATCCAACAAAACAAAGATCATAAAAATCGGTCCAGCCGTTCTTCAGTTATAAATGGTGTAACTAACCCGACTTTGTTTTATATATATAGATTACAAAATATTTATGATAAATTATAAGTTGCCTACAAAATGCAAAATATATTTTTGGAAAACTTACTCATTGACTAAGACCTCTTCCAAGAAACTCATACTTCTCTCCAACCAAACATCTTTCGAAGAAGAAGGTCGTGCACTTCCGCTTTTAGGTGGTTTTTTTAAATTCACGTACCGGGCACGTAGGACCTTCCACCGTTTCTTGCATATTTCCACATCCAGTCCAATTTTTTCGGATATTTCATTCCAAATTATCCTTTTTATTGTTGTGTTCTTATAATCGTTGTGTGTTAAATTGTAAAGCATTTCTCGCCCCGGCTTTTTAATTTCATCTAATAAATTTTCATCCGTTTCGCTCGAGGTAGCCATTCTAAATAATAAATTACAAAAAATTAAAAAATTATATTAACTTAAATCTAGATTTATATAAATATTCACCTTTTTCTAATAAATTTATTTATTTGAAAATAAAAAAAAAACAAATTCCAATATTTTTAATAATTTTATTATGAACACAAACTTTTTTTAATATTTTTA